>JALPQD010000110.1:1025000-1729454 GCA_023101885.1 Typhlomys cinereus | reverse complement strand
TTCTACTGCTAGTCTCAGAAGTAATGCACCCTGAGCCACCTCCTGGCAGATCAAATCAGACCCAGAAGCCATCCTGTTCCTGCATGGATGGAATTGTTAACTCCCGGGCTTCAGGCTTCAAGTGATCCTCTGCTTCAGCTCCCTGAGTGTTGGGACAACAGGCATGTGGAATTACACCAAACTTCCAGTGTCTAATTGCATTTCCAGAAAGAACTCCTTCAAAGGCATAGCGATGCGGTGGCGTTTCCAGGGGCAAAGATAAACCTGAGTGAGACTGGCCTTCATGGTTCGGTCTTGATCACGTCATGCAACATAACCACTGTGGAGTCACCGAAGAAATCCTTCGGGGATTTTTGACAGTTTATTTCTTCTCTTATTGTGATAGGTACAAAACAAAAAGTTAAAACGCAGGTTTATGGTCAATGAGTTCTGTACATAGTTCTGGCATGTGGTTAATGATCTTCTAGAAAGCTCCTTAACATCTCTGAATTTCTCTCTGAAACAGAATAGTTTATATTTCAAAGGATTGGCATGCAGATTTAATAAGATAATAATTGATCAAACGTACTGAAAGCTAATGTATGTACGAGGCATTATGCTAGATAAGACATTTCAATTCGAAGTGTTTTGAAGTATTTGAGACAGGATCTGAGACTCTAAGTAAAGCAGGTAGGTGAATGGCAACCTGTGGAAATATCTTCCTTTCTTATATAGATGTCTTGAGTCAAATTCTCGTATATAAAATATACTGGATTAAAAGGAAAAAATTGCAATAAAATTTTAGGATTATTCAATATATTAATATACTAATTATGCCATGTTTGGTAATTCTTGAAATAAATTTACTCTCACTTGGAAACACTGTGAAAATACTGTTTTTTTTTTTTAAGATTTAAAAAAATATTTTATTTATTTATGTATGTGTGTGTGTGTGTGTGTGTGTGTGTGTGTGTGTTGTGTATCAGAGGGCACTGTGTGTCCCTGTGGAGGACTAAGGGTGACTTTGGGAACCATCCTGGATTACTTCTACTTCCTTGCTTCGCTCTGGGACTTTCCAGGCTCTGCTCACCAGGTTGGTGCCGTTTTTGCCTGGTGTCTTTACATGGGACCTGGGATCCGAACTCAGGATCTTCTGCTTGCAAGACAGAGCCTTAACCCCTGAGCCGTCTCTCCAGCCCATTGTTGTATTTTTTTTTTAATGCATTGTGCCACATATATAGAGTTAGTCAAGACTTTATTAAAATAAATCCCTAAAATTACTCTATATCAGTAGTTGTTGACCAAGAATGATTTCTACCCCTGGGACACTTTTGTTTTGGTCATCACGACAAGACAGCCACTTATAGCAATTAGGACTCTACAACATTGAGAATGCTATTGTTGAGAAAGCCTGGACACACACTATGTCCTATATGAAGGAGTCAAAGTGGAACTGAGCAGCACAGCTCAAGAAGGATTTTTCCAAGGAGGGTGCTGAGAAGGAAGGTTGGGAGGAGAGTCTGCATGTGAGGCTGGGGATGGTTTGAAAAAGTCAGCCAACTTTCCAATCCATCTGCCAAGAGCACAGCCCAGTTCTGCCTCAGCCAAGTGACCCATCTGCAGGCCTCGGCTGCTGGAGACAACAGTGCTGCTATCTCTTCATAGAACTGAGCACAACTACAGAGTAATGCACACTAGCATTCTTGTTAGGAGCTGGCAAATTCACAATTAGCTCAATTGTTTCGGAAAGTGTGCGAGTGCACTATTGCTTCACGTTATTAATGTCTGCAGTGTGCTCAGCATAAAAGGATGGCTGGGGGAGGGGGCACATGAGTTTTAATTATTCAAATACATGCAAAAATTTACAGCCTTAAAGACTAGTTCGGAGGTTCCTTCCTGTACCAACACAATGTGTTGGATTCTACTGAGTGTGTGGAATAACTCTCTTGGTTTGAGTTGTGAATTTAAAAGAGCCTCATTAATTCTTTCAGACAACCAAGTGATCATTTGGTCATTCCAACATGGGAAGAATAAAATAAAAATGTAAGGAAAAAAAAGATTAACCAAATCTGAAATGGTGAAGGACCCTAGGTTTCTTTCACCCCTCTTTCCTTATGTCACAGCAGCTCTGAGACTGTATTTTATTCTAAACTCCACAGTTTATTTTATTCATGTTTATTGACTCCTGCTCCTGTCACTTTCCCTTTTGTGTGTTTTTGGTTAAGATACTTAAGATTCCTTCATGCTGGTATCAAAAGGTGCTCAGTGACATTAAGTTAATAAAGATATTAACAAGGATGGCTGAGGGTGTGGCTCCGTGGCAGAGCGGTGCGTAGTGAGCGTGAGAGCCTGGATTTCATTCCCAGCACCAAAAAATGAAAAAGAAAAGATATCACCAAGGTCAGGTCTTGTTACTATTACAATAGTACCAGACATTATTTTGCGTTGGGCTTAGAGGTCATGGAGTGGTTCAGAGTAGAATGTGGCTCAGTTTTATGTATATAAATATAATATATTATCAGTAAATAGTTAATGAGGTACCAGTTATTCATGGCCCCTGGTATTAGGTGTTATGAGACATAAATGACTGTTCTGGATCTAAAAAATATAAGAGTAAACATCCATATGGCTAAGAATCATGTCAGATGTTTTTGCTTTTGTGACTCATGGCCGCATTTGTGATAAAAGTATGTTTTGCTAAGGAGTGAATCAAAAGACTGTTTCTAGGCAGTTGATTAACAAGAATTTCAGGTTTTGACAATATCACAATTCAGTTAGGGAGACAAATTACATTGATAATAGAGAATTAATGAGTGTCAAATAGTTTAGTGTTAATTAGTAGAAGTGTAATATGAACTTATAAAAGGAAAAACCAGATTGAGTTGAATAACTGGTTTCCTTTGGGAAGACGTCAGAAATAAGCTGGTGTGAATAGTTTGTATTATGAAGAGCTAGTCAAGCTAAGAAGTATCAAATTGTTCTCTCTCTCTCTCTCTCTCTCACATACACACACACACACACCACACACACACACACACACACACACACACCACACATACACTAAAGCAACCCCTTGAGCAGGAATGATTCAGTCAAACACCATGCCATGTGCTTGGAACACCAAGGTGACCTGTGTGTGATTCTTGCTTTTAATGGAGGTCACCAAGAAGCATTTCAGGAAGTATATTTGGTTGCAGCCCACAGATCAGACAGGATGGGCAGAGTTTGGAGCTAGGAAGACCAGCTATGAGGATAGGCAGGAGGTGGTGAGGCCCGTGCTTACATGAGGTCTTGGGAGAGAGAGGAAGAGTGAGATCAAGAGATACCTAAGTATTCAGAGCCTAGAAAAAAGGGAAAGAGAGAAAAACAACAAAAAGGTCAAGGCCAAGGCCATCATAGTATCCCCAACTGCAGAAATAATGATGTTCCAGAAAATATTGAAAATCAAGCAGTGGCAGGACACACACATTGGAATAAATACCAGGAAGACAGAATACATGATGATGCAGGATAGATGAGACTGCGTGGATTCTCTAGCGAAGAGACTGAAGGCAGAGCCTTTTGGAGCATCCCCCGAGTGAGGAGCTGGGAGTGGAGGAGAAGAGAGTCCCAAGCAGTTGAAAAGGTCAAGGAGAAGTAGGAAAATGCATTGCCATTGAGCGGAAGGGAGGAAGGAATTTCGAGGAGTGGGTTGTCAGGGTGGTTAAATGCCACAGAGACTGAAGAACACAAAAATCAAGATAAAGCTTTTCATTGTGTGAAACTGCACTCTATGAAACAGCCTGTGGGTGTTTTGTTTTAAAAATCAAATGAAAGTATAAGATATTAATGAGCTCTGAAATAAAACATCCATGCAAATGAGCATCAAAGATTCAGTGACTGGTGGGGCTGAGATAACCATGCTCTATAGTCACAGAGAGCACTTTTGTTTTCAAAGCACCTTAGGACACATTATTTCCACTGATCTTTATAACATTCTTGGGATGATTACAGCCCAAATCACATTTTCTGTTTTCATCTCTTACTTGCTTGATTACAGTTTGCCTTTGTGTATGACTGATACCAACAATAAATAACTACCTAGGAACTCTGTGACAGAGAATGAAAGACATGATAATGATGAGGGTACCCTCAGGAATACCCAACATTTATCCAGCACAAAATGATTTCACATGTTATTTCATTTTACCTTCAATAGCTCTGTAAAATGTCTCATTATCTTCATTTTATATGTGTGGGCAGCTTTAAGAACCCATGCTCAAAAATAAATACATTGTGCAGGGCTAAAGCAGACCAAACAAATGGGATTTTCATGCCTAATTATCTTAAGCTCTGCTAAGCATAATGAAGGAAATTTTATCGTACAGAAAGAGCAAGAAAAAAAAAAAACACCTCAAAATTCAGGACACATCAATTAATCAATCCTTTTTGTGTAAGTAGACACATCTGAAAGGCATATAAATTTTTTGTTAGAATTTTTTGTTACAAGTGACAAAAATCTACCTTTAGAGAATTAAAAATGTCAGTGGAATGAATTAGCTCAAGAATGGAAAAGTTTAAGAGTGGATGTTCAAAAAAAAAAGAGTGGATGTTCAGATGTAACTGAATTCAGGAGCAATTCTAGCTGAAAAAAGGCAAATTCAGAGCTGTGTGTGTGTGTGTACATGACTGCTGGATTGGGGTGTGGAAGGAGGGATGAGACACACTCAAGTGAAAGACTTGGGTAGGGAAGGAACAATTTCACATGCGAACATCAAGATGTTCCTAGAAGAAGAAAGAATGGTCACACAGCAGCAAAAACAGAAATCCCCACTCTGAGGTACTTTTTTAAGACTCAGAATCTCAGAAGTTTCCTAAAGTGGTGCAACTACTCTGAGACAAAGGTTTTCAGTGTTAGACGAACATTAGAATCTTATAGATTGCCCAAAGTGCTGCCAAAAATGTGGATTCTGGGGACTGGAAGATGGCTCAGTGGTCAAGAATGTTTGTTTTACAGTCTGAGATCCAACTTTTGGATCTCAGCACTCAGAACCTTCCCCTACAAATGCCTGCCACCCAGCTCTGGTAGGTGGAGGTGGGGGCAGAGACAGGAAGTTTACTGGCACTAGTTGTCTTCCAACCTCGTGGAGAAAACTCCATGTTAGGAATGAGACTCATGTTCAAGGAGACTCTCCATTCAGGGCTGAAACAGGCTCCCTGGGATAGTATAGTGGTAGAGGACACTGAGCGCCCTCTTCTGGTCTACACACACACACACACACACACACTCTCTCTCTCTCTCTCTCTCTCTCTCTCTTTCTCTCTCTCTTTCTCTCTCTCTCTGTCATACGCGCACACACACTTACCTATCATGATGCATCAGGCCAGCACTTAAACAAATGAACAAGCAAGCAAGCAAACAAACAAACAAACTCAAAAGAAGTCCAAACATCAGATCTCAACACCCAAACTTTGTCCAGGCAGTAAGAGTTTGAAAGAAACAATACACTGAGCAAATCTAAGAGCAGGAGTTACTTCTTCATTCTACACCTTCCTTCTCTTCCCTTCCCTCTATGGTGTCAGTGACCCTGGGAACTAAGTACGTGAACACGGCAGATCTGAGTATAATGGAAGTGCACTGAGAAAATAATCAGTACTGTATGCTACCACGTTCCTGTTAGCTGCAGAGCCTCTGTCTTCTGTTGCAATAAATATAAACTCAATAATTTAGGGAAAATTATTGACATGTTTTCAAGTTAAAGGCTGTCATGCCAGGAGACAGCAGGGGCTTTGAAAACTGGCCGCACTGTATCCACAGGGGAGATAAGAGAGTGGCAGAGACCAAAATTTGCCAGTCCGCCAAAGCCAACCAATTCTTTCTCCATTTTACGTATGGGAACAGGGAATGGTCCCATGCATTGTGCGCTGCGTCTTCCCGCATCATTAGATGATCTCCTACACACTTGCTCAGAGGCTTGCACTGAACTAAATCATTCTTCACAGGTGTACCTAAAAGCTCAGCTCTAATTGTGGAGTTGATACTTAACAATTAACTGTTACCATCTCTGAAAAAGAAAAGTGATGGACAAACTGGGGAGTCATGTGCTCAAGGACCCACCAGTCCTGTAGGAGAGAGACTTGCGGGAATTACTGTTTGAAGTTGGAGAACCATGTGTTGGACACTACATCCCTCTAGTATCCAAAGAACTCCAAGTTCTAAGAGATTGTGCCTAGCACATGGAAGTCCCATAAACGAGAATAAGCCCCGACCATTTGAGGACTTTGCTTTATTATGGCTAAAGGAAAGTCAATAGCTGCGGAGTAAGGAGGGCAGAAGCTGTAGCTTAAGCTACCGGTAGTTTTTCTTTGTTGTTTTCGGCTAAATGCTCAAAGTATTAAAGACATGTTTGTTGCAACTCAGAACATCACACATTCTAGCATTTCGAGCTTGTACATTTTCAGTGTATGAAAGGGAAAAAAAAATCACAATTTCAAAATGGGTTTTAAAATCAGTCAAGAAAGGAAGCCAAGCAGCTTGGCTGAGACCTTTGCGCTGCAGTGCCAGTGATGACCACAGGGGTGCAGTGCAGCTCAGCGGACAGCGGGAACCAGAGTCCAATTGGCTCTGGCTGGGAAGAGACTCCAGGGACTCAATCCTTCAAGCAACTTGCTGTCCTTGATCCAGGCAGAAGGAAGCTATCAGCCTCACCCATTTCTTTCCTATCATCTGGACTCCCAAAATGTTTGTTAAATGACCGTTCCTAAAGGTTTATTACATGTCTCCTACTCCAGGGAGCAGAGGGGCTTTGCCTTGTAAAACATTCGAAACAACCAAAATGTCCATTGTCAAGGGCTGACAAAATCATGCAAAAAAAAACTCCATGCTGTCGTTTTAAAAGACACCACTTAAAGGTGGGGAGAATGAAAACGAGAAAAGGTAATTGAAAGAAATCCAGTCTGCTGCGTGGCGCACACCTGCACTTGGAGGGTGAGGCAGTTAGTTGGATTGCAAGTTGGAGGTCAGCTTGTGCTTTGACAGTGAGACTTTGTCTTAAAAAAAAAAAAAGAGGGTGGGCATCAGTGAGGTGGCTCAGCAGGTAAAGGGTCTTTCTACAGAGACAAGTTACCTGAATTAAATCCATGGCGAACTGGAGAATCATGTATTGGGCAATACATCCCTCTAGAATCCAAAGAGCTCCAACTCCTAAAAGATTGTGCTTAGCACATGGAAGTCCCATAAGCAAGAATAAGCCCCAGACATTTGAGGAATTGCTTTATTATGGCTCCTGCAAGTTACCTTCTTACTCATTAAATAAATAATAAATAAATAATTGCAACCTCTTCCAATAAAACAGATTGAAAAGTGAGACAGACAGGGAGATGGCTCAGTCGGTACAGTGTTTGCCACGCAAGCACATAGACCTGAATTCTGACTCTTCAGCAATTATGCTAATAATATGCTAAATGTTTCAAAATATTATAATAAAAACATGCTTTCATACTTAAAAGAAAACAATGAAGACTAACAGGACAAAAGATGATCCGATCTACTAAATCTACTAAAAGATCCAATCTGCTAAAAGGATGAGAAATCTTTTCACAGCTAGATGAGGCTGCTGGCTCAAGACATGGGTTCCATGGTGTGTTTATTGACAGGACCTTTCCCTGACAATGGTCAGGAATCAAGAAGCATAGTCACGTGGTCTTGAAAGACCATTTAAACAAAGAGCATACTATGCTTTCTTTATTTCTCAGTGTTCCCAAAGGGAACATGCACAGACTTCATTAAAAATATTATCAGATAAGTGTATCTCTCTCTATATATATGTGTGTGTGTGTGTACAGTGTGTATAGGTATTATACATAAATATGAATACAGATATATTGGTTGTTGGGTTGTTTGTTTATTCGTATAATAGTCTTTGTATTTCTCTTATTTTCTTAATATGGCTTTCATGGAGAGACCAGGCCAATATCTTACAGTGTCCTTCCTGCCCTGTAAATTTACATGATTATTTCTCATGGTGTTTTTGAAGCTGTTCTTCCATTCTCCCATGTTTCCTGAAAACAGGAAGTTAAATCCACAGGATAGAAGAGATTCAGATCATGCATTTTTGGTATTCTTATGTTCTGAATATTGCTGTGTACCTCATATTTTATCCCATCAGGAGGTCAGTCCACAGTTACTTGGTCAATGTTCTTAGGCAGAACATGATGTTGGTGTAGGAGGATGGTTAAAAGAGGTCTTTTATCCCATGGTAGACAGAAATAAAACACCATGCAGATTTTTATAAATCAAGCAGGAATTGATTTGCAATTGTCAAATTACGTATACATATGTGTTGAACCCGTCCCATGCCATGAAACATATATTTGATGATTTTTTTTCATTTCCCACTTTTCTGGGCATGTGTGGCACTGTGTGTGTATGGGCATATGAATGTGTGTATGTACGTGTGTGTGCATAGACATGCATGTGGAAACTCAAGGCTGATAGCAGGGATTACCCTTGGTCTTATTCTTATCCTTATTCTTTTTTGAGACAGGATGTGTAATTTAAATCCAGAGCTTGCTGATAGGCTAGTCTGGTTAGATAGCTCTTTCTGGGGATTCTCAATTTCTGTCTTCCAGTGCTGGAATTATAAGAGGGTTGGCATATCCAGCTAACATTTGGGAGCTGGCGATCTGAATTCTAGTCCATTTGCTAGCACAGCAAGTGTTTTTAACTGCTCAGCCATATCCACAACTCTAAATACATGATTTTTGATGATGGACTGCATACTTATTATAACATAAGTGTGTAGCATAGCTTATCCCATTACGAATTATGAGGTTAGTATCTTTAATCACCTTTGTGGATGCATGTCACTCAAATTTCTGTTATGGTGATGGAATGTAAAAAAGAACTTTGAAGGAGAAAATCGATATTATCTCTTGGTTTCAGAGATCCGATTCCATGGAGATATTTTGCAGCATCTCTTGGTGTACTATGCTCTTTGATTAGGGTCCATGAGAAATGCAACACTTGACCCAGGCAGGACAATAGATGGCCCAGACCTTCCGGGATGAAGATGTGGGTCACACCTGTAGGTAAAGCATCCTTATCAGTAAGGTGCTTGCTGAGGGTTGAGTAAATACAGAATGGGTAGTAAAAAAAAGTAGTTATCAATACCTAAGGCAACATGACATGGCTGAAGATCAGTCTCCCTCCAGGAATCTTCTGGGCTTTTTGCACCAGACCCAGACCATTGAGGCCTCAGCCTTGTGCACTGAGCTGCGGGTTTTCAGCCTGTCCAGTGTGTACACAGTCATGGTTGGACTGCCCAGCCTATATCTATAAGCTGTCAAGTTTTACTTGTATATACATTTTATCAGTTGTTACTTTAGAGAACCCTGACTAATACAGTCCCCCAATTGTAAAAACAATATACTGCAGTGGAAATTCTCCTTCATATTTTGAAATTTTATCTTTTCCTGGAATAGTGATGCGGGGTACGGTACTGTTTTGAGGTTCTGACCACAATAGCAAGTCACCAGTAGTCAGCCTTGCAACCAATACGTTAACTAACCAATACATTAATCAATGCACTACGGTTGTCGAAGTTTGCCAGCATGTTGTCGACAATTTATGACCAACTGCTTAAGGGGGCAACAAAGGATTTTATTCTGGCTTATCATTATTCAGTTACAATCTTAGTCCAACTTGGCAGGAGAACTCATGCCAACGCCAGGGGCCGAGGAAACTGGTCATACATCTACAGAACTACCAAGAGAGGGGCAAACCTCATTTGTCAGATAGTGTGTCTGTACAAGTATGCCAAAGAATGCCACACTACTGAGTCAGCTCCCTCCATCTTATCCATCTGTCCAAGAGAGAATCCTGCCTACCATGAGGTGAGTCTTCCCTGTCAATTAGACAATCTCCTGCAGACTTGCTCAGGGCTTAACTCAACAACTAATTCTTTACAAATGTACCCAGATCTTGAGCTTGTAATTGTCAAATTGACACCTGTAAATAACTATCCCAATAGTCTATTGTTTTGCTAAATTATGATGTTCAGAAAGCTAGGTATAATTAAATGCATTTCTAACATGGTATTTTCCATTTACAATAGGTTTATGGGGATATAATCCCACTGTAAACCAAGGGGTACCCATATACCCTATGCTTCTTTTTCTTACATATACATACACTAAAGTTTATGTGAGTAATTTTTAAGTTATTGATAATAAAATAGAAAAATTATGCAGTAGACCATAATAAGCAAATTAAGGGTCATTTGAACAGTATCACTGTGATACATGATAGTCTGAGAACTGAGGTGTTTCCTGGAAGATGATTGGATGGGTAGCATATAGAATGTGGACACGCTGGACAAAGGTATGATTTGCATCCAGGGCAGAATAGATTTCTGCTAAGGTTTCATCACATTATTCAGAATAACATGCAATTTAAAACTCATGAAATGCTTACTTCTAGAATTTCCATTTCATAGTTGTGGATCTTAACTAACTACAAGTTACATGAAACTCTGGAAGGCAAAACTGAAGATAAAGGCACTATTGTGCAATATTTGGTATATTTTTCTAATTAGCTTATCTGCTTTTGGTATCAGAGAAATGCTGGGCTCAAGGAATGAGCCAGGAAATGTTTCCTTCTCTTAAATTTTCAGGAAGATGTATTTATACTGGTATTATCCCTTCCTTAAATGTTTGTGTCGCTCTCTCTTCACCTGTGAACTCCACCTACTGTCCCCTAGCAGCAAGTTGAGATCCCCCCTTGTTTGTCTCCTGTCCCTAGGGATCATTCTCTACCATCTTGAGAAACATTGTTTATAATAGCATGTCTTTTTGTTTTCTAGGTATTTTCAACAGAAGGATAAATCTAATTCTCGTTAGATTTTGGAAAAAGAAGTTTTGGATTGAGGACTTAATTCCATTGGTAGAATGCTCCTCTGGTTTGGCATGCATGAATCCCAGTGTTTGATTCCTACAGTCATATAAAATCTGCATAGTCACTCACACTGGGCACTTGGGAGGGGAAGACAGGAGGATCAGAACTTCAAAGTCATCCTTGTTTACATATGGAATTGGAGGCTGGCCTCAAAAAAAAAAATTGACCCTATGTAATAGCTTGGTGGATAAGGCGCCTGCTTGTAAACTTGGAAACCTGATTTCGATCCCTGGAAGCCCACATGGTGCATGTAGGCACTCCCTCCCCTACATAAGTAAACAAACAAACCACATGTACACAAAAACACAAAAATCACTTTATGTCTTCGTAATAAAAGTGTTTTGCTAATCCATTTAATTTTTAAAAATTTTATCTAGTTATAAAAACTTAATGAGTAGGTATCCTTGCCCCCTTCCTTCCCCTTTCTTTTCCTCTCTCCCTTCCCCTTTTATATCCCTTCATTCTTTCCCTTATCCTCTCTTTCCTTCTTGTCTTCCCCCTGCCCTCCCTCCCTCCTCTCTCTTGGTATTTCCCACCTACTCCCTCCCACTCTCCTGTCCATCAACTTATGTGGGCCCTGGAGTTCCCTCTGAAACATCTACTCTAGTGGGATTCAGGATTCTGTGGTAGACCTTGGGATTTATTTAATTTTTAAGCTAGATTTCATTGCGTCCCCCTGGCTAGCCTGGGAGTTGCTATCACACATGCAGCAATCTTCTAGCTTTGCTTCCCAGTACTGGGATTACAAGTATGTCCACCACACCCAGTGTTAAACGTTCTTTTGTTTGACTGATGCTATTAGACTTTGAACAGCAATGGATTCAGTTAGACAAGTGTTTTGAAACAATTTTGAGAATTCTTGATGAGTTCTCACTACTTTGTCAGAGAAAACACTAAGCTGTAAAGCTCTGAGCCATTTTTAAACATTACTATTATTATGTTGCCCATGTTGTACTAAAGCTTAATATATGCTTTAGGTTTACACTGAGTTCTGCTTTCACATGCAATTTAGAAGAGACTGAATAATTAAACTTGGAGAAACATCATAAAAAGGCTTAATTTTTGCAGCTTGATGAATTACACTTTGTAAGGTGAAACTTTGAGTTGAATGATGAGTCATTATACTTGAATATTCAGGACAAGACAATTTTTAAAAAAATATTTTATTTTAAAAAGATTTTATTTATTTTATGTGTGTGTGTATCAGAGGACACTTTTTAAAAAAACTTTATTTATTCATTCATTTAGTATATATATGTGTGTGTGTGTGTGTGTGTGTGTGTGTGTGTGTGTGTATGTGTGTGTGTGTGTGTGTGTGTGTGTATCAGAGGGCACATATGTCCCTGTGGAGGACCAAGGGTGACTTCAGGAATCATCCTCCTTCTTGCTTTGCTTTTGGATTTCCCAGGCTCTGCCCACCAGGGCCAGAAGTGCAGGTCACTGCCACTTCCGCCTGGTGTTTTTACTTTGGGATCCAAACTCAGGACCTGCTGCTTTCCAGGCAGAGTTTTAACCTCTGAGCCATCCTTCCAGCCAGGACAAGACAATTTTAAAAGCTTATTTTGTAGATAGTTTTCTCACAATGTCTTGACTTTAGGATTTTAGAAAATGTTTTAGTGAAAGAAAGGTAGCAAAAATTACAATAATTAGTGAATGTTAAGGATGAAAGATAAAATGTTTCATAGCTGCAAATGTTTAGATGGAATATGCTCTAATGCACACTGAAATCTATCAAATTCAATTATTTTATAAATAATAAAGTAATTATAAGTTTTCAAAAACGATGGAAAGGAATTGCAGTAAGAGCTTTTGGAACACTGAATCTATTCTGATTTAAAAAAAACAGGCAATATCTTAGCAGAGTATTTTTAAAATTAATTAATTATTTTTTTCCACTCATATAAACTTAATAGGTACTTATCCCTCCCTCCACCCCTCCCTAGATCCCCTTACTTCCTCCCCCTTTTCCCCTTCCTTCCTCCCCTCCCTCCCTTTCTCTCAGTGCTTCCTCCCCACCCCCCCATCCCTGGAGCATCCTTTAGTGTGAATGTCAAACTTCCCTCTGGGTCCTCCACTCTAATGAAGTGTAAGGACTCAGTAGCATTTCCTAGAGCCCTTTCTTGTGTTCTCCTTTAGTATAGGAACACTATTGTGGCTGTTAATCCCTTGCTTCTAAGGATCCTAGTGCCTGTGATCCATGATAGACTTTGGGGGTCAATGATATGTCGGTCATTGCGCAGGTCATGTAAGTCCTATTATGGTTACTTCAGCCCTAACTTGTGTGGAGTATCTCGCATATCGTTGCTGCTCCCCATTTTTAGGCTCTAACAATCGTACCACCCCCTCTTCCCCAAATTTCCCTGAGCTTTAGGATGGGGAGAGATTAGTTTGGCCTGGTTCCTGGTGATTAATGTAGGGTTTCTGATGATCTGAATTATGGTTTGTTATTCTTTTTTTTCTTCTTCTTCCAGTTTTGCTGTTCCTGCACCGCCCTTGGCTCCATCCTGATGGGTATTGGATGTCTCCTCTTGCAGTACTTGATGGGTGGCCTATTTTTAGCAGAGTGTTTTTTAAAACCTTTTTAACCCACGTTTCATATTTTATTTCATTTGTTTATTCATTTTGGTTGTAGGAATTGAACACAAGGGCCCCATGTGTAGTAGTGGCCACTGAACTACTTCCCCAGTCCCTATGACAGATGCTTGAAGTGCATTGTATAAATGGGAATAGAGACATGCAACCAAGGGGAAGAAAAGCTCTTTCCAGAGATTTGCATTTTCTTACCCTGTCACAGAAGGGCAGTGTAAATGCCAAAGGGATGATCAGCCAAGGAAAGTAACACTCAACTCTTTCAAAACCGTTTCATTAGTATTCACAGGTAATCCAAGGCGTGAGAGACAAATTAGAGAGAGGGAAAGAGAGAGAGAGAGAGAGAGAGAGAGAGAGAGAGAGAGAGAGAGAGAGAGAGGGAGAGAGAGAGATTTTGCAGCTAGTGAAAATTTTGTTCACTTGATGATGAAAGAGGAATTGAAAGTAGCTCTCTGAGTACAAAGGCCATTAATACTTGCCTTAGAAAGGTAAGGCTGCATGTTGCCATAAACAAAATCCAATAGAACAAAGAGGCTCAGATCTTGAATCAAACCCTACCTGGTATTGTGAACTACCCAGTTTTGATCTATATAGTAATCATGTCTTATCAAATACAGAGACCAGGGAGCAGGATAAATTGGACACCTGACAGCTTTTTTTTGGTTAAGTAGTTTTTACAGCTGCCTTCAGTGAAACCGTCAGGAAATTTCTACTTGACTTGAATACAGCCACAAGATTGAAATTTCCTGTAAGAAAAAAAAAGATTACTTACTATTGTGTCAATTTGTAGACTCCTGGGTTCAATGAAAACAAGCAAGGTATGTTTCTCCCCCCCCTTGGGAAATACATTACACCAGACAGAGTTCTTACTGGCCTCCTATGTCTTTCAAATAAATAATGTCCTATGACAACTATGAACATGCTGGTCACTGTGAATTATCCTACAGGAGGGAAACTTTCATGCTTTCCGGTTCAGAAACCAATCCTAAAAGCCTCGGCGTAAGCGACAACAAAGACAAGCCACGAAGACATTCTGCTGAGTGAAATAAACCAGACACGAAAGGATAAACATGGCAGGATTTCATTCACATGGGATATTTAGAGTAGTCAGGTTCATAGAGACCAAGTAGAATGGTGGTTGCCAAGATCTGAGAGAAGGAAGAGAAAAGCATAGGGAGTTGGTGGTTAGTGTGCACAAAATTTCAGTTGGGCAAGATAGGAAAGTTCTAAAAATGGAGTTAGTGATAGCTGTTTAACAATGTTGATGTAGTTAAGGCCACAGGATATGACTGAAAATGATTAAGTGGGGTTCAGATAGCAAAAAGATACTTGCTACCAAGCATGATGACATGAGTTTGATCCCTGGAACCCATATGGTGGAAAGAGAAAACTGAATCCTGCAAGGTATCTTCTTGCTTCCACATTTGTGCCCACAAACACATACATGTGCACACACACACACACACATACACACACACAGATAAAGTTAAAATCAAATAAACATAAAAAACCAAAATAAAATGGTAAGTTTTATATCACATGTATGAAATTCTATTGAAAGGAACAAAATCATCACTACCCTCATTCATTTGCTTATCATGAAGTCAATATGTGCACATTGCAGAAAGTACAATAGAATTACTATAGAAGTAATAGAAGTACTATAGAATTGATTCCATTTAAAAATTCATTTTGTTACGTATAAATGTGTGTGAGAGACAATTTAGTTTGCAACATGCTCTGTTTCTGAGAGTCCCAGGAGAGAGAGAGAGAAAAATTGGTGAGTAGCTTGATATTTCTTATGCTATATACCCACACTAGAGGACTAGGTCGCTCGCTGTTCTTAGGGAGGAAAGACAAACTGCCTTTGAAAATGTTATATGTGTTTTTCCCCCCACATCATCCAAGTGGGCAACAGTGACCAAATTACCTGGTACAGCAGCAAGTAGTCAGCAGCTTGACTTAACAATTTAGAACGCTAGTGACAGAGAATGGACAATAATTGTGGAGCAGAAACATATGCACAAAAAATTAAGATAATATTCAAGATTAAAAATTCTAAAGGAAAAAATATACATTGAGATCAATTGTCATCCTAGGCTACTCCTGAACTCATTATGTAGCCAAGGATGACCTTGATGTTCAAATTATGCCACCTTGATGTCTTGGGTGTTAAGATTATAGATGTGCACCACCACAGTCAAATCGGTGCTAGGGCTTCAACTCTAAGTCTCCTGCAAGTGAGACAAGCACTCTAGTGACTGAACTACCTTTCTAGCCATTAAGGAAATTCGAACAGTAAGTAGCCGGAGGCTTGTTATCCTTGCAAAAAATTTGTATTTGTTTTCAAATTCAGAAAAATAATCCTGAATATGGAAAATAGAGAAAACTATAGTAAGAAACTAGGATACCTGAAAGTAAAAATTAACAAAAAGTATAATGTTGTCAAATGAACTCTTGCTCTAAAGAAACCTGCTTGTTGAGAGGGACAACATTTTTGTATAACCCTTTGGCATTAGAAATGGGATTTTTTTTCCCCATCTGGTGAATACATATTTCCTGCGTGCCAGAGCGAAGAAAGGCCTTACCAATTCAGAAAGGATGATGTTGCGCCTAGAAAAGTACCAGAGACCTCTTATATGGTCCAGCAGAAATCAACAGCTATTAGCCTTTGTGTGAATTTAAGTAGTGGCGATCAGTCCGAAGGGCAACACCGGTCTGCCGGAGGAAGTGCTGGGCCTTGCGCAGGAGAAAGTACAGAAGCAGCCGCCTGCAGCGCAGTCCCAGGAGGCTGAGCTGCGGTGAGACCAGCCGGAAAACCACGATGCGGATCGTTCTTGTGGTGACGTCTCAGCAAAGTGAACCTCGGCTGACGTGAAGTTCGGAGTGAGGGAGCCCAAGAATGCAGTCACGCAAGTGGTAGGTAGAGCGCTGGTAGACTGTGCTGGCCTCGGAACAAAGTACCTTTTATTAGGAAAACCAAAGGAAAGTTCATTTGCAAAGTTCTTGGAAGGATACATGTGAGGGAGGGGGGCGGCAAGAGAAAAGAACACGATAAGCCAACCAGATGTGGAGTTTTCGCTCTAACTTTCCATTGAAGTCCCTTCCCCCGACATTTATTAATCACAAAGAAACATGACTGTACAATTCAGGAAATAAAAACGTAGAAACTAAGGGAATTATTATGATCAAGGTGTTTGGTAAGCAGGAGGATCTTTGAGTTTGGGGTCATCGGGAAAAGGACTTTCAAACAACCCTCCAGATTTGGAAAGGTCTCTTCAGTGAGATCTGTCCCAATGTCATGGCGACTAGAACAAGAGCTTCGAAGAAGGACCAGAGGACCACTCTGCTGTTCGTGGTGTCGTTGATGGCTCCGTGTGTCCCCTCGCCGACTTACATGCACTTTTGATGTCACCCCACCCCCCCACCCCCGCCAGCTCCTTAGTATTTTCTTCTAGCTTGTTCTGATGAGCTTCTGTCCTGTCCCTTCGGAGCTTCCCCAAGGTCGATGGTGAACATCACGCAGACGCCGTTGGACATCCTGTTGCTGAAACAGAATTGATCCTTGCCGTCCTTGTGAGCAGCGAGTGTGTATTTCCTCTCTGTCTCCTTTGCAAATTCCCTCGTTACCTGGTACTATGATCTCCATGTTGATGTCCAGAAAGTTGCCCTCCAAGGTCAGACCCATCTTGGTATCCGAAGTGACCGTCTGGAAACAGCACTCTTTGGGTGTGCACGGTGATGCTGATGAAATAGCTGGAGGCCGTGGCCAGCAACCTTACCAAGGTACAGCAGGGACAGAAGCCAGGATCCAAACTGCAGCCTTCAGAGCCCTCTTGTTACCCCCCCTGCAAGTCTTCCTTCCTTAATTTGCTTTTGTCAGATATTTTGTCATGGAACAGTAGTTAATACAGGTAGCCTCTTTCATGTTTGTGATTTTGGTGCGTCCTTTCAATCAGTATTTATGATCATTTCAATATACATGCATGGATTTGTAAAAACACGGTTCTATTTGGTGATTCTAAAATTCATAAGAATGGATGAAAACTATAAGTCTTTTTTTGACTTTTTTTGGACAATAAAATACATTTTTAAGGTAGGTTCATAGTACTCATTTTCCTAAGCCAGTGGTTCTCGATGGGATGCCTGGAAATATCTAGAGTTGTTTATTTTTATTTCTTTGTTTTGTTCCATTATTTTATACAAGGCTTTTACAAGGTAGCCCAGGCTGGCCTCAACTCCACATCCTCCTATCTCAGTTTCTTGTGTGGAGGTTTTAGGTGTGTTCCATTATCCCTGGCTTGGTGATATTTTTACCAAAGTGGGAGAGTTTAGAGGAGGTGTGAGTTCGTGTTAGTGGGTAGGGGTCAAGAATGATGTTAAAAATCCTACAAACAGCCCTATAACAAAGAGTTATCTGGTCTCAAGTGTAAGAAGTGCAAAGGTTTAGAATCTTTGATCTACACTTATGATTCTCCATGTATGAACCAATTACTGGTGGTTGGGGTCTGGGCCTAACATTTCCAAGTTCTTGGCCATTTTTTTAAGAATGAAAGAAAAGCACACACATGAAAACGCAGCAAAGAAAATTTGTGTCCAGAGAAAAGTGATAAGCTCAGAGAACACTACAAGGTAGAAATGAACCACTTGAGTGAAGACGTTCATGAGAACCAAATTGTTGCCTAGGTCTCTTTTTATGAGGTCTAAAGGAAGGAAGGACTGGTTGATAAAGGGTGTAATTTGGGTGGTTCTCTATTTTGATTGGTAGATTAGGTTATCTAGTCATTTTTTTCCTACTGGGTGTATAACTTCTCATGAGGCATCAGATTTTAATCATGTATAGACCCAGTTATACATAGGCATGAGAAATAGGAATTTTTCCCTAAGGTTATTTGAAAGTACATTTTAGTTTTACTGTACATGCACCCAAAACCAGTTCATGGTAGACTGGCATCTCTATTCTTCATGCCCAGACATGTGGGAATACAATTGAATAGAAACCTCTAGGTTTGGTCGTTACCATTCCTTTGTTCTATTGTCTAGAGAGGGGTGTATATGTAGCCTGATACAAAGGAGTTCTGGGGTTGTTGGGTGCATATTTCAGAGAAGGGTGTGTGTGCATAGTAATGCAGGTAAGGATCTAAGCTGCCAAGTACATCATCAGAAGTATGAATGTATATGGGGGTGCTTGGCCTAAGACCAGTGGGGATTCCAGGTTCCTAAGCTATTTCCTGGGCTTTCCTGCCTCAGATCTGACCACCAGCATCATCATCATCACGTGGGAATGTGATAGTCTACATAGTTCTAAAACTCTCCAAGTGAGCTTAATACATGAAGAAGTGAGAACCATTACCTTGTTGAATAAATTAGTGATAATCAGCTTTCTGTTATTGTAGCAAAATAACAGAATCAATCTAAAAGAAAGAGAGGTTCATTTTGGCTCACAGTTTTAGAGGTTTCAGCCCTTTGTTGTTTTGGGCCCGTGGAAAAACAGTTCATCGTGCTAAGAGACTTGCTCACCTGATGGTAGCCAGAAAGCAGAGAAAGAGAGAGAGAGAAAGAGAGAAACAAAGAGAGAGAGAGAGACAAAGAGAGAGAGACAAAGAGAGAGACAGAAGACAGAGACAAAGACAGAAAATGGGGGGGAAGAGGCTTCCTCAAAGCCATCCCTAAAGACTCAAATTCCTTCTAATAACTCCCACCTTTTAAAGGTTCTCATTTCTCAACAGTGCCAAGCATTTATCTTACATGTGGACCTCTGTGTCATTCCACATTCAAACTATCTCAGTATTTAATTACATGGAAACATTCCAATTTCAGTTACTATGAAAAGCAATGTTCTTTATCTATACTATGATGCTCTATTGTTCTTCTATACTAACCCAAACATCTCTCTTAAACTACAATAGCTGGCCAGGCCTAGTGGCACATGTCTGTGATCCCAGCAAGAGCATGAGAAGTTCAAGGTCATCCTTGGCTACATAGCACATTCCAGGCCAGCCTAGGCTTCTTGAGACTCTGCATAAAAACCCATAATAATAATCCATGTCCACTTGTTCTTGGCATTACTCTCTTTTTATCTATTAATTACCTGCAACAACCCAAAAAGGAGATACCAATGTTATCCAATTTTACAGAGGAGAAACTAAATATAAGTGATTTGAGTAGTAAGTGTCAGACTGAGCTAGGATTTGAATTCAGGTTGTCTGGGACCAGAGCCTGCTTCCATAATAGCACATAATTCTCAGAAATACAGGTCAAACCATTTTGGTTTATGTTTGGAACTTAGTGTGATGGATTATATGTCCAAATATCTAACAGAAAATAGATGTGAGAATGAGAGAAAAAAACACAGGTGATGGCGTCTGACTTGTAGTTGGCATACTTACAGCAAATGCTAGATGCACATTTTGTGTAAAATATCTTAAAATACCTGCTTCGGTCATATACACAGACATCTACGTCACTAAAAACACGTAACTATATATGAAAATCAGAGAAGGGATACAGATCCTTTACATTTAATTCTGAAAAAGATTAAACCAGAATATGAGGAGATGATTCCATCTACAAAAAACTTGACCTGCAAACATGATGTCCCGAGTGTGATTTCCAGGACCCACACAAAAAAGCTGGGCAAGGTGTGCTCACTTGTAATCTTATTAGTAGGGAACCCTGGTGCTCCATGGCCAAGCACATAAGCTCCATTAGCCTACTTGGCAAGTTCCAGGTCAGGTTTCAGAGAACTTATCTCAAAAACATAACAAGAGCAAAATAAAACAAAACTAAGGTGGATGGGTCTGAGGAGTGACAGCCAAGACTATCCTTTGACAGCTGTGCATACAGATGCACCCACATGCTCCCTCAACCAATGCACCAAGATTAAACTGATGATTTGAATTCAGATGGGATTATTGTCTAAGCACATGAGAAATAGATGCTAACCTCTTAATGGCATTACAAAACAAACAAACAAATCCATAATGGTGGTTTTTAACCTTGATTGTGGTTTAATTTTTTCTTGAGTAACATGTTCTGTTTTGAGATAAAAAAGTTTAGTAATACTCATTCTAAGATAGTTACTATTTCCTAAAAGTAGACAATATTGTGAGGAAGACAAAGCTTGCATACACACAAAGCAATTAAACAGCATTACAGGGCCAGATTATCTCAGGGGTCCAAAAATGTAGCTGATATAAAAGGAAAGTTTTAGAAATTCAGAAAAAGGGGATAATATATATGTGGACTAGCTGGGAATTCTCTATGAAGAATATCAATTTAAGCCAGAAGAATTATTAATATCACACCAGAAGAAAGGTAGTGTACGTAAGTTTGAAAAGCCAAGAAGCTAACATTACTCTCAATGATAGGCAAAATAGCTTCTGGAAGCTTCAGATTCAGATAGGAGGGAGTCCTATCTATTCCCAGCATCTGTGCAGCAGACCAGGGAACTATTCTGATTTTTCCTGTTTGGCATATGTGAACATCCCTGACCTAATCACTGTTCTCAGAAAGATGAATTCCTGTAATAGGCCAGGTCTTGGTCTTGGACTCAGCCCAGAGACCACATGATATTTGGTTCCTCCAAAGAGATTGGTGTGGAGGAAGTTAAAATTAAATGAAAGCTACCTACTGACTTTGGTATGTGTTATTTCCAGCTCAGCACATTTTTGTCAGTCTCTCTATTGTTCCCTGACTGCGTTATGCTTTTTCTAGAGCCATAGTATAAGCCTTTGCCTGTGTCATTTGTGTATAATGTTACTTCTCACCTTGTCTTAATTTCATAACTTTGTTACTATAACAAATATTTGACCACTTAGGAAAACAAGGAATTTTTATTGATTCAGGATTCTAGGTCACAATTTATCATAGCAGTAAAATTATCAGCAGGAGCTAAATGAATTGGTCATATGACATCCAAAGAAAGAGCTGAAAGTGTAAGGACCAATGTTACATACTTGGTTTCTAGCTTGCCAGCTTTTTCAGATATAATCAGTTATTTCTATCTTATCCACCTGACCAAGAAGACCCCACATCTTCCTGTGGTCTTCCCACATCACACAATCAAGATGGTCTCTTTTCAGGCTTGTCTAGAGGACTGCCTTAACTAAATAATTCGTCATAGGTTCTCAAGCATCAAGTTGACAGCTGAAGCTAACTTGCATCTTTGCCAAATATTATCCGTTCTTTAAACTTAACACAAGCCATCTCCTTTCATGAGGAATTCCTAACCAGTCTAGGTACGTTGCTCTCTCGCATCTCTACATTCCAAGACCCCTCACTAAAGAGTTTCTGTAATCTCATTTTCTGTTTGTTACATCACACATTTCTCTATCGCTAAAACATTAGCCACTTTCTAGGTTGGGAAACATGCTTGCTTCCAACTCAACAAATAGGGGCTGAACTCTGGGCACGTCTGTGAAGATTAGTAGTTAAGGCAACTCTGAGCAAGCCTGCAGGATATTATCTAATTGATGTAGGAAGACCCAACCCAGAGAGGGTGAGACTCTGTGCAGGTAGATAAGATGGAGAGAGCTGATTCAGTAAGCTGGCATACTTGGCAGACTCATAGTCTGGAAGGCGAGGTTTGCCACTTCTCCCAGCAATTCCCATGAATGTGGTGTGACCGGTTCCCTCAGTTCCTGTGATAATTAGATACAGGTAGCAACTTGACAATTGCAGGCTGAGATTTGTGCACTTTTGTGAAGAATGAGCAGTTAAGCCAAGCCCTGAGCAGCCTACAGGAAATTATATAATTGATGAGGAAGACCCACCCTACGGAGGATGAACTATTCCCTGGGAAAATAGGTAAGATGAAAGAAACTGGTTAACTGTTCTGGATAGACATGCTGTCTTGCAAGCAAGGTTAGTTCCTCTAAGTTCTTTGGATCCTGCATGCATTCAACAACATGAAGAGTAACTGCAATACATACTAATACTGTATTAGTTAGTTTTTTACCATTATAATGACACACCTGATATGGCTACCTGTAGAGGAAAGGTAGTTTACGAAGTAAGCTTTTAGTTTCAGAGGTTCAAAGATGAAGTTTGGGCAAACCAGGACAGGAACTCACATAGGAACAGATAGTCATGTATTGAACAACATGGAGGACAAAAACAGGTAGGCCAGAAATACCTTACACACTTGATGATCCAGGTTCTTTACATTCACTAGGGTTCCCAGTTAGGTTCACTGGGTCCCAACAATGCTACCCTGTAAACCAAGCCTTTAATCACAATGGATCCTTGGAGGGTATTAACCATTCAATTTAATTTTTTTAACCATTCCCTAAATATTTTATTTTCTGATCCAAAAATCTCATCCAGGAATATGCATTGCATTTATTTACTTTTATTTCTCTGATCTCCTCCACGTTCTTAAGTCCTCCCCTCAGTTTATAAAACACACAGGCCTCACATTTTGTGGATGTCTTGGGCAGTCCTCACCCTAGTTTTGGAAACACCCTAGAAGTAATGGCTGTACTGTTAGTGCAGCAGGCAGAATCACCCCATCTTGTTAACTTTGGACACTTCAATTGTGCTGATTCCATGTCAGGTTGATCCATTGTGAAGTCATCATTCTCTTCTGTTTAATTAATTTGTATTCTGCAGAGTTATGTTCCAAGTTGATGTCAATACCTTGTTCCTCATCTAACTGGTATCTAACAACATTAACTCCTTGTTGCCCCTTGAATGACTCCTGTCTGAGTCAGCCAGCAGGGAAATAATTGCCTGTTGGTAATTTTTGATCACTTCCTTTTTTATTTCTATATTCATTTTTATTTATCAATGTATTGTACTTTCAATATCGTCATATCATAAGGAGAATAGTTACATTTATTTTTATGTATAGGTTTATGGATTTCTAATTTTTCCATTTTATTTATTCTTTTTCTCTTTTTTTAAAGTTTTTAAAAAAGCTTTATTCATTCATTCATTCATTGTGTGTGTGTGTGTGTGTGTGTGTGTGTGTGTGTGTGTGTGTGTGTATCAGAGGGCATATATGCCTCTGTGGAGGCCTAAGGATGGACTCTAGGAATCATCCTGGATTGCTTCTAACCTCCTTGCTTCACTCTGAGATTTTTCAGGCATTGTCCACAAGGACCAGAAGTGCAGGCCACTGCCATTTTTATGTGGGACCTGGGATCAGAACTCAGGCCCTTCTGCTTGTGAGACTGAGTCTTAATCTCTGAGCCATCTCTTCAGTTCTCTCTCTCTCTTTCTCTCTCTCTCTCTCTCTTGCCTTGAGAGAAGTTCTTGCCATGTTGGCAGGGTGGTCTTGAAACCCTGGAAAAGTGATACTCACTCTTGTTTCATTACAAATATGGATCACTTCACCTGGGTTTTTGTTTTATTTTGGGTGTTCAAAAAATATTTGAGGGGCAGTGGTTCTGGAGAGATGGCTCGGTGTGTAATGGGTCTGCCATACTAGCGTGACTCTGAATCCCTGGAAAAGCGAGGGATCTCGCTTACATCTGTAATTCCAGTACTTCTGCAGTGAGAAGAGAGGCAGACACAGGGGAATTCCTAGCAGCTCACTGATGGTGAACGTAGCAGTGAACAACGAGACCTGTCTCAAACAAGGTAGAGGGCCAAGACCAACATTGGAGGTTGTCCTGTGATTTCCATATGCGCTCCCACTCACATATCATATTCATACCCCCACAGAGAGAGCGGGAGAGTAATTTTTTGATGTCTGGATTTATCCAATAAGAATTGGTACAACAATATTGTCCTTTTTGGCACTAGATATTCCAGGTTCATCTTGTGCCCTCCCAGTGTTATCCCAGAAGTGTACATTTTCCTAAAAAACTCCAAATTTCTTTAAACGAAGGACAATATTTAGAAACCAAGATTTGGATTTGGGAACTTGGTACACTTACTGCCAATTGCGTATGTGAGAGAGATGTCTTAGTTTCATAATTTATAGGAAACAAACATCTGGCCCAAACAACTTAGGAGAGAAGGGGGTTTATACAGCTCACAGTTCTAGGTTAGAGTCCATCATGCAGGAGAGCAATAGAGTCAGGAGCCAAGGGAACTGGTCATGTCACATTAGCAGCAAGAGGACCAGGACCAACACAGGCATACATGCATGGTTGCTTGCTTGTCTGCTTCTTGCCAGCGCTCAGGCTTGACTTTCTTTACTTTCTTTCTTTCTTTCTTTCTTTCTTTCTTTCTTTCTTTCTTTCTTTCTTTCTTTCTTTCTTTCTTTCTCTCCTCTCTCTCTCTCTCTCTCTCTCTCTTTCCTTCCTTCCTTCTTCTTTTCTTTCTTTCTTTCCTTTTTTCTTTCTCTCTCTCTCTCCCTCCCTTCCTCCTTCCCTCCCTCTCTCTTTTCCTTCCTTCCTTCCTTCCTTCCTTCCTTCCTTCCTTCCTTCCTTCCTTCCTTCCTTCCTTCCTTCCTTCCTTTCTTCCTTCCTTCTTTCCTTCTCTGTCTCTCTCTCTCTTTCTTTGTAGGTGTGGGTATGTATATGTATAGGTGTGTATGTAGGTGCTTGTACATGTAGAAAAGGGCAGAGTGCATGCCTTTGGAAGCTCATGGATGACTTGGGGAATCATCATGGATTGCTCTACTTTCTTATTGTTTTGCTCTGGGGTTTTCCAGGCTCCACCTTCCAGAGGTGGAAGTACAGGCTTCTGACATTTCTGCCATGTATTTTTACATGGGATCTGGTATCCAAACTAGATCCTTTGGCTTATGAGGCAAAGGTTTAACCTCTAAACCATCTCTCTGGCCCAAGCTTTTTTTTTTTTTTTTTTTGATGCCATAATAAACTTAAATGATCATTAAATAACAATGATACTAATAATATCATGATAAGTCCCTTACAAACACATTCTACCTCTTTTATAAACACATATCTGTAATAGAGTTTGGAAAATAGACATTTTCTGTTTCTAATTTTTATCTTGTTTCATTTTTTTTATTTCAGCTCATACAAACTTATTAGGTACACCAGTTCCCTCCCCCTCCCCCCCCCCCCCCCCCCCCCCCCCCGTACCCCCTACTCCTCCTCCCAACCCCTCTCCCTCCCCATCCCCCAGTGCCTCCCACCCCAATTCCCAGAGAGTCCTTTCTTGTGCATGTCTGATTTTCCTCTGGGTCCTCCTCTCCGATAACGTACGAGGACCCAGTGGCCTTTCCCTGAACCCTTTCCCGTGTTCCCCTTAGGTATAGGAACACTGCTGTGGCTGCCAATCCTTTGCCTCCAAGGATCTTGGTGCCTTTAGCAGATGCTAGACTTTGTGAGGTCAACAGTGTGTTGACAATGCTCAGGGCATGCAAAGTCCAATTATGATTGCTTCAGCCCTAACTAGTATAGAGTATCTTACATATCATTGCTCCTCCCATCCTTTTGCTCTTACACTCTTACCGCCGCCCCCTCTTCCGCAAATTTCCCTGAGCTTCAAGATGGGGAGAGACTAAGCTGGCCTAGTTCTAGGTGGTTGATATAGAGTCTCTGAAGTTCTCCGGGCTGGAGAGGTGGCTCAGGGGTTAAGCCTCCGCCTGGCGGAAGGTCCTGAGTTCGGATCTCAGATCCCACGTATAGACGCCAGGCGGAAGCGGGGGCAGCCTGCGCTTCTGGTCCTGGTAGGGCGGAGCCTGTGAATCCCGGGGCAGAAGGAGGTGGAGGTGTCCATGGTGGTTCGCGAATTCGTCCGTGGTTCTACTCACACACACACACACACACACACACACACACACACACACACACACACATGCGCACAGTTGAATAAATAAAAAAAAAATTAAAAAAAATATTAAAAAAAAAAAAAAGAAGTTCTGGATTGTGGTTTGTTGATTTTCTTTTACAGTTTTGCTGCTCCTGCAAAGCCCTTCACTCCATCCTGGTGGGCATTGTATGTTACCCCCTGGCCAGAGACAAAAAGCTGTTAGAGTCATGTGATAAAAGCACATTCAAAGGTAGATGTAATAAAAGTGGGAAACCACAGTAAGGGAGGGGTCTATCACCCATTTGTAAAATGGTTACTTTTTATCTGCCAGACTATATGCCCTCCTCTTCTGGTGAGATCACACCCCCCCAGTAGTAAATGATCAGGAACAAAAGTCTGTGAACTTAATCAGATGTCTCATTACTTATTTGGGTCCTTGGTGGAGGCCTATTTTCCCTGCTGTAACATGGTCCCTTCTCTCCTTGTTTCTGGTGTGGCCCTCCTACCCCATCCCTCCTGTTCATAATCCTTGCAATTACTGTCTCTAGGTGGGCTGGGTGGGTTTGGTACTAGGAGCAACCTATTAGGGAGTACATACGGCACTTAATTTTCTGGGTCTGGGATACTTCACTTAATATAATTGTTTCTAATGACGTCCATTTCCCGGCAAATTCCAGTAATTCATCATTTTTGATGGCTGAGTAGGACTCCATTGTATAGATGTACCACTGTTTCCTTATCCACTCGTCAACTGTTGGACATTTGGGCTGATTCCATGACTTTGCTATTGTAAACAGTGCTGCTATGAACACGGTCGTGCTTGTGCTATCGAGGTGAACCTCTGCTGTATGGGGGGTTATTCCCAAAAGTGGAATAGCAGGGTCATATGGCATTTCAATCTTTAATTTCTTTAAGAATCTCCAGACGGCTCGCCAGAGTGGCTGTATGAGCCTGCATTTCCACCAGCAATGTAGGAGAGTTCCCCTCTCTCCACATCCTCTCCAACATTTGTTGTTGTTTGTATTGTGGATTTTTGCCATCCTGACCGGGGTGAGATGATATCTCAGGGAAGTTTTGATTTGCATTTCCCTGATGGCTAAGGAAGTGGATCATTTTTTCAGATATTTGTTAGACATTTTAATTTCATCCCTGGTAAAGTTTCTTTTAAGTTCCAGGGCCCATTTTTTAATTGGGCCATTGGTTTCCTTGGTGTTTAGTTTTCTAAGTTTTTTGTGCACTCTGGACAGCAGAGTTCTATCAGATGTGTGGTTAGTGAAGGTTTTCTCCCATTCTGTGTTGCGTTTGAGCTCGCGTTATAATCTCTTTATCTGAACAGAAGCTCTTTAATTTCACAAGATCCCAAATGTTGAGAGTTGGTAGCAGTGACTGTGCCATTGGATGTCTGTTTAGGAAGTGTTGGCCTAGCCCAATCAGCTCGAGGGAGTTCCCTATCCTTTCAACTATGGTTTTTAAAGTCTCTGGCCTGATATCAAGGTCCTTGATCCATTTGGAATTAAGTCTTGTACATGGTGACAAGTACGGGTCCAGCTTTAATCTTCTGCATGTGGAGATCCAGTTTTGCCAGCACCATTTGTTGAAGATGCTGTTCTTTTTCCATTGGATTCTTTGGGCCCCTTTGTCAAAGACCAAATGGCTGTAACTTTGTGGGCTTATATCTGGGTCTTCAATCCTTATCCATTGATCTGTGTGTCTATTTTGGAGCCAGTACCAGGCTGTCTTTATAACTATGGATTTGTAGTATAGACTAAGGTTTGGTATGGTAATACGTCCAGCTGTGTTTTTGTTACTCAGGATTGTTTTTGCTATCCTGGGTCTTTTGTGCCTCCATATGAACTTTGAGATTGTTTGGTCAACTTCTTTGAAGAATTGCTTTGGGATTTTAATTGGTATAGCATTGAATCTGTATATTGCCTTTGGTAGGATGGTCATTTTTACAATGTTGATTCTGCCAATCCAGGAACAAGGGAGGTCTTTCCACCTTCTGGTGTCTTCTGCGATTTCTTTCTTTAGGGTTTTAAAGTTT
The DNA here is from genome assembly GCA_023101885.1 of Typhlomys cinereus. NCBI lineage: Eukaryota > Metazoa > Chordata > Mammalia > Rodentia > Platacanthomyidae > Typhlomys > Typhlomys cinereus. The sequence continues at coordinate 1,701,234 of JALPQD010000110.1, read as the reverse complement.
TCATTGTAAAGGTCTTTTACCTCCTTAGTTAGGTTTATACCAAGGTATTTCATTTTTTTAGGGGCTATTGTAAATGGGATTGTTTCTCTCAAGGCTTTTTCACTTCTTTCATTCTGGGCATATAGGAAGGCCTCTGATTTTTGCACATTTATTTTGTATCCTGCCACCCTGCTGAACTTCTCAATTAGTTCCAGGAGCTTCCTGGTGGAGTTTTTGGGATCCCTCAGGATAAGATCATGTCATCTGCAAATAGGGATAGCTTGACTTCTTCCTTGCCGATTTGAATCCCTCTTATGTCCCTTTCTTGTCTTATGGCTTCAGCTAAGACTTCAAGTACAATATTGAATAGAAGTGGTGAGAGTGGACAGCCTTGTCTAGTTCCTGATCGAAGTGGGAATGCTTCCAATTGTTCCCCATTGAGCATAATCCTTGCTGTGGGCTTGTTGTATATAGCTTTTATTATATTGATAAAGGTTCCTTCCATTCCTACTGTCTCTAGCGTTTTGATCATAAAAGGCTGTTGGATCTTGTCAAAGCTTTTTCTGCATCTATCGAGAGTATCATGTGGTCTTGGACTTTGGACTGGTTTACATGATGAATTACATTTATTGATTTGCGTATGTTGAACCAACCTCGTGTGCCGGGGATGAAGCCTGCTTGGTCCCCGTGAATGATCTTTTTAATATGTTTTTGAATCCGATTTGCTAAGACTTTGTTGAGAATCTTTGCGTCTGTGTTCATCAGGGAGATTGGCCTATAGTTTTCTTTTTTAAGTGAATCTTTATTAGGTTTTGGGATTAAGACGATATTAGCTTCATAGAAGGAATTTGGTAGTGTTCCTTCTTTTGCTATTTGATGGAACAGTTTAAGGAGTATTGGTGTTATTAACTCCTTAAATGTCTGGTAGAACTCTGTGCTGAATCCATCTGGTCCAGGATATTTTTTAGTAGGAAGATTCGAGATTACTTCCTCAATTTCCTTATATGTTATAGGACTATTTAAATAATTCACAACTTCCTGATTCAATTTAGGTAGGTTGTGTTTACTTAGAAATTCATCCATCTCTTTTGTGTTGTCAAACTTCACAGAGTATAAGTTTTTGAAATATGATGTTATAATTCTCTGGATTTCTTGGGTATCAGTAGTGATAACTCCATGTTCATTTCTAATTTTGTTAATTTGGGTTTTCTCTCTCTTGCTTTTGGTTAATTTAGCTAGGGGTGTATCAATCTTATTGATTTTTTCAAAGAACCAGCTTTTTGACTGGTTGATTTTTTCTATCGTTTTCTTAATCTCGATTTCAGATATTTCTCCCCTTATTTTGCTAATCTCCTCTCTTCTACTACTTTTGGGATCAGATTCCTCTAGTTTCTCTAAAGCTTTAAGCTGCATTGTTAAGTTGTTTATTTCTGATTTTCCATTTTTTTTGACGTGGGCATTAAGAGCTATGAACTTACCTCTTAGAACAGCTTTCATTGTGTACCAGAGATTTTGGTAAGTTGTATTTTCGTTATTATTCACTTTCAGGAAATCTTGAATTTCCTTTTTAATTTTTTCCTGAATCCAGTTCTCATTCAGCATCATAGTGTTAAGTTTCCAGGAGTTAGTGTATTTTTCTCTTTTTTGATGTGTTGTGGATGTCTAGCTTTAGGCCGTGGTGGTCTGATAGGGCACAGGTTAGAATTTCAACTTTCTTATATATGTGTAGATTCATTTTGTGGCCCAATATGTGATCTATTTTGGAGAAAGTTCCGTGTGCTGCTGAGAAAAATGTGTATTCTTTGGTGCGTGGGTGAAAAGTTCGATAGAGATCTGTAAGGTCCATTTCTTTCAGGGTTTGATTAAGTTCCAAAGTGTCTCTGTTAAGCTTTTGACCTGTTGATCTATCCCATGTTGAGAGGGCGGTGTTGAAGTCCCCAAGAATTATCGTTTGGGGGTTGATTTCTTGCTTTAGACGCTGTAGGGTTTTCTTAATGAATGTGGAGGGGCCCGTATTGGGTGCATATATGTTCAGTATTGTGAAGTCTTCCTGGTGAATTGTACCTGTGACTAAAATGTAGTATCCATCCGTGTCTCTCTTTTTTTTTTATTAAAAATTTAATTATACATTTTAAAATTTTTTAGCAGTTCCCTCCCTCCCCCCTCCCCTTCCCCCAGTGTCTCCCTCCCAATTCCCAGAGAGTCCTTTATTGTGTGCGCCTAACTCTCCACTGGGTCCTCCTCTCAGATGACATATAAGGACCCAGTGGCATTTCCATAAGCCCTTTCTCTTGTTCCCCTTAAGCATAAGATCACTACTATGGCTGTCAATCCCTTGCCTCCAGGGGTCTGGGTGCCCTTAACAGATGCTAGACTTTATGAGGGCAACAGTGCGCTGGACATTGCGCAGGGCATGCAAAGTCCCATTATGATTGCTTTGGCCCCAACTATTGTTGAGAATCTTGCAAATCGTTGCTCCTCCCATCCTTTTGCTCTTACAATCTTACCGCCCCCTCTTCCGCAAATGTCCCTGAGCTCCAGGATGGGGAGAGATTAGGCTGTCCTAGTTCTATGTGATTGATATAGAGTCTCTGAAGTTCTGGATTGTGGTTTGTTGTTTTTCTTTTGCAGTTTTGCTGCTCCTGCAATTCCCTTCACTCCATTCTGCTGGGCACTGTATGTCACCCCCTGGCCAGAGACAAAAAGCTGTTAAACTGGAGTCTTGTTGTAATAGCACATTCAAGGGTAGATGTAATAAGAGTAGGAAACCTCAGTGAGGGAGGGGTCCATCACCCATTTGCAAAATGATTACTTTTATCTGCTAGACTATATGCCCTCCCCTTCTGGTGAGATCAGGAAAGAACGTCTGTGAACTTAACCAGGTTTCTCATTACTTACTTGCAGACCTTCATGGAGGCCTATTTTCTCTGCTGTAACATGGTCTCCTCTCTCCTTGTTTCTGGTGTGGCCCTCCTAACTCATCTCTCTTGTTCATAATCCTTGCAATTACTGTGTTACATAGGTTTACTTTTGAGTGTCCCAATGTGGGCTGGGTGAGTTTGGTACTAGGAGCCACCTATTAGGGAGTACATATGGCGCTTAATTTTCTGGGTTTGGGATACTTCACTTAATATAATTCTTTCTAATGACATCCATTTCCCAGCAAATTCCAGTAATTCATCATTTTTGATGGCTGAGTAGTACTCCATTGTATAGATGTACCACAGTTTCCTTATCCACTCGTTAACTGTTGGACATTTAGGTTGATTCCATGACTTTGCTATGTAAACAGTGCTGCTATGAACATGGTCGAGCTTGTGCTATCGAGGCGAACCTCTGCTGCTTGGGGGGTTATTCCCAAAAGTGGGATAGCAGGGTCATATGGCATTTCAATCTTTAATTTCTTTAAGAATCTCCAGACGGCTCGCCAGAGTGGCTGTATGAGCCTGCATTCCCACCAACAATGTAGGAGAGTTCCCCTCTCTCCACATCCTCTCCAGCATTTGTCGTTGTTTGTACTGTGGATTTTTGCCATCCTGACCGGGGTGAGATGATATCTCAGGGAAGTTTTGATTTGCATTTCCCTGATGGCGAAGGAAGTGGAGCATTTTTTAAGATAATTGTTAGACATTTTAATTTCATCCCTGGTAAAGTTTCTTTTAAGTTCCAGGGCCCATTTTTCAATTGGGCCAGTGTTTTCCTTGGAGTTTAATTTTCTAAGTTCTTTGTGCACTCTGGACAGTAGAGCTCTGTCAGATATGTGGTTAGTGAAGATTTTCTCCCATTCTGTGGGTTGCCTTTGAGCTCGTGTGACAATCTCTTTATCTGAACAGAAGCTCTTTAATTTCACAAGATCCCAACTGTTGAGAGTTGGTAGCAGTGACTGTGCCATTGGATGTCTGTTTAGGAACTGTTGGCCTAGCCCAATCAGCTCGAGGGAGTTCCCTATCCTTTCAACTATGGTTTTTAAAGTCTCTGGCCTGATATCAAGGTCCTTGATCCATTTGGAATTAAGTCTTGTACATGGTGACAAGTACGGGTCCAGCTTTAATCTTCTGCATGTGGAGATCCAGTTTTGCCAGCACCATTTGTTGAAGATGCTGTTCTTTTTCCATTGGATTCTTTGGGCCCCTTTGTCAAAGACCAAATGGCTGTAACTTTGTGGGCTTATATCTGGGTCTTCAATCCTTATCCATTGATCTGTGTGTCTATTTTGGAGCCAGTACCAGGCTGTCTTTATAACTATGGATTTGTAGTATAGACTTAGGTTTGGTATGGTAATACCTCCAGCTGTGTTTTTGTTACTCAGGATTGTTTTTGCTATCCTGGGTCTTTTGTGCCTCCATATGAACTTTGAGATTGTTTGGTCAACTTCTTTGAAGAATTGCTTTGGGATTTTGATTGGTATAGCATTGAATCTGTATATTGCCTTTGGTAGGATGGTCATTTTTACAATGTTGATTCTGCCAATCCAGGAACAAGGGAGGTCTTTCCACCTTCTGGTGTCTTCTGCGATTTCTTTCTTTAGGGTTTTAAAGTTTTCATTGTAAAGGTCTTTTACCTCCTTAGTTAGGTTTATACCAAGGTACTTCATTTTTTTAGGGGTTATAGTAAATGGCATGGTTTCTCTCAAGGCTTTTTCACTTCTTTCATTCTGGGCATATAGGAAGGCCTCTGATTTTTGCACATTTATTTTGTATCCTGCCACCCTGCTGAACTTCTCAATTAGTTCCAGGAGCTTCCTGGTGGAGTTTTTGGGATCACTCAGGTATAAGATCATGTCATCTGCAAATAGAGATAGCTTGACTTCTTCCTTGCCAATTTGAATCCCTCTTATGTCCCTTTCTTGTCTTATGGCTTCGGCTAAGACTTCAAGTACAATATTGAATAGAAGTGGTGACAGTGGACAGCCTTGTCTTGTTCCTGATCGAAGTGGGAATGCTTCCAATTGTTCCCCATTGAGCATAATCCTTGCTGTGGGCTTGTTGTATACAGCTTTTATTATATTGATAAAGGTTCCTTCCATTCCTACTGTCTCTAGCGTTTTGATCATAAAAGGCTGTTGGATCTTGTCAAAAGCTTTTTCTGCATCTATCGAGAGTATCATGTGGTCTTGGACTTTGGACTGGTTTACATGATGAATTACATTTATTGATTTGCGTATGTTGAACCAACCTCGTGTGCCGGGGATGAAGCCTGCTTGGTCCCCGTGAATGATCTTTTTAATATGTTTTTGAATCCGATTTGCTAAGACTTTGTTGAGAATCTTTGCGTCTGTGTTCATCAGGGAGATTGGCCTATAGTTTTCTTTTTTAAGTGAATCTTTATTAGGTTTTGGGATTAAGACGATATTAGCTTCATAGAAGGAATTTGGTAGTGTTCCTTCTTTTGCTATTTGATGGAACAGTTTAAGGAGTATTGGTGTTATTAACTCCTTAAATGTCTTGTAGAACTCTGTGCTGAATCCATCTGGTCCAGGACATTTTTTGGTGGGAAGATTCGAGATTACTTCCTCAATTTCCTTATATGTTATAGGACTATTTAAATAATTCACAACTTCCTGATTCAATTTAGGTAAGTTGTGTTTACTTAGAAATTCATCCATCTCTTTTGTGTTGTCAAACTTCACAGAGTATAAGTTTTTGAAATATGATGTTATAATTCTCTGGATTTCTTGGGTATCAGTAGTGATAACTCCATGTTCATTTCTAATTTTGTTAATTTGGGTTTTCTCTCTCTTGCTTTTGGTTAGTTTAGCTAAGGGTGTATCAATCTTATTGATTTTTTCAAAGGACCAGCTTTTTGATTGGTTGATTTTTTCTATCGTTTTCTTAGTCTCGATTTCAGATATTTCTCCCCTTATTTTGCTAATCTCTTCTCTTCTACTGCTTTTGGGATCAGATTGCTCTAGTTTCTCTAAAGCTTTAAGCTGCATTGTTAAGTTGTTTATTTCTGATGTTTCCATTTTTTTGACGTGGGCATTAAGAGCTATGAACTTACCTCTTAGAACAGCTTTCATTGTGTCCCAGAGATTTTGGTAGTTGTATTTTCGTTATCATTCACTTTCAGGAAATCTTGAATTTCCTTTTTAATTTCTTCCTGAATCCAGTTCTCATTCAGCATCATAGTGTTAAGTTTCCAGGAGTTAGTGTATTTTCTCTTGTTTGATGTGTTGTGGATGTCCAGCTTTAGGCCGTGGTGGTCTGATAGGGCACAGGTTAGAATTTCAACTTTCTTGTATATGTGTAGATTCATTTTGTGGCCCAATATGTGATCTATTTTGGAGAAAGTTCCGTGTGCTGCTGAGAAAAATGTGTATTCTTTGGTGCGTGGGTGAAAAGTTCGATAGAGATCTGTGAGGTCCATTTCTTTCAGGGTTTGATTAAGTTCCAAAGTGTCTCTGTTAAGCTTTTGACCTGTTGATCTATCCCATGTAGAGAGGGCGGTGTTGAAGTCCCCAAGAATTATCGTTTGGGGGTTGATTTCTTGCTTTAGACGCTGTAGGGTTTTCTTAATGAATGTGGAGGGGCCCGTATTGGGTGCATATATGTTCAGTATTGTGAAATCTTCCTGGTGAATTGTACCTCTGACTAAAATGTAGTATCCATCCGTGTCTCTTATAATTTTTTTTGGTTTGAAATCCACTTTGTCTGATAGCATAATGGCTACCCCTGCCTGTTTTCTGCTTCCATTTGCTTGTAGAATTGTTGACCAGCCTTTTATTTTTAGAGCATGCCTATCTTTTGTGGTGAGATGGGTTTCCTGCGGGCAACAGATTGATGGATTGTGATTTTTAATCCAAGTTTGTAATCTGTGTCTCTTGATCGGTGAATTAAGTCCATTAACATTTAGTGTTATAATGGAGAAACTATTGTTAATTCCAGACATTTATTATGTTTAGTAGCTTTTATAAGTATATTGCTTCGCTTTTAATGGTGTTATATTTGCCTTCTGTTCTCCTGGATATGCCTGTTTTTTTCTTCACGCTTGAGTATCATTTCTAGCAGTTTTTGAAGGCCTGGTTTGGTGGCCATGTATCCCTTAAAGTTGTCTTTGTGCTGGAAAATTTTTCTTTCTCCCTCGATCATGACTGATAGTTTTGCAGGGTAAATCAGCCTGGGATGACATTTTTGCTCATTCAATACTTGAAGTATGTCTCTCCAAGCTCTTCTTGCTTTTACTGTTTCGACTGAGAAGTCATTTGTTATTTTAATAGGTTTACCTTTATAAGTGACTTGTTTTTTCTCCCTTGAAGCTCTCAGCACCAGTTCTTTATCTTGAATGTGGAGTGTTTTAACTATTATTTGCCGTGGCGTGCTTCTATTTTGGTCATATCTGTTTGGGGTGCGGAATGCCTCTTGTATATGGATGGGCCTCTCTTTTTTTAGATGAGGAAAGTTTTCCTTGATGATCGTTTGAAAAATTTCCTCAGGGGTGGTATTTTGAGATTCTTGCTCTGGTAGTCCATGAATACGCATGTTAGGCTTTTTCAGGGTGTCCCATATTTCTTGGATATTTCTCTCAAGTATCTTTTTGGCTTTAACATTGAGCTGGTTAGTACTCCCACTTTATCTTCAAGGTCTGAAATTCTGTTTTCTGCTTCGTTAGTTCTGTTGGTAAGACTCTCTGTGGTGTTCTGGGTTGAAGATAACTTGTCTTTTAGCTCAGTTTTAAATTCGGCTTGAGTTTGTTTTAACTGCTCTATGCCACTTTTTGTTTCTTGCACTGTTTTCCTCAACTCCTCCGGATGTCTGTTGTGTTCCTCTTCAAAGCGATTGATTCCATTATGTAATTCCTCCTGGATTTCCTCTTTCATAGTATTGAACATGGTAATGATCATATTTTGAAAGTCTTTATCCTGGGTGAGGCTTTCTTGGCCTTTTTCCAGGGTTTGTTCTGGTTGGAGTCTAACATTATGGGATTAATTTCTTCAGTGGGAAATTTGTTTACTTGAGTGTTGCTTCTCATGGATTTGCACTTTGACTTTGGCATTGTCATTTTAACTCTTAAGATCTCTCAATTTCACTAAACTGAATTATTTGGCCTGGGGTCCTGGTGGGTGGGCGCAGGGGGAGGTCCTCCTCGTCCCTCGGCCCCGCCCGCGGCTCCGGCTGGATGGTGGGAGTCGGAGCCGGGTCCCTGTGGACTGACCTGGGGTCCTGGTGGGCGGTGCGCGGGGCGGGGACTTACCTAGGGCGCGGGGTGAGGCCCGGCTGGACCGCGCGCGCGTCCCGACTGGCGGAGCGGGGTGGGGTGTAAAGGGGCTTTGGCCCAAGCTTGATTTCTTATTCAGAGAATAGTATTGTCCACAAAGGGTGGACTTCCCATTCCTCACTAAAGCAGATTGGATAATCTCTAGCAGGCTTTCCCTGAGGCCTGACTTAACTAGAAAATTCCTTACAGGTGTGCCCAGAGGTCTACCTGTTAGGTATTAGGTTGACAACAAATACCAACTGTCACAAAGGAGTTAGAGTTTTTAGTGTTCTTAATAGACAGTAGCAAATGTACCTGTGCATATACACACATACGTTTGTCTACAACTACCTTGCAAATCTAGCTCCATAAAAGTAAAGACATGGTCTGAAGAAATGGCTCAAGAGTTAAGACTGCCTTGCAAGCAGAAGGTCCTGTGTTTGAATTCCAGGTCCCATGTAAAAATGCCAAGTGGAAATTGCGGAGGCCAGCTTGGGAAATCCCAAAGCAAAGCAAGAAGGAGATAGAAGCAATCCAGGATGATTCCCAAAATTACACTTGGTCCTCCACAGGGACACACAGTGCTCTCTGATAAACACACACACACACACACACACACACACACACACACACACACACACAAAATGAATGAATGAATAAAGTTAAAAAAAGTAAAGACACAAATTGATAAACCTCTAACTCTAACATACTGGAATTCTTTCTGGTTTTCATCTACTCCATGTTTGTAAATACTTTCTCCAATGTGTTACTCAGTTAACTCACTTATGTGTTCGTCGTAACTAATCCTCAATACCCAGATTGTCCCCTCTGCCTGCCTCCTCCTTCTTTCCTTTCTGTGCTGCACTTCGTGTTGTTGTTTCTGTGCCTTTTCACTGCTTTACTTCCCTGTGTCCTTACACTCTTGGATGCTACCAGCTTGAGAACATTACTTTCCAAAAAGGGGAAGCTGCTGGTACTTAGATGTCACAATTCTTCATTAAGTAGGACATAATGAAGGACACTGCAGGAGACTTAACATCTTTGTTCCACCACTAACTGCCAGGGGTGTTCCCAGTCAGAGTAAAAGTGAAAAATACTCCTACATATTTCTGAATTCTGCCTTGATACTCAGAATGTGCCTCTTGGGCCAGCAACTTCAGTGTCATCAGGGAACTTGTTAGAAATGTGAAAGGTAGACCCACTCCAAACCTAGAGAATCAACAACTGCATTTTAACAAGACCTCAGGTGATTTTCTACGCATGGAGTCTGAGAAGCAAGGATGGACTGACTACCTGTTGCAGACCATTTCCCCAGAGAAACTTTTTCATAGCAGGAGACATGTACAAGAAAGGCTCATGCTAGAGAACTTACAGTTTGCAATGCAGATCTCATGATTGAAAATCATTATCATAGAGTATTGCTGCAAACTTAAGTTGCATTCACTGGTATGTAGTCAAATGAGACACGAGTCAGATTGTGTAATTGAATCCCTTGAGGCATTCTTGTTGGTAGGTAGTTACCTTGGTATGTGCCAATAAAAGTTGCTTTTTGTTTAAGCAGGTGTGTGGTGCATTTGTTTTATATAATTAATATAATGAGCCCCAAGAAGACAGAATTGGTCCTGACTAGTCTTTTGTGCTAGGCTGAAGAATGTGAACATATTCCCAAGTGGAGGTCTATAAATGGATTACCCACGTGTCTAGAACTTAACACATTTAGTCTTGTGAACAATTCTGTGGAGCTAAAGATAGCCAAAGACCCCAGCTTGTCACCTCTAGCATTGAATAACTTTGCTCATTTACCTAGCATATCTTTATTTTCTTTGTTATTGAAAAATTTTCATAAACAAACAAAATGAGTTTATGTTGTTGCCCACATCCCCTCCCCTTTCAGCCACCACCTCTCTCACCCCCCCTCCCTTCTTCAGTCCCGGTTCCTCTGCATGTGTGGATCACAGGACTCCCTGTGTTAGTACTATATGTGGCTCTTCAGGGGGAAATTCACAAGTGGGGAGGTTCCTTTTCCCTTGTCCAACACCTGCCTCAGAGTCTCTCCCTATGCAGTTGCTTCTCCTGAGATCCTTGCTACTCCTTGGGAGAATGTTGATATGTCCACCACTGTGTGGATCTGATGGTAGAATTTCTTATTGCAGGGAGCTCCTGGGTATAGCAGCCCTTTCTTGAGGCGGGAATGTGTTGACCAGAAGTACCTCCCCCCATCTTTAGGCTCTTACCACCCCCTTTTCTGCAAGGTTCCCTGTGCGATGGGGTAGGGAAAGATTTTGGTGTCCTAATTAGGGCTGGTCATTTCTACCTAGCTTATCTTAATGAGAAAAAAAGGACATTATTGCTGTTAGCAAATGGAAACCACTGAAAATGTATGTACGCATGCACTTTAAAAAGGACTGGAGAGCAAAATGCGCGGCCATCTCCACCAGCCGCTCTGCCCTTTCCACCCACCCGGGACGCTCGCAGTCCAGGGAGGACAGGCTGCTTCTCAGGCAATTCCCACCAGCCCCCAGGCTACCCGTTCCTCCCAGCTCCTCCCACTAGCCAGCCTGAGCAGCACCCAGGCTGCCCCAACTAGGGTGGGGCACTAGGCCATGCCCCAGGTCCCAGGTGAAGTGCCCTGCCAATGTCACCAGCCCCTCTGCCCTTTCTGCCCACTCGGGATGCTTGTGGTCCAGGGAGGACACTGTGCTCCTCCGAATTCAACAGAGTCCAAAGAAAACCCAAACAAAGCTCTAGGGGACAAAGGCCATACATATGAAGTCCTCTAAAATCATCCTATCACATGGGAGAGATTCTTCACATCCAGCCCAAAGATAAGTAAACCCCTTTTTTACCATCCTGCTCCTTTCAATTATTGATATAGATTAACTTTTCTATATAGTCATCCCCAAAACATATACAACTTTAGGGACTATACCACTCATCCTCACATATCACCAAGGTACTAAATCGTAAAAGTGCACTACCATACAAATATTCACCCCATGCCTACTAAACCTGACTTAATTGATGTACTAACAGTCTAATACCATCACTTAGGAAATAACAATAACAACAGACAAGCATACCCAACTCTAAGGCAAAATACAACTTATCGAAATCTTTGGGACACAGTGAAAGCTGTTCTAAGAGGTAAGTTCATAGCTCTTAATGCCTACATAAAAAAATAGAAACATCACAAATAAATAACTTAACAATGTAGCTTAAAGCTTTAGAGACACTAGAGCAATCCAATTCCAAAAGCAGTAGAAGAGAGTAGATTAGCAAAATCAGGGGAGAAATATCTGAAATTGAGATTAGGAAAAAGATACAGAGAATCAACCAGTCAAAAAGTTGGTTCTTGGGGCTGGAGAGGTGGCTCAGGGGTTAAGCCTCTGCCTTGCAGGCGGAAGGTCCTGAGCTCCGATCCTAGACCCAATGTATAGAAGCCAGGCGGAAGCGGGGGCAGCCTGCGTTTCTGGTCCTGGTAGGGTGGAGCCTGTGAATCCCGGGGCAGAGTAAACAAGGAGGAGGTGGAGGCGGTCCATGGTGGTTCCCGAATTCGTCCGTGGTTCTACACACACACACACACACACACACACGCACACACACATACATGCACAATTGAATAAATAATAAACAATAAAAGAAAAAAATTAAAAAAAAGTTGGTTCTTTGAAAAAAATCAATAAGATTGATACACCCCTAGCTAAATTAAGCAAAAGCAAGAGAGAGAAAACCCAAATTAACAAAATTAGAATAAAAATGGAGTTATCACTACTGATACCCAGGAAATCTAGAGAATTATAACATCATATTTCAAAAACTTGTACTCTGTGAAATTTGACAACACAAAGAAATGGATGAATTTCTAAGTAAACACAACCTACCTAAATTGAATCAGGAAGTTGTGAATTATTTAAATAGTCCTATAACATATAAGGAAATTGAAGAAGTAATCTCGAATCTTCCTCCTGAAAAATGTCCTGGACCAGACGGATTCAGCACAGAATTCTACCAGATATTTAAGGAGCTAATAACTCCAATACTCCTTAAACTGTTCCATCAAATAGCAAAGGAAGGAACACTACCAAATTCTTTCTATGAAGCTAATATCGTCTTAACCCGAAAACCTAATAAAGATACACTTAAAAAAGAAAACTATAGGCCAATGTCTTTGATGAACACAGATGCAAAGATTCTCAACAAAGTCTTAGCAAATTGGATTCAGAAACATATCAAAAAGATCATTCACGGTGATCAAGTAGGCTTTATCCCAGGCATGCAAATTTGGTTCAACATATGCAAATCAAAAAATGTAATTCACCACAGAAACCAGCCCAAAATCCAAGACCACATGATACTCTCGATAGATGCAGAAAAAGCTTTTGACAAGATCCAACAGCCCTTTATGATAAAAACCCTAGAGACAGTTGGAATGTAAGGAACCTTTATCAATATAATAAAAGCTGTATAAAGAAGCCCACAGCAAGGATTATACTCAATGGGGAAAAACTTGAAGCATCCCCGCTTCAATCAGGAACTAGACAAGGCTGTCTACTCTCACCACTTCTAGTCAATATTGTACTTGAAGTCTTAGCTGAAGCCATAAGACAAGAAAGGGAGATAAAAGGGATTCAAATCAGCAAGGAAGAAGTCAAGTTATCTCTATTTGCAGATGACATGATCGTATACCTGAGTGATCACAAAACTCCACCAGGAAACTCCAGGAACTAATACAGAAGTTCAGCAGGGTGGCAGGATACAAAATAAACATACAAAAATCAGTGGCCTTCCTATATGCCCAGAGCAAAAGAAGTGAAAAAGCCCTGAGAGAAACAATCCCATTTACTATAGCCCCTAAAAAAATGAAATACCTTGGTATAAACCTAACCAAGGAAGTAAGTGACCTTTACAATGAAAACTTTAAAACCCTAAAGAAAGAAATTGCAGAAGACACCAGAAGGTGGAAAGACCTCCCATGTTCCTGGATTGGCAGAATCAACATCATAAAAATGACCATCCTACCAAAGGCAATATACAGATTCAATGCTATACCAATCAAAATCCCAAAGCAATTCTTTAAAGAAATTGACCAAACAATCTCAGAATTCATATGGAGGAACAAAAGACCCAGGATAGCAAAAACAATCCTGAGTGACAAAAACACTGCTGGAGGTATCACCATACCAAACCTTAGTTTATACTAAAATCCATAGTTATAAAAACGGTCTGGTACTGGCTCCAAAATAGACACATGGATCAATGGATAAGGGTTAAAGACCCAGATATAAACCCACACAATTACAGCCATTGATCTTTGACAAAGGGGCCCAAAAATCCAATCGAAAAAGAACAGCATCTTCAATAAATGGTGCTGGCAAAATTGGATATCCACATTCAGAAGATTAAAACTGGACTTGTACTTGTCACCATGTAGAAGAATTAATTTCAAATGGATCAAGGACTTCAATATAAGGCTAGAGGCTGTAAAATCGTTAGTTGAAAGGGTAGGGAATTCCCTCGAGCTGATTGGACTAGGCCAACAATTCCTAAACGGACATCCAATAGCATAGTCACTACAACCAACACTCAACAGATGGGATCTTATGAAATTAAAGAGCTTCTGTTCAGATAAAGAGATTGTAACTTTAGCACAAAGGCATCTTCACTAACCACATATCTGATAGAGCTCTATTATCCAGAGTGCATAAAGAACTTAGAAAACTAAACACCAAGGAAACAAATGGTCCAATTAAAAAATGGGCCTTGGAACTTAAAAGAAACTTTGCTAGGAACAAAATTGAAATGTCTAACAAATATCTTAAAAAATGCTTTGTATCCTTAGCCATCAGGGAAATGCAAATTAAAACCTCCTTGAGATATCATCTCATCCCGGTCAGGATGGCAAAAATCCACAATACAAACAACACCAAATGCTGGAGAGGATGTAGAGAGAGGAACTCTCCTACATTGCTGGTGGGAATGCCAGCACTCTGGCGAGCCGTCTGGCGATTCTTAAAAAAGTTAAAGATTAAAATGCCATATGACCCTGCTATTCCACTTTTGCGAATAATCCCCCATACAGCAAAAATTCACCTTAATGACACAAGCACGACCATGTTCATAGTAGCACTGTTTACAATAGCGAAGTCATGGAATCAACCCAAATGCCTAACAGTTGACGAGTGGATAAGGAAAATGTGATACATTTATACAATGGAGTACTACTCAGCCATCAAAAATGAAGAATTAATGAAATTTGCCAGGAAATGGATGGAATTAGAAACAATTATATTGAGTGAAGTATCCCAGGCACAGAAAATTAAGCGCTGTATGTACTCCCTAATAGTGGATCCCAGTACCAAACCCACTTGGTGATACACTCAAAGATAAATCTCTGTAATACCTACAGTAATTACAAAGATTATAAGCAGGAGGTAAGGGGAAGGAGGGTCCCACCAGAAACAAGGAGAGAGGGGATCATGCTACAGCAGAGAATACAGGCCACCATCAAGGACTGCAAGTGAGTAATGAGACATGTGGTTAAGCTCACAGATTTTCCTTCCTGGTCACTTGCAACTGATGGGGTATGATCTCACCAGACAGGGAGGGCATAGAGTCTGGCAAATAAAAGGTAACCATCCTGCAAATGGGAGACTGACCCCCCCTCACCGTGGTCTCCTACTCTTATTCCATCTACCTTTGAATCTACTCTTATAATAAGACTCTATTTTAACAGTCTTTTATCTCTGGTCAGGAGGTGACATCCAATACCCATCAGTATGGAGGTAAGCGCGATACAGGAACAGCAAAACTGGAAAAAAAAATCAACAATCCATAATTCAGAGCATCAGAGATCCTACATTAATCACCAGGAATCAGGCCAGTCTAATTTCTCCCTATCCCAAAGCTCAGGGAAGTTTGTGGAAGAAGGGGTGGTAAGATTTTAAGAGCCTAAAGCTGTGGAGGAGCAATGATATGCAAGATACTCTACACACGTTAGGGCTTAAGTAAATCATAATAGGACTTTGCATGACCTGCGCAATGACCAACATATCATTGAACCCTTCCCGCCCCAAACTCTAGCATGGATCACAGGCACTAGGATCCTTAGAGGCAAGGGATTAACAGCCACAGTAGTGTTCCTATACTAAAGGGGAACACAAGAAAGAGCTCTAGGTAATGGTATTGAGTCCTTACACTTCATCAGAGAGGAGGACCCAGAGGGAAGTTTGACATTCACACTAAAGGATGCTCCAGGAGTGTGTATGTGGGGGGGAGGGGGCACTGGGAGAAAGGGAGGGAGGGGGGAAAGGAAGAGGAAAAGGGGAGAGGGAGCAAGGGGATCCAGGGAGGGGTGGAGGGAGGGAGGTAAATGGGGTACCTATTAAGTTTGTATGAGTGGAAAAAAAATGATTGGAGAGATGGCTCAGGGGCTAAAACTCTGCCTCCCAAGCAGACTGTTCTGAGTTTGGATCCCAGGTTCCACATAAAAATACCAGGCAGGGGCTGGAGAGGTGGCTCAGTGGTTAGGCCTCCGCCTTGCAGGCGGAAGGTCCCAAGTTCGGATCCCAGATCCCACGTATAGACGCCAGGCGGAGGCGGGGGCGGCCTGCGCTTCTGGTCTTGGTAGGGCGGAGCCTGTGAATCCCGGGGCAGAAGGAGGCGGAGGCGTCCATGGTGGTTCGCGAGTTCGTCCGTGGTTCTACACATACACAGACACACACACGCACAGACACACGCGCGCGCGCACATGCACACGCACATGCGCACAGTTGAATAAATAATAATAATAAAAAGAAAATTTAAAAAATACCAGGCAGAAACGACTGTGGCCTGCTCTTCTGGCCTGGTGGGTAGAGCCTGGGAAATCCCAAAGTGAAGCAAAAAGGAAGTAGAAGAATCAAGGATGATTCCTGAAATAACCCTTGGACCTCCACAGGGACACACAGTGCTCTCTGATACACACACACACACACACACACACACAAACAATACATGTGTGAGTGCAGGTTTCAGCTGTGTTTGAAGAGCAGAGAACAACTTTCAAGAGTTGGTTCTTTCTTTTCACCTTTTTGTGGGTTCTACGAATCAAACTCGGGCCTTCATATGTAGTTTTTTCTGGGGGTACCACCCGGGTAAAGTTTCCTGGATAACTCTAAGATGTAGCAATGATGAGAATTATGTGGAGATGTCCTTTATTGCAATGTTAAGCAACAGTCCCTTATGCAATGATTATGGGTGTTTCTGTTTATTTTCCTTTTGTTGTAAAACATGGCTGGCTGACTTAGGAGAAAAAAGTCACCACACATTCCAATATGTTTCTAAGTCAATGTACTGTCTTCCCTGGTATTCAGTGATAATGGAGGGTCTCTGACTTTCATGTTTTGTAGATTTTTTTGAAGCATTCTTAAATTATCAATTGTCCATGCTATTATTTTTATAACTTTATCATATGCCAATTTGATAAATAAAGACGAACATTTTATCACCCTATTCCATGAAATATATTAAAAAGGTATAGTACTTGCAAATGAAATATGTTAAAGAACTATGAACAAACCTAAATTAAAAATGTCACAATAGCAAGAAAATGGAATCAGCCAACATGCCCATCAACAGAGGAATGGGTAATGAAAATGTGGTACATATACATAATGGAAAACTATTCAGCTATTATAAAGGATGAAATTATGCAATTTGCTGATAAATGGATGGAACTAGAAAATTTAATATTGAACAAAGTATCGCAGGTACAGAAAGACAAGCACTGCATGTTCTCTCTTATATGCAGATGCTAGAACTGACATCCTTGTCAATGTATTTGGTTTAGAATTATTGTAAGAGCCAGAAAATTCAAAAGGGACCAATGAATGGTAAGGTGGGAAGGATTGGTTAGATAGAAACCTTTTAAAAGGGGAGATTTAGGATGCCACAACAAGTAGGGTGAGGGAGGGAATAATTGAGAAAATACCTAGAGTGACATGAGGGGATGGGATATAGAAGAGACAGAGGGACTTATAGAAACCCCTAAGATTGTGGGAGGTAACCCCATAGGAACCTCATATGCTAATAATATGTCAAAAATGTCTTTTAAGGAAAGGAGCAAGAATGGACAACCCTATGCAGAGGAGCACAGAGTGAGGAAAACAGGGCAAAACAAAACAAAACAAAACAAAACAAAAAAGCTCAGAGTTGATCCACTTAATATCCAGTGACAACTAGAGATATACTAGAAGTAACAGGACTGTTGCATTTCCTGATAAAATGTTGGTCAGAGAGGCCTCAAAGGCCCCCAAACAATATAGGCTTTTGCCATTGCTCTTAGTCGCTCTCCAAAAACAACCATCAGTAAGACCCTATTATTGAAGATGCAACACAAATAGATCACAGAATATGGGCAAAATACATCAAATGGAACTGGTCTGAAGACTTCCTCCTTGTTGGATAGCCTACACAATACCAAGGAATACTGTAGAAGCTATTGGGGGAGAACAATAATCACAGGCCTTATCAACTCAAGAGATCTGCAAGTTGTAATAAAAATCACCATGACAACAGGTGACCACCAGTGTAATAGCAGCATGAGTTTCAAAGAGACAACCAAAAACTCAAGACCCACTTCTCAGAATGGAACAAATTCCTGTTACTGTTAACTAGAACAAGAACCCCCCAAAATGAAAGGAAATAGATCAATAGGGAAAAACAGCCAATGAACATATAGGAAGACAGAGCCCCAAACTGCTCTGTAAGTATTTGAAGAACACTTAGCACTCAGCCTAGAAATCTTCTTCTACAAAAGAGATAAATAATGTCAACATCCTGACATGATGGAGCGTAGGCCAGTAGAAGAGCAGTGAAGTGGACAACAGCCATAATGCATTAATGCTCTTCCAGACTCAGGCTATCCTAATCTCTCCCCTTCCTAAAGTTTGGGGAACCTCACAGAAAAGAGAGTGTTGGGCTGGAGAGATGGCTCAGGGATTAAGACTCTGCCTTGCAAGCAGAAGATCCTGAGTTCAGATCCCAGGTCCCACATAAAAATGCCAGCAGAAATGGCATGGCCTATACTTTCAGCCTGGGAAATCAAGAGCGAAGCAAAAAGGAGGTAAAAGCAATTCAGAATGATTCCTGGACATTCAGTGCCCTCTGATGCACACACATACACACACACACACACACACACACACACACACACACACACACATAAAAAAATAAATAAATGAATACGTTTAAAAAAAAAGAAAAAGAAAAGAAAGTGTTAAGACTGTAAGAACCTAAAGATGGGAAGGTCCACGGTTGGACAAGACATTCCATTCAAGGGAAGGATGCTGCATCCAGGAACTCACAGCATTGAGACTTGTCCTTACCAGACCTAAATAATGACTGAAATACCAACATGTCCCCACAGACTATAAGGAACTGAAGAAAGATAAGAATACACAGGAGAAACCTTAGGTACCATAGCTAGATAAGTGAAGGTAAACATCCCTATCAGTGGGGTTTCCTGAGGAGGGACAACTTGGTATGCCACAGATGCCTGAGCTCCCTCCCACAAGAGTAGACAGACAAGCCAGAGGGAAAACTAGGGTCCATAGAAGCAGGCAGATAGGAGGATTGGAGGGAGTGGAATGAATTGATGAGGGGAAGGGAGGGGAATAAGAAGGAGGGGGGGAGGAAAACAGGGATTAGTACTTCATATGCTTGTAAAACTAAAAAATAAGTTTAAAAACAGATGCAAAAGATAATTTGAGAAACAAAAGCTTTTAAAATTTAATTATTCATTTTTTAAAGCACTGTAGAGTAAGATTAATAAACATGACATAAAAACATGCTGTATTTTATTGTAAAGAAAACTTATTTGTAATGTTAAAAAAAGTAACACTATTTCAAAACTTCAAGCTACAGATGAAGTATCTATTTTCTTAAGTTATTTAGCTTTGGAAATATCATTGTTCATCAATGATAATTTTATAAATTCTGGGTAGGACGCTTAGAAACTGAAATTTGGTATCAAAGACCAAGGCAACAAAAAGGCCTGGAGAGGGGATAAGAGAAAAGGAGGCTAAAGGAAGGAATATGAAATGCTACTTTGTTCATGTTAGAGTCGAGCCCTGATAACTGGGATGTAGAGCAATAATCCTGCCTGATTGATTTCAGGAATTACTCAGTCATAGAACACATGCATGCTTTTTATTGTACTGTATCCTACAGTTTTCACTTTACAAAGTGATTGTTTAGCTATAGATGACAAATCATAATCCATGTATAATATAGAGGTAGCTCTTTTTCCTGTACTTGGGATTGAATTTATGATTTTGCATGTGCTTGTCAGGTGCTCCCTTACTAAGCTGTATTCCCCAGCCTTCTTTCTACTTTTTTGGGGGGGACAACATGTCTCTAAGTTGCTATACTGGCCTTTGAGCTCAGTCTGTAGCTCACATGGACACTGAACTTGGGATCGTCTTGCTTCAGCCTCCTTCACTAGGTGGGATTGCAGGACTGAATTTGCACCAGATCTCCAAGAGGTGCCCTTTAAGAATTTTATCCATAGATATTTTTTAATACATTTTTTATTATTTCCGCTCATACAAACTTAATAGGTAGACCAGTTCCCTCCCTCCCTACTCCTCCCCCCAAACCCTCTGCTCCCCCTCCCTCCTACCCCATCCCCCAGGGCCTACTCCCCAATTCCCAGAGAGTCCTTTATTGTGTATGCCTAACTCTCCTCTGGGTTCTCCTCTCCGATGACGTACAAGGACCCAGTGGCATTTCCCTGAACCCTTT
This sequence comes from Typhlomys cinereus, assembly GCA_023101885.1. Classification (NCBI taxonomy): domain Eukaryota; kingdom Metazoa; phylum Chordata; class Mammalia; order Rodentia; family Platacanthomyidae; genus Typhlomys; species Typhlomys cinereus. The sequence continues at coordinate 1,681,281 of JALPQD010000110.1, read as the reverse complement.
CTCGTGTTCACCTTAAGCATAGGAACACTACTGTGGCTGTCAATCCCTTGCCTCCAAGGACCTTGGTGCCGTTAGCTGATGCTAGACTTTGTGAGGTCAATATAGTGTGTTGGACATTGCGCAGGGCATGCAAAGTCCTATTATGATTGCTTCGACCCTAACTAGCGTGGAGAATCTTGCAAATCATTGCTCCTCCCATCCTTTTGCTCTTACAATCTTACTGCCCCCTCTTCCGCAAATGTCCCTGAGCTTCAGGATGGGGGGAGATTAGACTGGCTGAGTTCTATGTGGTTGATATAGAGTCTCTGAAGTTCTGGATTGTGGTTTGTTGATTTTCTTTTAGAGTTTTGCTGCTCCTGCAATGCCCTTCACTCCATCCTGATGGGCACTGTATGTCACCCCTTGCATTCCTTGGAGGCCGATTTTCTCTGCTGTAACACGGTCCCCTCTCTCCTTGTGTCTGGTGTGGCCCTCCAACCCCATCCCTCCTGTTCATAATCCTTGCAATTCCTGTATTACATAGGTTTACCTTTGAGTGTCTCAATATGGGCTGGGTGAGTTTGATACTAGGAGCCACCTATTAGGGAGAACAAACGGCGCTTAATTTTCTGGGTTTGGGATACTTCACGTAATATAATTGTTTCTAATGACATCCATTTCCCTGAAAATTCCAGTAATTCATCATTCTTGATGGCTGAGTAGTACTCCATTGTATAGATGTACCACTGTTTCCTTATCCACTTGTCAACTGTTGGACAATTGGGTTGATTCCATGACTTTGCTATTGTAAACAGTGCTGCTATGAACATGGTTGTGCTTGTGATATCGAGGTGAACCTCTGCTGCATGGGGGGGGTTATTCCCAAAAGTGGGATAGCAGGGTCATATGGCATTTCAATCTTTAATTTCTTTAAGAATCTCCAGACGGCCTCGCCAGAGTGGCTTTATGAGCCTGCATTCCCACCAGCAATGTAGGAGAGTTCCCCTCTCTCCACCTCCTCTCCAGCATTTGTTGTTGTTTGTATTGTGGATTTTTGCCATCCTGACTGGGGTGAGATGATATCTCAGGGAAGTTTTGACTTGCATTTGCGTGATGGCTAAGGAAGTGGAGCATTTTTTAAGATATTTGTTAGACATTTTAATTTCATCCCTGGTAAAATTTCTTTTAAGTTCCAGGGCCCATTTTTTAATTGGGCCATTGTTTTCCTTGGAGTTTACTTTTCTAAGTTCTTTGTGCACTCTGGACAGTAGAGCTCTATCAACTATGTGGTTAGTGAAGATTTTCTCCCATTCTGTGGGTTGCCTTTGAGCTCGTGTTACAATCTCTTTATCTGAACAGAAGCTCTTTAATTTCACAAGATCCCAACTGTTGAGAGTTGGTAGCAGTGACTGTGCCATTGGGTGTCTGTTTAGGAAATGTTGGCCTAGCCCAATCAGCTCGAGGGAGTTCCCTATCCTTTCAACTATGGTTTTTATAGTCTCTGGCCTGATATCAAGGTCCTTGATCCATTTGGAATTAACTCTTGTACATGGTAACAAGTACGGGTCCAGCTTTAATCTTCTGCATGTGGGGATCCAGTTTTGCCAGCACCATTTGTTGAAGATGCTGTTCTTTTTCCATTGGATTCTTTGGGCCCCTTTGTCAAAGACCAAATGGCTGTATTTTTTTTTTTTCCATTGTGAATTTCTTTTTTTTTTTTTTTATTTCAGCTCATACAAACTTATTAGGTACACCAGTTCCCTCCCTTCCTCCTCCTCCCCCCGTACCCCCTGCTCCTCCTCCCCACCCTTCTCCCTCCCCATCCCCCAGTGCCTCCCGCCCCAATTCCCAGAGAGTCCTTTCTTGTGCATGTCTGATTCTCCTCTGGGCCCTCCTCTCCGATGACGTACAAGGACCCAGTGGCCTTTCCCTGAACCCTTTCCCGTGTTCCCGTTAGGTATAGGAACACTGCTGTGGCTGCCAATCATTTACCTCCAAGGCTCTTGGTGCCTTTAGCAGATGCTAGACTTTGTGAGGTCAACAGTGTGTTGGAGAATGCGCAGGGCATGCAAAGTCCAATTATGATTGCTTCAGCCCTAACTAGTATAGAGTATTTTATATATCATTGCTCCTCCCATCCTTTTGCTCTTACACTCTTACCGCCCCCTCTTCCGCAAATTTCCCTGAGCTTCAAGATGGGGAGAGATTAAGCTGGCCTAGTTCTAGGTGGTTGATATAGAGTCTCTGAAGTTCTGGATTGTGGTTTGTTGATTTTCTTTTGCAGTTTTGCTGCTCCTGCAATGCCCTTCACTCCATCCTGGTGGGCATTGTATGTTACCCCCTGGCCAGAGACAAAAAGCTGTTAGAGTCTTGTGATAAAAGCACATTCAAAGGTAGATGTAATAAAAGTGGGAAACCATACTAAGGGAGTGGTCTATCACCCATTTGCAAAATGGTTACTTTTTATCTGCCAGACTATATGCCCTCCTCTTCTGGTGAGATCACACCCCCTCAGTAGTAAATGATCAGGAACAAAAGTCTGTGAACTTAATCAGATGTCTCATTACTTATTTGGGTCCTCGTTGGAGGCCTATTTTCCCTGCTGTAACATGGTCCCTTCTCTCCTTGTTTCTGGTGTGGCCCTCCTACCCCATCCCTCCTGTTCATAATCCTTGCAATTACTGTCTCTAGGTGGGCTGGGTGGGTTTGTTACTAGGAGCCACCTATTAGGGAGTACATACGGCGCTTAATTTTCTGGGTCTGGGATACTTCGCTTAATATAATTGTTTCTAATGACATCCATTTCCCGGCAAATTCCAGTAATTCATCATTTTTGATGGCTGAGTAGTACTCCATTGTATAGATGTACCACTGTTTCCTTATCCACTTGTCAACTGTTGGACATTTGGGCTGATTCCATGACTTTGCTATTGTAAGCAGTGCTGCTATGAACATGGTCGTGCTTGTGCTATCGAGGTGAACCTCTGCTGTATGGGGGGTTATTCCCAAAAGTGGAATAGCAGGGTCATATGGCATTTCAATCTTTAATTTCTTTAAGAATCTCCAGACGGCTCGCCAGAGTGGCTGTATGAGCCTGCATTCCCACCAGCAATGTAGGAGAGTTCCCCTCTCTCCACATCCTCTCCAACATTTGTTGTTGTTTGTATTGTGGATTTTTGCCATCCTGACCGGGGTGAGATGATATCTCAGGGAAGTTTTGATTTGCATTTCCCTGATGGCTAAGGAAGTGGAGCATTTTTTCAGATATTTGTTAGACATTTTAATTTCATCCCTGGTAAAGTTTCTTTTAAGTTCCAGGGCCCATTTTTTAATTTTTTAATTTCCTTGGTGTTTAGTTTTCTAAGTTCTTTGTGCACTCTGGACAGCAGAGTGCTATCAGATGTGTGGTCAGTGAAGGTTTTCTTCCATTCTGTGGGTTGCCTTTGAGCTCGCGTTATAATCTCTTTATCTGATCAGAAGCTATTTAATTTCACAAGATCCCAACTGTTGAGAGTTGGTAGCAGTGACTGTGCCATTGGATGTCTGTTTAGGAACTGTTGGCCTAGCCCAATCAGCTCGAGGGAGTTCCCTATCCTTTCAACTATGGTTTTTATAGTCTCTGGCCTGATATCAAGGTCCTTGATCCATTTGGAATTAAGTCTTGTACATGGTGACAAGTACGGGTCCAGCTTTAATCTTCTGCATGTTGGAGATCCAGTTTTGCCAGCACCATTTGTTGAAGATGCTGTTCTTTTTCCATTGGATTCTTTGGGCCCCTTTGTCGAAGATCAAATGGCTGTAACTTTGTGGGCTTGTATCTGGGTCTTCAAGCCTTATCCATTGATCTGTGTGTCTATTTTGGAGCCAGTACCAGGCTGTCTTTACAACTATGGATTTGTAGTATAGACTTAGGTTTGGTATGGTAATACCTCCAGCTGTGTTTTCGTTACTCAGGATTGTTTTTGCTATCCTGGGTCTTTTGTGCCTCCATATGAACTTTGAGATTGTTTGGTCAACTTCTTTGAAGAATTGCTTTGGGATTTTGATTGGTATAGCATTGAATCTGTATATTGCCTTTGGTAGGATGGTCATTTTTACGATGTTGATTCTGCCAATCCAGGAACAAGGGAGGTCTTTCCACCTTCTGGTGTCTTCTGCTATTTCTTTCTTTAGGGTTTTAAAGTTTTCATTGTAAAGGTCTTTTATCTCCTTAGTTAGGTTTATACCAAGGTACTTCATTTTTTTAGGGGCTGTAGTAAATGGGATTGTTTCTCTCAAGGCTTTTTCACTTCTTTCATTCTGGGCATGTAGGAAGGCCTCTGATTTTTGCACATTTATTTTGTATCCTGCCACCCTGCTGAACTTCTCAATTAGTTCCAGGAGCTTCCTGGTGGAGTTTTTGGGATCCCTCAGGATAAGATCATGTCATCTGCAAATAGGGATAGCTTGACTTCTTCCTTGCCGATTTGAATCCCTCTTATGTCCCTTTCTTGTCTTATGGCTTCAGCTAAGACTTCAAGTACAATATTGAATAGAAGTGGTGAGAGTGGACAGCCTTGTCTAGTTCCTGATCGAAGTGGGAATGCTTCCAATTGTTCCCCATTGAGCATAATCCTTGCTGTGGGCTTGTTGTATACAGCTTTTATTATATTGATAAAGGTTCCTTCCATTCCTACTGTCTCTAGCGTTTTGATCATAAAAGGCTGTTGGATCTTGTCAAAAGCTTTTTCTGCATCTATCGAGAGTATCATGTGGTCTTGGACTTTGGACTGGTTTACATGATGAATTACATTTATTGATTTGCGTATGTTGAACCAACCTCGTGTGCCGGGGATGAAGCCTGCTTGGTCCCCGTGAATGATCTTTTTAATATGTTTTTGAATCCGATTTGCTAAGACTTTGTTGAGAATCTTTGCGTCTGTGTTCATAAGAGAGATCGGCCTATAGTTTTCTTTTTTAAGTGAATCTTTATTAGGTTTTGGGATTAAGACGATATTAGCTTCATAGAAGGAATTTGGTATTGTTCCTTCCTTTGCTATTTGATGGAACAGTTTAAGGAATATTGGTGTTATTAACTCCTTAAATGTCTGGTAGAATTCTGTGCTGAATCCATCTGGTCCAGCACATTTTTTGATGGGAAGATTCAAGATTACTTCTTCAATTTCCTTATATGTTATAGGACTATTTAAATAATTCACAACTTCCTGATTCAATTTAGGTAGGTTGTGTTTACTTAGAAATTCATCCATCTCTTTTGTGTTGTCAAACTTCACAGAGTATAAGTTTCTGAAATAGGATGTTATAATTCTCTGGATTTCTTGGGTATCAGTAGTGATAACTCCATGTTCATTTCTAATTTTGTTAATTTGGGTTTTCTTTCTCTTGCTTTTGGTTAATTTAGCTAGGGGTGTATCAATCTTATTGATTTTTTCAAAGAACCAGCTTTTTGACTGGTTGATTTTTTCTATCGTTTTCTTAATCTCGATTTCAGATATTTCTCCCCTTATTTTGCTAATCTCCTCTCTTATACTACTTTTGGGATCAGATTGCTCAAGTTTCTCTAAAGCCTTAAGCTGCATTGTTAAGTTATTCATTTCTGATGTTTCCATTTTTTTGATGTAGGCATTAAGAGCTATGAACTTACCTCTTAGGACAGCTTTCATTGTGTCCCAGAAATTTTGGTAAGTTGTATTTTCATTATCGTTCACTTTCAGGAAATCTTGAATTTCCTTTTTAATTTCTTCCTGAATCCAGTTCTCATTCAGCATCATATTGTTAAGTTTCCAGGAGTTAGTGTATTTTCTCTTTTTTGTTGTGTTGTGGATGTCCAGCTTTAGGCCGTGGTGGTCTGATAGGGCACAGGTTAGAATTTCAACTTTTTTGTATATGTGTAGATTCATTTTGTGGCCCAGTATGTGATCTATTTTGGAGAAAGTTCCGTGTGCTGCTGAGAAAAATGTGTATTCTTTGGTGTGTGGGTGAAAAGTTCGATAGAGATCTGTAAGGTCCATTTCTTTCAGGGTTTGATTAAGTTCCAAAGTGTCTCTGTTAAGCTTTTGACCTGTTGATCTATCCCATGTTGAGAGGGCGGTTTTGAAGTCCCCAAGAATTATCGTTTGGGGATTGATTTCTTGCTTTAGACGCTGTAGGGTTTTCTTAATGAATGTGGAGGGGCCCGTATTGGGTGGATATATGTTCAGTATTGTGAGGTCTTCCTGGTGAATTGTACCTGTGACTAAAATGTAGCATCCATCTGTTTCTCTTATGATTTTCTTTGGTTTGAAGTCCACTTTGTCTGAAAGCATAATTGCTACCCCTGCCTGTTTCCTGGGTCCATTAGCTTGCAAGATTTTGGACTGGCCTTTCTTTCGTTCTTAGGATGTTCCTATCTTTTGTGGTGAGATGAGTTTCCTGAAGGCAGCAGATTGTTGGATTGTGGTTTTTAATCCAAGTTTGTAATCTGTGTCTCTTAATCCGTGAGTTAATACCATTGACATTTAATGTTATAATGGAGAAATTATTTTTAAATCTGGACATTTTTTATGTTTAGTAGATTTTGTAAGCATGTTGTTTGATATTTATGTTTTGGTGGTATTATACTTCCCTTCTGTCCTCCTGGATACGCTTGTTCTTTTCTTCAAGCTTGAGTAATATTTCTAGCATTTTTTGAAGGCCTGGTTTGGTAGACATGTATCCCTTTAAGTTGTCTTTGTGCTGGAAAACTTTTCTTTCTCCCTCAATCATGACAGATAGTTTTGAGGGGTATATCAGTCTGGGTTGGCATTTTTGCTCATTTAATACTTGAAGTATGTCTCTCCAAGCTCTTCTTGCTTTTACTGTTTCCATTGAGTAGTCATTTGTTATTCTAATAGGTTTACCTTTAAAAGTGACTTGCTTTTTTTCTCTTGAAGCTCTCAGCACCTTTTCTTTCTTTTTTTTTTTTAGGTTTCATGTTTTTTTTTTTTATTTCAGCTCATACAAACTTATTAGGTACACCAGTTCCCTCCCTTCCTCCCCCCCCCTACCCCCTGCTCCTCCTCCCCACCCTTCTCCCTCCCCATCCCCCAGTGCCTCCCGCCCCAATTCCCAGATAGTCCTTTCTTGTTCATGTCTGATTTTCCTCTGGGCCCTCCTTTCCGATGACGTACAAGGACCCAGTGGCCTTTCCCTGAACCCTTTCCCGTGTTCCCGTTAGGTATAGGAACACTGCTGTGGCTGCCAATCCTTTACCTCCAAGGCTCTTGGTGCCTTTAGCAGATGCTAGACTTTGTGAGGTCAACAGTCAGCACCTTTTCTTTGTCTTGAATGTGGATGTTTTGACTATTATTTGCCGTGGCGATTTTCTATTTTGGTCATATCTGTTTGGAGTGCAAAATGCCTCTTGTATTTGGATAGGCCTCTCATTCTTTAGTTATGGGAAGTTTTCATTTATGATGAATTGAAATATTTCCTCCGGTGTGGTATTTTGGGATTCTTGTTCTGGTATTCCATGAATGCGCATGTTAGGCTTGTTCAGGGTGTCCCATATCTCCTGAATGTTTCTCTCTAGTTGGCTTTAACAATCTCTTCCATTGAGCTGGTTAATTCTCCCACTTTGTCTTCAAGATCTGAAATTCTATTTTCTGCCTCATTTGTTCTGCTGATAAGACTCTCTGTTGAGTTTTGGGTTGAAGATAACTTGTCTTTTAGTTCAATTTTAAACTCTGCCTGAGACTGTTTTAACTGCTCTATGCCTATTTTTGTTTCTTGAACTGTTTTTCTCAACTCCTCTAAGTGCCTGTTGTGTTCCTGTTCAAAGTGGTTGATACAGTTGTTTAACTCTTCTCGGATTTCTTCTTTCATAGTATTAATCATGGTAATGATCATACTCTGAAAGTCGTTATGTTGGGTCTGGCTTTCATGGCTATTTTCTGTGGATTTGTTCTGTTCGGAATCCCTTATTATGGGATTGATTCTTTCGGAGGGAGCTTGGTCTTCTTGTGTTTTGTTTCTTGTGGATCTGCACTTTGACTTGTACATTGTTGTTTTGTTTTTTAGGACCTTTCAGTTTCTGTGTGTTTTTCACTGAATTGACGTAGTTGGTATTGTTACACTTGCCAGTTTTACTAGTGCTTGCCTTGGATTGGGTATGTTTGTGTATTGTTATTATATCCTAGATGAGGCTACTAGGCTGTTAGTACGTCAGTTAAGTCAGGTTATGTAACCAGGGGGTGAATATTAGTTTGGTAGTGCACTTTTATGATATAGTATCTTGGTGAAATGTGGGGGTGAGTGGTGTACTCCCTGGAGTTGTATGTTTTTGGGGTGGCTGTATGAGAAAGTTGATCTACAGCATTGATACTTTAAAGGATCAGTAAGGTGAAAAGAAAAAGTTTACTTATCTTTGGTCTGGATGTGAAGAATCTCGCCCACGTGATATAATGATTGTAGTGGAGTCCAGATGTATGGCCTGTGTTCCCTCTGTTCCTTAGAATTTTGCTTGCGTTTCCTTTGGACTCTATTGAATTGTGAGTAGCAGTGTGTCTTCCGTGGACCACGTGCGTAGGTCCCCGGTGGGCCAGAGAGGCAGAGGGTCTGATGTTGATGGCAGAATTCTTCACCTGCGATCTGGGGGAGGGGGCAGAGGCGCGCGGGGGCGGGAGGGTGGGAGGGGCTGGGGTTTGGGGCGGGGCCCCGGGGGCTAAGCCGGCGGCCGCGTGGCGTGATGCTGCTGGCCGGGAGGCTCCGGGGTGGGGGTTATCCATAGATTTTTATCTGAAATTTTACTAAGCATCAGAATCATCTGGTAGGTTTGCTAAAATGTGAATGGTTGGACTCTATCCCTCAAATTTCTAATGAGTAGGTGTAGAGGAGGGACCAAGAATTTCTAGTTCTCTAATTCACAGGTGAGTCTGACTCTACTCTGGGGACAGGGGAGAACGTACACTTTCGTAATCCTTTTTACAATTTGAACATCTTTTTTAAAATTTATTCAATTGTACGTGTATGTGTGTGTGCGCGTGTGTAGAACCACGGACGAATTCGGGAACCACCATGGACGCCTCCACCTCCTCCTGTTTACTCTGCCCCGGGATTCACAGGCTACGCTGTACCAGGACCAGAAACGCAGGCCCGCCCCCCCTTCCGCCCGGCGTCTATACGTGGGGTCTAGGATCCGAACTCAGGACCTTCCGCCTGCAAGGCAGAGGCTTAACCCCTGAGCCACCTCTCCAGCCCCTGAACATCTCTTTTGTGAGTAACCCAAACTTGAAATGTTCTAAAATCTACAGCTGTTGAGTAACATATATCATAAATATAATATTCCACATCTGACCTCATATATGGGTTGTGCTCAAAAAGCCAGTGCTGAAAATACTTAGCTTCAGTCTAACAGGCTTATATAAATTATGCAAAACCAAGCGAGATTTCTGTTTAGACTTAGATCCTGTCCTCAATTGCATATGTAAATATCTCAAAGTCTGAAAAAAAATGCTGAAACACCTCCGGTCCCAAACATTTCAGACAATGGACACTGAGCCTGCCTTATCTTCTTTTTTATTAAACCACATCCTCTCAAGTTCTTCTGCTATTCCTTATTCATGAGTGTTCAACACTCTTTCAAACTAATTTGTGACAGATGATTATTTTTATTCATGTTTCCATTAGAATATGGTTTCAATCTCATATATGCTTTTTATTTTTCATTTGAGGAAAAAGTCTTACTAGGTAATTCCTGATGTTGTATATATGAAGGTGTTCTGAGTCCCCATAATACTTCATGATGATATATTTATCTTACATTCCTATGTAAGTCCTGTATAGAAACAGATATTCTATATTCCTATATAGTCTATTAGTATTATATATTCTAGCTACACTAGTGAATTTCCTAATATTCCTTCCAAGTTTTGGATGAATACTGTGAATTATGGGTATGGAAATGACTAGTAGGAAATAAGGGCTAATGACACACAAGGAAGTCAATTTCATTAGGATAACCTGTGGATTTCAATTATTCATGCAATTTTATCTTATGAGTAATCAAGAATTCACTGTGGCTATAATCTTTCTATTGAAAATTTCTCTTTCAAAAGCTCTACATAGCAACTTAATTTTAACCTCTTACTATCTTTTTTAGAGAGACCTTTTGAAACTGGCTGTAGGTTTCCTAAGTATCTGAATTGAGTGTGCCATTAAGTAGCCCAAGTCTAGCCACTATGAAATGGGAGTGGTAAGGCACAAAAAAAGCTACAGTTTGTGAGAAATTGAAAAGAGTTCTAGCAAATATTCTTTTTTTTTAATTTTTTTTTCTGCTCATACAAACATAATAGGAAATCCTGTCCCCTCCCTCCCTCCACCCCTCCCTGGACCTCTCTGTTCCCTCCCCGCTTTGTCTCTTCCTTTCCCTCCTCCCTCCCTTTCTCTCAGTGCCCCCTCCCCCATCTCTGAAGCTTCCTTTAATGAGTATATCAAACTTTCCTCTGGGTCCTCCTCTCTGATGAGGTATAAGGACTCAGTGGCATTTCCTAGAACTCTTTCTTGTATTCCCCTTAAGTATAGGAAGACTATTCTAGCAAATATTCTTAAGATTTTTAACACTGGGTAGAATAAAGAACAAGATTATGGATAAATGATTTGAAAAAGGCTAGTTTTTCACTTCTTTTTAATTTTTTTTAAAAAAAGTTATCACTAACTAGTTGCAGTGGTTGTTTCCTGTGATTAGAAGAAGGAAAAACCAAGGATTATGAACAGGAGGGATGGGGTAAGAGGGCCACACCAGAAACAAGGAGAGAAGGGACCATGTTACAGCAGGGAAAATAGGCCTCCAACAAGGACCCAAATAAGTAATGAGACATCTGATTAAGTTCACAGACTTTTGTTCCTGATCATTTACTACTGAGGGGATGTGATCTCACCAGAAGAGGAGGGCATATAGTCTGGCAGATAAAAAGTAACCATTTTGCAAATGGGTGATAGACCCCTCCCTTACTGTGGTTTCCCACTTTTATTACATCTACCTTTGAATGTGCTTTTATCACAAGACTCTAGTTTAACAGCTTTTTGTCTCTGGCCAGGGGGTAACATACAATGCCCACCAGGATGGAGTGAAGGGCATTGCAGGAGCAGCAAAACTGCAAAAGAAAATCAACAAACCACAATCCAGAACTTCAGAGACTCTATATCAACCACCTAGAACTAGGCCAGCTTAGTCTCTCCCCATCTTGAAGCTCAGGGAAATTTGCGGAAGAGGGGGCGGTAAGAGTGTAAGAGCAAAAGGATGGGAGGAGCAATGATATGTAAGATACTCTATACTAGTTAGGGCTGAAGCAATCATAATTGGACTTTGCATGCCCTGCGCATTGTCAACACACTGTTGACCTCACAAAGTCTAACATCTGCTAAAGCACCAAGATCCTTGGAGGCAAAGGATTGGCAGCCACAGCAGTGTTCCTATACCTAAGGGGAACACGGGAAAGGGTTCAGGGAAAGGCCACTGGGTCCTTGTACGTCATCGGAGAGGAGGGCCCAGAGGAGAATCAGACATGCACAAGAAAGGACTCTCTGGGAATTGGGATGGGAGGCACTGGGGGATGGGGAGGGAGAGGGGTGGGAAGGGGGAGCAAGGGGTATGGGGGGGGAGGAGGGAGGGAGGGAACTGGTGTACCTAATAAGTTTATATGAGCTGAAATAAAAAAAAAGAAGAAGAAAAAAAAAAAGAAAAGAAAAGAAGCAAACAAAAGAGAGCCAGGCGTGGAGACACATGCCCATAGTCCTGGCTGCTCCAGTAGGCTGAGGCCAGGTTCACAGGAAATGAAGATATTGAGATCCATCTGAGCAACATAGCAGGTCTCTTGTTTGAAAATCCACTGCAAGTCTCAGATGCTGTGAAGTTGTGAAGAAAAAATGTTTAAGTGAGAAAATTGGACCAATTCATATCAGGAGGGGTTAAGAATGGAGAACTTTTAAAAATGAGGGTCTGTGAGAGCAGACACCAATAGCACAGTAACAGCAGGAAAAAGTACTGCATGAAAGCACAAATGTAGAATCCAACTTTTTTTTTTTAAAGAACGAGGAGTGAGATTGCCTTGGTATTTTAAGATATTAGGTTCATATTAAAAACTTAGAAAGATAATTTAATTAGCCCCAATTGTTATTCAATCACTAGGAAATGCATAAGTGTACTTAACTTTTTAAAGATAAAATTGAGTTGGACTAGTTTAAACCTTTTCTGTGATTTTAACAATATGATAAGAAAGAAGGAATATCTATGCATCCATTTCAGGGCATTTGGACCTTTCCTGTTTCTGCAGAGATTGCATCTTGCTAGTCAGAACAAAGGGTCTTGAAGACATCATCTGAATAATGGACCAAATATATTCATGCACTTATCAGTGAAAAGGGAAGCAGAATAGCCACTACGTTAGAACTGTGATGATAAAACAATGAGACACTCAGTCAAGTTACACACTAAAACATCTTGTCAATTTAGAGATTTACATCTTCAAGTATACTTGCATGTTCACATGTATAGGCATACTCCTTACTTTAATGTATGCATATTTATATGAGTATACTTGAAAGAATGCTTTGTGTATTAGATTGAGACTTCTGATTCCAGATGAGATGACAAATTAAGTAGGGCGTCCTCTCCAACACAAATATTCTGAATATGCCAGAAAACAAATTTATAACAGTCTGGAATTAGACACATGTCAGAAAGTGACTGAAGATAGAATGTGGAGAGAGGTAAGAGTTTGTTTTGCTTTAGATATTGATAAGAAAAATAAGGGTAAATATAGTCTGCAATAGGCATTACCTGAGTAAAAAAATATGTTTCAAAAGAACAGACAATATTTGATCTGTCAAGCATAAAGCAACAAAGAAAATATGGCAAAAATAAAAGCTGAGAAAAATGGCAGGTATATCCCAAATAAATCAGATCAAGAATGAGACTATACTTTTAAAAATAACACATCTAGCAATGTGTTATTTACAAGGGATAGAAATAAAAGACAAAAAGATAGAGAGTAATAAAATATGCCAAGCTAGATCTGGTGGTACAGGCCTGAATTCCTAGCTCTTCAGGAAGCTGAGGCAGGAGGATTATAAGTTAAAAGCCTGCCTGAACAGCAGAATGAGTTCAAGGCCAGTGTGGGCAACTTTAATAAGAATATTTTTCAAAATAAAAAGTAAAAATAGGGTTAGGGATATACTTGGTGGCAGAGTGCTTGGCTAGTATGCCTGAAGTTCTGGACTCAATGGCAACACACACACACACACAACACACACACACACACACACACACACACACACACACACACACACACACGGACAAGGTTCACTGGCAAATGATAAGTGAAGAAATATATATTTTAAGTGTTTTGAATATGAACTCAGATTGTGTTTTGTGTGAGATTAACAACTGAATTAGCAAACTTTGGGTAGAGAAGATTGCTCTACTGTGGGCAGGCCTCATCCAATCAGAAGGAGAACCAGAAAGATCAGCTTAGGCCAAACTATCTCAACATCAGCTTTCTGGTTCAGGCCAATAATTTGGATATGACGCTCTTTATAATTATATATAAATTAATTATGTTTTCCTAGAGAATCATAATGGAAAGGATAAAGCAGATTATTTAATATTGGGCATTTTCCACCGGCATTTTTCCCAGCCAGCATGTTAGTGTATCAGCAGTATGGCTTAACTCGCCGTTATGAGTCCTTTGTCCCAGCATGCTTTGCATGGGTCTTTGTGTGCACCTACAACTCTTTTTTACAAGGTTCACTTTCAGTCCTCAGCCTCAAAGGGATTTTGTTTGAGAGTGTTTATTTAGGGAGCTAGTGTTTATTCCTGGAGCCAGCTGCCTGGCTGATTTCTGCATCTCGTATAGTTGCAGCTCAGCTTGACTGTAGGAATCAACTGTAGGTAGATGTCTTCTACCTAAAAGCTATGTGTGAAAATGACCTCTAGTCTCACATTTGCAGTCCCTATAACAGTCTTCTGCTTGTCCTGACATAGTCCCATTGTTTCTGCAGGTCTCTTTTAAGCATTCTTTTCAAAAGAAATAAAAATATTTTTATAGATGAAAACTCAGGCTAATCTAGTGGATATGATCTTAGAATGTCCATGATTACCCACTTAAAGATCAAAGTATTATATTCTGTGTGCTTCTTAGCTGTGAGTGTGAAGCTTTGTTTTACATTGATGTGCCTTTTCTTGGGCACCAGTGCAAACAGGCTGTATGCTGGAAGTAGACTAAAATCTGTCCTGTTATTACAGCATGGTAAGTGTGTTTGTGCACGTTTGCTCATAGTCCTTTGTGTAGAAGGCAGTGCATTGGGTTTTCTGTTGAGTAGGTAGCAACCCTGCAATTTTTTATTTCTGTCAAAAATCTCTCCTGCCAATACAATGGACCTCCTCCCCCCATGCAGTTTAATGGTCACCTGTCAGTTTTGGTGGACTATTACCCACCGGAAAACATGTATGTCACATCTCTAGAGAGAAAACTACAGTTCCATTCCTAATATACCTTTGGTTTTCATTTTATAGTAAAAATGTATACCGACTTTTCATGTGACCCTTCTGCCTTTAAAGGATGAGTTCTATGCTGTGTATTTTTCTGTAATAATGTGTCACATTACTTTTGTAATATAAGTAAAATTTGAGGTGTTTTGCAAGAAAAAAATCAATTTAAAAAAATCACTGAAGTACCTAGGCCTAAAGAAGTCAAAAGAGAAATTATAATTATTTTCTTTGATTATTTCTTTATGGCAAATCCTTGAAACTGGGATTTAAAATACTTTCTTCAAAAGGATTAATATTTGCTTCAGCTGGTAACCTAGAGACAAAAACTAACCCAGGACCTACATAACCTAATGTTTAAAGTATCTTTGGATCACACAGCTAATATTAAACTTGGCTTCAAATGCATGTATGGCGTTAGTGAATCTTCAGAGGATTAAAAACATTTTTTTAGTTATCCCACCTAGAACAAAGGTTCAATTGAAATAGGCATACGTCTTCATTGTTCAGATAAGTTCACATGCCTGAAGCTTGGTTTTCTAAGTGGAGGTGGAAGCTAATGGGAGGAAATTAGGTCATGGAGCACTGTCTTTGGAAGGGATTAATGTTGATTTGTAGGATAATTCTGTCAAGAATAGTTTGTTGGAAACCATAATTCAGAACATCAGAGACTCTATATTAATCACCTGGAACTGGGCCAGCCTAATCTCGCCCCATCCTGAAGCTCAGGGAAATTTGCGGAAGAGGGGGCGGTAAGATTGTAAGAGCATAAGAATGGGAGGAGTAATGATATGCAAGATACTCCACACAAGTTAGGGCCAAAGCAATCATAATAGGACTTTGCATGACCTGTGCAATATCCAACACATTATTGACCCCACAAAGTCTGGCATGGACTAAAGGCATTAGAATCCTTGGAGGCTAGGGGTTGACAGCCACAGTAATGTTCCTATGTTTAAGGGGAACACAGGAAAGGGTTCTGGGAAATGCCGCTGGGTCCTTGCATCTCATCAGAAAGGAGGACCCAGAGGAGAGTTTGGCATGCACATTAAAGGATGCTCCGGGGATGGGAGGGGGGAGCGAAGGGGAGAGCGAAGGGGGGAGCGAAGGGGGAGCAGGGGAGTGGGGGGAGTGGAAGAAGGGAGAGGACCGGTGTACCTGTTAAGTTTGCATGATCGGAAATAAAAAAAAAAGAATAACTTGTTGGGAGAGTGAAGAAATGCCTCAGTTGGTAAAGTTTTGCCATGCAAGTATGAGGACTTGAGTTTGGATCACTAGCATCCATTAAAAAAGCTAGGTATAAATAGAATTCCAGCACAGGGAAAGCAGAGACAGGCAAATTCCTAGAACATTCTGACCAGTTTGGCTAGGTTGAGAGCAACCGAGGAATAAGCCTTTCCACCTACATGCAACCACATAATACATGTACGCATAGATGAATACATATATGTACCATAGACACACACAATAATGGTTTGTAGGTAGACGTGGTTATCATACCTCTGTAATCCCAGAACATGGGAGGATGAGGCAGATGGTTGTGAATTTAAGGTCAGCCTGGGCTATGTAGTCTATCTCCACAAAACAACAATAAAACAATAATAGGTTGTTGTGATGTAGGTTTTCTTTTCCTGCTTGCCATGGCATCTCTTCTTGTACATGCCCCTACCATGATACCACCCACCACGTGTGATGAAGCAAAATACCAACACTAGAGCCCAACAGATTCTGGCATCATATTCTTGAATCTCAAAACTGAATTAATTACATCACTTTATAGATAGCCACTTTTAGGTATTTTGTTACAGAAGCACAAAAT
This sequence comes from Typhlomys cinereus, assembly GCA_023101885.1. NCBI lineage: Eukaryota > Metazoa > Chordata > Mammalia > Rodentia > Platacanthomyidae > Typhlomys > Typhlomys cinereus. The sequence goes on along the minus strand of JALPQD010000110.1, from coordinate 1,664,980 downwards.
AAACAGAGATAATTTCTTTATGTATCCCTTCCACGGTCAGTAACTTCCTGTAAAGACATTGTCTCTTTCCGTGAGATGTATTCTACACCCCAGGTTCTAGGTCACTAGGGATCAGTTGATTATTTCAAAACAAATGCTATCTCTGACACTCATTTATTTCAATTTCTTGTTAAAAACTGTAATACAGGGGCTAGTACTCAGTTGACAGAGTACTTGCTTAACATGTACAAAGCCCTGGTTTCTATCTCCAGCACTATAAAAGCTTAGTGTGGTGATACATACCTTCAATCCCAAGGACACTGTGGAGGTAAGAGGCAGGAGTATTGAAGTTCAAGGTTATCCTCAGCTACAAAATGAGTCTAAGGCCAACTTGGAGTACATGGGACCGTGACTCAAAAAACAAACAAACAATAAAAATACAATTCATATACTGCAATTCATCTTTTAAAAATATATAATTCAATGTTTTTACTGCATCCAAAAGGACATATAACAACTGTCATCTCTAATTTCACAATATTTTCCTTAAACCACAGAGAAATATCGTGTACAGTCACAGTCAAGTCCTGTTTCTTTGTGTGTGTGGAGACTAGAGGATAAGATTGGGTATCCTCGCCAGATCCCTATCCAACATTTTCTTTTTAAGAGAGAGGTCCATTCACTGAACTTGGAGTTCACTGATTCTGCTAGATTAGCCAGGCAGCAAGCTCCAGGATCCTGCCCTATCCTTGGGATTACATGTATATGCCACCATAGGTTCTGGAGAACTGAATTCAGGTCTTCATGCTTTCAAGGCAAATATTTTACCAAATGAGCCATTTCCCCAGCCCTTTATTCTCCTTTATTACTAATCCCTGACATTCACTAAATGCCTGTTTATATGGCTCTGTATATTTAGATTCAGCACATCTTACATAAATGCAATCAAACAATTATATTTCTTATATCTGGCTTCTTTCATCATTCTTATTATAACATGTATCGGTATCTTATCTCTTTTATGGACACATAATATTCCATGGTACATTACATTTTATTTAACCATTCATCAGTTGGCGGACACTTGGATCACTTCCACTTTTTTGGCTATCTATCATAACTAATGCATCTATGAATATTCATGTACTAGTTTTATGTGGACATATACTGTTGATTCCATTGAGTGTGTGCTTATGAATGAAATGATAAGGTCTATGTTCATTCATTTGAAATTGTCAGACTTTTCCAACAGTGACTACAATATTTTGTGCCTTATCTTGTTTTTTGGGATTCATGCAATTCTCTTACTTTAATATCATTTATTTAAAAAAATTCATGCAACAAAAAGAAGTTATTTCTGTCACCCAAACAACTGTTAAGAGTAAAATGGATAACTAATTCAGAGAGCATTCATTCCATGAAATATTATATAAAATAATGAATAAATCATCCATTAACAGTATGGACAAACCTTATTAATAATAGATGGTCAGACACAAAAGAATGCATATTTTATTATTTTAATTATATAAGACACTAAAATAGATAAAATTAATCTATACTGTCAGAATCAGTATTATTTATAAGGTGAAAGAGTAACAGAAAAGGGGAATGTGGAAACTTCTGGACTATGTATCTTGATATTGGTGATGATTATATGGGTCTAATTGAGTTTATAACAATTGAGATATGTACACCCCAGGTCCTCAGTTAATTGTGCCCACCACCAGCACCTCTACCCTTTCTGCCCGCCTGCCTGGGACACACACAGTCCAGCAAGGACACACTGTGCCCCAGTCCAGGGAGGACACACTGCTCCTCAGAATTCAACAGAGTCCAAGAATGACCAAGCAAAGCTCTAGAGGACAAAGGCCATACATCTGAAATCCTCTAAATTCATCCTATCGCATGGGAGAGATTCTTCACATCCAGCCCAAAGATAAGTAAAACTCCTTTTTACCATTCTGTTCCTTTCAATTAGTAGTTACTGTAGAGTAACTTTTCCATATAGCCACCCCCAAAACATATATAACTTCAGGGATTATACCAGTCACCCTCACATATGACTAAGGTACTAAATTGTAAAAGTGCACTATCATACTATATTCATCCCCAGTACATCCCCCTGTACTAACAGTCTAATAGCCTCATCTAGGAAACAACAAGCATAACCAACACCAAAGCAAACACTAATAATAACTGTCCGAGAGTAGTGATACCAACTAATTCAGTTCAGTCAAAAACACGTAGAAATTGAAAGAAGGTTTAAGAGATAAAACAACAATGCCCAAGTCAAATGCAAATCCATGAGAAACAAAACGCAAGAAAACAAATCTCCCACCGAAAGAATTAACCCCATAATGACAGACTCCAACCAGAACAAATCCACAGAAAATAGCCAAGAAAACCTGACCCAAGATAATGACTTTCAAAGCATGATCATTACCATGAACAATACTATGAAAGAGGAAATCCGAGAAGAGTTAAATAACCACATCAACCACTTTGAAGAGGAACACAACAGACACTTGGAGGAGTTGAGGAAAAGAGTTCAAGAAACAAAAATAGGTATAGAACAGTTAAAACAGACTCAAGCAGAGTTTAAAATTGAACTAAAAGACAAGTTATCCTCAACCCAGAATTCAACAGAGAGTCTTATCAGCAGAACAAACACAGCAGAAAATAGAATTTCAGATCTTGAAGACAAAGTGGGAGTATTAACCAGCTCAATGAAAGAGGTTGTTAAAGCCAAAAAGATACTTGAGAGAAATATTCAAGAGTATGGGACACCCTGAAGAAGCCTAATATGCATATTCATGGAATACCAGAGCAAGAATCCCAAAATACCACCCCTGAGGAAATTTTTCAAACTATCAAGGAAAACTTTCCTCATCTAAAAAAAGAGAGGCCTATTCATATACAAGAGGCATTCTGCACCCCAAACAGACTCACCACGGAAAATAATAGTTAAAACACTCGACATTCAAGACAAAGAAATAGGCTGAGAGCTTCAAGGGAAAAAAAAAACAAGTCACCTTTAAAGGTAAACCTATTAAAATAACAAATGACTTCTCAGTCGAAACAGTAAAAGCAAGAAGAGCTTGGAGAGACGTACTTCAAGTATTGAATGAGCAAAAATGTCAACCCAGGCTGATATACCCCTCAAAACTATCTGTCATGATTGAGGGGGAAAGAAAAGTTTTCCAGCAGAAAGACAACTTGAAGGCTTACATGTCTACCAAACCAGGCCTTCAAAAAAATGCTAGAAAAGATACTCAAGCTTGAAGATAAGAAAAAGCATATCTAGGAAGACAGAAGGAGAGTATAATACTACAAGAACCTAAAAGCCGCTTATGAAACTTATGAAAGCCGCTAAACATAAAAAGTGTCCGGAATTAAAAGTAATTTCTCCATTATAACATTAAATGTCAATGGAATTAACTCACCAATCAAGAGACACAGATTATAAACTTGGATTAAAAATCACAACTCATTAATCTGTTGCCTTCAGGAAACTCATCTCACCACAAAAGATAGGCACATCCTAAAAATACAAGCTGGTCAAAAATTCTGCAAGCTAATGGACCCAGGAAACAGGCAGGGGTAGCTATTATGCTATTGCACAAAGTGGACTTCAAACCAAAAAAAATCATAAGAGACACAGAGGGATACTACATTTTAGTCAGAGGTATAATTCACCAGGAAGACTTCACAATACTGAACATACATGCGCCTAATATGGGCTCCTCCATATTCATTAAGCAAACCCTACAGTGTTTAAAGTGAGAAATCAATGCCTAAACAATAATTCTTGGGGATTTCAACACCACCCTCTCAACATGGGATAGATCAACAGGTCAAAAACTTAACAGAGACACATCAGAACTTAATCAAACTCTTACTGAAATGGACCTTACAGATCTCTATCGAACTTTTCTTCCACACACCAAAGAATACACATTTTTCTCAGCAGCACATGGAACTTTCTCCAAAATAGACCAAATATTGGGCCACAAAACAAATCTCCACATGTACAGGAAAGTTAAAATTCTAGCCTGTATCCCATTAGACCACCATGGTGTAAAGCTTGACATCTGCAACACAACAAACAACAGAAAATACACTAACTCTTAGAAACTAAACACTAAGATGCTGAATGAGAACTGGATTCAGGAAGAACCTACAAAGGAAATTCAAGTTTTCCTGGAAGTGAATGATAATGAAAATACATCTTATCAAAATCTTTGGGACACAATGAAAGCTGTTCTAAGAGGTAAGTTCATAGCTCTTAATGCCTACATAAAAAAATAGAAACATCACAAATAAATAACTTAACAATGCAGCTTAAAGGTTTAGAGACATTAGAGCAATCTGATCCCAAAAGCAGTAGAAGAGAGGAGATTAGCAAAATCAGGGGAGAAATATCTGAAATTGAGATTAGGAAAAAGATACAGAGAATCAACCAGTCAAAAAGCTGGTTCTTTGAAAAAAATCAATAAGATTGATACACCCCTAGCTAAATTAAGCAAAAGCAAGAGAGAGAAAACCCAAATTAACAAAATTAGAAATGAAAATGGAGTTATCACTACTGATACCCAAGAAATTCAGAGAATTATAATGTCATATTTCAAAAACTTATACTCTGTGAAATTTGACAACACAAAGAAATGGATGAATTCCTAAGTAAGCACAACTTACCTAAATTGAATCAGGAAGTTGTGAATTATTTAAATAGTCCTATAGCATATGAGGAAATCGATGAAGTAATCTCGAATCTTCCTACTAAAAAATGTCCTGGACCAGATGGATTCAGCACAGAGTTCTACCAGATATTTAAGGAGCTAATAACATCAATACTCCTTAAACTGTTCCATCAAATAGCAAAGGAAGGAACACTACCAAATTCTTTCTATGAAGCTAATATCGTCTTAACTCCAAAACCTAATAAAGATACACTTAAAAAAGAAAACTATAGGCCAATGTCTTTGATGAACACAGATGCAAAGATTCTCAACAATGTCTTAGCAAATTGGATTCAGAAACATATCAAAAAGATCATTCACAGGGACCAAGTAGGCTTCATCCTCGGCACAAAAGGGTGGTTCAACATACGCAAATCAAAAAATGTAATTCACCATAGAAACCAGTCCAAAATCTAAGACCACATGATACTCTCGATAGATGCAGAAAAAGCTTTTGACAAGATCCAACAGCCCTTTATGATAAAAACCCTAGAGACAGTTGGAATGTAAGGAACCTTTATCAATATAATAAAAGCTGTATACAACAAGCCCACAGCAAGGATTATACTCAATGGGGAAAAACTTGAAGCATCCCCGCTTCAATCAGGAACTAGACAAGGCTGTCTACTCTCACCACTTCTAGTCAATATTGTACATGAAGTCTTAGCTGAAGCCATAAGACAAGAAAGGGAGATAAAAGGGATTCAAATCAGCAAGGAAGAAGTCAAGTTATCTCTATTTGCAGATGACAGGATCGTATACCTGAGTGATCACAAAACTCCACCAGGAAACTCCAGGAACTAATACAGAAGTTCAGCAGGATGGCAGGATACAAAGTAAACATACAAAAATCAGTGGCCTTCCTATATGCCCAGAACGAAAGAAGTGAAAAAGCCCTGAGAGAAACAATCCCATTTACTATAGCCCCTAAAAAAATGAAATACCTTGGTATAAACCTAACCAAGGAAGTAAGTGACCTTTACAATGAAAACTTTAAAACCCTAAAGAAAGAAATTGCAGAAAACACCAGAAGGTGGAAAGACCACCCATGTTCCTGGATTGGCAGAATCAACATCATAAAAATGACCATCCTACCAAAGGCAATATACAGATTCAATGCTATACCAATTAAAATCCCAAAGCAATTCTTTAAAGAAGTTGACCAAACAATTTCAAAATTCATATGGAGGAACAAAAGACCTAGGATAGCAAAAATAATCCTGAGTGACAAAAACCCTGCTGGAGGTTATCACCATACCAAACCTTAGTTTATACTACAAATCCATAGTTATAAAAACAGCCTGGTACTGTCTCCAAAATAGACACACAGATCAATGGATAAGGGTTGAAGACCCAGATATAAGCTCACACAACTACAGCCATTTGATCTTTGACAAAGGGGCCCAAAAAATCCAATGGAAAAAGAACACCATCCTCAGCAAATGGTGCTGACAAAACTGAATGTCCACATGTAGAAGATTAAAACTGGACCCATACTTGTCCCCATGTATAAGAATTACTTCCAAATGGATCAAGGACTTCAGTATAAGGCCTGTAAAAACTGTAGTTGAAAGGGTAGGGAAGTCCCTCGAGCTGATTGGACTAGGCCAACAGTTCCTAAACGGACATCTGATAGCATAGTCACTACAACTAACACTCAATAGATGGGATCTTATGAAATTAAAGAGCTTCTGTTTAGGAGGGATGGGGTAGGAGGGCCACACCAGAAACAAGGAGAGAGGGGACCATGTTACAGCAGAGAAAATAGGCCTCTATCAAGGACTGCAAGTAAGCAATGAGACATCTGGTTAAGTTCACAGACTTTTCATTCCTGATCATTTACAACTGAGGGAGAGTGATCTCACCAGAAGGGGAGGGCATATAGTCTGGCAGATAATAAGTAACCATTTTGAAAATGGGTGATTGACCCCTCCCTCACTGTGGTTTCCTACTTTTATTACATCTACCTTTGAATATACTCTTTTTTTAAAATTTTTTATTATTATTATTTATTCAACTGTGTACATGTGCGTGTGTATGTGCTCTCGCGCGCGCGCGTGTGTGTCTGTGTCTGTGTATATGTAGAACCACGGACGAATTCGCGAACCACCATGGACGCCTCCACCTCCTTCGGCCCGGGATTCACAGGCTCCGCCCTACCAGGACCAGAAGCGCAGGCCACCCCCGCTTCTGCCTGGCGTCTATATGTGGGATCTGGGATCCGAACTCAGGACCTTCCGCCTGCAAAGTGGAGGCTTAACCCCTGAGCCACCTCTCCAGCCCCTGAATATACTCTTATAACAAGACTCTATTTTAACAGCTTTTATCTCTGGCCAGGGAGTGACATACAATACCCATCAGGATGGAGTGAAGGGCATTGCAGAAGCAGCAAAACTGCAAAAGAAAATCAACAAACCATAATCCAGAACTTCAGAGACTCTATATCAACCACCTAGAACTAGGCCAGCCTAATCTCTCCCCATCCTGAAGCTCAGGGAAAATTGCGGAAGAGGGGGCAGTAAAAGTGTAAGAGCACAAGGATGGGAGGAGCAATGATATGCAAGATATTCCACACAAGTTAGGGCCGCAGCAATCATAATTGGACTTTGCATGCCCTGCACAATGTCCAACACACTATTGCCCCAGAAAGTCTAGCATTTGCTAAAAGCACCAAGATCCTTGGAGGCAAGGGATTGACAGCCAAAATTGTGTTCCTATGCTTAAGGGGAACAAAGGAAAGGGTTCAGGGAAATGCTGCTGGGTCCTTGTATGTCATCGGAGAGGAGGACCCAGAGGAGAGTTTGGCATGCACATTAAAGGATTCTGGGGGGATTGGGGGAGGGGAGACATTGGGGGGTAGGGAGAGAGGGGTGAAGGAAGAGTGAACAGAGGGGTTGGGGGGAGGAGGAGGGAGGGAGGGAACTGGTGTACCTATTAAGTTTGTATGAGCGGAGATAATAAAAAATGCTTAAAAAAAAGCTTCTGTTCAGATAAAGAGATCGTAACTTGAGCACAAAGGCAACCCACAGAATGGAAGAAAATCTTCACTAACCACATATCTGATGGAGCTCTATTATCCAGAGTGCACGAAGAACTTAGAAAACTAAACACCAAGGAAACAAATGGCCCAATTAAAAAATGGGCCTTGGAACTTAAAAGAAACTTTACCAGGGATGAAATTGAAATGTCTAATAAATATCTTAAAAAATATTCTGCATCCTTAGCTATCAGAGAAATGCAAATCAAAACCTCCCTGAGACATCATCTCACCCTGGTCAGGATGGCAAAAATCCACAATACAAACAACACCAAATGCTGGAGAGAATGTGGAGAGAGGGAAACTCTCTTACATTGCTGCTGGGAATGCAAGCTTATGCAACCACTCTGGCAAGCTGTCTGGCGATTCTTAAAAAAGTTAAAAATTCTCCCTTTTCACCCCACCCCGCTCCGCCAGTCGGGACGCGCACGCGCGGTCCAGCCGGGCCTCACCCCGCGCCCTAGGACCCCAGGTCAGCCCACAGGGACCCGGCTCCGACTCTCACCATCCAGCCGGAGCCGCGTGGGGGCCGAGGGACGAGGAGGACCTCCCACTGCGCCCGGGCCCCGTCCCAGCTGCCCTCGGGTTAAATAGCTCCATGCCGATGCGCCCATCTTCCCTTTTCACCCCACCCCGCTCCGCCGGTCAGGACGCGCACGCGCGGTCCAGCCGGGCCTCACCCCGCGCCCTAGGTAAGTCCCCGTTCGAGCCCCGCCCACCAGTACCCCAGGCCAAATAATTCAGTTTAGTGAAATTGAGAGATCTTAAGAGTTAAAATGACAATGCCAAAGTCAAAGTGGAAATCCATGAGAAGCAACACTCAAGTAAACAAATTTCCCACTGAAGAAATTAATCCCATGTTAGACTCCAACAAGAACAAACCCGTGGAAAAAGGCCAAGAAAGCCTCACCCAGGATAAGGTCTTCCAAAATATGATCATTACCATGTTCAATACTATGAAAGAGGAAATCCGGGAGGAATGACATAATCGAATCAATCGCTTTGAAGAGGAACACAACAGATATCTGGAGGAGTTGAGAAAAACAGTGCAAAAAACAAAAAGTGGCATAGAGCAGTTAAAACAAACTCAAGCCGAATTTAAAACTGAGCTAAAAGACAAGTTATCTTCAACCCAGAACGCCACAGAGAGTCTTATCAACAGAACTAATGAAGCAGAAAACAGAATTTCAGACCTTGAAGATAAAGTGGGAGTACTAACCAGCTCAATGGAAGAGGTTGTTAAAGCCAAAAAGATACTTGAGAGAAATATCCAAGAGATATGGGACACCCTGAAGAAGCCTAACATGCGTATTCATGGAATACCAGAGCAAGAATCTCAAAATACCACCCCTGAGGAAATTTTTCAAACGATCATCAAGGAAAACTTTCCTTATCTAAAAAAAGAGAGGCCCATTCATATACAAGAGGCATTCCGCACCCCAAACAGATACGACCAAAATAGAAGCACACCGCGGCAAATAATAGTTAAAACACTCCACATTCAAGATAAAGAACTGGTGCTGAGAGCTTCAAGGGAGAAAAAACAAGTCACTTTTAAAGGTAAACCTATTAAAATAACAAATGACTTCTCAGTCGAAACAGTAAAAGCAAGAAGAGCTTGGAGAGACATACTTCAAGTATTGAATGAGCAAAAATGTCAACCCAGGCTGATTTACCCTGCAAAACTATCAGTCATGATCGAGGGAGAAAGAAAAATTTTCCAGCACAAAGACAACTTTAAGGGATACATGGCCACCAAACCAGGCCTTCAAAAACTGCTAGAAATGATACTCAAGCGTGAAGAAAAAAACAGGCATATCCAGGAGAACAGAAGGCAAATATAACACCATTAAAAGCGAAGCAATATACTTATAAAAGCTACTAAACATAATAAATGTCTGGAATTAACAATAGTTTCTCCATTATAACACTAAATGTTAATGGACTTAATTCACCGATCAAGAGACACAGATTACAAACTTGGATTAAAAATCACAATCCATCAATCTGTTGCCTGCAGGAAACCCATCTCACCACAAAAGATAGGCACGCTCTAAAAATAAAAGGCTGGTCAACAATTCTACAAGCAAATGGAAGCAGAAAACAGGCAGGGGTAGCCATTATGTTATCAGACAAAGTGGATTTCAAACCAAAAAGAATTATAAGAGACACGGATGGATACTACATTTTAGTCACAGGTACAATTCACCAGGAAGATTTCACAATACTGAACATATATGCACCCAATACGGGCCCCTCCACATTCATTAAGAAAACCCTACAGCGTCTAAAGCAAGAAATCAACCCCCAAACGATAATTCTTGGGGACTTCAACACCGCCCTCTCTACATGGGATAGATCAACAGGTCAAAAGCTTAACAGAGACACTTTGGAACTTAATCAAACCCTGAAAGAAATGGACCTTACAGATCTCTATCGAACTTTTCACCCACGCACCAAAGAATACACATTTTTCTCAGCAGCACACGGAACTTTCTCCAAAATAGATCACATATTGGGCCACAAAATGAATCTACACATATACAAGAAAGTTGAAATTCTAACCTGTGCCCTATCAGACCACCACGGCCTAAAGTTGGACATCCACAACACATCAAACAAGAGAAAATACACTAACTCCTGGAAACTTAACACTATGATGCTGAATGAGAACTGGATTCAGGAAGAAATTAAAAAGGAAATTCAAGATTTCCTGAAAGTGAATGATAACGAAAATACAACTTACCAAATCTCTGAGACACAATGAAAGCTGTTCTAAGAGGTAAGTTCATAGCTCTTAATGCCCACGTCAAAAAAAATGGAAACATCAGAAATAAACAACTTAACAATGCAGCTTAAAGCTTTAGAGAAACTAGAGCAATCTGATCCCAAAAGCAGTAGAAGAGAAGAGATTAGCAAAATAAGGGGAGAAATATCTGAAATCGAGACTAAGAAAACGATAGAAAAAATCAACCAATCAAAAAGCTGGTTCTTTGAAAAAATCAATAAGATTGATACACCCCTAGCTAAACTAACCAAAAGCAAGAGAGAGAAAACCCAAATTAACAAAATTAGAAATGAACATGGAGTTATCACTACTGATACCCAAGAAATCCAGAGAATTATAACATCATATTTCAAAAACTTATACTCTGTGAAATTTGACAACACAAAAGAGATGGATGAATTTCTAAGTAAACACAACTTACCTAAATTGAATCAGGAAGTTGTGAATTATTTAAATAGTCCTATAACATATAAGGAAATTGAGGAAGTAATCTCAAATATTCCCACCAAAAAATGTCCTGGACCAGATGGATTCAGCACAGAGTTCTACCAGACATTTAAGGAGTTAATAACACCAATACTCCTTAAACTGTTCCATCAAATAGCAAAGGAAGGAACAATACCAAATTCCTTCTATGAGGCTAATATTGTCTTAATCCCAAAACCTAATAAAGATTCACTTAAAAAAGAAAACTATAGGCCGATCTCCCTGATGAACACAGACGCAAAGATTCTCAACAAAGTCTTAGCAAATCGGATTCAAAAACATATTAAAAAGATCATTCATGGGGACCAAATAGGCTTCATCCCCGGCACACAAGGTTGCTTCAACATACGCAAATCAATAAATGTAATTCATCATGTAAACCAGTCCAAAGTCCAAGACCACATGATACTCTCGATAGATGCAGAAAAAGCTTTTGACAAGATCCAACAGCCTTTTGTGATCAAAACGCTAGAGACAGTAGGAATGGAAGGAACCTTTATCAATATAATAAAAGCTGTATACAACAAGCCCACAGCAAGGATTATGCTCAATGGGGAACAATTGGAAACATTCCCACTTCGATCAGGAACTAGACAAGGCTGTCCACTCTCACCACTTCTATTCAATATTGTACTTGAAGTCTTAGCTGAAGCCATAAGACAAGAAAGGGACATAAGAGGGATTCAAATCGGCAAGGAAGAAATCAAGCTATCCCTATTTGCAGATGACATGATCTTATACCTGAGGGATCCCAAAAACTCCACCAGGAAGCTCCTGGAACTAATTGAGAAGTTCAGCAGGGTGGCAGGATACAAAATAAATGTGCAAAAATCAGAGGCCTTCCTATATGTCCAGAATGAAAGAAGTGAAAAAGCCTTGAGAGAAACCATACCATTTACTATAACCCCTAAAAAAATGAAATACCTTGGTATAAACCTAACTAAGGAGGTAAAAGACCTTTACAATGAAACTTTAAAACCCTAAAGAAAGAAATTGCAGAAGACACCAGAAGGTGGAAAGACCTCCCTTGTTCCTGGATTGGCAGAATCAACATTGTAAAAACGACCATCCTACCAAAGGCAATATACAGATTCAATGCTATACCAATTAAAATCCCAAAGCAATTCTTCAAAGAAGTTGACCAAACAATCTCAAAGTTCATATGGAGGCACAAAAGACCCATGATAGCAAAAACAATTCTGAGTAACAAAAACACAGCTGGAGGTATTACCATACCAAACCTTAGTCTATACTACAAATCCATAGTTATAAAGACAGCCTGGTACTGGCTCCAAAATAGACACACAGATCAATGGATAAGGATTGAAGACCCAGATATAAGCCCACAAAGTTACAGACATTTGGTCTTTGACAAAGGGGCCCAAAGAATCCAATGGAAAAAGAACAGCATCTTCAACAAATGGTGCTGGCAAAACTGGATCTCCACATGCAGATTAAAGCTGGACCCGTACTTGTCACCATGTACAAGACTTAATTCCAAATGGATCAAGGACCTTGATATCAGGCCAGAGACTTTAAAAACCATAGTTGAAAGGATAGGGAACTCCCTCGAGCTGATTGGGCTAGGCCAACACTTCCTAAACAGATATCCAATGGCACAGTCACTGCTACCAACTCTCAACAGTTGGGATCTTGTGAAATTAAAGAGCTTCTGTTCAGATAAAGGGATTGTCACATGAGCTCAAAGGCAACCCACAGAATGGGAGAAAACCTTCACTAACCACATATCTGATAGAGCTCTACTGTCCAGAGTGCACAAAGAACTTAGAAAACTAAACTCCAAGGAAAACACTGGCCCAATTAAAAAATGGGCCCTGGAACTTCAAAGAAACTTTACCAGGGATGAAATTAAAATGTCTAACAATTATCTTAAAAAATGCTCCACTTCCTTCGCCATCAGGGAAATGCAAATCAAAACTTCCCTGAGATATCATCTCATCCCGGTCAGGATGGCAAAAATCCACTATATAAACAACGACAAATGCTGGAGAGGATGTGGAGAGAGGGGAACTCTCCTACATTGTTGGTGGGAATGCAGGCTCATACAGCCACTCTGGCGAGCCGTCTGGAGATTCTTAAAGAAATTAAAGATTGAAATGCCATATGACCCTGCTATCCCACTTTTGGGAATAACCCCCCATGCAGCAGAGGTTCGCCTCGATAGCACAAGCTCGACCATGTTCATAGCAGCACTGTTTACAATAGCAAACTCATGAAATCAACCTAAATGTCCAACAGTTGACGAGTGGATAAGGAAACTGTGGTACATCTATACAATGGAGTACTACTCAGCCATCAAGAATGATGAATTACTGGAATTTGCTGGGAAATGGATGTCATTAGAAAGAATTATATTAAGTGAAGTATCCCAAACCCAGAAAATTAAGCGCCGTATGTACTCCCTAATAGGTGGCTCCTAGTACCAAACTCACCCAGCCCACATTGAGACACTCAAAAGTAAACCTATGTAACACAGTAATTGCAAGGATTATGAACAAGAGAGATGGGTTAGGAGGGCCACACCAGAAACAAGGAGAGAGGGGACCATGTTACAGCAGAGAAAATAGGCCTCCATCAAGGTCTGCAAGTAAGTAATGAGAAACCTGGTTAAGTTCACAGACGTTCTTTCCTGATCTCACCAGAAGGGGAGGGCATATAGTCTAGCAGATAAAAAGTAATCATTTTGCAAATGGGTGATGGACCCCTCCCTCACTGAGGTTTCCTACTCTTATTACATCTACCCTTGAATGTGCTATTACAACAAGACTCCAGTTTAACAGCTTTTTGTCTCTGGCCAGGGAGTGACATACAGTGCCCAGCAGAATGGAGTGAAGGGCATTGCAGGAGCAGCAAAACTGCAAAAGAAAATCAACAAACCACAATCCAGAACTTCAGAGACTCTATATCAATCACATAGAACTAGGCCAGCCTAATCTCTCCCCATCCTGGAGCTCAGGGACATTTGCGGAAGAGGGGGCGGTAAGATTGTAAGAGCAAAAGGATGGGAGGAGCAATGATTTGCAAGATTCTCAACAATAGTTGGAGCCAAAGCAATCATAATGGGACTTTGCATGCCCTGCACAATGTCCAGCGCACTGTTGCCCTCATAAAGTCTAGCATCTGTTAAGGGCACCGAGACAAGGCAAGGGATTGACAGCCATAGTAGTGATCTTATGCTTAAGGGGAACAAGAGAAAGGGCTTATGGAAATGCCACTGCGTCCTTATATGTCATCGGAGAGGAGGACCCAGTGGAGAGTTAGGCGTACACAATAAAGGACTCTCTGGGAATTGGGGGGGGAGGCACTGGGGGAAGGGGAGGGGGAGGAGGGGGTTCGGGGGGAGGGAGGGAACTGGTAAAAAATTTTAAAATGTATAATTAAATTTTTAATAAAAAAAAAGAGGAAAAAAAAGTTAAAAATTGAAATGCCATATGACCCTGCTATTCCACTTTTGAGAATAATCCCCCATATAGTGAAAATTCACCATGATAGCACAAGCATGACTATGTTCATAGCAGCACTGTTTACAATAGCAAAGTCATGGAATCAACCCAAATGCCCAACGGTTGATGAGTGGATAAGGAAAATGTGGTACATTTATACAATGGAATACTGCTCAGCCATCAAAAATGATAAATTAATGCAATTTGCCGGGAAATGGATGGAGTTAGAAAAAGTTATATTGAGTGAAGTATCCCAGACACAGAAAATTATGTACTCCCTAATAGGTCGATCCTAGTACCAAACCTACTTAGTGACACACTCAAAGATTATACACTGTAATACCTACAGTAATTGCAAAGATTATAAACAGGAGGGAAGGGGAAGGAGGGACCCACCAGAAACAAGGAGAGAGGGGATCATGCTACAGCAGAGAATACAGGCCGCCATCAAGTACTGCAAAGTGAGTAATGAGATGTGGTTAAGCTCATGGATTTTCCTTCCTGGTCACTTGCAACTGATGGGGCTTGATCGCACCAGACAGGGAGGGCATAGAGTCTGGTGGATAGAAGGTAATCATCCTGCAAATGGGAGACTGACCCCCCTCACCGCAGTCTCGTACTCTTATTCCATCTACCTTTGAATCTACTCTTATAATAAGACTCTATTTTAAAATTTCTATTTTTTTATTATTTATTCAATTGTGTGTGTGTATGTGTGTGTGTGTGTGTGCATGTATGTGTGTGTGTATGCGTGTATGTGTGTGTAGAACCACGGACGAATTCGGGAACCACCATGGATCACCTCCACCTCCTCCTTGTTTACTCTGCCCTGGGATTCACAGGCTCTGCCCTACCAGGACCAGAAACGCAGGCCGCTCCTTCTTCCGCCTGGCGTCTATATGTGGGACTAGGATCCGAACTCAGGACCTTCCACCTGCAAGGCAGAGGCTTAACCCCTAAATCACCTCTCCAGCCCCAATAAGACTCTATTTTAACAGCCTTTTATCTCTGGCTAGGAGGTGACATCCAATACCCGTCAGGATGGAGTCAAACTGGGTAAAAAAAAACTAAACCATAATTCAGAACATCAGAGACACTACATTATCACCAGGAACCAGGCCAGCCTAATCTCTCCCCATCCCAAAGCTCAGGGAAATTTGCCGAAGAGGGGGTGGTAAAATTTTAAGAGCCTAAAGATGGGCCGAAGTAATCATAATAGGACTTTGCATGACCTGTGCAATGACCAACATGTCATCGATCCCCCCAAAGTCTAGCATGGATCATAGCCTTAAGATCCTTAGAGGCAAGGGATTAACGGCCACAATAGTGTTCCTATACTAAAGGGGAACACAAAAAAGAGCTCTAGGGAATGCTACTGAGTCCTTACACCTCATCAGAGAGGAGAACCCAGAGGGAAGTTTTACATGCACACTAAAGGATGCTCAAGGAAAAGGGGGGCCTGGGAGAAAGTGAGTGGGGGGGGGAAAGGAAGGGGAAAAGGGAGAGGGAGCAAGGGGATCCAGGGAGGGTTGGAGGGTGGGAGGGGAATGGGGTACCTATCAAGTTTGTATGAGTGGAAAAAGTAAATTAAAAAAATATTGAGGGGCTGGAGATGTGGCTCAGACGTTAGGCCTCTGCCTTGCAGGTGGAAGGTCCTGAGTTTCCCGGCAGAACCTGGGGCGGCCTGCGTTTGTGGTCCTGGTAGGGCGGAGCTTATGAATCCAGGGGCCCAGTAAACAAGGAGGAGGTGGAGGCGTCCATGGTGACTCCCAAATTTGCCCGTGGTTCTACACACACACACACACGCACGCACGCACGCGCACACGCACACACGCACAATTGAATAAGAAAAAATTGAGATACACACTAAAATATGTGTGCTATTTTAGATGTACAGTGAATTTTTAAAATGTTATTAGAGAAACATAATCAAATTTTGGGTATATAGGACCTGAATAGGATCTGAAAGTGTAGGATTTGCTATTAAATTTTATTGCCCAATAATTCCTATTGTAGAAATTTGAACTAGAAAAAGAGAGAAAGAGGCATTGTATCTGTTGTGTGACACCTTTCCTGAGGACACACCACAATAAATGTCTATTTAACCTAATGTTTAACTTGGTGAACTAATGAGAATGTATAAGAGTATGGATGTGTAACAGTTACTCTTAACTATTGCTGTGAGAGAGCATTTAAAGTCAATCAACCTAAGGGAGAAAGGGAGATTTATTCAGCTTATGGTTCCAGAGGGAAGAAATAGTCTTTCATGATGGAGGTGACATGGTTGGTGGCTGAAGCTGGAGGCAGGATAAGTCACTGCAAACATCTTGGCATCTCTCTTCTTCTAGGTGTTCTGTTCTATGGTTCCTTTTATCTGGTCGGCTACTGGGTGGTTCCAATCAGATCTAGGGAGGTTCCAATCAGATCTAAGGCTGGTCTTCCTATTGTAAAATTGATCTGGCTAATCTCTTCAGGTAGTCTGATGGCTGATCTTAGTTAATGCCAGGTGTGTCAAGTTGACACCCAGGATTACCTATCACAGAGTGAGAGAGAGGTTGTTGTAGTCAGCCTGCATGGTTACCGGTAAATGACCATCAAACAGCTTAAAGGAACAAGGGGTTTATTTCCTCTTATGATTACTGGTTACAGTTCTTAGTTCAGCTTGATGGGAGAACACACACCAACACCAAGGCTAAGGGAACTGGCCACACCATCACCACATAACAGCTGAGAAATGGACAATCCTTACTTGCCAGACCAGCATGTCTGGCCAAATGAACAGAAGGATGCCAACTCTCTCAACCAGCTCTCTGTATTTTATTCCAGGGCCTAATCCCATCCACCATAGGCTGGGCCCTCCCCGTCAGCTAGACAATCTCCTGCAGTCTTGCTCTGAACCTAACTCAACCAGTAATTCTCCACAGATGTGGCCAGAGCTCAAACCCTCAGCCGTCAAGTTGACACCTGTACCTAACCATGACAGAGGTACTTACAGGAGCAGGGATGTCTCAGTGGCAGTCATGTCAATGAAAAGCACCCAGCCTGGGTAAGACCCATCAACGCAGGATCCCTGGAGCTCTGCGCATGGCTCACAACCAGCTTAGTTGGTCTAAGGTTCTTCTCCCCCAATAGATTTTCTTTACCTCAGGAAAATTCCCCCTGAATCTTGCTAGTTTCAGGAACCTCCTGAAACTTAATGAGCCACACAACCTCTTTGCCAGAGGCAAAGTCCAAAATGACATCATATTATGCCAGCAGAAAAAAGATAACATTCAATAGTGTCCAGTTTAAATTATTAAGCTAATATAATGATGATATCAATATAAGAATAGTATAAGAAAAAGGACATATTTTGCATATGAACATAAATGTAAAATAATCCTAAAATAGCTAACAGAATTCAACATTCTACTAAAGAATATATTATAGCCAAGAAGGATTAATACTAATAATACAAATTTAGCTCAAGAGAAGATGCTATGTGATTTAGAAATATATTTAGTATGTGTGAAAGAATCTAAGTAGCAGTTATCTAAACCCACAGGGATGGCTTTTATCTCCTAACAGGAAGACCAGAGATGAGAAGTACAATGATGATGCTACATGGTTTCCCAGAGTTGTGCTCTATATCCAGTCTAGTGTTCTGCTCACCACTCCACACATTAAGGTCTTGTTGCCTAAATGTCAAGGTGGTGGTGGGCTCTTACTCTTAAGTAACCAAAGTTTATAGTCATCAATAAGGAAACAGAGATAAGAGCAGAGAAAGGAAACCCCACTTTGGAAATCCCAGTGCAGCACATCCTCTTGTATCCCAATTGTCTGAGTTGTGTCATGCAATTACCTTTAGCTACAAAGGCAGCTACATTTTACTTCTACCGACAAAAGTGGAATTCTGGTAAAAAGATAAAAATAGATTTGAAATATGCAGGCAACCAGTTGTGCCTGCCTGACATTCCCTTTAGGTTTGAAAACAATATAATGAATACCTACCATGAACACCACTTTGCTGTTTTGCAGTTTTGTTTTGATTATTGCAAAAAGACAAGAACAAATGAGACATAACTCTTTCAGAGTTGTCCTGCAAATTATAGAGTCCATCTGTGATAGTTTCAGCTGTCAAGTTGGACTTTCAGAGATGAACCTTTGGGCAGACCTATGAAGAACTGTTTTTAATTAAGACAAGACTGCATGGTTATGAGAAGATCCAGCTCATAATAGGTGTGACTGTTCCCTAGGAAGGTGACTAGGATGAAGAGAGCTGGCTAGCAGTCCTGGTAAGCTAGAGCACAGCATTGCTCCTTTCCCCCTCTGCTCTTACTATGGATGTGGTGTGGCCAGTTCTCTGCTGATAACTCTCTTGTATACTGGATTGTAACCTGAGATTGTAAGATTAAAAGTAATACCTTTACTCCCCTAAATTACTGGGTCAGGTATTCATTAGAGCCATGGATTATGAAACCAAGACCATCTCTACCTAGTTTAAAATATAGCTTATTAATAACTTTATGTAGCTTATTAAATCCACATTGTCCTCAGATGCAACTTGGAAGTTATGTAACTAGGAACAATATCCAAATTGCACTGCAGAGCAGCTCTGGCAAAAATGTCACTCTTAACCACTACTTGGCAAATGTACTGCATGTACTTTAGACACTTCCAATGTGAGTGACAAGTACTACCTCTCCGCTACTATGACACTCCATGCTACTTTCTTCTTTACTTCATCTATTAAACTCTGTTTCTAGCTAGCTGCATGAGAATCTGGAAGATGCAAGTTTCTGTCTTGTATAACAGTATGTGTACTTCCAAGGAGAGAAATCTCTTCTAAACTTAGGTGTATGATTGAGGAAAACAGGTATCTACTATAATATTTAAAGATTGGAAGAAAGGGATAAATTATCTTTATTGTTAGATGTCAAACTGATGTAAATACCTCTTCAAATTCAACTAATTATTAGAATTGAATAGAGTTCATCAGGACAACCAGATACTTAATCGACATAAAAAATTGTATTCCTCTATAGTAACAATTAGAAATAATAGAAATTGCAAAGTGGCATGGTAATGGTAAGAAAACCAAAATACAATATCCAGAGATTAAACTAATAAATGAGAAGGATAGCTTAGTAGTAGAGTGCTGGACAATCACGCTCAAGGCCCTGGGTTTTATTTTGAGCAATGCTATTCAAAAGAATGGTTCTGTTGCAGTTACTCTACATGCTGCTGATAATTCACAACTTAATGACTTAAAGGGGAGCAAGGAATTTTATTTTGGTTTAGGATTGTCTGGTTACAGTTCTTATTCCAGCTTGGCAGGAGAGTCCATACCAACAATCTAGGGGCTGAGGGAACTGGCTACACCATATTACAGGACAGCTGAGAGAGGGACAAACTTCCCTTTGCCAGACAGCATGTTTGTCCAAGTATGCTGAAAAATGTCAAAAGTTCTTAAAGGGCTCCATCATCTATCCACAGGATGGTTTCTCCCACCGCCCCCAGCTGAGTTTCCCCTACTGATTAAGCAATCTCTTGCAGGCTTACTTAGGACTTAACTACAAGTTCTTTACAAATGTGTCCAGAGTAGAAGCCTTCTATTGTCAAGTTGACATCTGTATCTAACTATGACAAGTTCTGCTCAAAGACATTAAAAAATCCAAATAACAAAGCAAATTTGCAGTTACTCTTCTGTTGCTGTGAGAAAATAGTCTGATTGAAGTAACTTAAAGGAGTAAGGGTTTATTATTTGGCTTATGGTTCTAGAAGGCATATAATCTACTAGATGGTAACATATAGTGAGGCATGGCAACTGAAGCAGGGGGCTGGTTCAGATCATAACAGCCATCAGGAGGCAAAGAGAGCAAGAGAGAGGAAGCAGGGTAGGATCAGCAAAAAATAGGGCCTGCTTCCAGTGACATGCTTCCTTCAGCAAGGGTCCACCTCATAAAGTTCCCATTATATTCCCAAACAGCACCAGCAGCAGGGACCCATGAGCTTGTGGGGGACAATCCGCAATCAAACTGACACCAGGCTAACAGATGGTTTGATTAAATTTTTTAAATATTTAATTACTCTGAAATGAATCTGTAAATTCAGCATAACTCTAACAAAAATTCCAGAATGATTTTTGGAACAAAATCAGTAAAACGATCCTGAATTACAGCCGGCAAGTATTTAAAAGCAATTTTGAAAAATAACGCCAAGAGATCAGATCTTTAAGGGAACAAGGTGGAAAGTCAGGGGAAAGACTTGGCTATACACTGGAATTTGTTGTAGAGACAGACTGTAACTTATCACTGAAAAGATAATAAATGATTCAGGATTTGTTACTAGGAAAATCCACATGCTGTAAGGCCAAAAAAATACAGTGAGATTTCTATCTCCTATTATATAAAAATAAGCTCAAATACACTTAATATAAATATTAAATATGAAAGAAAAGGAAAAGCAGATTATCAGAAAAAGAAAGGATTATTTAACTAAAGTTAAATAAATAAAAGATGGGGACTTCAGGTAACAAATGCTAAGACAGAGATATGCATCAGTAAGGAAGTTTATTTGATCTTGGAATCCACATGAATGGAAGATTGAAAGAAGGATGGATCTGACTGAGGGAGAAACTGAGGGAGAGGCCTCAGATGACCCTATAGGGGAACTCTGGAGCTAGGAGAGCCCTTGCAGTGGGGGGACAGAATTTTCATTCCTTGCATTGAGTAGTCTTCTCGGATACAGGTTGATCTGGGGTAAGGGCATAATCCTGGGAAAGGCAGCTGATCAAGGGCATTGCTGGAATTTAGAGTTTTACCCTCTTGGTTATTGTGAGCATGCTGCTATGATATAGACACAAATATCTCTTTGAAATTCTACTTTTAAAGTTTTTGGATATATATCCCCAGAACAGAATTTATAGGATCATATAGTATTTTATTTTTAACTTTGTGAAGATGTTTTATACTCTGCTCCATAGTTATACAATCTTACATGCTTGCTAACACTAGAGTTCCAATTTCTTCACGTCCTCGTCAATATTGGCTTTTTTTTTTAATAGTATTCATTCTTATGGATGTGAGGTGATAAGTTGACTTACTTTTTTAATTGAATTGTTTAAAAGTAAAACTTACCTTATAAAAAAAGCAATACATGTTTATCATAAAATGATGAGAAAAGAAAGAAAATTATGACAAAGAAAATAAATATTTCTTGGCCTCCCTACCCCTTCATGGTACTCCACATCTGGAGTCCATGAGTTCCTATTTGACTTTTCTCTCGCCCCTCAAGTATTCCATGCCTGGAGTCCATGAGTTCTCCAGGGCTTTTTTGCTCCTCACAGATTCATGTCTGTGAATTACGTTCTTTTTCTCCTCTAATAAATTCTGCCTTAATCCTCAAAACAATCTCTTGTAATCCTCATATTTCAAGGTGATCAGTGTTAATTTTTTTCCGACCATATACTCACATGGTTAGTGCTAGCTCACAATGCCCTGTGGTACAATTTAGTAAAAGGCTTTGTGTTCTCTATGTGAATGTACCTTGTACCAGTGTGTATGGTCAGATAAACAAAACATAAGCTTTTGGGTTCTGTCTGACCTGTCAGGGTAAACTCTTTTGAAGCATATTGCAGGTCTAAATTTACACATGTGTTTTACACTATCCTTTTTTGATATAAAACTGAAATCACACTATTTGGTAGATTTTGATTGGATAGGACAAAACTTACTTCACTTAATTCCTGTTGGGCAGTTGTTTATAAGGTTGTATAAAATGTTGCTGATACTTGTACAAAAATCTTTCTCCCTGTTTACAATGAATGCTCACAGTAAATTCCTAGAAATTGTCTTGAAAATGAAATGCTAACTGAATGATTACTATGTGGTCTGAATTTTACTCAGAAATGTATATTTATATTATTCAGTGGATATAAGTAAATCACATCTTTTTAGAGAAAAAGCTGAAGCATAAGACATAAAATTACTTGATTGGGGTCATAAAGCTGGAAACTATAACCCTGGAATTTGAACCGTTATTTATTAGTTGCCTCTGTTGCAAAACTTGGACTATAGTGATTCATTGAAGGGCGAGACACATGGAATTTTTCGAAGAGTCTTAAGAATAAATAAGTCTTACATTATCAGTGGAGTAGAGCCTGACCACTTGATAATAGAAGATGAGACTATTCAAAAGCAATGCACTTTTATTAATACAATTGTTAGAAAGAACAATTTCTTGACAAGATGATTAATATTCTGCCAGAATACACATGTTCATTTCTAAGCTCCTGTTAAGAGAATCAATTTTAGAAGATAATTTAACTGTAGATTTAATCTGGCTGTGAATGGTCATGTCCTTTTTAGTTTAGCTTCCATGGTATCTGGGACAATGAAGGGGTAGCTTTGATGTCCTCACCCTAAACCATTCACTTCTCTGTGCTGCATTTTAGTGCTAGCTTTCTTTGGACAGAGACCTTTGTCTACTTTCTTATATGAATGTTTAGATCCATAGTCCGATGACCTTTTTGAAAAAAGAGTGTGTCAGTGTGTGTCAATGATGAGAAACTGTTCTCCCTCTCTCTTTTTACATAGAACTCAGTATTTCAGGTATTTAAAATAAATAATTTGAGATAAAATTGCATTTATAAGTGGACTAAAGGCAGTGTGAGCAACAAGTGATGTCTGGGTTTTGCACTGAAGAAAGTTAATATTAGTGGAAGATACTCGAGAGAGCAGATCACGGGTGACTTTGGAGTGCTCAACCTAAACTGGCTCTCAGAATCAGTCCGCATCCCAAGGCTCAGGGAACCTGATGGAAAAGGGGGTAAAATTGTAGAAGCCCATAGGTGCCTGCCAGGATACTTTAGTCCTGACAGGGCTGCCGCATGCAGGCGCTCACTGCAGTATATCTGCCTCCACCAGAGCGACGCAATAACTGACATGTCAACATTCTCTCATGGATGAGGAAGCATCTCAGGAGAAACAGCTCCACCCAGAGAGAATTTTGGGGGCAGGTGTCAGACATGAAAGGTTTTCCTACTGGCGGGCCAACTGTTTCATCACAGATTCCCTGGGTTCTCACTAGTAGAGGCATCCTGGTAGTCCTGGATGGAGTATTGGGGTCTACACATGCAGAGGGGACAGGACAGTGGGATGGAGATGGCTGTGGGAACTGGAGGGTGGGGAGGAAAGGACGGGGCGAGGAGGTGACACAGACATAAATTCATTCTCACTGTGTATGAGAATTTCAAAGAATAAAGAGAAAAAATTCCTGTGTGAAAAAAGAAGACATTTAATTTTAGTGCCTTAAACACTATATATAACACAGCTAATGAGGACAAAATGGATAAAATTAGAAAGGAAAAAAAACTGTCTAGAAAAGGTGAACATGTCTACTACTAATTGCCTTTATTACTGTAACAAAATAGCAAAGTTAAATAAACTTAAAAAAAGATGAGGTGTATTGTCACTCAGTTTTGGAAGTTTCATCCCATGATGAATTATTCTAGTTATTTGCTTTGTGGCAGCACAGTACATCATTGTGGGAATTCATCGCAGGAGAACTGCTTACCTTATGGTAAGAAATGTAAGTGGGAGGAGAAGATGGAAGGGATAAGGGAAGGAGAGGAAGCAGCATCCTATGGTCACCATCTAGGGCATGACTCGAATGACCTATGCCCTTTCGCTAGTCCCACCTCTTAATGTTTTTCACTGTTTTTCAATAGAGGCCAAGCTGGAGACTGAGCCTTTAACACATGGATTTATTTTGCATTTCATTAATTTTATTGAAAGGTATATCTAAACATAATGGCAGTTGGGTGAAGTTACCGCTGCCTGCTCAAAATGAACACTTGATGTTTCCAAATACTGAACATACTCAGCCTTTGGAAAAATTGACAAGTTATCTGTAAATCATGGTTTATAAAGGCTAAAGATAAAGTACACTGCAGTTCTTTGATTTTTTTTTTCCAGCTGTCATTTATCCATTACATAATGTCAAGACTGGTTACAGCCGTTGTGGATGGACTTGGGTTGGTACTTCCGAGCCACCTAGAAAAATCTTGCAAATGTATTCTCTGTCTCTTAAAACAACATTCTACATGGAGCAATGGCAGTTTTATTAAAAAAAAAAAGCAGTAAAAGAACTTACTTTAGCAGGACAAAACAGAGTTTCAGAGCAAAAAATCCATTAAGAGACTAATTTTCTTAGGTGGGACTAGATTAAGGGAGCTTTTAAAAAATTATTTATTCATTCATTGTGTGTGTGTGTGTGTGTGTGTGTGAGAGAGAGAGAGAGAGAGAGAGAGAGAGAGAGAGAGAGAGAGAGAGAGAGAGAGAGAGGGCATTGTGTGACTTTGTGGAGGCCCAAGGATGACTTCCCGAATCATCTTGGGTTACTTCTACCTACTTTTTTGTTTGGCTCTGGGATTTCCCAGGCTCTGCCCATCATGGTCAGCCGGCCTCCACTGTTTTTGCCTGGCATTTTTATGTGGGACCTGGGATTTGAACTTGGGTCCTTCTGCTTGTAAGGCAGAGTCTTAGCCCTTGAGCCATCTCTCCAGCTCAAGGGAGTTTTTTTTTTTTTAACATTTTTTATTATTATTTCTGCTCATACAAACTTAGTAGGTACACCGGTTCCCTCCCTCCCTCTTCCTCCCCCCAACCCCCCTGCTCCCCCTCCCCTCACTCCTCCCTCCTCATCCTCCAGTGCCTCCCCCCAATCCCTGGAGAATCCTTTATTGTGCCTGCCAGTCTCTCCTCTGGGCTCTCCTCTCCGATGACGTACCAGTGGCATTTCCCTGAATCCTTTCCTGTGTTCCCCTTAAGCATAGGAACACTACTGTGGCTGTCATTCCCTTGCCTCCAAGGATCTTGGTGCCTTTAGCAAATGCTAGACTTTGTGGGGTCAATAGTGTGTTGGACATTGCGCAGGGCATGCAAAGTCCAATTGTGATTGCTTCGGTCCTAACTTGTGTGGAGTATCTTGCATATCATTACTCTTCCCATCCTTGTGCTCTTACAATCTTACCATGCCCTCTTCCTCAAATGTCCCTGAGCTTCAGGATGGGGAGAGATTAGGCTGGCCTGGTTCTAGGTGGTTGATATAGAGTCTCTGAAGTTCTGGATTATGGTTCGTTGATTTTCTTTTGCAGTTTTGCTGCTCCTGCAATGCCCTTCACTCCATCCTAATGGGTACTGTATGTCATCCCCTGGCCAGAGACAAAAAGCTGTTAAACTAGAGTCTTGTTATAAGAGCCCAAGGGAGTTTTTTTTTAATACAAAAATTTCTTAATATGTAATGGATACAAATATCATCTTCTTTCTACAAGAAGTATTAAAGATATTTCATGAATTTGTCAAACATGTGAAATTTGTTTTTAGTTTTTGCTTTATATAAAATGCCCACAAGCTTAAGTGTAATTCTTAAGTAACAACAAAAATCCCACCTCTGAATTATCTGTTACATATTTTGGGTGCCAAGAAACATTACAATACTAGAATATTAACCTTGATAGTGCCTTAAAAGTGCATTTGTGAGTTGTTGGTTTTTATGTTAACATCATAATTTAAATTTTGACATTTAAATTAGGCAGTTTACCATTTCAATACTACTTAAATATATTGATCCAATATAGAAAGTTAGATCAGTGGTGAAAATGAAGATTCATAGTTTACCTTCCCAGGCTTGTTATTTCATTCTCATTTATGTCTTGAGCTTTGATTTGAATTCTTTACAGGTGAATTAAAATTTAACCATAACTCTACTAAGTACACAGAACTAAGTCTACACAGAAGTAGGCAGTTTCCCAAGGCTTTCAAACATAATAGTAATCTACTTGTGATGTTTTGAGATTTCCTAACTTAAATCCACTATAACATTTATGGAATCCATAGCTTAGGGTTGTAGAGAAAGGTTTCATTGAGGGACTCATTGTTGCAACAATGCTATTTAGGTAAACTACAAAAATCTGCCTAAATATCACTGACTGCTAAAAGTGAAATAAATGTTCATAGCCGAGATTCATAACCATGAATAGATGTGTTAAATGTCAATAGTTAGTTTTGACCATAAGAAGGTAAATAATTAATATGAATTAAGAAATTTGAATGACTAGGATATGTATAAATGACCAAGTTTACATTTTTACATTCATAATTGCTTTCTAATAGTCTACCTGCTTTAGCAATGATATGTTAATTATATTGTTGGGTCACCCTGGCAGTTTGCACTTACTGTGTAAGTACATCATCCAAGTTCATAAAGCTTTTTTGCTCATCAGCTAAAAGATTCAAATGTGTTCATAAGTGGGCTACACTTTTGGTCCATGTCCTACTTGTGCTTCTGTAAAATAAACAAATTTTTAAAAAAGGATTTAGGTACTTTAAAAAAATCATGTTTGGAGGATGCTGTTTCCTAAGCTAATTTAATGAAATTGTTAACATATTTAGAGGTTGAGTGACTTCCATTCTCTCAGAGTGCTGTGTCTTGTGAATGTCTTCAGTAGTACTGCTTATAGGATTGGTGAAATTATCCTTTACTATTCTAATTCCATAGTGTTCATTGTGAAGATAATTTTTTCAGTTCTTCAGTTGTAGAAGAAATGGCCACTCTGTAAACTTTTCTCAATTGCTGAGAATAACTACCAAATTTGCCCATTTAAGAAACCATTTCAGAAATTGTTGGAAGGTGAGTTATTCTGTAGTAACTGTGCCTCAGTTGCTGTGCAGTACACACAGAAACAATTTCAACTTCTGCACATTTGGTTTGGAGCACTTGTTTGATGAAAATTCAGTTAGACACTTGGATACCAGCTCTTGCCAGAAAGTCAATCTCAGCCATTACCTTGGAATGTTTCTGAAGACATTCTACTCCTTCAGTTAACTCTACCTACTTAGTGCTTGGATCTCCAATGCAATGATAGAAAAAGGCTAACACAGAAGGCTTTGTCTTGGAAAATATGATCCTGCAGTGGCATGCCTGAAGTTGGGCTTCTAATCTTTCAAAATGAAGGCTACTTCTCCTTTCAGATGGCATATACTCTTGAATGAGTGAGTAATACAGTTGTAGAAATTGAAAGGCAGTAGTAGCTTTGACTTTCCAACACACCTTCTCCAACACAATCTTTTCCATTCTCATCAAGTCTGAAACAGTGAACCTGTACTGACTTATTCAGATCAAGTCAGCTGCTAGTGGGACGTTCCTTTCCTCTTCTATAGATTTCACAGCCAAGTAAAAGCAGCTAAGCTCAACACACTGTCATAGTTAGGCACAGGTATCAACTTGATGGTTGAGGGTTCCATCCCTGGGCATATTTGTGGATAATTGATAGTGGAGTTAAGGCCACAGCAAACCTGCAAGAGATGTATAGCTGATGGAAAGACCAAGTCCATGGTGGGTGGGACTAGGCCAGGTTAATAAAATACAGAGAACTGGTTGAGAAAGTTAGCATCCTTGGATATACTTGGCCAGATATGCTGATCTGGCAAGTAAGGATAGTTCCTCTCTCAGCCATCATGTGGAGATGGTGTGGCTAGTTCCCTCAGCCTTGGTGTTGGTGTACGCTCTCCTGTTAAGACGGACTAAGAACTGTAACTGGACTATTGTAAGAGGAACAAACCCTTGTTCTTTAAGTAGTTTTGTCGTGATTTTATCAGCAACATGCAGATGAACTGTTACACATACCCAAGATGTTTTGGTTGTACCTTCATATTAGACAGAAATATGCCCAGTAAATTCACAGCTAGAAAAATGTCTCTGCTCCGTGGAAACTGAAGAACTGAGTTAGACTGAGCTCTTCTTTTACTTCAAAGTTCCTGAGTTTCTCAGTCATTCTGAGGCCATTATCATGTGCGGACTCAATAAGTTTCAAGACCTCTGGCTGACATCTTGACTCCTGATCCAACAGGACATTCGGCTGGTACAGCAGTTCCTGAGAGTCAGTTGTCAGTACTTCAATCATCTTGCCAGCAGCTGTCCCACCGCGGTGGTCTCTCTCCGGGCCTAATGGCACATCACACCACTATACAGAGAGGCCTACAGAGCAAGTGGACTGGCCAGTGAGTATGGAGATGCCCAGGGAGGGGCAAGCGATCTTGAGCCTAGGGCCCTGCAGCATCACCCTCCTCTGCTGGGAGCCTAATACATGGATCTTTGAGGGAATATTTCGGATCCAAAGTACAACACTAATATGTGCATTTACAACTAAATGCTTTACTAATCTCAGCTTCTTGGGAGGCTGAGGTAGGAGGATTATTTGAGTCAAGGTGTTCAAGGCTTTCCTGGGTCAAAGAATGAGAATTCATCTTAAAAAAAGTATGTATTGCTCCAGTGCTAACTTCTTATAGATTTCTGGCTGGAATATAAAATAGTATAACTAATTTGGGAGATCGGTCATATCTTCTAAATCTCATCATATATACAATTATTGGAATTAAAATAAACCACTATCCTGTATTAAGAAAATCATTATGGAGCTGGAGAGATGGCTCAGGGGTTAAGACTCTGTCTCTCAAACAGAAGGTCCTGAGTTCGGATACCAGGTCTCATGTAAAAACTCCAGGCAGAAAGGGTTCTGGGAAATGCCACTGGGTCCTTGCACCTCATTGGAGAGGAGGACCCAGAGGAGAGTTTGGCATGCACATTAAAGGATGCTCCGGGGATGGGGGGGGAGGCACTGGGGGATGGGGAAGGAGGGGGGAATAGAGGGGGTAGTAGCAGGGTGGGGGGTGGAGGGAGGGAGGGGACCCGTGTACCTGTTAGGTTTGTGTGAGGGAGGGGAGGAGGGAACCCTCCAGGCAGAAGTGGCTGCAGCCTTCACTTCTGGTTTTGGTGGACTGAGTCTGGGAAATCCCAGAGCAGATGCAATCAGGGATGATTCCCAAAGTCACCCTTGGTCCTCTGCAGGGACACATAGTGCCCTCTGATACACACACACACACACACACACACACACACACACACACACACAAATAAGTAAATAAATAAATAAATAAATAAATAAATAAATAAACCATTACTAATATTGTAAAGAGAAGATTTCATTGTTTTATATTAGGCTTAATTTTAAAACTTTATTTATCATTGTGTATATGATGTGCAGATGTGGATGTGCGCAAACCATGGCATGCTTGTGAAGGTTGGAGGACGACTTTGAGGAGTTGGCTCTCTCTACCTTTACTTGGGTTCCAAGGATCAAACTCAGGTTGCCAAGCTGGCAGGGCAAG
Organism: Typhlomys cinereus; assembly: GCA_023101885.1. Taxonomy (NCBI): domain Eukaryota; kingdom Metazoa; phylum Chordata; class Mammalia; order Rodentia; family Platacanthomyidae; genus Typhlomys; species Typhlomys cinereus. The sequence continues at coordinate 1,635,275 of JALPQD010000110.1, read as the reverse complement.
TGGTTTTACCTGTTAAGTCATTTCACTGGCATTGGGCTTATTTTATACAATAGCATAGTTAGAACAAGTTTCCATGTAATAGATATTTTTTAACAACACTATTTCTAATGTCTGCCTAGTATATTGTAACATCATATAAAGTACTTTTCACAATTTTGTTAGATACTTAGATATTTGTAACTTCTCCACTACATTTTTTGTACCACATTTTTTCCTACATTGTTTCTAATTTATTTATTTATTTTTTAGTTTTACAGGCATATTGAGTACTATTCCCTCCCCCCTTCTTACCTGGCCATTTGTATGGACCCCGGGGTAACTGCACAGTTTTCTACCATGTGTTTTGTTGTCCTTTTATTGCCAGTCTCTCAAAGAGCTCCTAGCATACAAAAATCACTCAATAGATATTTATTGAATAAAATGAATGATTTCCTGAACAAAGAAGGCTCATGTGACCAATTGTGCAGAAATTCTTTTGAGCATTTGGGGAGCTGAAGCAGGAGGAATGTGTTTGAGGCCAGGCTAAGGTTCATGTTGGGACCCTGTCTGAAGTCAATGATATGGAATTGTTTATGCTAACTCTTCCAAAAGTAACAAAAAGTCAGAGAGGTCATGGAAAATGGTTCTTATGCACAGCTACCTGTCATTAACTAAATGTTTCTTAACTTAGCTTCCTTAATTCTTAATTTTTTTTACTTAATGCTGCTTATGGTATTTGTTTCACAGACATATTCTACCTCAAGACTGAGGTGTTAAAACAGAAGTGGGGGCTAGAGAGATGGCTCAGGGGTTAAGACTCTATCTCAAAAGCAGTAGAACCTGCGTTCAGATCCCAGATCCCACATTAAAAACAACAACAACAATTCAACACAACACAACACAAAACAAAATGCCAGGTGGAAATGGTGAAGGCCTGCACTGCTGGCTTTGGAAAGCACAGCCTGGGAAATCACAGAGCAAAGCAAAAAGGAGGTAAAGTGATCCAGGCTGATTCCTGTTGCTACTCTTGGGTCTCCACAGCCACACACAGTACCATCTGATTCACACACACACACACACACACACACACACACTTGAAAAACAAAACAACCCAGAAAAACATGAGTGGGGGAAATGTTCTAAAGGAATGCTTATGTTCCCTGTCTGGCAATCTAGATTGTTGATACCAGGCACCCCAGGACATTGGAATTATCCCCAGGAATCTTCATTCTGGGAAGCAGCCAGGAGGGGGATGGGACTTCAAAGAGTACTAAAAGCTTTCCAGATCACCTTTCAGGAGAGACTGGAGCTAAAAATAATGGTGATTGGGACAGTCCCTTGACCAGAACTGCTTAGCTACGCATAATTCTTCTTTCTTTAAATCTTGTAACTTCTTAGATGGACTTTGGGACTCTTTACCAATATTACCATACTGAATAAATCACCTTTTATGGCTTAAGACAGTAAAAAAGAAACAAAAATTCCTGATTTCTACTCAGACTTCTCCCTTCTTTGTTCTTCCTCAGCTTATATTTAGCCATTTCTTCAATGCACAGGTGGAAGATTGTGAGAGATCTAGTGGTGGTGGGGAATAAGTTACAGGAATCCTCCAATCACTATGGGGAAAAACTTGCAAACTTGGTATACCTGACTTGAGCTATCTCCGGATGCCATTCATGGAGAACGAAGGAAGGGAGTCGCTTCCTCCCCAGCGGAATTTGGTGAGGCGCCAGGAGGATGCTGTGGTCAGAAACCTCCACATCCGCCTTTGCAAACCGCTGTGTGACCCCGCCCGCTTGGGATGGACGCTCACTTCTAGTTTCAGCCACACTAACCGCACGGCCCTGCGGGTGCCAAGTAGAGCTTCTAAGCAAGAATCGGATTCCTCCGGGGGGATTTGAAGTTCAGAAAGCAGAGCCGTGACTTGGCTGCCCAAGCACGTAAGCGCCTGGAGCCAGAAGGGGAAAGAGGGCGGTGCTACACGCCGGTCACAGCCGGTGCGCCCCTAGAATCAGGGGGGCCCAAGTAGAGGTTCAGCGCCATCCTCCTGTTCTTTTTCTCCGGCGGAATACTGAGCTGCACAACTTTGATCATTGCAACAGAATTGCCCGCAATAGCCTTACTTTTTAGTAAGGGCCACAGTTGTCAGAAAATGTGTGGTGTACATGTAAGTAGTCCTGAAGTCACAAACAGGGTGCGTGCGGTTAAAAGTACTCAAAGCAACAACAAGGACAATAAAGTAACAAAGCTGTAACTTCTCTCCTGAGACATCGTCTGCTTAGACCACATGCCTCTTTTGCTTTTTGCAAAGTATATGCCTGCAAAATAACAGGCGATCGTGTTTGCCTCTGCATACGGCTGTTGGGACCGTGCTGACGGTCATTTAAAAAGGTTAAAACTCAGGCGTCTGGAGACAAGGACGTCGGAGGGGGGGCTCAGAACCCGCCCCCAAACCTTCGGGAAGTGAGCAATCTGAACCGTCGGCGACGAGGAGCCCGCGGCCTTCTTCCTCTCGCACCACCCAGGAAGCAAGCCTCGGAGCCGCACGTCAACGTGCGCGCTTCTCGGTTAGGCGTGGTGAGTGCGAAGATGTGAAGTGCCGCTGAAAGGCGAGCCGGCGGGAGCCCGACGTCCTCCCCTGCGTCGCAGTTCAAGTTTCCGTGGAAACTTTCTCTCAGAGGCTCCGCCTCCCTCACCTTGGAAACCCGTGCACACAGCTGCACGCGCGGCTCGGGCCTGGGGCGCACCTGGTGGCGGGCGGCGCGTCTAGTGGGAGGGGGCGGGACCCGAGGGGAGGAGCCTGAGAAGGCGGAGCCACCGGGGGCGGGGCCTGAGCGGGCGGGGCTCTCAGGGGCGGGGCCTGCAGTGGGTTCCTCTGGGCCGGCCGGCAGGTTGGCCCCCGCCCGGCGCTCGCCCGGTCCGCACTCCCGAGGGCACCGGCGACGGGGCGGGGACGAGCCCGGGAACCGTGTGGCTCCGCGGTTCGCTGACGCACGGGAGGAAAGTTGCGCTCCAACCTTCTCGCTCCTGGTAGTTTGTCCTCGGCTCCTCCGGCTGAGTTGGAGCCGGGGCTGGAGGACACGCGCCCAGATCTGCGAGGACAGCTGCCCGGTGGCGGGGCGTAATTGTCCCGGCAAGAGAGAGGCCGGCGGCGCCCCGCGTCCCGGCACAAACTTTCTGACGGATCCCGGGACACAGCGCGGCTGAAGGAGCCGCGGCCGCCCGCAGGTAAGAGGTCTGTCCGTAAAGGAGTCTTTTTATTTTGGGGTGTTGAAAGAGGAAGGGATCTCCCAGCGCCTCTTTTCCTGCGCCCCCAGACCTGACCCAGGAGCAGGGTTTGGAGAGAGGAAGAGCAGGACGACTGGGAAGGTCCGATGGAAGCCCTGGCCCGGCCGGGACGCGGCGGGGAGGAGGTGGCCACCTGGGCTGCGGGCTCCGGCACGCGACGTTTCTCACGTTACTCGGTGACCGATCCTGGGGGAGAAAAGGGTAGCTTGTTTTGACGGAGGAAGATGTCATCAGTATCTCCACCCCTTCGCTGCGTCCCTGAGGCCACGGCGCTGGATCCTCGGGAGGAATTGGCACAGGCGACCAGAGCAGGATCTGTCTTCCTCTCCAAACCTCCTCGTTCACACAGGAGACCTAGGCGGTGCCACTCGGCTTGTGGCACTTTCATGCTGCGAGGACTTTACTGTTGGTTGGCTATTGCTCAATTGCACACATTTCTCTGATGAAACTGCATTCAGGTCATGATTGTTACTGATATTGTGTATGTTTTCCCTGGCCTCAACAAAGCTCTCTTGTTAACCCCACTCATGCGAAGGAGGAGAGCTAGCAATAGTTTCATTTAAAGTCTGTTGGAAGAGGTGTTGGTGGGGGCAGTGACTGTGGGAATCACGTGAACAGTTCTGGAGAATCAGCCGAGGTCCTACCTCCTGGCTCCATCCACTCTTTGATCTGTGTCACCATTCCACAGGTGCTGCAGCTCTTGCCATCCAGAAACAGGGAAAGCTCCCTCTGGACGAGAGACGGCCCTTGGGGGATGGGAGTGGGGTGGGACACAATGCCAACCAATTGTTGCTTGCCTTCAGTTGGGCCCGTGGCTCCCTTTGCTGCTCTGGGAGGGCCTTGCTATCAAATTCATCTCATTAGGGAGTCAGCTGTTCCCTGCTAATAGCCATAGCAGCCCTGATGAAATTATATAGGTCATTGAAAAATAATTCCCGCTTAATCACTTTTATCCTGTTGGTTAACCAGGGAAAAGATTTCCTCTCCTTAGTGCACTGTGCTTGCTTATCAGGGTCACCTGCCTGACCTTCCATTCACTCGTGCACCTGGAACTAGACAGGATGGGGTGCAGGGGTCTCTAACCAAAGCCCATATTTGAAGAACTTCAGTGGTCTTCTTTGGACAGAAATTGAGTGGGAGATTCATAGTCTGTAAATTCACTCTTTAATGAGGCGCACCGGTTGGCTTTAGATAACTTTTCAGATAATTAAAGCCTGATTCTTTTTAGCTCCAGTTAAATCCCTTCCTCAAAATCATAAGAATTGTATCCATGTCTGTGTTGATATACATTAAGTTTGGGGTTCCATTTGTCATTTGTCTTAAAGTTTTAGAAGTAGGATTAAAGTGTTAGGTAGGGAAGGTAGAGGAAAACGATGTCTCTGAAATGGAGTTGGAATGATTTACAGTGGTATAATAATTTAGATCCACTGCTGAGCTAGCTAGCGTCTTCCTTCCTTCCTTCCCCTTTGTGAACGTTCTTGTGTGTGTGTGTGTGTGTGTGTGTGTGTGTACGTGTGTGTACATGTGTCCAAGAGGGCACTGGAGTGTGTGTCTGTGGAGGCCCAAGAGTGACAAGGGCAATCATCCTGGATTGCTCTACCTCTTTTTTGCTTGTTCTGGGGTTCCTTGACTCAGTCTTCCAGGGTTGGAATTACTTATTTTCCAGGCATTTTTACCCAGATCTGGGAAACCAATCTCAGGTTCTTTTGCTTTCGAGGCAAAGACTAACTCCTGAGCCATCTCTCCAGCCCCTTCTGTTTCTAACAAGAGGTCTATGTGTTGTTCCACTTTAAATGTAGGCCCTTGAAGATTAGAAATGAAAAGGGTGTTTTGTTTTTGTACTCAAGAGTAATACACTACTGGACAGTTCTCTCCTCTAACTCCCAAGTTTGGTTTAAAACTTGTTCTGCAAAGTTCTTGGTAGACAGTATAAATAAAGACGCAAATGTGCAAACACATTTTATAGAAAGGTAGAGGAAAATATTAGAAGAAGCAAATAGGAGTTACCTCTGAGGAATAAAACTACTATTTTTTGGGGGGGGGTTGTACTGGGGATCCAAACCTAGGCCTCATGCATGCTTGGCAGATACTTTAGCATTGAGCAATAACCCTAGCCCTCTTGGATTAGCTTTTAAAAATTTTTGCTAAGGAGTCTGCCTTCTCTGTGCAAACATATAAAACTTACTGTCTCTGGTTTCTGCTTAGCTACTTAATTTTATTCTTTGTACATTTGTTCCATATGGCGGTCTATTCACCAGCTGAATGGCTGGACCCTCAGATTTCTAGCCTATAAGCACAATTGATGTCTATCTCAATCTTATTTGCAATGAGTTCCAAATCTTGTTCTGTATAGCCTAGGTAGAGGGACAGTGCTCAAGGACTAAAAACTCAAAAGACTTCACATACAATGGAAAAGACATTAAGAGAAACAAACATTTCTTCAGTGCTTTATGGTTAACAAAATGCTTTTCACACGAGCCATATTTGTGCTGTGTGATTTACACATTTTTTGCAGTGAGTGCTATAGTGTACTTAGCCTGCACAGGAGGAAAACAGATGGGGTTCAGAGATAAAAGAAGACTTTTATGTACATACTTGGCTCCTGTGTGGAATAGATTCAGACTTCATTTAAGAATTCTGATTTATAGGCCATGAGTTTATATTTTTTCCGTTATATTTTGTTAAGTTTTTGGATGTGAAATAGGATCCTTTATTTTCTTCTAAAATTTAATTGTGTGTGTGTGTGTGTGTGTGTGTGTGTGTGTATGTGTGTGTGTTCAGGCGTCTTTCTCAATTATTTTCCATATTAATTTTTGAGATAGTATCTCTCTCTGAACTTGGATCTCACTCATCTGGCTAGGCTGGCTAGCTAGCAAATTGCAGCTGGGATTATAAGTGTGCTGTTGTGCTGAGCTCTTTTACATGGATGCTGGGGGTCAAACTCAGGTGCTCATGCTTCACAGTAAGTACTTTACCAACTAGCCGTCTTCCCATTTCTTATTAATCCAAATGAGTACTCTTTGAGAGGACAACAGGATTATATATACATATATATGAATGTATATAATACAGGTACAGACATAATCATCTTCATATCTCAGCATCTCACCAGTGCAGCTGTGAAAAAAATTCAATTAACTTCTGTTACTTTTGGGAGGGAAAAGATTGAATAGAGAACTTTTGGTAAAACTGAAAAGAACAAAAAACTAATATCGATGTTACATGCGATTTACAGATATGGAAGTAATTACCAGAAGAAATAGCTTTGTGAAGTAGTGGGGAAAGAGTATGGATTTAGAAGTAGAGACCACCTTTGACTGTCATTTCTTGCCTTTCCACCCGCTTGAGACTGAGTCTCTTCACCATTGCTGTGTGCTCCTGATTGCCTGGCTTACAATATTCTGGAGATTCTCATTTCTCTGCCTCCCATTTTCCATAGGCTGAAAGGGCTTATTGCATTTATATGTGCGATCTCGAGATCTGAACTCTGGTCATCTTTACCTGCTGAGTTATCTCCCCACATCTCAGATATCTTTAGAGTGTGAAGTCTATACTTGATAAATACTTGTTAATAAACCAATGATTAATTTTGCTTAGATACACCCAGTTTACTTGCAACTCTTTAGAAGCTGAGCTTTGCTTAGTTAAATTTGATGAATACAGGAATTTGGACCCTAATTTTTATGTTGGAAATTCTAAAAGCGAGGCCCACATTAAGAAGGGAGACTGTAAATGGACTTTTCCAGTATCTATGGATGTAGCTTAATTAATTTTTAAGTTCTAAGAGTAAGGAAATTTTTGTCTTCCAAAATATAGGTTGAGCCATCATGAAGCGCTAACATTTCAGGTTCTCCTTTTATAGGATTTCTCCTATGTATCTTCTGATTATAGTACTGACGTGAAATGAAAATTTATTTTTTTCTGACATATTGAATGTAAATTTTGCAAAACAAAAAAATAAATATTGGGCCATGAGATGGCTCAGCTGCTAAAAGCACCTTCATGCAGGCCAAATGACCTGAGTTCAATCTCCAGAACCCAGATGATGGAAGGAGAAAAACCACCTTCTAAAAGTTGTTCTTTGACTTCACACATACACATGCCTGCATTTTCTCTCTCTCTCAAAAAAAAATCTCTAATAGTAATACAAAGTTGAAAGTTAAAATGCACTGTAATCGTATCTTCTGGAAAACTGCTGTATGTATATATATATTTTACCTCAAAAAATTTCCTCACATGAAAATATAATTACTGTGGCTGTTGGTAATAACTGGAATCATTTTATATAGTTTTCGAGTTGGATTTTATTCACTTACTCATTCTTGTGTTGAGTATCTAACCCTGGGCCTCACTGGATGCCAGGTGATATAGTTAGGTACAGATGTCAACTTGATGGCTGAGGGTTCAAGCTTTGGGCACATTTGTAGAGAATTAATAGTTGAGTTAAGCCCAGAATGGACCTGCAGTAGATTGTCTAGCTGATGAGGAAGGCCTAGACGATGGTGGGTAGAATTAGTCCCCAGGAAGGTGAATAAAATGGAGGGAGCTGGTTAAAAAAGAGGTATCCTTGTATATTCTTGGCCAGGCGTGCTGGTCTGGCAAGTAAGGACTGCCCCTCTTTCAGCTATTATATGGATATGGCATGGCCAGTTCCCTCGGTGGTTGGTGATGGTGCATGCTATCCTGCCAAGCTTGACAAACAACTGTAACCAGATAATAGTTAAGAGAATAAACTCCTTGTTCCCTTAAGCTGTTTGATAGTGATTTTAATCAGCAACATGCAGATAAACTGCTATACCAGGCAAATGCTTCTACTTCTGTAGATACTATCACAGCCATTGTTTTTTAACCTGTTAATTGATTTTTTAAAAATTTCATATTTATATATAGTGTGGATTTTTTTAAAGTTTTCATGTATCTATTCAATGTATTTTCATCAAATTAACTTTCTCCTTACTTGTTTCTGACCCATTTCTCGTCTGGACCCCTCATTCTAGTCCTTTCCTACTTTTCTGTTTCTTTTCGATGAACCACTGAGTTTAATTAGGATTGCTTACATGAGCCTGACTAGTGGATTATTTACTAAAATTAGGACATTTATCAGTGGCTTCAGTTTATCAGTGGCTGAGGAAACTGTCTCCCTCACTTAGTTTTTATTTTTAACTTGATAATGTATTTTGAAATGTGTGTCCATGATCATGCATTCATATTGTCCTCAGTTTTTCTTTTTGAATACATATCCATAGTAGTAGTTTCTATTGGTTTTAGTAGTTTTCTACTATTGGGAATGTATATCGTTGTTTCCCTTTTCCCTTTTCATATTAAAAATAGCTTTAGGGGGATGGAGAGATGGTTTAGGGATTAAAGGCCTTGCCTTGAAAGCAAAAGGATCCCAGATCTACATAAAAATGCCAGGTGGAAAATAGCAGCATCCTGCGTTTCTGACTCTGGAAGATAGAGTCTGGGAAAATCCAGAGCAAAACAACTGAAGATGAATTTTGAAGTCACCCTTGGGCCTTCACAGGCACACACACTCAAATGCCCTCTGCTATACTGGTACATAAGCCTCCCCTAGGCAAAAAAAAAAAAAAAAAAAAAGCTTTAGGGGCCAATGAGATGGCTCATTGAGTAAAGGTGACAGGCCTGATGGACCTAGTTGAATTCCTGATGTCCACATAATGGAAGGAGAGATTCGATTCCTTTAAGTTGTCCTTTCAGCTCTGCAACACATATCTTGTAAAGTTACACATATACAATGAATAAATGTAAAAAAATAGTTTTTGAGAGCATTCTTGAAATATTGCACAGTACATTTGTGTGCTCTCTGTAGGAAGGGTTTGTGAAAGTCACAGATATAAAAATGTCAAATTTCTCTAATTTATACTTCCTCTAATGTTATTCCTTCTGCTTCTAGTTTTATTAGCACCTTCTTTCTAAATGCATATAACTATAGATGGGAATTGATAACATGTGACGAGAGAGCTTATCAGAATGAATATGCTGAGTTTTCAGGGGGGCTTGCCTCATTTCTTTGCATTTCAGGTTCTTCTTGGTTTTAGTCTTTTCCCCAAAGAGAAGGTAGTATAATTGATAGTAGCTATAAAAATACTGTCGTTGTTGGATGATCTGCTAATTAGCTTTTATGAAGCACAATCTTTTAAAACATTTTCTTGAGAACATTATTCTAGGACATGCCATTAAGGAGTTCAGGAAATCTACCAGGTTTGGCAGATTGAAGAGGGAATGCATTTTGACTTCTCCTTGCATTGTTTTCCTCTGTTGAAATATTGATAATGGGGGTCACTTTTAGGATCTTTGGGGCTTGTAGAAAAATGCCAGAAATTGCTTGACCTCTTTTGTATGTTGAAAGTGTGAAATAAGATATTTTGTAAATTTCATGATTTTTGCCCCTGGGGTTAGGTTAGGGCAAATGTTCCAGGAATTCTTGTGGAAAAGTTTTCATTTTTTCCCCCAATTTTTACAGAACTGATGAATATTTTAATTTTGGGCAAACTTTTGACCATTCTATCAGAGGTGTATGTTTTATTCCTCAGAATGAATTATTCGGTTTTGTTTATGTTAGTTGGATTTTTATTTGCAGTTCATTCGTTTTAGTTGATTTTCTTGGCAATGTATCAGAATGAATATGGAATAATATGTTCATATTTAAGGATATTGGAAGATGCATACCTTGTACCTATATATGTAATTACATATACGTAAGTATCTGTATACACAGCATTCTTACTTACATAATGTATACATATATTCATGCACATGTTCTATTTTTAAAATGTGATCTTCAGCAGATCATTTGAAAGAAAACTTTGTGATGTAGAAAGAAACATGAAAATTACACATTTATGAAGAAAATATTTCTTGATGTTTTGTTCCATTTTGTTTTTTTCAAGATAGGGACTCGTTGTAGCCCAGGTTGGCCTCAAAATTGCTATGTACCCATGGCTGGTCTCAAACTTGCTAATTCTTCGGCCTTCAGTTCCTGAGTGCTGGGGTTATAGGTGTGAACCACCATGCCTGGCTTTTTTTTTTTTTAAATGTGTATGTTTGTGTAAGTGTATGTGTGTGTGAGCCTGAGGACAATATCAGGTTTTGTCTTCTGGAACCATCTCACACTGTGAGGATGGCCAGTGAGCCCTAGAGCTACTCTGTCTCTTTCTCTCTGCAGCACTGAGATCACAGGTGTATGCCACTGTGTTTGGCATTTTTTATGTGGTTCTAAGGATCAAACTCTGGTCCTCACATATTCAAGACAAGGACCTTACCAACTGAACTATTGTTCCAACTCCTAATTTTTCAACATGAAAATTTTTCTTGATAAAACTTAGTATTTCTTAGAACATGGGAATTTTTTTTTAAAATTTTTTTATTATTATTTATTCAACTGTGTGCAGGTGCGTGTGTATGTGCGCGCACGTGTCTGTGTCTGTGTGTGTGTGTATGTGTATGTGTAGAACCACGGACGAATTCACGAACCACCATGGACGCCTCCACCTCCTTCTGCCCGGGGATTCACTGGCTCCGCCCTACCAGGACCAGAAGCGCACGCCGCCCCCGCTTCCGCCTGGCGTCTATACGTGGGATCTGGGATCCGAACTCAGGACCTTCCGCCTGCAAGGCGGAAGCTTAACCCCTGAGCCACCTCTCCAGCCCAGAACATGGGAATTTATGATTTGTATATATTCCTTTTGATCTTTTATTATGGGATGTTATAACATGTCTAATGCATTATTCTTGCATTAAAGTATAACATGGTTTTTTATATGTTAGGCAAATTTCTATTTGTTGTATTACAATATATTTATACTTTTGCTATATCTTAAGCATAGTACAGTAGCTTAAATACTTATGAGAAATCCAATAATAAGATTTTATTGACCTTGATTTGCTCATTTGGCATTTGCGTATTAGGTATATTATAAATTTAATGGTGGGGCTGGAGAGATGGCTCAGAAGTTAGACCTTTGCCTCAAAAGCAAAAGGACCTGAGGTGAGATCCTGGATTATTGTACTTCCAGCTTCGGAAGGTGGAGCCAGGGAAATCCCAGAGAAGCAATAAGGAGGTAGAACAATACAGGATGATTTCTGGACTCGCCCTTGGGGCTCCACAGTATGTACCTATATGTACCTCTCTATATGTACCTCCCCACACCTACACTCCTTCCCACGTATTCATCCTACATGCAAAAAACAACAAAAATCTGAAGTTTAATAATTGCCAGGTGTGGTGATCCTCATTCAACCCGTCACTGGGGAAGCTGGGGATTGTTCCAAGTTTGAGGCTTTTTTGAAATACATAGTGCATTCTAGGTTAGCCTGGGTCACATTGTGAGACCCTATCTTGAAAATAACAAAAGTCCCAAAGACCAAAACCAAAACCAAAAGTTAATGGCTCATATTCATTTCCTATCAGCTTGATAAGTTTGACCTCTGAATTTCCTCCTTGTACTTGTCTGACAGTGAACTACTTAGGAGTTAGCATTTCCAATTTGAAAAATATGTGCTGGTGTTGTTATAGCTAAAAAGAACTAGCTTGTAACCAGTTGGGAACTGGTTGACTTGTCCCCCCTCCTTTTTTTTCCCCTTAGAGTAGTCCTGCCTCTTGACTGTATTTTAGGATTGGGTTGTCACTGGGGAGTGGCCATTCCTTTACAGTGAATCATAAAATGACTAGTGCAGCAGTGTTTGCTGACTCAGCCACACTGACTGTCCCTTGAGTTTCTGCCTTGCCAGGACTCAGCTCTCAATTTGACTCTCTTCACTGAGCAGTTAATTTCTAAATTTTCATCCATATTGGAATCCTCAGCTGTCTATGCCAGTGTCTTTTTCACAGGTCTAAATGTAGATTCTGGCATCAAATTATAGGGAAAGCTGGACATAGTGGTATATACTTGAATTCCAGCATTTTGGAGACTGAGGCAGGAGGATTCTCAGTTCAAAGCCAGTCTGCTTACATGGTAAGACCCTAATGAATAGAATAGAGCTCAAGAGAATGAATAGCTGCTACAGTCTTAATCTCTTAGCAGAGTTTCTTTTTTTTTTTATTAAAAATTTAATTATACATTTTAAAATTTTTTACCAGTTCCCTCCCTCCCCCCTCCTCCCCCTCCCCTTCCCCCAGTGCCTTCCCCCCAATTCCCAGAGAGTCCTTTATTGTGTACGCCTAACTCTCCACTGGGTCCTCCTCTCCGATGACATATAAGGACCCAGTGGCATTTCCATAAGCCCTTTCTCTTGTTCCCCTTAAGCATAAGATCACTACTATGGCTGTCAATCCCTTGCCTCCAGGGGTCTCGGTGCCCTTAACAGATGCTAGACTTTATGAGGGCAACAGTGCGCTGGACATTGCGCAGGGCATGCAAAGTCCCATTATGATTGCTTTGGCCCCAACTATTGTTGAGAATCTTGCAAATCGTTGCTCCTCCCATCCTTTTGCTCTTACAATCTTACCGCCCCGTCTTCCGCAAATGTCCCTGAGCTCCAGGATGGGGAGAGATTAGGCTGTCCTAGTTCTATGTGATTGATATAGAGTCTCTGAAGTTCTGGATTGTGGTTTGTTGATTTTCTTTTGCAGTTTTGCTGCTCCTGCAATTCCCTTCACTCCATTCTGCTGGGCACTGTATGTCACCCCCTGGCCAGAGACAAAAAGCTGTTAAACTGGAGTCTTGTTGTAATAGCACATTCAAGGGTAGATGTAATAAGAGTAGGAAACCTCACTGAGGGAGGGGTCCATCACCCATTTGCAAAATGATTACTTTTTATCTGCTAGACTATATGCCCTCCCCTCTGGTGAGATCAGGAAAGAACGTCTGTGAACTTAACCAGGTTTCTCATTACTTACTTGCAGACCTTGATGGAGGCCTATTTTCTCTGCTGTAACATGGTCTCCTCTCTCCTTGTTTCTGGTGTGGCCCTCCTAACCCATCTCTCTTGTTCATAATCCTTGCAATTACTGTGTTACATAGGTTTACTTTTGAGTGTCTCAATGTGGGCTGGGTGAGTTTGGTACTAGGAGCCACCTATTAGGGAGTACATACGGCGCTTAATTTTCTGGGTTTGGGATACTTCACTTAATATAATTCTTTCTAATGACATCCATTTCCCAGCAAATTCCAGTAATTCATCATTTTTGATGGCTGAGTAGTACTCCATTGTATAGATGTACCACAGTTTCCTTACCCACTCGTCAACTGTTGGACATTTAGGTTGATTCCATGACTTTGCTATTGTAAACAGTGCTGCTATGAACATGGTCGAGCTTGTGCTATCGAGGCGAACCTCTGCTGCATGGGGGGTTATTCCCAAAAGTGGGATAGCAGGGTCATACGGCATTTCAATCTTTAATTTCTTTAAGAATCTCCAGACGGCTCGCCAGAGTGGCTGTATGAGCCTGCATTCCCACCAACAATGTAGGAGAGTTCCCCTCTCTCCACATCCTCTCCAGCATTTGTCGTTGTTTGTATTGTGGATTTTTGCCATCCTGACCGGGGTGAGATGATATCTCAGGGAAGTTTTGATTTGCATTTCCCTGATGGCGAAGGAAGTGGAGCATTTTTTAAGATAATTGTTAGACATTTTAATTTCATCTCTGGTAAAGTTTCTTTGAAGTTCCAGGGCCCATTTTTTAATTGGGCCAGTGTTTTCTTTGGAGTTTAATTTTCTAAGTTCTTTGTGCACTCTTAGCAGAGTTTCTTATATTGAGTATAATACTAGAAATGTTTGTTGCCTTTTAACACTTAGATGATGATAATACTTTAAAGTTTCATGTTTATTTCATTTTTTTCTCCTAATCCTAATCTGTATCAAAGCTGGTTTGATTTACAAAGTATAACTTTGGATTCCTTAGTGAAATGGTATCATGTCTCCCCCCCAATATATTTTGGTCATGCTACCAATTATGGTACTTATTGCCTACCAGATTATAACTCAGCTCAAGGTTCAAGGGTTTATTTTATGCTTCAACTTGCTTAGGTAGCAGGTTGTTCAGATAAACATTGTGGGTGTGTTTGTGAGGGTGTTCCTGAGTGAGGTTTAAGTCTAGTAGTGAGACACATTGTCCTCTCTAATGTGGGTTTGTCTTACTCAATTTGCTGAAAGTCTTAATAGAAGAAGCCTGGACCTGCTCCTTCTTGTGTCTGTGACCAGGTTTTCCTCCTTCTTCCACCTCTTTTCTTTGATTTTGGGTTTTGGACTTCTGCTTTAGGATTCAGACTCAAATGGGAACTTCTATCATTGATTTTCCTGGACTCCAGTTTATGAACTGCATATCTTGAGACTTCTTGGCCTCCATAACACAGGCATCAATTACTTGTAATAAACCTTTGCGTAAATGCAAACACACCACACATTCCTACTGGTTGTGTTTCTCTCAGCCTGATTAACACTTGAGGTGTCTGTGACTGATATCCTGTGCAGGTCCTCTGCTTGACTGCCTTGCTGGTCTGTTCCTCATTCCTGATCACACCCTACCTCTTCCTGTACTACTCCATTCCCCCCCTTACTGCCTTGGGAATCAGTCCTTCCTCTTTCCAGTTATTTCAGGAATGCACATTCATAAAGTCTAGTTTAGTGCCTATGTCCTCCACTGATTCCTTCTGAGCTGTCTTTTCCTGCAGCAATATCCTGGCACACGAATCCTTTATGGACATTTTAGGAAACTAGTCATTTGATGGTCTGTGGTGCTACCTTCAGATGCTCATCCTTCTTCCCAGCTAGATTATAAACTCCTTTGGGACCAAGTTATATAGTTGCAAATTTTCCACTTTCTGTTCTTGCCTTTCTTTCTTGCTCTTTCTTAGTAGTTAGCCAGTACCCATGTACTGATTTTTTTTTTCTAAAAGCATTAAGATCTACTGAGGAAGGGACAGGAATTAAAGGGCTTACAAGTTCCTTCACCCAGAACCATCTGAAAGGAAAAAAACTGAGTAGTATTTAGAGTCCTGTCGAATTTGTCTTTCCTGAGGTTCTGGCTTGCGCTGTTTGGTGTCATCTGCTTTCGCTTTGTCTCTTGTAATTAATTCTGTATGCACTCTTTCTGTCTGTCTTTTCCTGTCTTCTTTAATATGTTCTATAGCACATTTTGGTCAGTAATTGTGAACAAAGGTGAAGAAGAAAGATAGAGAGTGAGCTGTATGTTCCTAGAAAATACAAACGTCAAATTTTATGCCATTTTCATTCTAGCACATTGTAACATTTGTTGTTTTTCTAGTTGTAGACTATAACTTTAGAGAAATATCACAATTTAATCTCTAAACTCAAATTATTGGGAAACTTATGCACTGTTCATCTCACTCCATTCTCTTGTATATAATGCCCTTTAGCATGTTACAGTTAACTTAATTATACCTTTTGTTTATTAACTATCTGCCCAAGTGAAAATATAAAATCCTGTGAAAGACAGAGACCACTGGTTATATTAGCTGTGGCTCAGTTGTCATAGGCTAGTGCCCAGCACCAAGAAATAATGGTTAACTGAATGGAGTTTGCTGACTGGGCCCTTTACCTCCCTAAGTCATCTCTATTGAATAGGTTTCCTACTTCATCCTCTTCAAACTTTCTTTTTTCCCTCTTATCACCAACCACCCACTTGTGGTTTGAATGTGAAATGTCAGGCATCAAAATGTTGGTTCCTCCTCAGAATTTTGGGAAGTGGTGCAAACTTTAAGAGGTAGGACCTAGATGGAAGAAACTGCTTGGGGCATGCCTTCCAAGATTGGTTCTGTGCCCCTGGCCCCTTCATGTTTCACCTACTTTCTAGTTGCTATGGAATAAAGATGCTCTTCTACCATGAAGCCTGCTTCCATTTGTTCTTCCAAAACACATGGACCAAGTGATCGTGGGCCAAGTGACCACAGATTGAAACATTTGAAGCCATGAGCCAAAACAAATCCTTCTTCCCTTGTGTTTCTGTAGGTATTTTCTCACAGTGATAAGAAAAACTAACACATTCCTTTTATTTTGATTTTTTCCCCTCTAAATCATTTAAATTCCTGCCTCCCTGATTTGTATAGCCACACTGAGAACAGAAATAATGAATATTTTCTTTCAGTTCATGGTTTACAAAGCATTGTTACATATATTATCTGAGGGATTATTGAATCTCTTTAGAAGGTCTGTCTTACACCAAATTGTACAAGTTAGTAAAATCTTTTGCTACTGGAGATCTATCCATATTTTAATCTATACTGCACTTGGGCTCTGCTGTAGCAACAATATTTCCAGTGTCCCTCTAGGAACAATCATCATGTTCCCCAGGAGAATGCAATGTATAACATTGTCTGCATGACAATAAGGTCCTCAACTAAAGGGACAAGAATAGGAAAGGAAGGAAAAAGGGGTGGATCACCAACATGCATGTAAAGTACACTTTCCAATGGAAGGCTTTTGGTTACATATCAACAAACCCAGTTTGTTCCCCAAAGTCATGTTAGTGGGAATGCTCTGTAGACCTTCTGCGATAGAAATCAGAACCACAAGCACGGGAGTGGGAGGACTGAGGGCTGACGACTTTCAGCTTCTTTGGTGGTAAATTGCTTTCCCAGACTCTGCACCCTTCTCCTTGATGAGCTATGCAGAGGAAACCATTTTCTTCCTAAAGGCTTTCTTTCTGTTCTTACCTCCAAGCCATGGGAGTGCTCAATAACGATCAGTGTGTAATGATGACACAGGAATATTCCTCGGAGCAATTGCAGAGCTGTAGGCGTGTCATACATTGACAGGTGCTCACAAATCTCTTCTTGCTGTTTTGAAATATCACTACCAGGGGAGTTGTATACAACTTGTTCTGACAGAGTAGTCTTAAATATTCATTTCTTTTACTCATTACTTTAAGAGAAATGCCAGCATTTAGTCTTCAGGTTGCCAGCAGCAATTTTGGATCAATTGTATTATAACTTTTTCAAGAGACCTTTTTTCATAGGGCTCATTTATTATATATCAATCTATTAATATTTTTTAGTGATGGAACCACATATACACATGTGCAGTGGAAGTGCAGGTCCTAGTTGATGTTTTTGACTAATTATGCCTTCTTTAGGTTAATTAGCAAGGTTTAATATGTGAGGCAACATGGGCCTGGCTGAAAGGGATTTGATGCAAATGTGGTTCAATTCCCTTATCTATTTGTTAGTTAGTTAGTGAGAGTGACCTCAGACAAGTTATTTTTTGATGAATCTTAGCTTTCTCACCTGTAAAAATCAAGAATCAAGTGTAGTGGCTCATACCTGTAATCCCAGCTGTTTGGGAAGCTGAGGCAGGAGGATTGTGAGTTTAAAGCCAGTTAGGGCAATATCGTCTTATTATTCTTATTTAGGACACACACACACACATGCACACCACTATTTTATCAGGAGTTTGTAGCTCAGTTGTAGAGTGCTTGCATAGCATGGGGAAGGTACTGAGTAGAACCTCAACACCAAAAAAGGAAGAAGAAAGAGGAAACAATAAAGCACATCCCAGGAATTTTCTTTGAGGGTTAAATAGCATGCATTTGTAAAGTGCTTAATGGAGAAAGAAAAATGAATAGATGTTATTATTATTTATACACTGAGGCTCTATAAGCAATCTTCTAAAAATGGTCAGAGGTTTAGTAGGTGTACAAGGTATATATCTGAAAAGACACACAAGAGGGTGACAAATACTTATCTCACATAGGAAAGTCAGATAGGAAATGCTGTCTGTAGAGGGAAGGACAGGAAACTAGAGGATGGTCAGAGCCTTTGAGATACATTTGTAGGGTTTGTATGAGGATTCCTGCTATCTCAGATCATAGCAATCTATACTGTAGAGAGGTTAGATTTTTGTTTCACAGGGCCACAGAGTGAGAAAAGTGAGATATAATGTAGGAATGCCCAAAGTGGACAGTCCTACATTTCCTACACTCTTCTTATTTCTCTGCATTTCTTTGCATCATTTTTTTCCCACATGGCTCAGGATGTGGCTATAGGAAGCCAGTGATCACCCCCGAAGAGAACCTGGTCTTCCGAATTCTTAGTCATCCCTGGAATGGTTCTGGTTGGCTGTATTTGAATGGTTCTTTTGCTCTTGTTATAGAGGCACAGGTATCTGGTGGTAATTGATAGACCCCTGTAGACATAAAAGCTGGACTAGAGAAAAGAAGCAAGTTTTTTTTTTTTGGTGTGTGTGTGTGTGTGTGTGTGTGTGTATTTGTAGAAGAACGCATTGTGTTATGGAGGCCAAAGGGTGACAATGGGCATCACCCTGGTTTGATTTACCTCTTTATTGCTTTGCTCTGGATTTTCCAGACTCCTCCTTCTAGAGCTGAACGTGAAGGCTGCCACCATTTTTGCCTGGTGTTTTTATGTTTTTACATGGCATCTTGCTGCTTTCGAGGCAGAAGCTTTAGCTCCTGAGCCATCTCTTGAGTCCCTAAAGGAGCAAGTTTTAGAAATATGTTATCTATTTATTTTATATGCGTGTGTGTATGTGCCAGTGTGTGTGTGTGTGTGTGTCAGTCAGAGGGCACTGTGTGTCTCTGTGAAGGCCCAAGGGTGAGTTCGGGAATCATCCTGGATTGCTTCTACCTCCTTTTTGCTTCACTCTGGCATTTTCCAGGCTCCACCCACCAGGGCTGGAAATGCAGGCTGCAGTCATTTCTGCCTGATGTTTTTACGTGGGACCTGGGATCTGAACTCAGGACCTTCTGCTTGCGAGACAGAGTCTTAACCCCTGTGCCATCTCTCCAGCCAATAAACGAGCAAGTTTTAAAAGAAGGATTGGTGCCATCTCAGGAGAAAAGAGGGGTGTTGGACAGAAAGAGCCAGAGAGTGGCTTGCTATTCCTGAGGGGGCTGAAAGGAGCTTGATCTTTTTGCAGGGAGATCAGGTATATAGAACATTGAACCAAGGAAATAGAGGCAGGAGGAAATGGCTGGGTTAGTGAAACAGGATAAGGAGGTGGGCTCAGGATACTGGCTGGAAGTGGTTGGTTGAGAATTCTCACTAATTTGATAGGATGTGAACTCAGAGACTGAGATGGGACTGTTCCAGTCACATTACATACTCTAGCTTTTATTCTTAAAAGTATGCTTCAGATTGTAGGTCAGGTCATTGAAGTAGTAACCCGAGGACCAGGTTGAGGGTAGTAGAGAAGTTGTTATCACTGACTAGAGGCAAGATGGCCACAAAACAGTCAAATAACTATAACAACAGTATGACAACAGCAGCAAAAGCCCAGTTGGGTATGTGGCTCTTGCGTAAATCAGTTTTTGGGAGGTTGAGGCAGGAGATTGTTATAAATTCTAATGTAGACTACAGAATAAGACCTTGTAGTAACACGGTTTCAGAGTAATCAAAAAGATAAGTCAGATGGAATTCTGCATTTAAACGAATTCTAACTTGTTAATGAAGACTAGAAAATAGAAATAAAATATTACTGCTTTGTTATCTCTAATGAAAACAGCAGATCTAGGGCCTGATTTGTTAGCGCCTGCTAAAATTATTGGCTTTACGGTATTGCTTGAAGTTTGTATTCAATACCCAGCAACACCCTTACCCCATTAGATAAAATCTAGGTAATCTGGCAACGGTCACCTGTAGCTGCTCAGTCCATGAGGCTGAATACCTTACCAATCCCAGTCAAGTCCTGAAGGCCTGGAAAAGTCCTGGAGGGTCTTCAGTCCATACTGGCATTCCAGAGAAACTGCGTTCTTCTATCAGTGATGATTGGCAGCTGTAGTGGTAGCCAGCAGGGTTTTTGAAATTTTTTTGTGCTTCTCAAGAAAAGTATTAATGACAATCTCTTTGAATTAGGAAATTATAAAATGACCTGTGTTTTATATAATGATGTTCTTTCTTCTTATTGACATAGTGGCGAGTATATACAGTGGTGTGGTTGTATGTGTACTCATTGGCAGAATACTTTTTCTTAATATCCATGTCGAGCAGAGAAAGTTGTGAGACTTCTGTTACAGGGAAGGGCGTGTCATTGATCTGTTTTAATGTGACTATGAACTTTTCCTTGATGCAGAAAGAGCAGCCCCTGGTGTAGCTCTATGCCAATTCAGATTTTTCTATAGATTACTCTTCTGGGTCATTCTACAGTATTAGAAGTCTTGAAATTTTACTCATTAACTCAACCTAGTTTATTTTTTTTCTATAAAACTACTGAGAGTTTTGTAATTGTTCTTCCTGGGCCCTGTGTTGGGAGAACTTCGACATATAATTTAAATATAATCATTCATAGCCCAGTGCCTTTCTCAAGGAGCAATTGTGGAAGATCAAAAGTATAATATTTCTTGAAATACCACTATAGGTCCAATTCAGGCCAAAGCATACATGTTATAAATGCTGATGACTATCCAGACAGCAGGGTTAAAGGCTGTTCAGCTTATTTCATGGATGCGTTAGCACTTTATTGATTTTTTTTTGCATGCCTGTGTGTGTCTTTCTGTGTGTGTACAAGAGGGCACTTGAGTGTGTGTGTCTGTGGAGACTTAAGGTTGACAATTGGGAATCAGCCTGGATTTCTTTACCTCTTTAGTTTTTTGCTCTGGATTTCCCCAGACTCTGTCTTGCAGGACCAGAATTACACACTGCCATCATTCTGCTTGGCATGTTTACATGGGATCTGGGGATCTGAACTCAGGTCACTTTGCTTGTGAGAAAAAGGCTTTAACCTCTGTGCCATCTCCTCAGCCTGATTTCTTTTTCTTTTTAGAGAAGGAAATCAGAAATTTATATGCAGACTTTCTTTAAATAATGCCTAGGTTGTGACTTTATAGCACCAGCAATAGTGGACTTAAGCATGCTGACTTCTATTTACAGAATAGTAAAACTCTAGCTCCCCTTTGGTTCATGCTGAGCTGTGGTACACATTGTTTTACATATGCGTATGTGTTAAAAGAAAACCAGTCTGGGATGTCCTAAATTTAGTTACAAGGTCTGAGGGATGGGAGAAGAGAATGAGGGAAGTTAATCAGTCAACAGTGTGGGGCTGCTCCTGAAAATGACAATAGAAAACAAAACATTGTCTCTAAAAAAATTCAATTAAATACTTTAAGATGTAAGATATAAGTAAAGAAATCTCGCAAATGTGTAATGAAAAAACACACAATATATGTGAAAGAGCAGAAAGAAAAGCAAAGAACCAGTGTAGGAAAATGCAACATCCTACAATATTAGTTTCATTTTCCTAATGCTGAATGAATTCTGAGCCCAAACAATTTAGGGGAATCTCAGATTATGATTTTCATAATTCAGGAGAGTTTAGATCAACATCAGGAGCAGTGGGAACTGGCCACACCATAGCCATAAGAGCTGACAGAAGGGTGTACTTGTTGCTCTTCAGTATGCCAGTCTTTTTTTGTGTTTGCCTGGGTCTTTTCACAGCAGTTAGATAGTCTTTCACAGGCTTGTTCGAGGATTGCCTTAAGTAATTCTCTGTAAGTGTTCTAAAAGGCTTAATTTTTGTTTATCAAGTTGACATCTATATCTAACTAATGTGACCAAATGAAGATTACCTAATTTCTAACAACTAACTCTTTGGGAATCCCAAACCCAAACTGCCTGATCCAGGGAATAGATCCACAGGCTTACTGAAATCTATCAAATTGTCTCTCTTGAGAATTTGACTTATGAAAATCCTAGGCTCTAATAAGTGTTTAAAAACCAAAAGGTCATGTTGGTGTCTTCAGGCACAAATATGTGAGAGAAGAAAGAATAGAGAAGAGAAAATGAAGAAAGAGAGGAAGAAGCAAGGACCATGATTCCTCACTTTCTAGCCTATGCCACATTTCTTATGGAATTTCAATGTATGAAATTCTCTGCTGAAAATCCTACATTATTGAAAGGACTTTGTGCATATTTTTTTTATCTTGAGCAGGCCCCTGTTTTTACAGCCAACAAACTGACTAAAACATCAGAGAGCTGTTGACTGAACTGCACCATGAGCAAGCCCATTGTGTGTGCTGCAGAATGGGAACACCCTTTGCTGAGCTGCTGGTGTGGCCCACAGCCCTGGCCCCTGCTGCCGTCATTCTGACAGCATTCTGTGCAGACTTGAATTGTATAATACTGTTGGACATTATGTTGGATTTCATGTAATCTAGTGTTCCTGATAATTAACATGCCCAAATCCAACAATAAACATAAAATGAATTCAATGAAACATTCAATGAAAATTTGAAATTGTGGACAATTAGGAAGAGAATGTTATGATTTTTACAATAGAGAACAGAATAGTGGCTGGCTCAAGATTTAGAAAAAAAATGAGCAAATTAATGTCTTTTGTATCCTGATGGAGTTTTTTAATCAGCCTGAAATATTAGAAAGCCATGCAAAATTTCCCTTTTGATGACCTACATAGCACCGATTTCTTTAAAAAAGGGTGTAGGCTGCCATTATCTAGGTTAGTCTGTATTGAATAAGAAAAAATATTCTTTGAAGATCAAGAAATATTTTGCATATAGAGAAGACAGCTCTTTTGCATGCAGGAATAGGTACTTCCATTCAGCTGTTGGCTGCATGAAACCAGTCTAACCACAGCATGAAAATCTTGAGCCAATGTCTAAAAGATCCTGAATGATATTTGAGGTTGTATTTTCCTGACATCAGCAAGCATTGAAACTCTGTCTCTGTGTGAGTACGTACTCAAATATATGACCAACCAAGTTGTCAATTTTCTATTTTCTAAGCAATGATAGTTAATTTGAAGTCTTTATTATCAGTAGATATTTTAACTGTCATACAATTTTTAAAAGGACATTTTAATACTTCCTCCAAAGCAGGGAAGGTTTGATCTTAGAATTTGCTAACTTCTTGACACTTCATGACAAGCTACTATAGGCACTGGCTTTAGATTGATTTTGTAGCATGGTTTAGCAAGTTATATTTCAACTATGACTTACGATTCATTTATTCCCACCTCCATTATTCCATCATTCCTCAAAAGGTAATCATAAGTAAGGGAAGCAATAAATATGCAAATGAAATGCTTCAGAATGCTACAGTGCCTAGGAGCCCACAGACATGATATGACAGCCTTGGGCAAGTGAGGGCTGAGCGCCTTCCCTAGTCAGCTGAGAAGGATGGGTTTGAATGGGTGAAGGAGGCAAACAGCAGCCCAGCAGAGCACAGAGTCAAAAGCAGAAGCAAGAGCTTTGTAGGAGGCCTTTGGCCGAGTAGTGGAATGGTGAGGGACACTAGTATGTAGTCAACTGCAAAGTTGGACACAAGCTGCCCAGTAGGGACTGTGGAATCAGTGAGTGGTCTCTGATGGAGTGGGTATGACATAGAAAGCATATAAGAATAAGAACCTAGTAGAAGCTGATTTTAGTAATGTGTTTTGGTAGTCTAAAGTAGGTTCCTGGCCAGTTAGCTAGCTGCCTCTGTTTGTAGCTTATGTTTTGTCTCAGGACATTCAGCCCCATCCACCTTATCTGAGAAGGTTCCATCAGCTGTCTCTACACCCAGAATCACCTTGACTGACTGAACCCCCTTGAAAAGTCATTGAATTTGCTATCTTCAGTGCGACTGCCAACTCTCTAGGGGTATGTTCTTGGTGACGCAGAGGCGGTGCCGTTGGTGAAAATCAGAAAAACATGCACGAATGGTTTCAGGTAGAACTAGACGTAACCAGACTAACAGAAAGATCCAATTAGCAATCAAAGATTCACACATTTGTTCATCAGGCATATTGCCGAACCTCTGCCTTCCTATCATGTGTCAGATAGTTGGCTCTAAAAGGTCTCATCCCTTCCCTTGTCAAAACTTATGTTCAAGCAGGGAGCTAGAGACAAGACAACATAAAACATTATAGAACATGCTTTTTGGAAAAAAAAGATGTAAGATCAAAGGAAGGAAAAAAATCCCACTAAATGATTAAGCTAAGAGTCCCCAGGGAATGACATGTTTGGTTAATACCCTTCCAGTGCTAAAATTCTTCCATCCCAGATCAAAGAATCTGACACAACGAACCCCCAACTTTTCTGTTTAAGAAAAAGGCAAGATCAAAGAATCATACAACTGTTGGGACTCTAAGAGTGGCACCAGGGAACTATCACCCAGGGACTGTCATCTTACAGATACTGCTGTACATGGGAGACAGTGGAGTTACACAGAATTTAAATAACTTCATCTTAGAGCAGAGGAGGGTGAGGAAGCAGAAGGGGGTTGCAAAACTTTCCAGCTTTGCCATAATTTCTAAAAGCAGAAGGAAAGAGGATCTAGTCTTTTTGGAGGCAAGACAATGAAAAAGTATTCTAAAATTATATAAATAAATGATGCAAGTCATATAATAGTAATAATAACAAGGCAAATAACTCATACAGCATTCACTTCCTGCCAGATACTGTCTTGTCAGGAATCATAGACTTAGTGATCCCCATAACTACCCCCAAGGCAGACTCCAGAGTCAGTGTGTTTGACACGAAGCTGCTCGCTTTGAATTATGTATGCATGGCTTCCTGGAACATAATCTTTATCATTAATGAGGAATCTATCTTCTACATTTTTCATCTGAGCCTAGCAGAATTAGAATTTATTTTTATGTTGAGAATGCAACTATTTAAGCATTATTTGACAAAAACATTCCTTAGAAGTCAAGAAAGCTTCAAAGTATAAAACACAATTGATATCATGCTAAATTCAATGAAGGTTCTTGAAAGGTATGTTTTCAATTACATACTCTTTCAAGACTTTAATATTTCAAAGACATAATTAAATTATGATAAGGCAAGTTTAGGATGTTTGTTGTTTTAAAATAAATCTTATGCCTTGGATTTCAAAAGCAGGAAAAAAGCAAAAAGTACAATGAAAAGAATTAGAGAAAATAATGTTCTGGTTAGTATAACTTAAATCTGTGATGGGACTTTACTATTAAAATCATGACTAATAACTCACGGCAGTGTTAAATGATAAAGTGTTTTTGACAGGATGTGGTGATACATCCACATTTGTAAATTCAACACTCATGAGCCGGGTGGCAGAAGCACCAGGAGTTCAAGGTCAGCCTTAGCTGTGTAGTTTGAGGCCATCTTTAGCTACACGAGACCATGTCTCAACAAAAACCAAAATTAAAAAAAATTTGCAGTGTTAAACTGAAAAAAAGAGAAGGCACCCCATTTATAGTCATAAACATTTTGTGAAAAGCATTGTACATGTAGCAACTGTGCATGGTTGATGAGTCAGTTAGTTAGGTTCAGTTTCGTTTCAGTGGACTTTCCCATTAGATAGTTTTACTGTGTGCCACATTTCATTCTAATTCAAGTCATGAGTCTGTCCGGCCACAAGTTTGTCCAGTCATACTGGAATCTAATTATGTAGAATAATAGTATCATTGGTTAGCTATGACCTCAAAGGAAAAAAAAAGCAAACAGGATAGCTCTAGGTTAGCTCATTTCTCATTTCATTGCACCTTTTTTTGGGGGGGGTGTTGACTTTTGATCAAGGATCCCAAGATGTATTCTGAAGTTATATCAAAATATAAAACTGGGTATTTATAATTTCAAAACTTAAAAAACAAACATCAAGCACCATTTACACTAAAGATGAAGACTTGTTTTAAAAATCACCATTCAAATGCTATTGCTAGTTGTTATCTTTAGGATGACAAGAGTGAGACCCCAGTGTGTGTGTGTGTGTGTGTGTGTGTGTGTGTGTGTGTGTGTTGACAGGCTCTTTATCCCAGACTGGCCTCTTAACTTCTTATATAGTAGAAGATGACCTTAAAGTTCTCCTCATACCCCCATGGCCCATGTGCTGGGATTATAGGTGTGCACTGTCACACCTAGTTTACAAGTGGTGCTAGATATTGAACCCAGGGCTTTGTGCCAGCAAAACAAGCAGTCTACCAAGTGAGCAGTCTGCCAGCTGTCTGCCAGCCTTCACTACCATACTTTCAACAATACAAGCTGTCAGTGCATTTCAGAACCTTCAGTGGTATACTGCAAAACGTTTTTTTGTTGTTGTTGTTGTCGTTGTGTTGAAGAATGAATCCTGGTTCAGTTACATACCAGACAAGGAATCTACCCCCAGTACTACTTGCGCCCCCAGCCAAGAAACTATTTTTGAATGGCTTACTGATACTCTAGCTATTGTTGTAGTGCCAACGTGTGTGAGCACTACACAGACTGTAAAGAGTAGTAGTGGAACCCATGTCTAGGAGCAGATTTTAAACTTGTGAATAAGATAAGTTCACGGATAACTGCAGCCACAGTGTAGATCAAGAGGCAGAAAGAAGTGCTGTGGTTATCAGGGCAGGAATGGAAGAACTTGGTTGCAGTCAGCACGTAGAGGGAAACATGATCTGTGCTAAGACTCAGTATTCACTGGGTAAAAATAAACCAGTTGGCTTAGAGAAAGAACAACTATTTTTGATGCTGAGCTCAGAAAGAAATTTTTCCTGTGTTTCCTAATAGAAGCTTTTGTTTAATGTGATAAAAATCCTAAAAATGTGTATTGTTTTCTGTAGTAAATGGTGGTCAGTTTGAGCTGAGCAGCAGGAGTGAAAGCCAGGACATTTAGCATGTGCCAAGGCAAATGAATAGGTCTTAGCCTTCCCAGGGCACTTTGCTCCACGTGCATCACTTTCCCATCAAAACAACTGCATTTCTTCAAGTGGAATCAAATTTAGCTAGGCTCTGAATACTGTCACCGTGTTGCCTAACTGAACTCGCTTCTTATGCAAACTAAATCTCAAAAATATTGGGACCTGCCACATAAACAGAAGATAGCTAGCTCATCATTGTTAAACAAGTGTCTTCCATCTAGGAATGGTTTTGTAAGAAAGTCTCCCCCATCTCCTACTCATATTTCATTGGATGTTCACTTCACTTGACTGTACAAGGCTTTTGCATCATATTCACTTGACTCTACAAAACTTTTGCGTTGTGCACATTTATAGCAGCAAAGGTTCATATTTGTCCATTCTATAGGAACAGAAGGGTGGTTTGAGGTAAGGAAGATTAAACAGCAAATCTAGTCATCACAGACATTTTTTGGTTATTAATTATTTCATATGCTTAATTATTTAATTATATGACTATTTAGGTTTGATGGATTGTTGTTATGAAGAAGTCTATTTCCTCATCTGATTACTGAAAGCAAAGGTCTCCTTTCATGAAAAAGAAAAGCTCTCTCTTTTTACCTAATAAGTAACCTACTAAATATTCAGTAGTAAGCAATCCATGAAGCGCTATCCAGTTTTCTGAGACAAGGTCTGCTAAATTGACTAGAAATAAAAGTATTGTTAAGCCAGATTAATTCAAACTCAAAATAGATTAACAATTAGTCCCATCCATTATTAACTGCAAGTTCCAAGTGGAGGAAGTATAACATTTGTGAATGAGTGGCCAACTTTTTTTTTCAATTCTTATTGCAAAGATTCATGTGCTTGGGAGTGCTTGGCCAAGAGGTAGAATGGACTGGATCAGTGGGCAAATATTTACTCATGAAGTTGGCTCATTATTTTTCATTTAGTTTTAGTTTGTGATTATAAGTACCATTTGCCCAAAACTATCCATAAAGAGCCAATGAGAAAGCTCAGGAGGGCTCAGGAGGTAAAGGTACCTGTGTGCAAATCTGGTGACTGAATTCAAATGCTTACATGGTGGGAGCAGAGAACTAATTTCTAAAACTTGTCCTTTGACCTCCACACAACTCTGTGACATATTCTCTTACTCTCTTCCTCCTCTCTCCTTTCTCCCTTTGTTTCTCTTTTCTTCCCTTCCTCAAATAAATAAATAAAATACTAGAAAAGCTACTGATGAAGAAAATAATAATGGAAAACAGAAAACATGTGAATCTAAATATGATGAGTCTTTGTGTTTACATACTCATGTATTCTTAAAATATCTCAGAGTAAGCATATTTATTATGCATTCATAGGGAGGAAAATTTAAATTCATGATCAAGGAAACTATGCATTAGAGTAGAAAAGGAAGACGCTGGGCAGAGTAAGAAAAGCTGTAATAGAAGATCTACACCTACGCAGTCACTGCACTTCAAGAAAAGAATCTGCACCTCTGCTTCCTAGCAGCCAAGGTGAAAATGGAAGCACAGTTAGCTGTGCCTTTTTACCAGGAACCAACATTTGCACTCCTCTGAGGAAGCTAAGGCATTTTCCTGTTGCTGTTTATGAATTAACTGCGCTAGGACACAGCACTGAAAGACAGAACCACTTCCCAGTGACAAATGAGGTCATAGAGCTATTTTATTTTTTTAAATATTTTTAAAAAATTTTTATTATTGTTTATTCAATTGTGCGTGTATGCATGTGTGTGCATGTGTGCATGTATGTATGCATATGTATGTGTGTGTGTGTAGAACTACGGACAAATTCGGGAACCACCATGGACCACCTCCACCTCCTCCTTGTTTACTCTGCCCCTGGATTCACAGGCTCCGCCCTACCAGGGCCAGAAACAGGCTGTAGCCCAGGTAAGCCCTGAACTTGAAATCTCACTCCTTCAGTTTCCTGGGTACTTAGGATTATAGGTTTTTCTTGAGCCTTTCAGTAGCCTCAATTTTTCCATCTGACTGAACATTTTTGTGTCATGTAGCCTAACAGTTCTCTAGCTTCTACCCACCTTAAGTCTAAGGATTTCTAGTGTTTGAAACTTACAGGAGAGGTCCCTACAAGGCTGCAGCCCGCCTGCTGAGGCTCCCACTAGTAAATGACCTGATTTAGGACTTTACTGTGTTTTGTAAGCAGAAAAGTTCCTATGATCTCTTTCATAGTGGAGCTTGTAATTCCGGTACCTTGCACCTGTGTTCCTGGCCCATGATCACTCATATTTGACTCAGAATAAATTATTTTCATACTTTCTTGAAAGGCAGGGGTCATTATTTTACATCAATTCCAGTTCAATGAAAATTTAAGTAATTTACCTGAATGTGTTTACTCTTTATTCAATAAAGAGTCTGGTTTTCCATTTGCGCCGGGAGTGAAAATCAGGACCTTGTGTGTGCTAAGCACACACTCTACCACTGAGCTGCATGGCTAGCCTAGAAGTGTGTGTTGTTTCTTAGGACACATGCTTAAAGCCTCCCTGTCAGTAGACAAGTGGCTTTGTAGCATTATCAGTTTACCAGTGGTACTGTCAGATCTAGATTCAAACCCCAGCTCTGAATCAGCTCTCACTGATTACCAATGTGACTTCTACTC
Organism: Typhlomys cinereus; assembly: GCA_023101885.1. Taxonomy (NCBI): domain Eukaryota; kingdom Metazoa; phylum Chordata; class Mammalia; order Rodentia; family Platacanthomyidae; genus Typhlomys; species Typhlomys cinereus. The sequence goes on along the minus strand of JALPQD010000110.1, from coordinate 1,605,869 downwards.
AGCTTTTACTTCAGCTCCTATCTTAAAAGATTAGTGAGTTTTGCAGCTCTTGGTTAGCCCCGAATCCTTTGCTTCACTGTGAAATGGCCAGTTTGGAATCCTTGATTGATCCTTTTTTCTCAGCTAAACTGTCCAACTCATGTCAGAGCAGTCCTAAGATACACTATCTGGACTTGGGCAGGTCTTGTTTGAAACAGTAGGCAATTGCATTTACAAGGTATTAGCTCTCCGTTAACTTTCCATGACCTTATAGTACTTCAGTGCTCGTGTAGTGGGCACAGGTGACTTCATGTTACTGTCATCATTCCCAAGACTTCTTGGAGCCAGAGAGAAATAATTTCCCTACACACTGTGTCACATGGAAGTGTCATTCTCTTTCTCTTAATGATACACACAGGAAATAGGACAATTGAGTAAGGGATCAGTGCATGATCTATGTCTATTAAATATCTTACATAATAACATGACCCTAACTTAAGAATGGATGATTGCAAAAACAATAATAAAAGTAAGTGCATTTTCAGTCAAAATGCATAGGATATTATTCAAATCCTCCTGGGGAACAATTCCATTTGGAGGTGAGCAATGTTTGGCCAGGACTCACACAGACCAAGGTCAGCCATGCAGGCAAAAGGTGGCAGCTCAAACACAGAAGGGTTCAGTAGCCTCAATTTTTCCATCTGACTGAACATTCTTGTGTCATGTAGCCTAACAGTTCTCTAGCTTCTACCCACCTTAAGTCTAAGAATTTCTAGTGTTTGAAACTTACAGGAGAGGTCCCTACAAGGCTGCAGCCCGCCTTCATAGACTGGCAAAGAAAATAGGCTATCTTCTCATGGACAGAAGAAGGTTTTCTTCCACCAGCTTTATTCACCATAGAGTAGTGACCTTCAAAAGTTGATATTTAGTTAAGACCACTCTTGAACAGACCAAATTCAAAAGATCAGAAATTCCCTCAGAATTTTAGCATTATTTCTAAGTGCAGAAGATGTTTTTGCAGAAGAAAATAATGCCAGAACCAAAGTAGTGGGAAAATGTGAGCTTTTACTACTGAGTGGTAGCAGAGGCAAAAAACAAATATGAGTTAAGCCTCTGTGGCCTCAGTGCAAACAAGGACACCAGCATGCAAGATCGAAAGAAGTTCTGTTTCTGGCTGTGTAGCTAAGAGGCTTCCTACCAAAATGGTAGCTCTAGCTTTCTAGAGATGAAAGGCTATTGGGTAAGTTTGGATGCATCTACCTAAACCAGAATGGTAGCTTCCAGAGCTAGCCACTGTAGTGAAAGCATCTGTGCTGTATTGATGGAAGTACGTTTTCTCAAAGGGTTTGAGCAAGTGAGAACTGTAGCTAGACACTGATCTCAGTGGGGCCAAAATAAACATTCTGCTTGAAGATAATCTTCAGTTGCAGCTTTCACAGGTTCCAAGGACCAAAATGCAAAGACAAATATGTGTTATTTCTAACTCAGTCACTTCTGTCTACAAATCAACATTGATTCAAGCTACTAGAGAAGAGCAGTACACACTGTAACTTTCTTCAGATCAGATATTAAAAGGGCAGTGCCTAGCACAAAACAGATTGCACGCTAGTAACTAAGTCAACAGAAGTATTAAATAAATAGTCTTGAATGATATCACTTGGTAGGAACCGCTGATTCTTTCAATTAATAAGTACTGTCTAAGTTCTGTGCTAGTTCACTCTGGGAGGGAACTTTCCTAAACATGGAATTCAACATCTAAGGGTTTTAAAGTACTTTATAATTAACTCAATCCCCTATTCCCCACTTTTCTGATAAAAGAAATCGCATTGTACAAGATTTATTTTGTCCATGAAGAACAAAAAGCGCTAAGATGAAGCGAGGCAAACACGTCTTTCCACCCCATGGCCAGACGCAAAACTGAACTTTTCTTTCTTGTACATGAAGAATGACTTTGTGAAAGACTTTAACAGGAACAGAAAAACCTCCCATCTACAGGAGTGTTAGTCTCTTCAAAGAGTACATCCTTATTACAAAAATGCTGCCGATGCTCAAAACATTTTAGGAACAACTCTTTTAGAACTGTCTTCATGAATAAAATATTCTTTTAAAATTTTCAGCTGTGGAGAATTTGGGATCCTTTGAAAGTGGAATTTGATACCTGTAGGCTGGAAGTACTTTTGAGAAATAAAGATAATCCTTAAGCTGGATATTATTATTTTTTTTTTAACAAAAGCTTACATGCTTTTCTTAAGTGGCTTGTAAACCACAGTTGGCCCTCTGTATCTACAGGTTTTGAATCAACTAACCACAGGATCAAAAATGCTTGAAAAAAGCCCTGAATATGTATGGACTTCTTTTCTTGCCATTACACTCTGAATAGCAGAATAACTACTTGCATAGTATTTACATTCCATTAGGTATTATAAATAGATTTAACATGTACAGAAGGTTGTGCAGAAGTTATATATGAAAAAGATGCCATTTCATATAGGGACAGAATATTTATAGAATTTAGTATGTATCTTCAAACGATCCTGGAATAGATCTAATTGCCAAAAGAAAGTTCCCAAGAATTGCTCCCAAATTCCTTTCTGAGAATTGCAGTTATAGAGTAAGCCGGTAGCCTCTTGGACAATTTCCCTGAAGACCCATGTCATGTTTTTCAGTGACTTTGACACTGGTATTGTGTGTGCACTGATTCATTTTCTCAATTTAATCATTCATTAAATGAGTCTATAGGTAAATATGGGAACAATTTGCATAAGCATATAACTTATAACTAATAAATCAGGCAGTCAAAAACAATAGCAAAAACCCTTTGATGGTGTAAAGCCCTTCCAATAGTGAGACCCAATTAATATAGAAGGACTGTGTAAGGAGATGAAATTGAGCTGAACTTAAATAAGAATAAAGTAGAAAAATAGGACCTGGGGTGAGATGCTACTGAGAATAGGGCAGTGGAAGAATGGTCCAAGGAGAGTGGACAGTATGTGCCCAAGTAAAGACACACTAAAATGACTGAAAGAATGACTGGGGTCCATGAATCTTCAGAGTTACTGGGGGGAAGTTGTATGAGAGGCTGGAGAGATCAGTGTAGAACCTTGCATACCTTAAGGGTCTGTACTTACCTCAGAGGGAGGAAAAGCACCAAACCAGACTACCTGGTTCTACCACTAAAGATGAGGTGGAGGAGGAAGGGGAAGTGGCTAGTGAAGGGGTTACCATAACAATCCAGAAAAGATGGTCGAGTTAGTAAAGACAGACAGAAGCGAATGGATTTGATAGCCACTAAGCACATGAAATTGGTGGAAATTTGGAATAAAATACTTTGTGTTCATTGTTTATTTGAAGATATTGGCCTGCCCATGCTTAAGAGTTCCTGAATCATTGGAAAACTGAAAAAAATAATCATACAAATGTTAGGGTTGTTTTTCAGTTAACTTTCTACATCATATTTATGGTATTTCTATAGCATATTTTTAGATAATAAAGAAAAGGCAGTAAAAAGAAAAAAATCAGGAAGTATCTTGTTTTATGTAAAAATATGCATTCCTATGCTACTGTTGGTAATAAAATAATGCATACTTCCAGAAATATTACTAAATGAGTATTTCTTCCCTACACAAAAACATTCATTGAAAAATGCAGAGCAAGTTATGATACTCTCTGTCAAGTGAAATGTAAACCATTCTCTTTTCTCGTGCATCATTTCTTCTTTATTGCAGGGTACATAAATTGGGTGATTTTATAATTCTGAAAAGGTGGGACACAATTAATTATCAACATTGAGTTTGACAATAAACCATTTAGCAGGCAACTAGAAACCGAAGGAGCCAGTGAGAACTAAGCTTCTGGACTAAGTTTCTGAGTATACTGAGCTAAAAATCAAAATGGAGTTATTTACATTGGAGTTCTCCTTCCCCAAGCCCAGCTAACACTATTGAACTGACCTTCTAAGAAATCTCTATTATGGCCAAGCTGGCTTGTTTCGAATGGTACGATAATGAAGTTCCTTCTGCTTTAATCCTTGTGTGAAAGAAATAGCCTGAAATGGCCTGAAACTAATTAATTGGTAATTTTCCTATTGCTCTGTCCTTGACTTATGGAGAAACTTTGAAATGAGCAAACCACTCCTTTATTTTGTTTCTGCTTTCTTTAAGTCCTTTACTGCCTGTAAAACCAATCTCCTTTCTTTGGGCCATCAAACACATTTTGTTTCATGGAATGAAGAATGATGAGTTGCTCAGTCCTAGAATTGAAAATAAAACTGATTCCAGGATGATAAACATCACAATTAAAAAAAAAAGCAGATAGAAGATTGTAGAATAGTGATTACTAGAGGTTAGGAAGGAGAGCATAGAGAGAGAGAGAGAGACACATTTTGGTACCATAATACAGGTATCGGAAAAGTTGCTGATTTTCCTTGGCTACCTAGTCATAATTAAGAATGAAGTACTGCAGCTGGGAAAATGGTTCAGTTGGTAATGTGTTTGCCACACAAGCATAAGGACCTGAGTTTTAGTCCTACAACCCATGTGAAAAGCTGTGCATGGTAGAGCTTGTTTGTAATCTCAGTGCTGGGAAAACAGACAGGTGGATCCATGGGTTCAATGACCAACCCCTCGAGCAGAACCAGGTCCGGTAAGAGACTTTGTCTCAAAACAAACAAAAAACCAAGATGGTTGGTTCCTGAGCAATAATATTTCAGACCAATCTCTGGTCTTCACATGTATTTGTACATACATACCAATACACTTGTACTGGCACACATGTGAGCATGTACATGCAAACACAAACGCACATCAGGTATACAAACATGCTCATAAATGCATATGCAAACATGAGCACACATACACAAAGAATAAAGAAAAAAATAAAGTACTGAGGAGAATTTCCTTCATGCTTTAAAAACGATCCATATGTGGCACCTCCCCCCCCCCAGCTGTACCACTCCTCTGAGTGGAAATTCTTTTTCTAAAAGATTTAGAGAAAGAGAGCGAACACCTGCAGGCAGGTACACATGCAGCATGACACATGCATGGAGGTCAGAAGTCAATTTTCGGAAGCCAGTTTTTTCCTTCCATCATGTAGGCACTAGCAACCCAGGTTGTTACTAGGCTTGCATGCAGGTGTCTTTACCCATTGAGCCATCTTGCTGGCTCCTGAGTGGAAAGTCTAATTAAGCTCTCTCTCTCTCTGTGTTATTGGACTATCTGATGGCCAGCTTTGATTCACCCACAAAATGCCTAGTGATGGAGGATTTTCCCTGAGTACCAAAATCCACATCAGAACCCATGGTTCACTTTCCTTAAAAATGAATGTTAACTATCATTGACCCCCAAAGTCTAGCATGGATCACAGGCACTAGGATCCTTAGAGGCAAGGGATTAACAGCCACAATAGTGTTCCCATACTAAAGGGGACCAAAAGTACTCTAGGCAATGCTACTGAGTCCTTATACATCATCAGAGAGTAGGACCCAGAGGGAAGTTTGGCATGCACAATAAAAGATGCTTTAGGGAGGGGAGGGGGACAATGGGAGTAAGGGAATGGGGGAAAGAAGGGGGAAAGGGGGGGGAGGGAGTAAGGGGATCCAAGGAGGAGTGGAGGGAGGGAGGGGAATGGGGTACCTATCAAGCTTGTATGAGTGAAAAAAATATTAAAAAAAAAGAAATCAATGTTGACATATTTGATCAGCTACAACCTCCTGCCAGGTTTCCAATAGACTTTGGTAAGATGGAGGAAAGTGTTAATAATCATCTCTTCATTCCCTCATTTTCTACCCCATATTCTTCTCTTCACTTTGTAAAACTTGTTAGCCAGCCCAGAGCTCCCTGGGATTCTGCCTAGTAGATTGCTTTCACAGTGTCCGTAGACAGTAGGTCTCTCCTTTGTTTCACTTGTTGATACAATTTTCCAGAAAAGTATTGGAAACTCTTGTCCATTTAAGATTTTTCTTCCCTCATCCTCCTTTCCATCTTATAGAATTCTTTGGTTGTGGTATTTGATAATCCTATTTCATTAGGTCTCTAATGAAGGAATGAGCAGGTTGTCAGTCATCTGGAAACAAACTATCAGTTTGATATACTACTTGACTTTGTTTTCTTTGTTTTGTTTTTAAAAACAAGATTACATATGTATTACATAAATACATGCCAGGCATGGTGGTGTATACCTATAATGGCAGTTGAATGGGCGGGTGGTAGGGAGAGACAGAAAGATTGTAGGGCAGTTGGGCCCACAGAGTAAAATCCTGTTACAAAGAAACAAGTCCCCAAACCAAATGAAAACAACAACAACAAGCTCCAAAAGAAGAAAAGTATATGTATACTTTAAGAAAATTAGCTTGGGAAGTTGAGTGTCAAAAATAGACTTGCCTATGTATTCTCCCTTCGTTATCACCCCTTTGTATACCTCATCTGTGATAACCTTTAGCCTACATTTTTTAGTCATTCTCTGGATATTTTTTCTTTCATGGAAATGGACTTGCCTTTTGTGTTTTGCTCCCAAGCAATATAATGTTTCTTTTTAGCTGCCTTTTTTCTTTCTTCAAATGAAATCATATAGCGTGTACACTTCTATAACTCCCTATTGTACTTAAGATTATGTTTTTTGAAATTCATCCATTTATTCATGAAGAGTATTTTATCTATTTTTTTCTACTGTGTGTTACTGCATTGTAAGCAATTTTATATGTCACAATTTAATTCTTTTTTAAAAAAAGTTTGACAAATAAAATTGTATTTGTGGACTAGGGAGAGAGGTCAGTTGGTAAAGTGCTTTCCTTGCAAGCATGAGAACTGTATTCCATTCCTTGAACCCTTGAACACATGTTAAGAAAACAGATATATCTGGATGTTGTGACATTCATTAGTAATCTCTGCTGGGGAGGTGGTGATGGGTGTATCCTATGTGTATCCTAGGCTACTGAAAGACCCTGTCTTAGAAAAAAATAAAAGTAAAAACAAAGAAGGTAGACAGTACCTGAGGAATAATAACACTCAAGGTTGTCCTTTTAGCCATATGTGTATGCATACATGTGCACCCACCCATGCTTGCATGAAAATGCGCACAGAAGTACACAAGATGCACACATAAACACACAAAATATATGCATTTGTTGTGTACACATGATATATGGAAGTTTGCATCTACTGTGGGATGATAGATTCTAACTAATCAACATGCATTGCCTCAAATAACATCTACATGAGACTTTATTTGCACTCTTGTAGTACTTTCTTTCTTTTTTTTTTTTTGCATTGCTGGAGGTGGAAGCAGGACTTCATGGATTCTAGGCAAGTCTCATCATTGAGTTTGCTATTCTCTGAGCTTTGCATTTTTTCAAAAATACAATGTATTAGCCATAGTCAGCATGTTGTGCAATAGATCTCTTACACCTACTCCTCCTAGCAAAATGTTTGTCCATTGACCAACATCTCCCTAGTTGCAAGAGGATAATATTTTCCCATTTTCACATGGTATGATGCAAGTCTGTTGATAAATTAATGTATTTTCTATAAAAACTAATTGTTTAGTTCTTGGTAGATGGCCTTACAGTTAACTCAGTTCTGATGCTCAATGCCTAGAGTTAGAGCAGGCCCTCCAGGTTAGGGTCTCAGCCGCACAAGACTACCTTTGCTTCATTTGCCAAATGTCAGTAGTGGGTCCTCAAGTTACCTACAATTCTATCCAATTTGGCTACAAATTAGAGATTCCCGTGACTGCATCCTCACATTCAATAATTTGCTAGAACCCAGGGAAAGCTGACCATTACCAACCTTTACCAAAGGTATGTAAAGGATGCTATCTGGATGGGTTCAAGCTCAACTGCTTCCTTCTCTCCCTGTGGGGCTTTGGGCACCCCTCCATTCCCAAATGCAGAATGCATTTGGATATATTCTTGTTTATTTGGTTGTATTTTGACTCCATTTTGTAAATGTGACTGATGAAATCATTAATCATTGGTGATTTTTCTTTTTTTCATTTTTTATTATTATTTCTGCTCATACAAACTTAATATGTACATCGGTTCCCTCCCTCCCTCTTCTTCCCCCCTACCCCCCTGCTCCCCCTCTCCTCACCCCTCTCTCCCCGTCCCCCAGTGCCTCCCCCTCCAGTCCCCGGAGAATCCTTTAATGTGCATGCCAGACTCTCCTCTGGGCCCTCCTCTCTGATGGCGAAAAGTGGTGATTTTTCTTTTTTAAGATACAGTCTAATCCCAGACGAGCTTTAAACTTGAGATCCTCCTGTCTCATTCTTCAAGTGCTAAGATTATAGGTTTTCCCATCATTCCCTGTGTGAAGTCAGTTTCCAGTCTCTCCTCTCTCCAGAAGTCAGAGATGAAGTGGGTGGAGGGTAGGAGTGGAAGTGGGGGGAGGAAAGTTCTTATCTGTAATCACATGGCAACCAGCCCTCATCCTCTAAGAATCATCCCAACAAGCACTCAGGATGGTTGGAAGAGGCCTACTTCAAAATAACAGGATGCCCCTCTAACTCACCATTCAGGAAATTCCAAAAGTTTTTGGAATTCTGTCCTAGGAATTAGGGCAAATATATATTTCTGTTGTATTCCCACATAACACCTTTCTGCTGTTGGTGGATATTTGTGTTGGTATAACTTTTTGTTCTCATGAGATAGGTTGGTATGAACATTTTTCCTGTTGCATGTGGGTTTCTTTAGGGTGTCAACATCACAGTGCAAATGCCAGGGCATGGGATCCATGCATGTTTGGTTTTATTAAGTGATGGTATCTGTTTGCTCCTGTGGTTATACTAGGGTACATGAAATTGCTTGTGACTCCACATCCCAGACAGTAGTTGTGTGATGAAACTTTTTAAAATTGTTTGCCTGTGGGCATGCAATTATTTCTTATTGTATGTTTTCAAAATTGAGATGTAGGGTTGGAGAGATGGCTCATTGGTTAAAGTGCTTGCTGCATAAACAATAGTCCTGGAGTTCAGATCCCTAGTCTTGCAAGTAATCTTTGGGTATTAACAAAATTTTGTGATACACTGTAGATGTTTTCTGGATTCTTCTTCGCTTAATTTTTGCTTTACTTTTTTGGTGTGTGTGTGTGTGTGTGTGTGTGTGTGTGTGTGTGTGTTCATATGTCATGTATGTGGGTACTGATTATGGTAACTGGCTAGTCAGATCTAGAGTCAGTCTATTTCTACCTCTTATGTTGCCATCACTGGGATAAGGTACATTTTACAGTGTCTAGCTTTTTACATGGGTTCTAGCTATCCAAATTCAGATCCTCATGCTTGTGAGACAAACATTGACACAGTTTCCCACCCCTTAATTTCTTAAAAAATAAATTATTTATTATTTCTTTGAGATCACACACACACACACACACACACACACACACACACACACACACACACACGGAGAGAGAAAGAGAGAAGCAGACACACATGTATGCCATGAAGCACATGGTAGAGGTCAAAGCATAACTTTAAGAGGTCTCTCATTTCTACTATGTGGGCTTCCAGGGATTGAACTCAGGTTGCTAGGTTTGCAAACAGGTGCCTTATCTGCCGAGCTACCTTGCTGGCTCAACCCTTAACCTTTCATGCAGTCAGATATAGCAGTCTTTTTTCTTGTCATGAGGTTTTAGTCACACGTAGTTTCTTCTAATGTTTTTATGATGCTCTCTTAATTCTTCCTGCTGATGTGTTGGCCATCTTGTGGTTGACTGATTTTTTTTTTCTGACATTAGCAGGGTAATACATACATTTAGAACTCTAATTCCAATAAAATTCTTTCAAGTACTATTCGTTGAAATTTTTATAATAAAATGCTTTTTTGCCCAGTTGGCTGTATTTCTCAAGTTAATCCTCAACAGGGATTCTGTTATTTGCAAGCTTCCTGAAAATCAGTAAATTGATCTGGTTAACAAAGTTCTTAAGGGAGATTTGATTAAATTCAAAACTTGAAGATGCTGCTGTCTGTCAGTGCTCATTTGAAAAGTGCTTTGGTTTTCAATGTGTACACTGCCAGACCAAAATATCTGTGCCTGGAAAATATGATCACAGTAGTGGAAAGAAATATGTGCCCTTTGCCTCCAGGCCTTAACTAAGTGTTTTCAGTAAAAAAATTTTTTTGGTTGTAAAAGCAATGCATATATATTCTAGAGCACCTTGAACATCTAGAAAGTTTAAAACAACACTTTACTCTTATTAGTTAGAGAAATTATCATGCATTGCTTTCTAGTACTTCTTTTCTCTATGTCTGCAAGACATTGAAATGCATTTATACACACAAATATACATTTCACAGATATATATTTTCATTTGTTACTATAGTGTAAGCATCCTCCCCCATGCCATTGCATATTTACACAGGTTTAAAACTTAATTGTACAATGTTTGGAGATTCACTTATTCTCTGTGGCTTATTATCATCTGTAACATGACTAATATACTAGTGGTACTTATCTTACAAGTTTTTTTAGAACCATTTTTTAATTTGCATGAAGTACTCAGAGTAATTTTGACATATTTTAAGTGTGCAAAGCCCTTTTTTTGTTTCCTTGTTCCACCCTCCCTCCTGTCTTTCCTTCTCTTCCTCTTAGGCAGGGTCTTACTGTATAACCAGAATGTCTGAACTAATAATCTTCTTGACATTACAGATGTATGCCACCATGCCCAGCCACTTAGTATTATTCTTACTTAATAACATGATGCATAACTGCTTCATAGTGTTTCATCATATATGAATGCACAGTAAAATACCAAACTCCTTCCTCACTAGGTACTTTTTTCAACCATACATTCATTGTTATATCCAATGCTATGAGGGAAATATTTCACAGATATGAAAAGAACTGATAACTGGGCATCTGAAATTTCAGGTATAATGCAGTACCCTTTTGACTATGTTTTGAGAAAAAGTGATAATATTTGTGCTTTTTACTTGTCCCTGGTTAAGACAAAAATATTTGATTCCCAGAGGGCTTATTGCCCTTGATTCAGGCATTTCACTTTGGAGGTGCATCAGTTCTCATTGTCTTTATGTGTAGAGAAGACTGGAACCCCCTGGACATCCCTTTGGGCCTAGGAGGACATTGGATAAACCTGCGTGACCCAGGATCAGCCAGGCCCTTGGGCAACTTGTCCCCTGTAGAGTTGGAAGCAGCACATCTGAAGGCTGGGCAGGCTAGTTGTCTTACTTCCCCTAGTAGAAAACTGTCATATTGCTAAGTGTTTGTTTTAAACATTCATGTGCCTGGAAATTATAGCCTAGGGAAAAAAACAAGCAAAGTTAAGCAAATCAGGCCTCAGAAATGCGAAGCAGAGCTTGTAGTCAGACACAGAGAAGGCTGGGTGCTTTCTTTCAGGGAAGCAGGTGTTTCCCTGAGGGCATTTTTGAAATCATAGAATTGTGTGTTTGACCTTAGAATTGCCTTACAACTATCCTAAAGATTAGTCATGTAAGTTGAATTAGGAATACTTGAAACATATTCCTTAACTTTTAGCATGTGGGTGAACAAGGCAAAGGATATGAGGTTTATTATTACTTTATATTTCTCCCTTTGGATCACTGTATGGGTTTTCCTGACCTCAGCAGCAATCTTTGGCTAAGACTGGCAAATAACAAAAAAAAAAGTCTTTTCTTTTTCTGTGGTTTGGAACATAAAGAGCTGCCCTGTGTCATCAGGTCAAATACCAGTCATTCACCTCTTCCCCACCCCCCCATACCAACCTGGCTGTTCAAACTCTTGTTTGTGTAGATGATTATTTGACTACAAGGCTGCTCTGTGTAACAACCACAAGCTTGGTGTGTAAGTGCCAAAAGCAGTAGCATCACAGTATCTAGTGAAATAATTTAAGACACACGACTGGTCTTTTCTTTATGTAATTTGTATGCCAACTGGTTCAAGAATTCAAGAAAATATAATTAGAGCTATTGAAGCCAAAGAATACAAGGATGTCTCCCCTGTTATTAGCCAGTCTTCAGCGTCACAGTGATAATGGTGCCTTGTCTAAGAAGCCCGGAAGCCCTGCCCAGTGCTTCACAGGCCTCATAAACCAAGACAACCACCACTGTCATTAAAGAAGTATAGGTCACTGCCTAGTAGGGTCAGTTATTCCTGCCTTACAGGGTTTGTGGCTTAATTTTCTTTGGACTAGTAAAGCTGGGTTAGGAGCTGATGTTGCATGCCTGTCTGAGGAATCGTAGAAGAAGCAGGCATAGAATGCATTGTTGCTATGAAATGCCCACCCTCCAGACCTACGCCTCTTTACAGAGCTGGTCAGGAGGAAACCCTTGCCCCTGCTTTAGTGTCTTCTGCAAATGACAGCAGTTGGTCTGATCTTAACCAGTGGGAAAGGCCTCAGCTTTGTCACCACACAGGGTTGCTTCTAAGGGCAGAGAGGCAGGGGGCTGGGTTTACCTCACCACTAATTAATTGACTGGTGAGTTGTTTCCTTTATGTTTAACAAACAAACATCATGACTCTGCTGTGTGTTGAGAGACGCCTTGAGCTCTGTAAAGACAGGTAGAACAAATATAAAGCAGAGTTCTGAAAGTAGCATGGAATTCTAAACAGAGGTACTGGGCACTGGAGAACAGCCCAGGTGGCAGAGAAAGGACCATGACTGCTGTCTAAAGCTCAGCACCACAGAACTGTGTGTGTGTGTGTGGGGGTGCAGTGCTGGTCAGTAAACCTCTCAGGAGAGGAGACTGGGAAGCTGAGGATAATGGTCACGTGGGGTGTTCTTAAAGATCCTGTGGAAAATGTACCCTGATTCTTTAGTAGTGGTTACCTATGAGATGGTTAAAATGTACAAATACTCTAATAATGGAGTCACAGCTTTCATAGAGCCAATAACATAAAACAAGGCCAGACTTGATGGCTCAGGCTAACTGCTTGGAGGATCTCAAGTTGAAGACCTGTCTGGGTGTAGTGTAAGTTTAAGAACAGTGTGGGTAACTTAATAGCACTTTCAACATTGAGAGAGAGAGAGAGAGAGAGAGAGAGAGAGAGAGAGAGAGAGAGAGAGAGAGAGTCAAACATAGCTCAGTGGTAGAGTGCTTGCCTAGTGTTTCTGAAGCACTGGGTTTAATCCTAGTACAGTCCAGATCAATGAATCAGTAATCACTTATAATCTGGCCACCTGGAAATAACCGTGATTATGGCCTTGTACTTTTTTTTGCAGCATTTGAAAATAAATATGTTGTTTTTAATTTATTTTTTAGTGCGATCATGTGAATAGAAATCAGGGTCTTGTGTGTACTGAATGTGTTTTGCCACTGAACTTCACCTCCAGCACTAAATGATCCTATTTTATTTGTTTGTTTGATTGGAAAGTGTAATTTATTTTTAAATATTTCTTTTATCTTTTTACTGTTCATAAACATATATAATGAAATAAAATCACTTTTACCCCATTTACTCTCTCATCTCCCTTCTTCCCACTGAAGACCCTCTTCTTCCAACAAGTCTCTCCTACTTTCATGTCTCACATTCCCACAGCCAGCTCTAACCTTCAGTAGTCCCTCATGGAGGGGTGGGGCCTCGTGAGCATTTCCCCTTTCCATGATGAAGTGTTAATAAGTTTTGTGCAGGTAAACAAAGCTGCAGTGAACTCATGGGTACAGAGGCCCTGTCATGTCCCGAAGATACTGTTTGGTGGTACTCACAGGCCCTGTCTCAAAAAACAAGGTGAACAGTGCCTGGGAAATAACACCTGAGGTTAGCCTCTGGTCTCCACACCCATGGGAACACCCCCACACATGTACCCCTCCCACAGTTGTGTATTCACAAGAGCGTGCATGTGCGCGTGCATGCGTGCACACACACATGTAAGAACTGTGACAGAATAGTGAGTAAATGTGACAGAATAGAGAATGTTTCTCTCTTCATCTGTAATAGATAGGGAAACAGAAATGTATTCTGAGAGTCAAACAGAAAATCCAGTTGTGGCCTGAAGTCTGCTAGTGTATGTATGGTCCTTTAGTAATAAGAGTACTAGAGGAGGTGTGTCTTAGTTACTTTTTTCATTTATGTGATCAAATACCTGATAAAAAGCAGCTTATGGGAGGAAGAGCTTGTTTTGGCTTCAGAGGATGTAGTTCATCATGGTACGGAAGTGGGAGGGGAAGGCAGCTGGTCTCACTGTGTCCACAGAAATAGGGATGAATGCCCACTGTCCTCCCTCATTCCGTCCTGGTCTCCAGCTCAAAGGATGGTGCCAATCGTGGTTAGTATGGCTCTTCCACTCTCAGTAAACCATCTCAGCAAATACTCTCACATGTCTGACCAGAGATGTGTCTCCTAGGTGATTCTAAGTCTAGTCATGTTGCCAATCAAGATTAGCCATAACAGGTAGCATAATGATAATGATGATGTTTTGATTAGCATTAATTGTCAATCTGACACCTAGGAGACAAGGTCTCTAGGCCCACCTGAGAGGTATTTTCAAGATTATATTGGCCTCTGGGCATGCTGGTAAAGAATTGTCTTGATTGCATAATCGATTAGGAGACCAAGCCCAATGTGTATAGAGCTGGTGGCCTTGGCTGCATTGGTAAAGATGGAGAGCTAGATGAGCCTTGGCAAGCAAGCATGCATTCATCCGTCATTTTTCTCTCTTGTCTGTGAATGTGATATGATCAGTTCCCTTGACTTCTCCAGTGACTCCTCTACCATGCTGGATTGTAACCTGGACTTGTGAGCTGCAATTCAGCCCTTTTCCCTAAGTTGCTTGGGTCAGGTATTTTGTTGCCTCAACATGTATTGGAATTCAAACAATAATAAAATTGCTAGCATTTATTGGGAACTCACTGCATGCCAAACACATTCATGCTCTCATTCTGTCTCTGCCCCATCTTAGAGAGTGAGTGGAGAGTGAAAGCCAACTGTGTCTGACCGGATCTTGAGCCCTGTGATGCATTTTGACTAGACACCACAGAAGTGTGAATTGTATTGGGTAGGAGAGAAAAAGTCAGCAGCTTGCTGCTTAAGAGTGTTGGCACCTTATGGCTTTGTGGCCTTGGCAGAGGAGCAATAAGACAGAGAAAAGGCGGTGTTCTCTCTGTCTTGGAGGAGGAAGGACCAGAAGAGCCATGTCTGCTTGGGAGGTCAGGTCCTAGAAAATTCTTTTCTAGGGGTTTCCAAAAACAACTTCCCTAGTAGATAGGAAGGAAAGAAAGTAATAGTTCCTGTGAGGTGCAGAGGAGGTGTATGGGGTCTATACACTCACTCTATGGGAGTGGGAAGTCAGAACCATGGAAGTTTTGTAACAACTTAAAATGTAGCTTTTGGCTGATGCAAGCAAGGTCAGCTTAGATATTTTGGACTTGGCTCCTTAACTGTGTGTAAGGGACTTTCTGGAGCTGTAGAATGAAGAACTAAAATATATGGCATCTGAAATTTGATCCAGGGCTTCCCATTACAGTAAACTTTCAAGTCAAATGAAGCTTTAGTCTGGCCTTTGTCTGATCTATCGCTTCAGCTCTTCCTTGCGTGCAGTGGAGCCGCTTTTCTGAAACATAGTGGATCTCTTTCAGGTGCTGGCATTTCCCATGCTATTCAGTGGAAAGAGGGTCAGGAAGAACAACTCCTCTCAGACGTTCAGTGGTTGGTCTAACTAGCACCACTGTAGCACCTTTAAATAAATAAGTGGCAGATGTGGGTACTGTCGCTCTCAAAGCCTCTCTGTTCCAGAAACTTTAACACCAGGAAGCGGAAAGTAAAGCCAGTCTATTGCCAAGTGGCCACATGAAGTCTAGAAACTAGCTGCCTCTGTGAGAATCTGTCTGCATGGATTTCACAGCCAACAAGAGACAGGGTGAGAAAAACATACACACACACACACACACACACACACACACACACACACACACACACATACACACATGAGAGAAGGACTTGACTTTTTTTTTCTAAAAAAGTCAATATACTACAAAAATGTATGTGAAGTTGAAATCATTGATGGAAGTTGCTTTCTGCTGCCTGAAGACTTTATAAATACTGAAGGAGAGGAGGAGGAGGCAGTGGCTGTGGCAATGGTGAAGGCGGCAGAAACAAACTTCCTTCAGGAAACCTAATATTTTTGGAAGAAGCTGGGAGGGGTGGGACCAAAAATAGAGCAGCAGCAGTCCTGGGAAGCCCTTCTGTTTGATCCTTTCATTGGTGTGAATGATCACTTTCTTAGAAGCAACGAGACAAACTGGTCTAGTTTGTTTAGGGAGTTGGAAGAAAATCCTTCTGTAACCAGTTCTTGGCTTTGCAGTGTCTCCCTCTGGAATATCGTTTAAGAATTTGGCCAGATCTCAGTGATTTATGTTTAGCCAATGAAATAATCTTCAGCTTCCTATTGTGAAGGAGCAAATGGTTTGGGGTTTAGTTGCTGCCTTTCAGCCTCTTTTAATTGCTTCTTCAACGTAATGCTGTGTTAATCTCCCTGATTCATCTCCAGTGTCAGTTTGCAGCAGTAGTTTCTAGAGTAAGAAACTAGCACAGTGGTTGAAGCTAGGATGGCGTATGGTGTCTGTCATTCCCCTTGTTGTGGAGCTACCTGAACCTACAACTATTTGCTAATTGTGTGTGTGTGGGGGGAGGTTAAGAGAGAAAAAGCTTTTGCATGAATTTGGAGTTGATCATCTTTTTGTATATCAAGACGGATTATTATTTATTTTGTGGTTATTATAAATAATCATAATCTTAAGATAACTTTATGGTTTTAATGTTACAACAGTTTAATTTGAAATCGTGGCTACCTAGTGAAAATTTGCATTTCTTTTTTGATATTTGAAGATTTATTCTCATGATAATATAAATTCTGAAATCATCATTCAAATATGGTTACATTCTTAACATATTCTGGACTTTAATTATTTGTAGAGATCCTAGGCTAAAAGATATACTAGGACTAAATTTGTGAGAATTAAGCAATTTAGCAAGAAATCATTTTATTCTTCATGGCTAAAAAAAGAATAATAATAATAATAATGAAATATTTCTAAGCATACCATTTAGGAAAGCTACATATCAATAAAAACAAATACTCATACCTAGTTATTGTTTTTTTTTGTGCCAGCCGTGAACACCAATGCTGTCTTGAATTGAAGGTTTATTCCTGAACTGCTATCATAATATTTTAAGTTTCATATCTTGCATACAATGCAAACCAAGCAAAAGATATAATATAGAGGTCATTCTGTCTTTCAGATTCTATCAGCTATTTTGAATCTAGTTCTTAAACTGCTCCTGATACCTTGGCAGCCAGTCATGAAGTTGCCATTTTGTCTCATTAGTTAAATCTAGTCCTGTCAAGATCATTTTTTTTTTAATTGCCTACTTTAAAAATTTTCATTTCCAAAAACAAGCTGAAGACTTTAAGGCAATGGTAAGTGTGGATTGAGGTCAAGTGCAGTAAAAGTTGTGAACAGATCAAAACTTCACTGCAGCTACTTTTCTTTTTGTTATGACAATACTCACTTAAAGGAAGAAGAGGAGTTTTGTTTGGCTGTGGTTCCAGAGAGGATATAGTCCATTATGGTGGGAATCTCAGAGCAGAAGGTATGGTTCAAGTCACCACAGACTTCATGGAAACAGAGCAAGCAAAAACAAACTAGAAGGAAGCAGAGATGGGCCACCAAAACTCAAGGCCCACCCCCTTGTGGCTTGTTTACAGCAAGGCTCTACCTTCTAAAGGTGTTATAATCTTCCCAAACTGTGGCAGTGAGGGTTGGAGGAGTAGGGAGGTGATAGCAACTTAAATTCAAACCAAGACCGGGGAACAAAGAGATGAGTGATTTTAAGGATCTATTGGAGAAGTGGAGGATTTCTGAAGCATTTGTATTTAGGACAGTGGGACAGGGCTTAGATTATATAGTTACGTGCAGTGTGTGAGTAGTTTAAGCTGTTTTCCATGGTGCATTTTAAAGCTGTTTTCCATGGTGCATTTTTGTGTATAAATATGCCATGCTTCTTTCCAGGCAAGAGAGGCTAAGCATTATTAGAATGCTAGAAATTTGAATAAAACCAGAGGAACACAAGGTAAACTATAGAGAGAACAAAAGAAGGTTGTGTCCTTGCCTGGCTGAAAAGGATGGTGTATCAGAGGGCATTGGGAACTGGATCCAAACTCAGGACCTTCTGCTTGTGAGGCAGTCTTAACACCTGAGCCATCTCTATAGCCCATATTGAGTAATTTTAAGTATAGTTGCATGTCACTTAGTGACAGTAGTATGTTCTAGAAAGGCATTTTTAGATGGCTTTTTTTCCCCACAGTATGTCACGGTTTGAATGCAAATTGTCCCCTACAGGCGCATGTGTTTGAATACTTGGTTCCTAACTGGTGGCACTGTTTAGGAAGCCTCTGGAACTTGGAGGTGGAGCTTCCCTGGAGGAAGTACATCATTTGGGGTTGGGCCTCCAAGTTTGATAACCTGGTGCCACCTTCACATTATTTCTCTCTCTCTCTCTCTCTGCTTCTTTATGGCTGCTGACCTTCTGCTTCTGTTGCCATGCCTTGTCTGCCTGTTGCCATGTGTTCCCTGCCATGATGGATTCTTTCTCTTTGGAACTGTATGCCAAATAATAAAATCTTTCTGAGTTGCTTGGGCCAAGAACATTTTATTACAGAAATGGAGGAGAGGCTGGAATACTGTTAAAACATCATAGAGTGTGCTTATACGGTTCTATACAACAGTCTACTGCTTATTAGGCTGTATGGCATAACCTATTGGTCCTAGCCTATAAGCCTGTGCAGTACATTACTGAAATGAATACGGTAGGCAATTATGACATAATGATAGCTACTTGTATATCTGAACGTTGGGAAGGTTTAGTAAAAGCATGCTATAAAATACTTTTTAAAGGTTCCTATATGTTAACACTTATTATGAATTAGTATATAGAACTCTTACTATTAGTGAAACTTCTAGGGGTGGAAGTTTCAATGGGTGAATGTCTTTGTTTCATGAAATAATGCATACAGACAACTTCTCCTGGTTCCCCTTTCCTTTCACAGTCCCAAGAGCATAGGAAAATTTTAGTGGCTTTGGTTTAGAGGAGATGAGTTTTACTGGGTGGTTTAGGTCATCTGTCGGAACTGGATTGTAAGTAACTGACTTTCTGAAATTAGTGTTTTTCCTTAGTCCCAGGTATACTGAATCCAAAGAAGACAGCAGTGGAGATGCTTGAAAGTAGAATGATGGTATATTAGAACCCAGTGGCCTGGAAGATCCTCTTGCCAGTCTTTCTGCTAATTCTATATTCCATACCATGATAGAATACCTTTGTCATTGCAAAATAAAATACCTTACACCTAAAAAGTCCCATTTCTTCCTTTGCCCCTCACAAGTGGTTTTGAATGTTGGAATTATGGATGACTTATTTATATCTACCTTCTAATCCCCCCATTTTCCCCCTTGTTTAACTATGAGGGAGCTGTGGACTACAGTAATGACTCTAATACTTCATGAACAACTTGCTTTGTAGTTTACAAATATGTCTACATAAGTTTTCATGAAAGAAGATTTTATCTGTATAGAAGGAAGTCCTAGTTAATAATAACGTTATATTACGTCTTCCACAGGTGTCTGCATGATTGGGCAAGATTAAGTGAAGATATTTACTACTGGAATATGTCTATTTTTTTAAAAAATTCTGTTTACACAGGTTCAGTGGCCACCTTTTAGTGAATCTGGAAGTTCCCAATGATGGCTTGATGACTCATTTTTAAAAATTTTTATTTATTTTGTGTGTGTGTGTGTGTGTGTGTGTGTGTGTGTGTGTGTATGTGTACTGTGTGTCCCTGTGGAAGACCAAGGGTGACTTGGGAAATCATCCTGGATTGCTTCTTCTATCTCCTTGGTTTTCTCTGGGATTTCCCAGGCTCTGTCTATCAGGCCTGAAAGTGTGGGCTGCTGCCAGTTACGCCTGGCATTTTTATTTTATTTTTTATTTTATTTATTTATTTTTTTTCCTGCCTGCTGGCATGCCTTCCCCACTCTATCGCTCTGGCACTGTAAGCTCAAATAAACCCTCTTTCCCTTAAGTTACTGTAGAGAATTTTTTTTTTATTAAAAATTTAATTATACATTTTAAAATTTTTTACCAGTTCCCTCCCTCCCCCCTCCTCCCCCTCCCCTTCCCCCAGTGCCTCCCCCCCAATTCCCAGAGAGTCCTTTATTGTGTACGCCTAACTCTCCACTGGGTCCTCCTCTCCGATGACATATAAGGACCCAGTGGCATTTCCATAAGCCCTTTCTCTTGTTCCCCTTAAGCATAAGATCACTACTATGGCTGTCAATCCCTTGCCTCCAGGGGTCTCGGTGCCCTTAACAGATGCTAGACTTTATGAGGGCAACAGTGCGCTGGACATTGCGCAGGGCATGCAAAGTCCCATTACGATTGCTTTGGCCCCAACTATTGTTGAGAATCTTGCAAATCGTTGCTCCTCCCATCCTTTTGCTCTTACAATCTTACCGCCCCCTCTTCCGCAAATGTCCCTGAGCTCCAGGATGGGGAGAGATTAGGCTGTCCTAGTTCTATGTGATTGATATAGAGTCTCTGAAGTTCTGGATTGTGGTTTGTTGATCTTCTTTTGCAGTTTTGCTGCTCCTGCAATTCCCTTCACTCCATTCTGCTGGGCACTGTATGTCACCCCCTGGCCAGAGACAAAAAGCTGTTAAACTGGAGTCTTGTTGTAATAGCACATTCAAGGGTAGATGTAATAAGAGTAGGAAACCTCACTGAGGGAGGGGTCCATCACCCATTTGCAAAATGATTACTTTTTATCTGCTAGACTATATGCCCTCCCCTTCTGGTGAGATCAGGAAAGAACGTCTGTGAACTTAACCAGGTTTCTCATTACTTACTTGCAGACCTTGATGGAGGCCTATTTTCTCTGCTGTAACATGGTCTCCTCTCTCCTTGTTTCTGGTGTGGCCCTCCTAACCCATCTCTCTTGTTCATAATCCTTGCAATTACTGTGTTACATAGGTTTACTTTTGAGTGTCTCAATGTGGGCTGGGTGAGTTTGGTACTAGGAGCCACCTATTAGGGAGTACATACGGCGCTTAATTTTCTGGGTTTGGGATACTTCACTTAATATAATTCTTTCTAATGACATCCATTTCCCAGCAAATTCCAGTAATTCATCATTTTTGATGGCTGAGTAGTACTCCATTGTATAGATGTACCACAGTTTCCTTATCCACTCGTCAACTGTTGGACATTTAGGTTGATTCCATGACTTTGCTATTGTAAACAGTGCTGCTATGAACATGGTCGTGCTTGTGCTATCGAGGCGAACCTCTGCTGCATGGGGGGTTATTCCCAAAAGTGGGATAGCAGGGTCATATGGCATTTCAATCTTTAATTTCTTTAAGAATCTCCAGACGGCTCGCCAGAGTGGCTGTATGAGCCTGCATTCCCACCAACAATGTAGGAGAGTTCCCCTCTCTCCACATCCTCTCCAGCATTTGTCGTTGTTTGTATTGTGGATTTTTGCCATCCTGACCGGGGTGAGATGATATCTCAGGGAAGTTTTGATTTGCATTTCCCTGATGGCGAAGGAAGTGGAGCATTTTTTAAGATAATTGTTAGACATTTTAATTTCATCCCTGGTAAAGTTTCTTTGAAGTTCCAGGGCCCATTTTTTAATTGGGCCAGTGTTTTCCTTGGAGTTTAATTTTCTAAGTTCTTTGTGCACTCTGGACAGTAGAGCTCTGTCAGATATGTGGTTAGTGAAGATTTTCTCCCATTCTGTGGGTTGCCTTTGAGCTCGTGTGACAATCTCTTTATCTGAACAGAAGCTCTTTAATTTCACAAGATCCCAACTGTTGAGAGTTGGTAGCAGTGATTGTGCCATTGGATGTCTGTTTAGGAAGTGTTGGCCTAGCCCAATCAGCTCGAGGGAGTTCCCTATCCTTTCAACTATGGTTTTTAAAGTCTCTGGGCTGATATCAAGGTCCTTGATCCATTTGGAATTAAGTCTTGTACATGGTGACAAGTACGGGTCCAGCTTTAATCTTCTGCATGTGGAGATCCAGTTTTGCCAGCACCATTTGTTGAAGATGCTGTTCTTTTTCCATTGGATTCTTTGGGCCCCTTTGTCAAAGACCAAATGGCTGTAACTTTGTGGGCTTATATCTGGGTCTTCAATCCTTATCCATTGATCTGTGTGTCTATTTTGGAGCCAGTACCAGGCTGTCTTTATAACTATGGATTTGTAGTATAGACTTAGGTTTGGTATGGTAATACCTCCAGCTGTGTTTTTGTTACTCAGGATTGTTTTTGCTATCCTGGGTCTTTTGTGCCTCCATATGAACTTTGAGATTATTTGGTCAACTTCTTTGAAGAATTGCTTTGGGATTTTGATTGGTATAGCATTGAATCTGTATATTGCCTTTGGTAGGATGGTCATTTTTACGATGTTGATTCTGCCAATCCAGGAACAAGGGAGGTCTTTCCACCTTCTGGTGTCTTCTGCTATTTCTTTCTTTAGGGTTTTAAAGTTTTCATTGTAAAGGTCTTTTATCTCCTTAGTTAGGTTTATACCAAGGTATTTCATTTTTTTAGGGACTATAGTAAATGGTATGGTTTCTCTCAAGGCTTTTTCACTTCTTTCATTCTGGGCATATAGGAAGGCCTCTGATTTTTGCACATTTATTTTGTATCCTGCCACCCTGCTGAACTTCTCAATTAGTTCCAGGAGCTTCCTGGTGGAGTTTTTGGGATCCCTCAGGTATAAGATCATGTCATCTGCAAATAGGGATAGCTTGATTTCTTCCTTGCCGATTTGAATCCCTCTTATGTCCCTTTCTTGTCTTAGGCTTTAGCTAAGACTTCAAGTACAATATTGAATAGAAGTGGTGAGAGTGGACAGCCTTGTCTAGTTCCTGATCGAAGTGGGAATGCTTCCAATTGTTCCCCATTGAGCATAATCCTTGCTGTGGGCTTGTTGTATACAGCTTTTATTATATTGATAAAGGTTCCTTCCATTCCTACTGTCTCTAGCGTTTTGATCATAAAAGGCTGTTGGATCTTGTCAAAAGCTTTTTCTGCATCTATCGAGAGTATCATGTGGTCTTGGACTTTGGACTGGTTTACATGATGAATTACATTTATTGATTTGCGTATGTTGAACCAACCTCGTGTGCCAGGGATGAAGCCTACTTGGTCCCCGTGAATGATCTTTTTGATATGTTTTTGAATCCGATTTGCTAAGACTTTGTTGAGAATCTTTGCGTCTGTGTTCATCAGGGAGATCGGCCTATAGTTTTCTTTTTTAAGTGAATCTTTATTAGGTTTTGGGATTAAAACGATATTAGCTTCATAGAAGGAATTTGGTAGTGTTCCTTCCTTTGCTATTTGATGGAACAGTTTAAGGAGTATTGGTGTTATTAACTCCTTAAATGTCTGGTAGAACTCTGTGCTGAATCCATCTGGTCCAGGACATTTTTTAGTGGGAAGATTCGAGATTACTTCCTCAATTTCCTTATATGTTATAGGACTATTTAAATAATTCACAACTTCCTGATTCAATTTAGGTAAGTTGTGTTTACTTAGAAATTCATCCATCTCTTTTGTGTTGTCAAACTTCACAGAGTATAAGTTTTTGAAATATGATGTTATAATTCTCTGGATTTCTTGGGTATCAGTAGTGATAACTCCATGTTCATTTCTAATTTTGTTAATTTGGGTTTTCTCTCTCTTGCTTTTGGTTAGTTTAGCTAGGGGTGTATCAATCTTGTTGATTTTTCAAAGAACCAGCTTTTTGATTGGTTGATTTTTTCTATCGTTTTCTTAGTCTCGATTTCAGATATTTCTCCCCTTATTTTGCTAATCTCTTCTCTTCTACTGCTTTTGGGATCAGATTGCTCTAGTTTCTCTAAAGCTTTAAGCTGCATTGTTAAGTTGTTTATTTCTGATGTTTCCATTTTTTTGACGTGGGCATTAAGAGCTATGAACTTACCTCTTAGAACAGCTTTCATTGTATCCCAGAGATTTTGGTAAGTTGTATTTTCGTTATCATTCACTTTCAGGAAATCTTGAATTTCCTTTTTAATTTCTTCCTGAATCCAGTTCTCATTCAGCATCATAGTGTTAAGTTTCCAGGAGTTAGTGTATTTTCTCTTGTTTGATGTGTTGTGGATGTCCAGCTTTAGGCCGTGGTGGTCTGATAGGGCACAGGTTAGAATTTCAACTTTCTTGTATATGTGTAGATTCATTTTGTGGCCCAATATGTGATCTATTTTGGAGAAAGTTCCGTGTGCTGCTGAGAAAAATGTGTATTCTTTGGTGCGTGGGTGAAAAGTTCGATAGAGATCTGTGAGGTCCATTTCTTTCAGGGTTTGATTAAGTTCCAAAGTGTCTCTGTTAAGCTTTTGACCTGTTGATCTATCCCATGTAGAGAGGGCGGTGTTGAAGTCCCCAAGAATTATCGTTTGGGGGTTGATTTCTTGCTTTAGACGCTGTAGGGTTTTCTTAATGAATGTGGAGGGGCCCGTATTGGGTGCATATATGTTCAGTATTGTGAAATCTTCCTGGTGAATTGTACCTGTGACTAAAATGTAGTATCCATCCGTGTCTCTTATAATTTTCTTTGGTTTGAAGTCCACTTTGTCTGATAGCATAATGGCTACCCCTGCCTGTTTTCTGCTTCCATTTGCTTGTAGAATTGTTGACCAGCCTTTTATTTTTAGAGCATGCCTATCTTTTGTGGTGAGATGGGTTTCCTGCAGGCAACAGATTGATGGATTGTGATTTTTAATCCAAGTTTGTAATCTGTGTCTCTTGATCGGTGAATTAAGTCCATTAACATTTAGTGTTATAATGGAGAAACTATTGTTAATTCCAGACATTTATTATGTTTAGTAGCTTTTATAAGTATATTGCTTCGCTTTTAATGGTGTTATATTTGCCTTCTGTTCTCCTGGATATGCCTGTTTTTTTCTTCACGCTTGAGTATCATTTCTAGCATTTTTTGAAGGCCTGGTTTGGTGGCCATGTATCCCTTAAAGTTGTCTTTGTGCTGGAAAATTTTTCTTTCTCCCTCGATCATGACTGATAGTTTTGCAGGGTAAATCAGCCTGGGTTGACATTTTTGCTCATTCAATACTTGAAGTATGTCTCTCCAAGCTCTTCTTTCTTTTACTGTTTCGACTGAGAAGTCATTTGTTATTTTAATAGGTTTTCCTTTAAAAGTGACTTGTTTTTTCTCCCTTGAAGCTCTCAGCACCAGTTCTTTATCTTGAATGTGGAGTGTTTTAACTATTATTTGCCGCGGTATGCTTCTATTTTGGTCGTACTGTTTGGGGTGCGGAATGCCTCTTGTATATGAATGGGCCTCTCCTTTTTTAGATGAGGAAAGTTTTCCTTGATGATCGTTTGAAAAATTTCCTCAGGGGTGGTATTTTGAGATTCTTGCTCTGGTATTCCATGAATACGCATGTTAGGCTTTTTCAGGGTGTCCCATATCTCTTGGATATTTCTCTCAAGTATCTTTTTGGCTTTAACAACCTCTTCCATTGAGCTGGTTAGTACTCCCACTTTATCTTCAAGGTCTGAAATTCTGTTTTCTTCTTCATTAGTTCTGTTGATAAGACTCTCTGTGGCGTTCTGGGTTGAAGATAACTTGTCTTTTAGCTCAGTTTTAAACTCTGCTTGAGTTTGTTTTAACTGCTCTATGCCACTTTTTGTTTCTTGCACTGTTTTTCTCAACTCCTCCAGATGTCTGTTGTGTTCCTCTTCAAAGCGATTGATTCGATTATGTAATTCCTCCCGGATTTCCTCTTTCATAGTATTGAACATGGTAATGATCATATTTTGAAAGTCGTTATCCTGGGTCAGGCTTTCTTGGCCTTTTTCCGCGGGTTTGTTCTTGTTGGAGTCTAACATTATGGGATTAATTCCTTCAGTGGGAAATTTGTTTACTTGAGTGTTGCTTCTCATGGATTTGCACTTTGACTTTGGCATTGTCATTTTAACTCTTAAGATCTCTCAATTTCACTAAACTGAATTATTTGGCCTGGGGTACTGGTGGGCGGGGCCCGAACGGGGACTTACCTAGGGCGCGGGGTGAGGCCCGCGTGTCCCGACTGGCGGAGCGGGGTGGGGTGAAAAGGGAGGATGGGCACGTCGGCGTGGAGCTATTTAACCCGAGGGCAGCTGGGGCGGGGTCCGGGCGCAGGGGGAGGTCCTCCTCGTCCCTCGGCCCCCCGCGCGGCTCCGGCTGGATGGCGGGAGTCGGAGCCGGGTCCCTGTGGGCTGACCTGGGGTCCTAGAGCGCGAGGTGAGGCCCTGCTGGATCTCGCGTACGCGTCCCGACCGGCGGAGCGGGGTGGGGTGAAAAAAGGGCACGCCTGGCATTTTTATGTGGGACCTGGGATCTGAACTCAGAACCTTCTAATGGCAAGCAGAGGCCTAACCCCTGAGCCATCTCTCCAGCTTTGATCGTTCATTCTGATACTGTATGGCCTTTTGTAACTCTCCTGGGCTGGTTTGGTAATTTTAGTTTTGTAGTTTTCTACTGCATCTTTGTTATGTTAGTTGAGTTTATTACACTACTACCAAAATTTCTTTTTCTTGATAAAAATCAGCTTAAAGGAGGAAAGATTTTTTTTTTCTCATAGATTGAGAGGCTTTAATCAGTGGCTTCTTGGCTCTATGGTATCTGCATCTGGTGGTACGGTGGTGAGGTAGAACAATATGGTGTGGAGGGCCTGGTGAAATAAACTGTCCACTTCATGGGTAGTAGGAAGGTGGGAAAGGAAAGAAAGGGAATAGGACAAGACCAAGAGGGAATGTTCCGAGGATCCACTTTCTTCATCTACAGCCTCATCTCTGAAGTTTCTATCACTCTCTCCCCAAGTGTCCCATTAAGTTATGAGCCATCAACAGAATGAGGTGTGTACAGTCTGTGGCCTACAGGCTCTATGTACCCAAAGATAGCTATGAATGTGGCCCAACCTAGAACTGTAAACATATTTAAAATATTGAGTCCTTTGTATGTTATTTTTCTCCCAACTTCATTCTGTGGTTCTCAAGTGTGAATTTTGTAGAGGACAAATTCCTGTCACAGGGTTAAACAGTTGATTATGCTTGGATGAGGTCAGAGCCTTTATGATTCAGTCACTTCTCTAAAGCTTCCCAGTTACAAACATTGCTATATTATGGATCAGGCTTTCAGCAGATGAGTCTCTCGGGGAACATTTCAGATCTGAACCATAACAGCTATACTACAACAGAGTCACACAAATGGAGGTACCCAGAGATAATCAAGTCTGGTGGTTTTAAAACTTTTCTTCCTTTCAATGGAATGGTAAAGATATAATTTATCCCAATATGTAAATTGGAAAGAAGTATCTTTCTAGTTCAGAGACAGAGATTGAAAGATTGAAGTTCCGGTATTTCTTTACTCCACTCCCACCCTTGCTCTTGAAGCATCTGAGTTTGTGGATGTTCAGTTTGCAAATCACAGATCTGGAGTCATGGATGAATTATTAAGTGCTCAATAAATGTACAGTGTCAATTTGCTGTTGAGTGTTTCCCGAGGATAAAAATTTAAAACAAAACTGCTTCGAGTCCTTATGCATCTGTCTGTGGTATGAAATGCCAAGGCACACTACCAGTCATCAAGTAACACATTACTTGTCTTGAATGTTCAGACCGTCCAGCATCCATTATAGATGCCTTGGATGAGAGACTGACTTAGGTGATAGAGGTACTATTTGTTTTTAAATTTGATTTGATTTCTGAATGGCTCTAGGAAAGGACTTAAGAAATTGGATGATCTAGGTGAGTTAAGCTCCAACTATGTAGTTCAGTGATTCTCAAAGTACAATTTCAGAGTGGAACAGTTAAGTCTCCTTTAAAACCTGTCATAATTTAAATTCCTGATCTTACCTAGAGCTAGCTGATGAATGGGAAATTTTTGAGGGTAGAACCCGAGCCCAGCAGTTTCCATTTAATGAACCTGGATTGTTTTGTTGCATGTAAAAGCTTAATGCCAGTGAACCCAGTGATGGTGTCAAGAGTTGGGTTGCCTGGGATACCTCATCCTGCCCTGCTTCCTGTAACATGCTTCTTGAGTTCCTACAGAAATTCAGCATTTTTTAAAAAAAAATTCGTACACTGTTATAGTTTCAAAGCAAATTCCCTAGCCCAGGCTTCCAGTTAGATTGCCTGTCCTAGGTCTCTGTTAGGTGGAAATTCTGAAAGCATGTGTATGAACATTTTTAAAAAGATGTTACTTAGTTGGAAGCCTGTTTATCAAGGGAGTGATTTTCTTATTGACCTATAAGGACCTCATTTGTCTGAATGCTGCCTCAGGACCCTGGGATCAGCTTCATGTCTCCAGAGGGAGTTTTACATATAGGATTTCCTCAGTGCAGAATCTGTATGACTATGATCATCTTATCCAGGATATCAGACTGTTCCTTTTTCTTGAATCTTTATGATTAGGTAGATGGCCAGTCCTTCAAGAAATTAAAGCTGAGAATTTTTAGGCTGTGAACCCAAGAACCATCCAAGAACCACCCCTGATATTTTGGGGTTTTGGGGCTGTAACTCAGTGGTAGAGCTTGCCTGATATGCATTTATCCCAACACCGTGAGCAGGAAAGTGGAGGGAGCTCAAGTATATGGTTTTTGTGGGTAGAGAGTCTAGAGTTTTTAATCAGGTTCTAGAAAGGATCCATTACTTTTCCTCTGCTGCTACTGCTCTCCAAAGAAAAATGAATTAACCTTTGCTTGAGGATGACAGTTTTATGTAATTTTTGGGAGAGCTCTTAGCTCAGATATGGCTGTCTTGTTTCAGTCTGTTCTACTCAGGGGTCACATATACCCAAAGTGGAGCAAGACTGCTGTATATGGATACAATCTTGCTTTTCTGTGTTCCCTGCTTGCAAGAGGGGAGCCCTTGTTGCTGTCATCTACAGTGATGTTTGAGAGTTGCTTCTGCCATATACAGTAGTTTCTATGAAGTTTCTTTCTAAAGTTTAATCTTGTGAGGTGTACAGAGCAGATGAGATTAACCCTATTATAGATGGTGCTCTGAGACTCAGGAGTGAAAAGGAGACAGTATGACTAGGTTTGCTTGGTGCATAAAAGTTTTGAACCCCTATCAGCCACACCAGGTTCAGCTACTTCTAAATGTATTTGAGATTGGGGGTGAGGCTTAATGGTAGAAAGTGGTATGTGGAAGGCCCTCTATTTCACTACTAGCATGCAAAGAAGGGGAAAGGGAAAAGGGCAGAGAAGGGAAAAAGAAATGGAGGGGAAGGAAAAACAGAAAAGGAGAAAAGGGAAAGGGGAAAAGAAAGGGAGGGAAAGGAGAAAGGAAAAGAAGATAGGGAAGGAAAATGAGAAAAGGAAAGAAGGGAAAGGAAGGGAAGGGAGTCCGGGGAAGAAGGGAAGTAAAGTTTGGATAGTGCTTAGATATGTTTCAAAAAGTTCACTGTGTCTGAAAGACTAGTTGCTTATCAGCCTGTGAAGTCATCATTATCTCCCAGGGAATAGATCATGTTAAAATGGTGGGTTTATTTTTGCTATTTCTTATTTTTTTAAAATAAAGCTTTATAGATATAGATAATTTCCCTATTTCTCACTTAAATATAATAGAAGCTTTTATCCTCCACAAAGATCTTGCAAAATCCTGCCTGATCCTTTTTTTTTCAGCATGTTGGGTCAGGATAGGGCAAACGGTTGGCAGCTGGTAACATCACCTCATTTTCATTAGATTGTTCTTTGGGTTTCAAAGACTAGTGCCCTTGTAATGTACATTGCAGAGCCTTGAAATTGCACATAAAAGTTTGCTGTGGAAGAGTAGCAAATGTAAGATAAATTGAGAAGGTTAAGGGGAAAACCATGCTAAGAGCTTCTCATAAATGAAATCCCATCATAAAAGCACAGTGCTTTCTCCAAGTGACAAATTAACTGGAGAATTGTGCTTTGCATTTTTAAATAATGTGTGGCAGAGTAATTCCATTTGTGCTCAAGCCAGAGGTCAATGCCTCAGCCTGTTCTGTTTGTGCTTTTCACATATAGTGTAGGAAAGAAAGCCGTGTGCATGTGGACATTTCATTTACTTTTATTTCATGAATGTGTTGTGCCTGTGATTCTCTCTGTAAAGAGGTGCTGTATGTCAAGGCAGGCTGGCATGTCTGAGGTGTTTGTGCTAAGGTTCGGATTAGAGTATATTCCAGAAGGAATTCTCATGCTTAGAACATGTCTTCTTGTTCAAAGCTCCTTGTTCTGACTTGAATTAGTCCTTTGCTCATCAGGGTGACCGAAAAGGGCATCAATATGTCAGTCATTTATTTCAGTCAGTCAGATGAGTAAGAAAGGTGTTAGTGAGTGTTGGTGGTGATACTTCTGCTAGCACCCTAGAGAGGTGTCAGGAATAGGTACATATTAATGGTACAGAGATTTTGTGGGTGGATCGAGAATATCTCCATTAATTTTAGGGACTGCATAGGTGTGAGTAATGAGGGTGAGTATTAAGCAGAAGTAGCTCCTGCCCTGCCTTCTTACAGTCTCTCTAGTCCAAGCCAGTGGATCATATGAAAGCTCTATATTTGTATGGTCACTGCTGTTAGCATTGCGAGGTTAGATTTGGTAATTGATGATAATCTTTGCCCTCAGCCTCCTTCCACTGAAATTTTTGTTTTCTTTTGCTGGCCTGTGGCCATGCCGTATTTTTGCTTTAGTATTTTAATTTGTTGGGAAGAGACAGTAGGCATGATGTTAACTAATTGCCTCAAATGCAGGTTGGTGTAAACTTCACTTTTCAGAGCTGGAGAATGATGCCAAGCTTTATTTGAAGGAGGTTTTTGTTGTTTCAGTCTGGAGGCGGAGTGAGGGTCTTACTATGTGTAGGGGCAAGGGAGCTTTCATGAGTGCAGATATAGAAGGCATCACCTGGGAAGGTCAGGACCTGGTTTCAGGGGCTCCAAGGATTGTGAACTAGTGGTGGAGCCCCCACCTGTGGTGGTGGGTTTTATGTTTTTAGGGAGCAGAATACTCAGAGGCTGGAGATAAGGAGTCTGAAGCAGAGCTGGGCTCTGGCTTTTCCTGAAGTTACTTTTTTGTGGTTTGTTTGCTTTATTTTCATTCTTTAAATTTTTTTTTATTCAATTGTGTGCGGGTGTGTGTGTGTGTGTGTGTGTGTGTGTGTGTATGTGTGTGTGTGTGTGTGTAGAACCACAGGCGAATTCAGGAACCACCATGGACGCCTCCACCTCCTCCTTGTTTACTCTGCCCGGGGATTCCCAGGCTCCGCCCTACCAGGACCAGAAACGCAGGCCGCCCCCGCTTCTGCCCGGAGTCTATACATGGGGTCTAGGATCCGAACTCAGGACCTTCTGCCTGCAAGGCAGAGGCTTAACCCCTGAGCCACCTCTCCAGCCCCTTATTTTCATTTTTAACACAAGTCTTGCTCTGCAGCCCAGACTGACCTAGAATTCAATATGTAACTTAGACTGCTCTCAAACTCACAACACTTCTTCCCAAGTGGTGGGATTTCAGGTGTGAGCTACCATGGCCAGCTCTAAAATTCCTTTTAATTCTGGATTCCTTCTGGCAAAGGACATCATCTTTTTTCTTTCCTTTTTTTTATCTTAAATTTTTCTTCCAGGAAGAAAGCAAAACTGAAAGAATGCTCTTAAATATATGTTTTATGTGGTGGAACCTACCATTACAGAATCAATTTGCATCTAAATAAAGTAAGTAAATCCAGCCACTCCAGAGAACAAGGCAGGAGGGTCCTTCGAGCCCCTGAGTTAAGAATATATATATATATAAGAGAGAGAGAGAGAAAGAGAAAACACCTGATTCTAACAGGATGCCAGGGAGTAGATTCAGATCTGAAAACCACACACAAGCATTGTGGGTATTTTGTATACTCACCTTTCTGGTTCTGGACTTCTATTCAGTGTTAGGAAAGACTTGTGTAATCATAAGACTTCTGTGGTTTTTTTTTTTTTTTTTTTTTTTGGTTATTGTAAAAATACGTAAGTTTATGGCCTGATTTTGAAAAAGCTTTTCCTTAACCATTTCAAAAAGGCTCTTTCCCTGTTAGTTGGTTTTTAATATGTATTCAGGGCATTAATTTTTTTTAACTGAGGATTGGGAGTATAAGTCAAAGGTAGAGTGCTTAGTTCATAAGGTCTGGCATCAAAACTTTTTTGAGATAAATTCACATATTCAGTATAATTTTTTTGTCAAGAAATTTAAGAAAGGTTAACTAACTCAACAGTTGGCTGTTCTCTGAATTTGATGGCTTAGGGGTCAGGATGAGTCCTTGCCTTCGAGATTTACAGTCTCCTGGAGGGATTAGAGATGGGGGTCAGATGCTCTGTAAGTTAGTACTGGGAGATGGTAGGAATCTTTTCTTCTTGCTTTATTATTTTTTTGGTAACGATTTATCTTATTTCACTGTCTTAATGTTAGAGATTTCTGTGTTAGAGATTGTGCATGAAAGTTAGGGCTTTGTCAGATACATTTTAC
Organism: Typhlomys cinereus; assembly: GCA_023101885.1. Classification (NCBI taxonomy): domain Eukaryota; kingdom Metazoa; phylum Chordata; class Mammalia; order Rodentia; family Platacanthomyidae; genus Typhlomys; species Typhlomys cinereus. The sequence goes on along the minus strand of JALPQD010000110.1, from coordinate 1,573,414 downwards.
TTGTGAATGTCTTGCGTAATTCAAAAGCAGAAATGGAAATAGTGATGCTGACCCATGCCTGTCATCCCAGCACTGGGAAGGTAGAAGCTGGAGAAGTGGCTCAGGGGGGGCGGCCTGTGTTCCTGGCCCTGGTAGGGCGGAGCCTGTGAATCCCGGCGTCCATGGTGGTTCCCGAATTCGTCCGTGGTTCTAAACACACACACACACACACACACACACACACACACACACACACACACACACATACACACACACACAATTGAATAAATAATTTAAAAAAAAATTAAAAAAAACCACAGTAAAGCCTTGATATAAACAAGGTGCTTGCAAATGTTGGAATGATTCTGCTAAGCCTGTTTTCCTGCCAGTCTATGGCAGGAAAGTAACTCTGAACCTGTTTGGAGCCAATTTATATTGTATTTATTTCCTTTCTTATGCTGTTTTTCACTTGTTTCATCTCAAAAAAGTCCAAGCCAATAAAAAGGATATGCTTCCTCTCTTCTTTCCATTAAAGTTTCATGAAATAGACTGTCCCCTTTTCCTCATATTTGTAAACGAGAATAGCAATACTTTTTCCTCTTACCCTGGAAAATGAGGGTTAACTGGATGAGATTTTTAATGTTTAGAATTCTTAGAGAAATGACTAAATGATAGTATTGATCAAGATGAATAAAGTACTTTCCTTATTAAGCTGAATTTTACTGTATGTATTTATTTGTTCGTTTGTGACAGTGTCTCATGTTGTCAAGACTGGTTTCAAACTCCTCATGGAGCTGAAGTTGCCCTTGAACTCCTGATCCTCCTGCTTCTACCCTCCCAGTGATGGGATGACAGACATGGGTCATACCTTGTTTATGTGGTGCTAGGGATTGAACTCAGGACTTCACGTATGCTGGGCAAGACTCTGCCAACTGAACTATATTCCCAGAGCCATAGCCAAGTTTTATTTATTAATGATTTTTTCTTAACGATAATTTTTTTTTTTTTAAATTTAAGACTGGAAGAGGCTCAGTGGGTAAAAGCATTTGCTGGGTAAGCTTGGGAATTTGAGTTCAATCCTGGGAGCTCACTTAAAAAAATCCAGATATGGGGGGCTGGAGAGGTGGCTCAGGGGTTAAGCCTCTGCCTTGCATGCAGAAGGTCCTGAGTTCTGATCCTAGGCCCACGTATAGATGCCCGACAGAAGCGGGGGCGGCTTGCGTTTCTGATCCTGGTAGGGCGGAGCCTGTGGATCCCCGGGCAGAGTAAACAAGGAGGAGGTGGAGGCGTCCATGGTGGTTCCCGAATTCACCCGTGGTTTGACACTCACACACAGGCACGCACACATACACACATGCACACACACACACACACACACACACAATTGAATAAATAATAAATAATAAAAAAAATCCAGATATGGCGGCATGTATCTGTGATTGCAGCACTCCTCTAGTGAGGTGGGAAGGAGACAAGAGAATCATTCAGAAGCTTCAAGACCAGCTAGTCTGTAACATGTAAAGCGGCTACATGGAAGAAGACAGAACCTGCTTCAACAAGGTAGAAGGAGAGAACTAACTCTGTAAGGGTGTTCTCTGACCTTTACATACATGTCCTTGCATCCTTGCATGTATACATATACACACAGAGCGAGAAGAGAGATGGAGAGACAGAAAGAAAGAAATATAAAATTTATGGTTAGCCTTGTTTTTAAAGCTAGCAAGTATTCTTTCAGCTCCCCATTTCCTGGCTCCTAGGTGTTTCTGAATTGTTATAATTGTCACTTTCACTCCTAATTTTATCATGTGTGACATCTTTGAAATGTTACTTAAAAATTTCTTCTTTAATGTCTCTTCTGTGGCCCATGAAATGCAAAAATTGACTTCAGTTGACTTCACTTTAATAATCTTATTTTATTAAAATCTTGTAGCATTTGAGGTATTGTGCTAGAATATAATTTTCATAGCTAAATCATAGCCTCAAATCTGAATTTTATCTTACCAGTCTGTGTGCAGAGAGCTTAAAGGGCAAATGTACCTGGTTACATTACACTTCAGAGTTTTACGGAAAGATCCCTTTCCTCCTCTCTCTGTCTTTGACAGCTGAGAGAGTCAAGGGAACAACGGACAGAGAGACTTGAAAGAGCAGAAACCTGCCTGGTGCTCTGGAATTTGCTTCCTGCCTAGTGAGAAAACATTTGTGACACAGAGTGAGGCCTTGTAAGAAACATGGATGGCAGGTATTTACTTTGGCTCTGACCAAGGTGAAAATTGGAGACGGAAGAGCCGGGCTCTGCATAGGAGGTCCTTCAGTTTTGTTACCTGTCATTGGAAAGGAAGACTAAGTGATGGTGATGTAATTTCACAACTCATAATGCAGCTCTAAAATCATTTTTTTGGGGATTGATGCATTTTGAGCAGTTGAATATATTTCCCATCAATTTTACTGCCTTCCATTTACCTTTGAATAGCAGCCAATGAGGAGAAATATTTAGAAGCATCTGATCAACAATAGAATGAACTATTAGAAAAGTCCTTTTGTGGGTTTTCTCAAGTGTGTGCTGGTGGAAAAAATTACTGTAATTTGGTAGTGAACCGTTGGAAAATGATACTATTTACTGTTTAGAAATGCCGCAAATGGGCTGTGCTTTTTAAATTCACAGGTTCAAAACATTTAGCTGTGCCTCACTAGCTCAGTCTTTGCTCGTTATGCTTTATGTTGATGGAATTAAATGTGACACTGTTCTGAAATAGAGTTTGATTAAATTCCGAAAATAAAGATACTACTCAATGCCATACATGGAGATTTATGCACTTGTGTTTTTAGCCTAAAGTTGGTTTGAGGAAAGAAGTATTCCAGTGGTAGAAGAAGAAAAGGTAAACAAATAACCAGCTATAAACAATGCATAATCATAATTAGCTTGAAACCAAAATAGAGTCAATTATTTTGAAAGAAAGAGAAAGTGTTTATTCAAAGTTAGGGCCCTGGTATCATTACTGAGTGTCTAGTTCCCTGGTAGTTTTAGTGTATGTCCTGCAAATGCCAGTAGCAAACACATGTTTCTTGACCATGTAGTCATGAAATATCCAATTTCCCTTCTTCAATATTTAAGGACATGTGTGGATAGAACTCAGCATATGTTGCTTGCTATGAGAAGCATGCATTTGAGAGAGAAAAGCTGATTTACTGTGATCCCCATTGCTTCTAAGATTCCTTTGGAAACCATCTATTGATTGTTTTCTCTTGCTGTGTACAGGGACCATCTGCCCACTTTTCCTCTGACTATCAATCAGTCATGTCATTTACTTGTGCTTTAGTGTTCATTAAGATCATGAGGACATTTTTATTAAAATCTTGGATTGTTTGTTTTAATGGTTAAAGGAAGGAAATTGAAAGACTGAAGCTCCTGTCTCAGCTCTACCAACTGTGGACTCTCACTTACTAAACTAAGCTCTCTAAACTTCAGTTTTCTTGGCATAAAGTGTATTTATGCATTCTTTCATATTTTTTTTTGATTGTCCATTCAGCAAATATTAAGTTTTTGTAAATGCTAAACCTTGTTTTTCATGCTGGGAAGCTAGCAAAGAGCAAGACAGGTGAGACGTGTCTTCTCAAGGAGTTTACATTTGCTGGGCACAGCAGGATATAAATGAATGCAGATGAAATATTTGACCTGTGGATACATACTAGATGGTGACAGGTGCTGCAAGCAAAAATAAAGCAGGGTCAGGGTAGTGTGTGATGAGACTGGAAGGCAGCTTCTATTCTGTGTGGGGCAAGCAGGAAAAGCCTCTCTAATGAGGTCACCTATGTGAGAAAGGAATGATAGGAGGAAGGTTAGGACACAGCATGTATGGTCGTGCTGCACATTGTCTGAACTGAGAGCAGTGTCAATGTGTGAGATGTGGTGAGAAGGTCAGAGTGGCTAGTGTGGAGTGAGTGTGGGGCAGAGTAGGCATGAAAGGAGGACACAGCTCTCATGGTTGCTTAGGAAAGTGAAGGAGGTAGCATTGCTTTCTGTTTTTCATTTTCATGTCTGTGCGTGTGTGGCTAGGTATGCATATGTATGGTATATGCATGTTCACCTCTATGTGTGCATGCAAGCATGTGCATATACATTTAAAGTCTGAGATTGATGTTAGGTATCATTCCTGAGTTGCTTTTCTACCTTATTCTATGAGGGTCTTTCAGTCAAAGCCACAGCTCATTGATAAGACTAGTATGTCTATCCAGCTTGCTCTGGAGATCCTGTCTTCACCTTCTTTTTTTTTTTTTATTTCAGCTCATACAAACTTATTAGGTACACCAGTTCCCTCCCTCCCTCCTCCTCCCCCCGTACCCCCTGCTCCCCCTCCCCACCTCTCTCCCTCCCCTCTGTCTTCACCTTCTAAGGCTGGGATTATAGGCTGGGTGCCATGGCCAACCAGCATTTACCTGAGTTTTGGAGATCTGAACTCCAATCCTCGTGCTCGTGTGGCAGATGCTTTAACTGCTGAACCATCTTGTTTTTAATGTTTTTAGCATGGATTGTGACATATTAAAAGAATAAAACAACATAGCAAGTGATGTTTAATATATCCAATAAAATTTTAATTTGTGAAATTTATTGACATCTTATTACAAATAGAAAAAAGATCAATTTTTACAAGAGGCATTTGATAAAGTTTAATATCTGTTATTGATTTTGTTTAAAAAAATCCATCAAAACATAATAGTAAAATGCCCTAGTAAAATGAATTATGTTCATTTCATCCTCAAAGTATTATAGATTTATAAAGAAGTTTGAGACCATTCCTAAGTTCAGGATGAAAATTAGGATAATCCAATATTTCTACTACTTAGTGATAGTGTTTTGAAATCATGAGTCAAAGTATCTGGACAAGAGAAAAAGTTATAAAGACATAAAAATCATAAAGAAGGATTAGAATACCCAAAGGAATCAAGTGAAAAAGTCATTAAAGAAAAAGATAATTAATAAAAGTACCTTTGCAGCAGCTGAGCTACTGATACTGGGCCAATACAAGAATGGCCCAAAGAACAGAGAGTAGTGTGTGGGTCCTGCCACTTACTGCTGAGCTATTGGCAACTAAGGATTCTCTGAGAAGGGGAGACATAGTATCCAGCTGTGCACCCATCAGGGAGCCCACCAGACTCAAATGGTCAGTTCCAAACCCATGACCATACAGACAACCTTGGCCAAACTTAGGATACACACACACACACACACACACACACACACACACACACACACACACACGTCATGGATATGGGAAAGAGATTGTAGGAAATAAGGGGGAGCTAGCAAGGCTGGGGAAAGAAAATAACTGGAACACATTTTAGAATTGCTAAGGATCAACATTTGTTTTTAAAGAAGTACTTGGTTAACAAATAATGTGTCAGCACTGAGTTTCCAAAGACTTTAACAATAATCAGTTAGAATATTTAAGAGAAGAGACTGCTAGCATAAAAAGGATGAATAGATAAGAATCAACTTAAATATGCATGCTGTGTGTGCAGGTGTTGGCAGTGCTGCTGAGGGTTACAGTGGAGCTGTTAGAGGATTAGAAATGCTGTCATCTTCTTGGATATAAAGATATCACTTCTCCTTAAATTAATCTGCATGCTTAGTGTAATTTTTGTAAAAAAATAACTGCAGGATTTTCTGGGAGTGCTAAGCGAGCTGCCTTTCTGTTGACTTGGGAAAATAAGCATATCTAGGAAAATCTCTCAATGGGACATCTAGGAAGATGATCTAAGAAATAGATTTAGGAAAGAGAAATTTAAATCTAGAAAAAATCTGAATGAGATTAAAATCTAGTAATGTTATAGTAATTGAACCATTAGCTTTACTTTGCAGAGGATAAAGGTGACATTCCAACTTTATTGAAGGAAGATACTCTATTCAATAAATACCAGTAAGGTGACAAGGTTACCATCTGGTAGAAGAAGTGCTATTTTGAGTAGTCACCACAGCTATTCTGCTGAAATCAGAGAAACTTGAAAATATTAACTTGGTTATAGATGAATATTGGAGAATTAGTTTATCTTAGATTATAGTTGACCTTTCCAAGTAAAACAGAAAATTGAACAATAGTAAGAGATTTATAACTTTGGTTACCGTTAACAACAATAATAAGGCCTGAACATATTCTGCTTAACACAGGAATAAGAAAGCTGGAGAAAGCACTTGCCTTTCATATTTCAAAGGAGCTAATTTTTTTTTTATTTCCGCTCCTACAAACTTAACAGGTACACCGGTCCCCCCTTCCCTCCAACCCCATATCCCCCTGTACCCCCCTCCCCTCCCCATTCCCCAGTGCTTCCCCCTCCCATCCCCGGAGCATCCTTTAATGTGCATGCCAAATTCTCCTCTAGGTCCTCCTCTCCGATGAGGTGCAAGGACCCAGTGGCATTTCACAGAACTCTTTCCTGTGTTCCCCTTAAGCATAGGAACACTACTGTGGCTGCCAATCCCTTGCCTCCAAGGATCCTAGTGCCTTTAGCAAATGCTAGACTTTGTGAGGTCAATAGTGTGTTGGACATTGCGCAGGGCATGTAAAGTCCAAATATGATTGCTTCGGCCTCAACTTGTGTGGAGTATCTTGCATATCATTACTCTTCCCATCCATTTGCTCTTACAATCTTAGCGTCCCCTCTTCTGCAAATTTCCCTGAGCTTCAGGATGGGGAGAGATTGGGTGGCCTAGTTCTAGGTGATTGATATAGAGTCTCTGATGTTCGGGATTATGGTTTGTTGATTTATTTTTTCCAGTTTTGCTGCTCCTGCAGTGCCCTTGCTCCACCCTGATGAAGTATTGGATGTCACCCCCTGGCCAGAGATAAAAACCTGTTAAATTAGAGTCTTGTTATAAGAGTATATTCAAAGCTAGATGCAATAAAAGTAGAAAACCGCTTTGAGGGAGGGGTCAATCACCCATGTGCGAAATGGTTACTTTCTATCTGCCAGACTATATGCCCTCCCCTTCTGGTAAGATCATACCCCATCAGTTGTAAATGATCAGGAAGGAAAGTCTGTGAACTTAACCAGATGTCTCATTACTTATTTGCAGTCCTTGATGGTGGCCTATTTTCTCTGCTGTAACATGGTCCCTTCTCTCCTTGTTACTGGTGTGGCCCTCTTTCCCCATCCCTCCTGTTCATAATCTTAGCAATTACTGTAGTTATTACAGAGATTTATCTTTGAGTGTCTCTAAGTGGGTTTCGTACTAGGAGCCACCTATTAGGGAGTACATATGGCACTTAGTTTTCTGTGTCTGGGATACTTCACTCAATATAATTATTTCTAACTCCATCCATTTCTCGGCAAATTCCATTAATTCATCATTTTTTGATGACTGAGTAGTACTCCATTGTATAGATGTACCACATTTTCCTTATCCACTCGTCACCTGTTGGACATTTGGGTTGATTCCATGACTTTGCTATTGTAAACAGTGCTGCTATGAACATGGTTGTGCTTGTGCTATCGAGGTGAATTTTTGCTGTATGGGGAGTTATTCCCAAAAGTGGGATAGCAGGGTCATATGGCATTTCAATCTTTAATTTCTTTAAGAATCAAAAGAGCTAATTTTTATAATAAAGAGTTTCTACAACATGTAAGAAAAATTCCAAAAGTCCAGTTTAAAAAAATAGAAAGAGGATACAAATAGTCTATAGAAAGAGAAGCAACAGTGCTTTTGGAAGTGACAAAATTAACTACTCATAATGAGATATGCATGCCATAACTTCAGTGCAGTCCCACTTATCATAGTTAGATGGGCAGTGGTTAAGACTTTTAATAGCATTCTATGTAGAGAAAATATGAGTACAAAAGAGTATAAACTCTTTACTGGACAGTTTGACAAAAATCTTTAATATGAAAAGTTGTCATATTGTTTAGACTTAGGCAGTTTATTTTTAGAAATTCATCCTGGAGGCAAATGGATTGTTCATATGTTATGTTACATGCATGAGGAAATGATTCGTATGTGAAGATACTTGTAATGGTGTTGACAGGCTAAAGATTGGAAACTACTTAAGTGTTCAACTGTGGGAGACTGAATAAATTTATTGTGCTACAGACATGTTAGAAATGGCATAGTCATAAAATATCACTGCATATCATTATGAAGTGTGCAATGGAAAATCCTGCTCAATGAGAGTTGTACTGTTGTTCATCCAGGTATATGCTTCTTGGCATGTTTCTTGGCAGATGACAGCAGAAATTCTGCAAAGCAAAGCTGTGGAAAAACTTTGGGAAGCATGTGGTTGGACAAAACCAAACAGCTTCTTTCTTGTTAGGCCTTCTTAGAACCTTGATACATATTATGTGCTTTGTGCCTATTCAAGAAGCATGTAAGAATATAACACTTTTTAAATTTATCTGACTGTAGAACTTTAAAAAATTTTCTTTAATAATAATGTATTTTATTTTTGTTGTTGTAGTGTTTCATACATAAAGTGAATTTATAATCCTCAATTCCATTCCCCTTTTCTTCCCATTACAATATTTTTTCTTCCTTGCCATATTCCTTTCAATTTTCTTGTCTTTTTGAGTGTGTGGCCCACTGAGTTTCATCTGTTGCTGCTGATGGGATGTGTTTGATTACTTGTTGGAGCATGTAATCTTTTATTAGTAGGTACACCATCGAGGAAAGCATCTGCTCCTCCCACCTCCCACCAGCCATCAGTATTAACCCTCGTCAGTCTCTCAGGGAGATTTTGGGTCTCTTGAGATCTTTTCCCTTCTATGGTAAAATGCTGGTAAGTCAAATTCTGCATAGGTCTTATGAAAATAGGCATTGCCGCAATGTGAATGTAGCAGCCCTATTGTGTCCAGAAAATAATGTCTGACTGCATTCCTGCCCTCTTTCAGGCTCTTACAATCTTATTGCTCTGTCTTCCCAGGTCATTCATCCTCTGCATTTCTGTTTTAGCCTCTATAAAATTGAGATATTGGACTTTGAGGATTGTAATGGATTCATCTATTTTAAAACTCTGGGATTATGCTTAATGGGTCAGCAAAGGTAATGGGTCTGTGAAAAATATTTTGTTTGTACATGTGAATATAATCTATCAGTTTCTTCCATTCAAATGTTTGGAGAATAAAAATATATTCAATAATTAGCTCATAGTCTGCTACAAGTATTTGAAAGCTTGTTGAAATGTTTGACACTTCTGTCTTGGTTGATTTTTAATTGCTATCTAGGGAAGCATATGATGATGTCACAGGTCTATAACAATTGTACAGATGAATCCATATTTCCTGAGTTAACACTCTGTACATTTGCTTCTTTGCTGTAGGGAAAGATCCATGATATTCATAGTAATCACTTGCTCCACCCCCAATCCCCAGTGTCTCGGTGTTCATTTGGTGATATTGCTCTGTCTCTGGCTCTGTCTCTGTCTCGTCTGTCTTGTTTCTGTCTCTCTCTCTCTCTCTTTCTCTCTCTCTGTTACTCCTTGCCTATTAGATTTCTAAACTTGATAGAGCTGAGATCTAAATTCCCTGTATTTACGCCAAGTGGAAATGGGCTTTATATTTTGTTCCTCTGTGAAATTAGGGGCATGACATTGCTATTACAAGGAATAACAGTGAGGTGAATCTGCTCTTACTATGTGGAGGTAGGATGTTCACTGGGAAATCACTTGCTTGGAAAGAGTTCCCAATGTGGCTGAATTGTTAACCGTCACCTTCCTCCTTTTTAGCGGAAGTCATACTTTGTTTTACAATGAGATCACAACTGAGAAGATTATCAAGACCCAGTGAATTTTTTTTATTATTTATTCAAGTGTGCGTGTGTGTATGTATGTATGTTTATGTGTGTTGTGTGTGTGTGTGTAGAACCACGGGCGAATTCGGGAACCACCATGGACGCCTCCACCTCCTCCTTGTTTACTCTGCCCCGGGATTTACAGACTCTGCCCTACCAGAACCGGAAACACAGGCCGCCCCCGCTTCCGCCCGGTGTCTATATGTGGGGTCTAGGATCCGAACTCAGGACCCTCCGCCTGCAAGGCAGAGGCTTAACCCCTGAGCCACCTCTCCAGCCCCAACCCAGTGAATTTTTTAAATTACATTTTTATTACTTTTTTGCTTAATTATACAAGCTCAGTAGATAACCCTCTTCTTCTCTCTCTCCCATCCTTTCCCCCTCCCTTTTCTCCAATTGTTCTCCTTTCCACTCTCCCCCTTTCCATTCGTCCCCGTCTTCCTGCCACCTGTTTTCCTTCCCTCCTCCTCTCTTGGTGCTTCCTGCTTTCTCCCTCTCATCCTCCAGAGTATCTGTTTATGTGGGTGCTGAATTTCCCTCTGAGTGGTCTACATTAGTGAGGATTCAGGACTCAGTGGCATAGCTTTGGGCCCCTTCTTGGGATGCTCACTAGTATGGGAACTCTCTTATCACTGTTTAACCCCTTGTTTCTAAGGATCCTACTGCCTGAAGCCTTCTGCTCTGTGATCACTTCTATACTTTGGCAGTTGTTGACATGTCAGCCATTATGCAGGTCAAGCAAGGTCCAATCACATTGTGACTATATCCTGGCTGCTGCAGCCCTGACTTGTGTGGAGTATCTTGCATATCGTTGGTCCTCCCCATCTTTAGACTCTTAGAATCTGGCTACCCCTTCTTCTGCAAGGTTCCCTGAGCTTTAGGATGGGGAGAGGTTTGGCTAGTGTGGTTCCAGGTGACTATTGTAGGGTCTCTGGTATTCTGAATTATGGTTTGTTGTTGTTTTCAGTTTTACTGTTTCTGCATGCCCTTGGCTGCATCCTGATTGGTTGTGGAAGGACCCAGTGAATTTTAAGAAAGTCCTTTTAGCTCACTTAAGTTCCATTTAACCTTGCTTTCTATGTCACCCTGCGCAATGCTGTTAAAAGACCAACTGCCTTTGAAGTCTGGAAACGTTGCTGCTGGTAGTCATGATGGTGAAATATAAATGGGTAAAGCCCTCACTCATACGCAGTGATGTCTTATTACCCACATAAAAGCATGTGCATGCGAGTGCTGAAGAATCCAGAGTGCACAGGACAGATATATGATAATGGACACTGAGAAGGGAGGACTATTTCTCATGAATTAGGGATGCCCTTTTATAATTCATGAGTTGCAGGCGGGGGAAAGACTTGAAATCACCTGAAAAGCATCAGGAAGCAATCTGTAATTTTTAAGAGGCAGCAGAAGAGCCTGTATCTCTCCAGTATTGAATGATAAAATTGTTCGTGTGGGATTATTGAAGAAGCAGAATTCTGTTACTTGCAAAACCTTCTGCCATTAAATGCCCAGAGATTCAATTATGAGGTGTTGCTGCCTGTTCCCTGGTGCTTGGTAAGGAATTGATTGATTAGAGCAAAGAAGGTGGAGTTGGGGATATCAAGAAAATTTGAATTCTGCGTGTGAAATTTGAAATGCATATGAAATATCTTTTCATATCCCACATTTTTTTATAACAGGTCACTACCAAAGTTTGTCCGTTTTTGAAAATTAAAGTCCTATTCTACCCTTCCACCACTCTTTTCTTTTGACATAGTCAAGACATTACATTCTAAGCTTGGCATCTATAGGACACACACACTCAAACTTTTTTAAAAATTTTTAATACATTTTTTATTATTATTTCTGCTCATACAAACTTAATAAGTACACCAGTTCCCTCCCTCCCTCCTCCTCCCCCCAAACCCCCTGCTCCCCCTCCCCTCATCCCTCTCTTCCCATGCCCCATTGCCTCCCGCCCCAATTCCCAGAGAGTCCTTTATTGTGCATGCCTGACTCTCCTCTGGACCCTCCTCTCCGATGACGTACAAGGACCCAGTGGCATTTCCCTGAACCCTTTTCCGTGTTCCCCTTAAGCATAGGAACACTACTGTGGCTGCCAATCCCTTGCCTCCAAGGATCTTGGTGCCTTTAGCATATGCTAGACTTTGTGAGGTCAATAGTGTGTTGGACATTGCGCAGGGCATGCAAATCCAATTATGATTGCTTCGGCCCTAACTTGTGTGGAGTATCTTGCAAATCATTGCTCCTCCCATCCATTTGCTCTTACAATCTTAGCGTCCCCTCTTCCGCAAATGTCCCTGAGCTTCAGGATGGGGAGAGATTATTCTGGCCCAGTTCTAGGTGGTTGATACAGAGTCTCTGAAGTTCTGGATTATGGTTTGTTGATTTTCTATTGCAGTTTTGCTGCTCCTGCAATGCCCTTCACTTCATCCTGCTGGACACTATATGTCACCCCTTGCAGTCCTTGATAGTGGCCTATTTTCTCTGCTGTAACATGGTCCCCTCTCTCCTTGTGTCTGTTGTGGCCCTCCAACCCCATCCCTCCTGTTCATAATCCTTGCAATTACTGTAGGTATTACATAGATTTACCTTTGAGTGTCTCAAGGTGGGTTGGGAGCCACCTATTAGGGAATACATACGGCGCTTAATTTTCTGGGTTTGAGATACTTCACTTAATATAATTGTTTCTATTGACATCCATTTCCCGGCAAATTCCAGTAATTCATCATTTTTGATGGCTGAGTAGTACTCCGTTGTATAGATGTACCACATTTTCCTTATCCACTCGTCAACTGTTGGACATTTGGGTTGATTCCATGACTTTGCTATTGTAAACAGTGCTGCTATGAACATGGTTGCACTTGTGCTGTTGAGGTGAACCTCTGCTTCATGGGAGGTTATTCCCAAAAGTGGAATAGCAGGGTCATATGGCATTTCAATCTTTAATTTCTTTAAGAGTCTCCAGACGGCTCGCCAGAGTGGCTGTATGAGCCTACATTCCCACTAGCAATGTAGGAGAGTTCCCCTCTCTCCACATCCTCTCCAGCATTTGTTGTTGTTTGTATTGTGGATTTTTGCCATCCTGACTGGGGTGAGATGATATCTCAGGGAAATTTTGATCTGCATTCCCCTGATGGCTAAAGAAGTGGAGCATTTTTTAAGATATTTGTTAGACATTTTAATTTCATCCCTGGTAGTTTCTTTTAAGTTCCAGGGCCCACTTTTTAATTGGGTCATTGGTTTCCTTGGTGTTTAGTTTTCTTCGTGCACTCGGGACAGTAGAGCTCTATCAGATATGTGGTGCGTGAAGATTTTCTCCCATTCTGTGGGTTGCCTTTGCGCTCGTGTTACAATCTCTTTATCTGAACAGAAACTCTTTAATTTCACAAGATCCCAACTGTTGAGAGTTGGTAGCAGTGACTGTGCCATTGGATGTCTGCTTAGGAAATGTTGGCCTAGCCCAATCAGCTCAAGGGAGTTCCCTATCTTTCAACTATGGTTTTTATAGTCTCTGGCCTTATACCAAGGTCCTTGATCCATTTGGAATTAAGTCTTGTACATGGTGATAAGTACGGGTCCAGCTTTAATCTTCTGCATGTTGAGATCCAGTTTTGCCAGCACCATTTGTTGAAGATGCTGTTCTTTTTCCATTGGATTCTTTGGGCCCCTTTGTCAAAGACCAAATGGCTGTAATTTTGTGGGCTTATATCTGGGTCCTCAATCATTATCCATTGATCTGTGTGTCTATTTTGGAGCCAGTACCAGGCTGTTTTTATAACTATGGATTTGTAGTAGAGACTAAGGTTTGGTATGGTAATACCTCCAGCAGTGTTTTTGTTACTCAGGATTGTTTTTGCTATCCTGGGTCTTTTGTTCCTCCATATGAATTTTGAGATTGTTTGGTCAACTTCTTTAAAGAATTGCTTTGGGATTTTAATTGGTATAGCATTGAATGTGTATATTGCCTTTGGTAGGATGGTCATTTTTACGATGTTGATTCTGCCAATCCAGGAACAAGGGAGGTCTTTCCACCTTCTGGTGTCTTCTGCTATTTCTTTCTTTAGGGTTTTAAAGTTTTCATTGTAAAGGTCTTTTACCTCCTTGATTAGGTTTATACCTAGGTATTTCATTTTTTTAGGGACTATAGTAAATGGTATGGTTTCTCTCAAGGCTTTTTCACTTCTTTCATTCTGGGCATATAGGAAGGCCTCTGATTTTTGCACATTTATTTTGTATCCTGCCACCCTGATGAACTTCTCAATTAGTTCCAGGAGCTTCCTGGTGGAGTTTTTGGGATCACTCAGGTATAAGATAATGTCACCTGCAAATAGGGATAGCTTGACTTCTTCCTTGCCGATTTGAATCCCTCTTATGTCTCTGTCTTGTCTTATGGCTTCGGCTAAGACTTTAAGTACAATATTGAATAGAAGTGGTGAGAGTGGACAGCCTTGTCTAGTTCCTGATTGAAGTGGGAATGCTTCCAATTGTTCCCCATTGAGCATAATCCTTGCTGTGTGCTTGTTGTATACAGCTTTTATTATATTGATAAAGGTTCCTTCCGTTCCTACTGTCTCTTCAGGAAATCTTGAATTTCCTTTTTAATTTCTTCCTGAATCCAGTTCTCATTCAGAATCATATTGTTAAGTTTCCAGGAGTTAGTGTATTTTCTCTTGTTTGTTGTGTTGTGGATGTCCAGCTTTAGGCCGTGGTGGTCTGATAGGGCACAGGTTAGAATTTCAACTTTTTTGTATATGTGTAGATTCATTTTGTGGCCCAATATGAGAAAGTTCCGTGTGCTGCTGAGAAAAATGTGTATTCTTTAGGTGTGTGGGTGAAAAGTTCGATAGACATCTGTAAGGTCCATTTCTTTCAGGGTTTGATTAAGTTCCAAAGTGTCTCTGTTAAGCTTTTGACCTGTTGATCTATCCCATGTTGAGAGGGCAGTGTTGAAGTCCCCAAGAATTATCGTTTGGGGGTTGATTTCTTGCTTTAGACGCTGTAGGGTTTTCTTAATGAATGTGGAGGGGCCTGTATTGGGTGCATATATGGTCAGTATTGTGAAGTCTTCCTGGTGAATTGTACCTGTGACTAAAATGTAGTATCCATCTGTGTCTCTTATGATTTTCTTTGGTTTGAAGTCCACTTTGTCTGAAAGCATAATTGCTATCCCTGCCTGTTTCCTGGTTCCATTAGCTTGCAGGATTTTGGACCAGCCTTTCATTCTTAGGACGTGCCTGTTTTTTGTGGTTGAGATGAGTTTCCTGAAGGCAGCAGATTGTTGGATTGTGATTTTTAATCCAAGTTTGTAATTTGTGTCTCTTAATCGGTGAGTTAATACCATTGATCTTTAATGTTATAATGGAGAAATTATTTTTAATTCTGGACATCTTTTGTTTAGTAGATTTTGTAAATGTGTTGTTGAATATTTATGCTTTGGTGGTATTATACTTCTCTTCTGTCCTCCTGGATATGCTTGTTCTTATCTTCAAGCTTGAGTATCATTTCTAGCATTTTTTGAAGGCCTGGTTTGGTAGACATGTATCCCTTCAAGTTGTCCTTGTGCTGGAAAAGTTTTCTTTCTCCCTCAATCATGACAGATAGTTTTGAGGGGTATATCAGTCTGGGTTGGCATTTTGCTCATTTAATACTCGAAGTATGTCTCTCCAAGGTCTTGCTTTTACTGTTTCCATTGAGTAGTCATTCGTTATTCTAATAGGTTTACCTTTAAAGGTGACTTGCTTTTTTTCTCTTGAAGCTCTCAGCACCTTTTCTTTGTGTTGAATGTGGAGTGTTTTAAGTATTACTTGCCGTGGCGATTTTCTATTTTGGTCATATTTGTTTGGAGTGCGAAATGCCTCTTGTATTTGGATAGGCCTCTCATTCTTTAGTTGTGGGAAGTTTTCATTTATGATGAATTGAAATATTTCCTCTGGTGTGGTATTTTGGGATACTTGTTCTGGTATTCCATGAATGCGCATGTTAGACTTCTTCAGGGTATCCCATATCTCTTGAATGTTCCTCTCCAGTATCTTTTTGGCTTTAATGATCTCTTCCATTGAGCTGGTTAATTCTCCCACTTTGTCTTCAAGATCTAAAATTCTGTTTTCTGCCTCATTTGTTTTGCTGATAAGACTCTCTTTTGAGTTTTGGGTTGAAGATAACTTGTCTTTTAGTTCAATTTTAACTCTGCCTGAGACTGTTTTAACTGCTCTATGCCTATTTTTGTTTCATGAACTGTTTTTCTTAACTCTTCCAAGTGCCTGTTGTGTTCCTGTTCTAAGTGGTTGATACGGTTGTTTAACTCTTCTCGGATTTCCTCTTTCATAGTATTAATCATGGTAATGATCATACTCTGAAAGTCGTTATGTTGGGTCTGGCTTTCATGGCTATTTTCTGTGAATTTGTTCTGGTTGGAATCCATCATTATGGGATTAATTCTTTCGGTGGGAGCTTGGTCTTGTTGGGTTTTGTTTCTGGTGGATCTGCACTTTGACTTGGATATTGTTGTTTTGTTTTGTAGGACCATTCAGTTTCTGTGTGTTTTTCACTGAATTGATGTAGTTGATATTGTTACACTTGCCAGTTATTACTAGTGCTTGCCTTGGATTGGGTATGTTTGTGTATCGTTATATCCTAAATGATGCTATTAGGCTGTTAGTACATCAGTTAAGTCAGGTTAGGTAACCAGGGGGTGAATATTAGTATGGTAGTGCACTTTTACGATTTAGTATCTTGGTGATATGTAAGGGTGAGTGGTGTACTCCCTGGAGTTGTATGTTTTTGGGGTGGCTGTATGAGAATGTTGATCTACAGCAATTGATACTAGAAAGGATCAGTAAGGTGAAAGGAAAAAGAAAAAGTTTACTTATCTTTGGGCTGGATGTGAAGAATCTCGCTCATGTGATATAATGGTTGTAGTGGAGTTCAGATGTATGGCCTGTGTTCCCTTTGTTCCTTCGAGTTTTGCTTGAGTTTCCTTTGGGCTCTATTGAATTCTGAGTAGCAGTTTGTCTTCCGTGGACCAGGTGTGTATGTCCCTGGTGGGCCAGAGAGGCAGAGGGTCTGATGTTGATGGCAGAATTCTTCACCTGGGAAATGGGGGGGGGGCGGTGGAGGCGCGCGGGGGCGGGAGGATGTGAGGGGCTGGGATGGGGGGGGGCTCAGGCTAAGCCGGAGTCGGCCTGGGTGCTCGCCCGGCGGGCAGGGGGCTCCGGGGTGTGGGGGCTGGGGTGTGCTGTGCTGGAACCCACACTCATTATTCTAGGGAATAATGTTTAATATCAGACTATTGGAGAAAAAATAATTATATCAAAACATGGCTTACCATCTGAGTCTTGAAAAACCATTGGTATATAGATATATTGAAAGGGTGTGTTTTGTTTCAAAGACCCTAACTTGAATCCTAATCTGGCTAAAGATGGGGAAGCATTTTACCCAACACTTAATAATTGTATCAAAAGGAATTACCCTCTGTGTTTTTGGTTTTTCATAAGTAGTTGTGCTGACCTGTAACTGAAACACAGTGTAAGGATTTCTCTTTCTCTTCCTTTTCCTTCCTTCCTCCCTTCTTTCTTTCCTCTCTCCCTCCCTCCCCCCTCCCCCCTCCCCCCTCCCTCTATCTCTCCTCCCTCCATCCCTCCCCCTTTTCTCCCCTCCCCTCCCCTTCCCCTCCCCTCTCCTCCCTTTCCCCTCCCCCTCCTCCTTTTCCCCTCCCCTCTCCTCCCTTTCCCCTCCCCTCTCCTCCGTTTCCCCTCCCCTCCCTTTCCCCTCTTCTCTTTCCCTTCCCCTCCCCTCTCATCTTCTCTTCTTCTCTCTTTTTTTAAAGAACATGGTCTTGTGCAACCCAAGCTGACTTCCAAAACTTATGGTCCTTCTACCTCGGTCTCTCTGGTGCTGGCACTACAACAGTGTAGCACCAGGACTTGCATGTCTTTCTTCTCTAGAGTAAGTGACATTTAGTTATTTTATTATAAACTCACAAAATTTGTTAGTAGCTGACAGGAGTATGATTAAGTAAATTAGGTGTTTGTAACAAATTTACTTGATTGTTCTATTGCTGGGCATTTAAATGTTTTCCATTTTTAAAATTGCAATGTTTACTCTTTTCTTAATTATTTTTGCAAAAAAAAAAAATTCTGGGAAAATTAAGCGCCATATGTACTCCCTAATAAGTGGCTCCTAGTACCAAACCCACCCAGCCCACCTTGAGACACTCAAAGGTAAATCTATGTAATACCTACAGTAATTGCAATGATTATGAACAGGAGGGATGGGGTTGGAGGGCCACACCAGAAACAAGGAGAGAAGTGACCATGTTACAGCAGAGAAAATAGGCCTCCATCAAGGACTGCAAGTAAGTAATGTGACACCTGGTTAAGTTCACAGACATTTGTTCCTGATCATTTACAACTGAGGGGGTATGATCTCACCAGAAGGGGAGGGCATATAGTCTGGCAGATAAAAAGTAACCATTTTGCAAATGGGTGATTGACCCCTCCCTCACTGAGGTTTCCTACTTTTATTACATCTACCCTTGAATGTGCTCTTATAATAAGACTCCAGTTTAACAGCTTTTTGTCTCTGGCCAGGGGGTGTCATCCAATACCCATCAGGATGGAGTGAAGGGCATTGCAGGAGCAGCAAAACAGCAAAAGAAAATCAACAAACCACAATCCAGAATTTCAGAGACTCTATATCAACCACCTAGAACTAGGCCAGACTAATCTCTCCCCATCCTGAAGCTCAGGGACATTTGCGGAGAGGGGGTGGTAAGAGTGTAAGAGCAAAAGGATGGGAGGAGCAATGATATGCAAGATACTCCACACAAGTTAGGGCCGAAGCAATCATAATTGGACTTTGCATGCCCTGCGCAATGTCCAACACACTATTGACCTCACAAAGTCTAGCATCTGCTAAAGGCACCAAGATCCTTGGAGGCAAGGGATTGGCAGCCACAGTAGTGTTCCTATGCTTAAGGGGAACACAGGAAAGGGTTCAGGGAAATGCCACTGGGTCCTTGTACGTCATCGGAGAGGAGGGTCCAGAGAAGAGCCAGGCATGCATAATAAAGGACTCTCTGGGAATTGGGGCGGGAGGCTCTGGGGGATGGAGAGGGAGAGGTGAGGGAAGGGGGATCAGGGGGTTCGGGGGGAGGAGGAGGGAGGGAGAGAACTGGTGTACCTATTAAGTTTGTATGAGCGGAAATAATAATAAAAAATGTATAAAAAATTTCTGGGGCTGGAGAGATGGCTCAGGGGTGAAGACTCTGTCTCCCAAGCAGAAGGTCCTGATTTCAGATCCAGGTTCCATGCTAGGCAAAAATGGTGTCAGCCTGCGCTTTCAGTCCTGGTGGGAAGAGCCTTGGAAATCTCAGAGCGAAAGCAATCCAGTTAGATTTTTGAAGTCACTTTTAGTCAGCCACAGGGACACACAGTGTTCTCTGATACACAC
Source organism: Typhlomys cinereus (assembly GCA_023101885.1). Classification (NCBI taxonomy): domain Eukaryota; kingdom Metazoa; phylum Chordata; class Mammalia; order Rodentia; family Platacanthomyidae; genus Typhlomys; species Typhlomys cinereus. Next base: position 1,554,210 of record JALPQD010000110.1, on the reverse strand, counting down.
ACACACACACACACACACACAATAAAAAATTCTGTAGCTTTCAGCTATTGTGATATTGAGTAATAGTTTGTTATTTCACTTAATATTTATATTAGAACTTCTGCCTTTTGTACCTCTTGGTGTTTGGGGCTAATCATTTTTAGATTGTCTTGTTTCTGTCCACATATCAACTTTTATTCTCTGTATTTCACAGCTTGTTTTCCTTGATATTTTATGGTTGTACCATAGGGATGAAACCATGTGTTGTGAAACTCATCTAGACAGGCCTGATGATACAGGAGGCATGTTAAGATCAAAGTAGATTTTTGCCCACAGGATTGTAGAAGTTGAATTTTCAATTACTTGTGTCTGAATAGGTCAAAGGTATCAAACGGGGAGAACTGTGGGAGTATTGCATATTTGAAAAGTGTTTCTTGTGGTCTCTTCTTTGCTAATTTATATTATATTGTTATTTTAATGATGCTGCTGAGTAGTGGATGAATTTATTTAGTTTCACATTTTTTTCTCTTCTGAAAGCAACATATAATTATTTTACACCACTAGAACATAAAAGAGTCCTTTGCTGCATTCTGCCACCCACCAAGATTTTTCATTTTTGGCTTATATTCAGATGTGTAGATAAAGATTATTTATTTATTGTATTAAAACAATTGAAGTTTAAGGATAATTCAGCAAGAAAATGGGAAAGGCAGACAAAAAAGAGAAATGTACATTTTTTGTAATGCATTAATAATTATGTGCTATTTTCATTCCTTTTTGTAGATTTTGAGTCTTCTGGGATTTCCTGACAGAGTCAAATGTGGGAGAAGTCTTCTGTACTCCTCTGAAAGGTGAAGTAAGCAACTACATCTCAACAGTAGGCTGTGGAAGAGAGTATTCACAGGTAATGTCTACCTTACTATCATTGGTATGTATTCAATAATAACGATTTTTTTAAAATCAAACTTATTGGAACACGTCTATATCTGTAGATGAATATTATCTTGTTATAAACAGGCTCTTGGGGAACCCATCCCCTGTCATCTAACTAAAAGCATTTTCAAAATATTTCCTTGGGAATTATGTCCCCTGGTAGCATTCTTTTCGGTGCTCTCTTTTCAGCGGTGGCATCTCTCAGCCCTCTATGGGCCTATTTGGGAAATAATGTAAATTCCTTCAGAGCTAGTGTGGTACCATCATTCCGGCCCAAAGCAAGAAGGACAAATAACATAAGGTGACCAGTTTTCCTTTTTGGAATCTGTGTGTGCACTGAAAAGCTTATATACTGTGTTGAAAATTAAGAGGTGAGTCTGAGCTTAAACATTGATAATATTATTTAAGTAATTATATTCTGTACTTTATAGAGAGGCGTATTTATTTGGATGTGTAAATATTGCTGTTTTTTCTTATTAAGATCAATCAGTCAATGTGTCAGGATTCCAGAAAAGCTCCTGTACTAATCAGTTTAAATAAGATGGTGCCTTCACTTCCTTACACTGTGTACCTTCAAGACTTTTTAATTTGCCTCTTACAAATGATTCCCTGCAGGTGTTTTGCAATGTTTCTCAAAGTGTCATTAGAGTGCTTGTTAAAAATACATATTAAAACTTTCACATCACAGTACTGGCAGTGTAACTCAGTAGTAGAGAACATGCCCAGCATAAGTCTTGCGTTCAGTCCTTGCACGTGCTCATACCTGAGCACACACACATAATTCGTATTGTAGACTTTTTTTAAAAAATTTTTTTATTATTATTTATTCAATTGTGCGTGTATGCGTGTGTGCGCGCATGTATGTGTGTGTGTGTGTGTGTGTGTAGAACCACGGGCGAATTCGGGAACCACCATGGATGCCTCCACCTCCTCCTTGTTTACTCTGCCCTGGGATTCACAGGTTCTGCCCTACCAGGACCGGAAACGCAGGCCGCCCCTGCTTCTGCCTGACGTCTATACGTGAGGTCTAGGATCCGAACTCAGGACCTACTGCCTGCAAGACAGAGGCTTAACCCCTGAGCCACCTCTCCAGCCCCCGTATTGTAGACTTCTATCCTGTTAGGATCAGGGTGGTCTGGGGTATAACTAGGAATCTGCATATTATGAATGTCATCAAAGACTGAGGAGTAAAACCAGGCATCTCCTAATCTATCTATCTATCTATCTATCTATCTATCTATCTATCTATCTATCATCTATCTATCTACACACACGTGCACATGTGTATGTACACATGTACACACAGTCATTGTACATATATACACACAGTCATTGTATAGTTGCTTGAGTGTTGCTTTGCATACAAAAATATATCCTGCTGTTTTGACAAAGGATTATATTTCCAAGTAGTTATAAGATCAAATTGAGACTGTAATAGAATAAAACTGAGTGAAGTATTTTGAACTTTATGGCTAAATTTGGAAGGTATATATTTTTCCTTGGATAAGTCTTTTTTCCCCACAGAGACACCACATACCGAATGTTATTAAACATCCGCTTTTTGAATTTGCTAGTAAAGTCAAGGGCAAAGAATAATGGGCTAGCATCAGAGGTCCCTGGATTCTATGCTACATTACATTTAGCATCTAGTTCAGCATTTTCAGTAAATGTACTGAAAGTTTTACTGGGCATATGGTTTGAAAAGTCAGAATGCTTGCTTTTGCTGCCCTGAGATCTGTGCGAACTGCTTTGAATCCTCTCCACCAAAGGAAGCATTAACACAACATGAAGCAGTACTTTTCAGGGGAAGTTTTATTTGTTGTATTCTTGTAGTTCTGTGTCCCTGGTCCTCTTATTGTTTTGGTGAGCATTAGCTCTTGGGACCTAAACACAGTCTATGTTCCAATGGTAAAGAACAGCCACTAACAAATGCTGAAAAAAAAAAAAAAAAAAAAGAAAATCTGCAGCCATGTCAAACTGTTTTCCTTTCTGTGTAGCAGAAGTTGTTTGCAACCTGTTCTTGCATCTTAGCTCCAATGTGTAGCATATGTTGATAGAATGATACTTACAGTGGCTTTAAACAGGTCACACCCCAAATATTCCACTTTTAAAATGAGATTCCTGTGGGAAGGGATGTGGAGAATAGGAGAGCAAATACATCAGCTATATGTATATTAAAGGTAGAGCCTGGGCAGGGACAGTAAGAAGGCAGAGGGAGCAGCGTGGGAGTTGGAGGAGCAAGGGCATTGAAGGGATTTCACATTCAGATGTATCATGGTCTCAGAGGAAAGATGGTGGACACTAAAGCAAGCACAGCATGAACCACCAATGCTGAATGGATTTGAAAAAGAACTTTAAAACCTCTGAGGCAATGTGACATAAAGTGTGTATGATCCTCCTGTATGCCAGGAATTATGAATGTGTTCTCAGAACAGACAGACAAATAGCAGGTAGACAAAGGCAGTTTCAGATACATTTGAATGAATATATGCTATTTCATGGTCAAGAGCTGTCTACATGACAATACTGGCTAAGGCAGCATTAGGATGTTGTCCTTCTAATGTAATGCTGGGAATGGGAGTTGGATGGTGACGAAAGTTTGTGGTTTCCCTGGCCCTGGGGGGCCAGTGGGAAGCTATTTTCGAAAGTGGTTTTGAACAAAGAACTGTCCGCAGAACTGGTTTGAGAGTGGGTTTATAAGTAAATAGCACCAAAGGATACTCCCAAATGACTCATGCCACCTATGTAAATAAATACTGAAAATCTGAACATTTGAATTCGTCTGTATCTTTTTTTTATTCCACAGATTTGAAATCTTTATCTCTAATGTGTATCTACTTTCTTTTTTTTTTTAACTTTTTTTTTTATTATTTTATTCAACTGTGTTCATGTGCGTGGTGTGTATGTGCGCTCGCGTGTGTGTCTGTGTGTTTGTGTGTGTGTAGAACCACGGACGAACTCGCGAACCATGGACACCTCCACCTCCTTCTGCCCCGGGATTCACAGGCCCCACCCTACCGGGACCAGAAGCGCAGGGCGCCCCCGCTTCCGCCTGGCGTCTATACGTGGGATCTGGGTTCGAACTCAGGACCTTCCGCCTGCAAGGCGGAGGCTTAACCCCTGAGCCACCTCTCCAGCCCCTACTTTCTTTTTTAATACAATATTTTTATGTTTTCTTTCTTTACATTTTCTATTATCTTTATAACTTCATTGTCTTAGCTAAGATCATTTCTGACTTTTTATGTCTGTTGATTAGAATGGCTTAAAATATATTTATACTTATAATTTATATATGTAATATTTATATTTTGTCATGTTTCCTATTTCATTTTCTGTAAGTTTGTCTTGATTTGTTTTGTTGAGACAGGTGTTAGTTTTTGGGGGAAATGGATTAAGAATGACTCTGACCATTTGTGGTACCATGTGGAGGTCCATGAGTGAAGAGAAGCTAGTATCAAGGAGTGACTTGTGAAGAAATGAGTGTTTGTTAGAGTTGAGGGCCTGGTGGCCAAGGGAACCATAAATTTAACCTTAAGGTGGAAGAGCATTAGAACAAAAGAGATGGCTTGAAGTCAGAGAGGGTAGGAGAGACCTGCCATGGACAGCATGGCTGGAGGAAGTCAGAAGAGAGAAAGAGAAATAAAGTGAGAGAGCTTCTATGGTCTTCAGACCTTGGTAAAGGATTGCATGGGCATTATTAGTGAAGCAATGTTGCAGAACTTCTGTGTCCAAATTCCTTCATCCCAAGCTGATATAGAAGCTGGGATGTCATTGAATGCTTTAAATAAAATTTATTGAAAAGCAGGGAGGGGAGGGACATCTGATTGCTTGGGAAAACTGGGGAGGAAAAAGTCGTCTCTGGCTGTTGGGGATGCCAGAGGCAAGGCAAGACAGTTCCAAGTCTTGGTCTGAAGCTCTGGACACTGGGTGCCCCTTTTATTAGTTTTTGGGGGATGGAAAATGGAAAAATTTTATTGGCTTTTCTCTCTGATCTTTGATTGGTGGTCCCTGGTGGGCCTGGTTTGAAAGTCCCTCTGGTGGGCTTTGTGGCACACCCCCTGGTGGGGTTCCTATGTACTGAATTCAGCACAGGTTTCAAGTCAGTCTTCCCCATATATATGCTGCTTTTCACAAGCTTGTGGCCTTGTTTAATTTCCTCTGGTCTCCCTCTCTGTTCTCACTGCCTAGAGAAATCTACCTCCATTAGGAGGGCCGTTGGAGAAGTGTCCAACTAGGGTGGAGGAGGCTTTACAAGATGACAGCTATGTGAGTAGGTAGCCTTGATCTTATTTCCAGTCCTTTTGCTTCAACCTCTCAAGTGCTGAGATTATAAGTATGAGCTACTACACCTGGTTCCTATTTTATCTTCAACATCATTTTTGTAATGTCTTGCCATCTTGGTCTTCAGGTGTTTGGGGCCAGATTCAAAGAATGTCTGTAACAATTCCAGTTTAGAGACTGGGGAGATGGCTGGAGGGTTGAAGGTTTGGCCTGGCAAACAAAAGGACCGAATTTAGATCCCAGATCCCATGTAAAAATGCTGGGTGGAAATAGAGGCAGCCTGAAATCTGGCCCTGGAAAGCAAAGCTAGGGAAACCCCAGATTGGGCCTCCATAGGCACACACACTTATGTGCCCTCATGCATATACACAGACACACAGACACAGACACGGACACAGACATCTACACAGACAAGGACACACACACACACACACACAGAGCAAAAAAAATAACCTTAGTTGATATCAAAGGAATATGAACTTCACTTAGGCATTTGGTAGAAATTAGAAACCCCAAGGGCAGAGCATAGAAGTTTGTGTCTAGTAAGCCATCTGGATGTGTGCTGGAGTTTAACGATGGCTTGAGGTATGTTCACTAACTGTAATTGTGCAAGTCACTTATGTTCTCTCTGGTTTTCTGAGCAGGAAGATTAGAGGTTCTGAAACTTTGGGGCACATGAGTCAGTTGTTGAGTTTGTTAAAGAAAAAGATTAATACAGACTGTTAAAGTGCTGAGAATAAGTGATTATTGAGTGCTCAGGCCTAAATGAGACATCTGTTTTCAACTCCCTGTCCAAAGCTCAGAAAATATCTTAGAAGAGGGGGAGGAAAGAAAGAATGTAAGAGCTGGAAGGAGAGGAGCAGTGCTGTGAAACACTGTCTTCTGGACCTGATGTGACTGCTGTACTCAGGAGTACAGGAGTAGATGTGGTTACCTGCATGAGAAATGAACAAAGACAGATCCAGCCAGCCAGCATTCTAGCGTGGGTGGGATTTCAAGTTCCCACCTTAACTCAAGAGCTTTTGGCAATTTACAGCTGCTGAAGTAGGGAGAGCTACTTTATTCTTTGAGGAGAGTAGCCACTGGTAGGTTGCCCATGCCCCGCACCTATGCCAGTATGGCAGCAATAATGGAACTCAGTATGGCCCATTAAAAAAAAAAAAAAAGACAGGGACATGAAGGTGTGAGGAAGACTTTGGGGAAGGAAGTAGAAATGGTGTATATGATAAAGATACATTGTGTATGTGTCTGAAATTCCCAAAGAATAAATAAATAACATTAAAAAAACCAGATGAAACAAAACATCAAGAACATAAAAACAGAAACAACCCCTTCCCCCCCAAAAAAGAAAAACAAAACCTTAAGCAGCAACTTTCTTCTGACCTCGTGCTGTGATAATCACTTTGTAGGTGTTAGATGATTAAGTCTGCATTCCAGCAAGTTATCCAAAAATCATTCTCATATCTGTGGTCCATACCTGATGGATATATCTATTTTTCTCAAGCTCCAGGTTGATATGATTTCAGTGGCTTCTCTCTGCTTAGTAGCTCACAGCTCGAGGTCAGAAGTTTGTTTGCAAAATGCAACTTGGATTATTTTTCACCAAAGCCAAATTGTGTTCTGATTTCTTTCCTTTAAAAAAATATGATGTTTTCCCTTATCTACTCAGATTACTCTATATTTTTTCTGAGGCTTTTTTTCCCCCTTGGCAAGGCAGTTAATTCACTAAAAGAGTTTTCTAATTCTTAAAAACTAGGAGATTTCCTATGTAGTTTTTCTAGGTAATTCAGAAAAATAGTAATGGTTAAACAGTGGTTCTATGGAATGACTTTCTATGAGATGTACTCTTTGTCCCTGGACAGTCCCCTGTGAATGCTTGTATGTTTTTTTCCGTTATTGTATCATTTATATTTTTCTTCAGTTTTTAAGTATATTCTTATTAGTGTTCATGTTTGTTTATCTTTCTCTTGTCTCCTCAATCTTTGTTATCTGTCCATCTTCTCAAATGGAAGACATTTCCAAGCTTGTTTTACCTGTGTTGGGGACAGCACCTAGGACCTCACATAAAGTACACAGTACACCACTGAGCTACCCCACCCCATATCACCCACAGGGTTCACGGAGCCTGTTTCTTCAAGTCTGGCAGATCCTCAGACGTACCTTAATATTGCCTTTTTTTTTTTTTTTTTTTTACTTTTTCCCCATTTTCATGTGTTTGTATGGGTGTTATACGTGTGTGTGTATGTGTACGTGCAGATGTGAGGATAAGTGTATGAGCACGTGTGTGCATATGGAGCCTGAGGTCTCCAAACTTAATGGGTAGAGATAGAATTCAAGCCAGGCTGTCTAGATGCAGAGCACATGGCCCATGCTTAGTTTCCAAAGCCAGAAATCCAGGATTATTTTTACCCTTCCCACCACTGTGTGTCTGGTTGGGCTTTTTGACTTCCTCTTTCTCAAAATGTGTCCACTTCTCTGCATTCCAACATAAGAATTTGCCATCATCTCATGCCTTTACTACTATAATTAATGTCTTTTCCCATTCAAATTTATTTCTTTTCCCCTTTATTACCCCTATCTCCTTAAAATAGATAGAATTCTGTTCTTCCTAGTGGATTCCTATGCTTCAGGAGCTCAGTCCTTGAACCATCAGTCACATATCAGTGTTGCCTCATTGTTGAGCAAGCCCTGTCAATCATGGGGACCAATTTCAGACAGTTCAAGAGTCTTGATGTAAGGTAAAGCTTTAAGAATACTAGAAATACTTTAGTGGTACTTGACACTTGAGAGGGTGGAAAGTTAAAATTAGTCTTTGCCATTGTTGGTGTTTGATTTCTTTTTTTTTCAAATTTATTTTATTTTATTTTGTGTGTGTGTGTGTGTGTGTGTGTGTGTGTGTGTGTGTGTGTGCACTATATGTCCTTGTGGAGGATCAAGGTAGACTTTGGCAGTGATCCTGGATGGCTTCTACCTCCTTCTTGTTTTATTCCTGGATTTCCCAGGCTCTACCCACCAGGGCCAGAGTTTCTACCGGCATTTTTACATGGGATCTGGGATCTGAACTCAGGACCTTCTGTTTACAAGGCAGTATCTTAACCCCTAAGCCATCTCTCCAGCCCTTGATTTCTTTTTATTGTGATAAAAGAATAAGAAAGAAATTCAGCATCTGGGTTGGCTGAGAAAGGAGTATGGTTTGTACTTCTAGTGGCCTCAGAAGGACTCGCCTCCATCCATCCCACTGTCCTGTTGTGCTTCAGCCTCTGTGGTCACATTCTCTTCCTATGGGACCTTGCAATCACTCCTCCTCTTCCTCTGGGCCTCAACATATGTTTTCCTCTAGCTGATGACCACCTTTCCATTTTTCACTTGTCTGTTAAACACTACCACTTCATTGTTCAGGTCTCGCTTTAAACTTCCGGCACCTAGAAACCTTCTCTGGTCCCGTTGATTTCTTTTTAAATTGTGTGTGTGTGTGTGTGTGTGTGTTGTGTGTTGTGTGTTGTGTGTATGTGTGTGTGTGTACAAGAGGGTTCTTTGAGTGTGTGCCTGTGGAGGCCCAAGAGATGACATTAGAAATCATCCTGGGTTGCTCTATCTCCTTTTGCTTTGCTTTGGGATTTTCCCAGGCTCTGCCTTCCAAAGTTGGGATTGCAGGCCACTGCCATTTCCACTTGGCATTTTTATGTGGAATCTGGGATCTGCTTGTGAGGCAAATGCTTTAATCCTGAGCCATCTCTGTAGCCTTCTCTCTTTCCCCTGATATTCCCCCCCCACATACACATTGATTTCTCTACAGATTGGGTGAAACCCTTTTTGGCATGGTGCCGAAGCCCTTTTTGGCATGGTGCCATAGCACTCCATTCTTTCCTCCTCATATGACTTGTTAAACTTTAGTAAATTGTCCTCTTGTCTCTGTTAGCCTATAAACTGTGCCTTATTTATCTCTGTGTTTCTGTTATCCGGTACAGAAGTTCAATAGGTATCGATTGCATGAAAGAGTCAGTGAGTATTTAAATGAACCCAATATTGTCTGCCAGTTCCTTGTGCCTTCCTCTTTGTAGATTAACTAGCAGGTGATGTATCAGTTAGGATTAGGTTTACCTGTAAGCATTCACCAGAATCAATAGCTTAAACAAATTAGGGGATTAATTTTCTTCTAAGTAAAATAAGTGTGAAACTAGGGTCTCCATGGCGCAGAATGGTTGTTTGCTGGTGTCTCTGTGGCCTCCTGTGTTGGGAAGTGATTCTTGCCCTATCTTGATCTTGAGATGGCTGGCAGAGCTCTGGCTGTCTACAACTCTTCTAGGATGGAAAGAAAGGTCGAAATGCCAGTTTGCCAGCCTTCTGTTAGTGCTTGCTCCCACTGTCTCAGGAAATTGCCTGAAAGGCCTTCCAGGAGACTTTACCTTATATTTGCCCTTTCAGGCCTATCATGGTATCACTTCTGGCTGCCAGAGAGTCTAGGCGACAGAGGCTTTGCCTGACTCTTTGCAACTTGCTACAAAATTGGTGCTGTGTTACCAAGAAAACGGTACAGCTGAGTGGTACAGCAGTCTCTTCCCAGAGGGTATTGTGAGTTCCTTTCAAGTGGTCACAAACAACTTTAGTAAATAATTGGTTTAACCATCTGTCCTTTTTCCCTTCTTCCCCCTTTCCCTCATTTTCTTCCTTTTGCAGTGCTGGGGATTAAGGCCTGGATAGTACTCAGCAAATATTCTCCCACTGAGCCGCACCCCACCCCATTTCAGTATGTAATGATAAGAATAATTGGCATGCCGTATGTACTCCCTAATAGATGGCTCCTAGTACCAAACTCACCCAGCCCACATTGAGACACTCAAAAGTAAACCTATGTAACACAGTAATTGCAAGGATTATGAACAAGAGAGATGGGGTAGGAGGGCCACACCAGAAACAAGGAGAGAGGGGACCATGTTACAGCAGAGAAAATAGGCCTCCATCAAGGTCTGCAAGTAAGTAATGAGAAACCTGGTTAAGTTCACAGACGTTCTTTCCTGATCTCACCAGAAGGGGAGGGCATATAGTCTAGCAGATTAAAAGTAATCATTTTGCAAATGGGTGATGGACCCCTCCCTCACTGAGGTTTCCTACTCTTATTACATCTACCCTTGAATGTGCTATTATAACAAGACTCCAGTTTAACAGCTTTTTGTCTCTGGCCAGGGAGTGACATACAGTGCCCAGCAGAATGGAGTGAAGGGCATTGCAGGAGCAGCAAAACTGCAAAAGAAAATCAACAAATCACAATCCAGAACTTCAGAGACTATATCAATCACATAGAACTAGGCCAGCCTAATCTCTCCCCATCCTGGAGCTCAGGGACATTTGCGGAAGAGGGGGCGGTAAGATTGTAAGAGCAAAAGGATGGGAGGAGCAACGATTTGCAAGATTCTCAACAATAGTTGGGGCCAAAGCAATCATAATGGGACTTTGCATGCCCTGCGCAATGTCCAGCGCACTGTTGCCCTCATAAAGTCTAGCATCTGTTAAGGGCACCGAGACCCCTGGAGGCAAGGGATTGACAGCCATAGTAGTGATCTTATGCTTAAGGGGAACAAGAGAAAGGGCTTATGGAAATGCCACTGGGTCCTTATATGTCATCGGAGAGGAGGACCCAGTGGAGAGTTAGGCGTACACAATAAAGGACTCTCTGGGAATTGGGGGGGAGGCACTGGGGGATGGGGAGGGGAAGGAGGGAGTTCAGGGGGAGGAGGGGGTTCGGGAGGGAGGAGGGGGTTCGGGGGGAGGAGGGGGGAGGGAGGGAACTGGTAAAAGAATTTTAAAATGTATAATTAAATTTTTAATAAAAAAAGAATAACTGGCATGCCTGTTACTTTAGACATTTATTATTTTCTTAGATGGAGAACATCAAAAATCCTCTAAAGCAATTTGGAAATTGTCATCAGCCATAGTTACCTTATTGTGCTATGGAACATCAGCAGTTATTCCTTCTAACCCCTGACCCATTTATTGTCATTTGACCCCTCTCCCCCATTCTACCCTTGCCATTCTTCTTGGCCTTTCCACACTCTGGTGACTAATATTCTATTCTCTACTTCTTTGAGGTTACCTTTTATTTTTAGACTCTAATAGTTACTTTATATAACATTTATGTTCTGTTTTTTAGATGTTTGAAAAATCTATGTGATCGCTTTTATTAATGTTACTTTTTTCTGGGATTTGCACTTGCTGATTTAGTCACAGCCTTTCTCAAGATTCTATTGAAATGTACCCCAGACTCTACTGGTAAAAGTGTAACTTGATAGAATACTAACAGAAGATTTGGCAATACACAGTAAAAAACAGGACTCTGTAATCTCTTCTTGTTCATTCTTTTCCTACAAATTTATCACAGAAAGTCAGAAATCCAAACAAAATTGTGAGCATTACATTATTCATTGAAGAATGTTTGCAATAGTGAAGAATTAGTTCAAGCTAGAAGATCATTGATAATAGAACGGTTATGCATATATGGCATTTTCATATAGGTGAATGAAGTACTAATAAAATCAGATTTTGGGGGGGCAGTAGAATTTAATGGCATTGAATAATGCTCAAGATATAGTATGGGAGAAGCATAAATCAAGATTGTATAGATACAAAAATATCACACTCTTAATTGTATAAAATTGACACAATTATTACAAAGCACAAAAAATGACTGCAAAGAAATATAACCTTAAATTTTTTATATTTGTGCTATGAGTGATTTTTATTATTATGTATCTTTTTTATATGTTCTGCTGTGACTACATATTGCTTTATAATTTTAAAATGAATTTCAAGGATATGCTTACTATTTTGATGATACTGACTTCCTTTTTTAATAATTATTTTACTTTATTTATTTTGCATGTGTATATGTGTGTGAGGGGCACTGTATGTCCCTGTAGAGAACCAAGGGTGACTTTGGGAATAAACCTGGATTGCTTCTACCTCCTTTTTGCTTCACTTTTTGATTTCTTAGGCTTTGCTTAGAAGTGCCGGCTGCCTCTTTTCTGCTTGAAATGGGACCTGGGATCTGAACTCAGGACCTTCTGCTTTTGAGGCAGAATCTTTTTTTTTTTTTTTAAACATTTTTTATTATTATTTCCGATCATATAAACTTAGTAGGTACACTGGTTCCCTCCCTCCCTCCTCCTCTCCCTGACCCCCCTGCTCCCCTCCCCTCATCCCTCCCTCCCTATCCCCCAGTGCCTCCCCCCCAATCCCCGGTGAATCCTTTAATGTACATGCCAGTCTCTCCTCTGGGCCCTCCTCTCCGATGACGTACAAGGACCGCATTCCCCTGAATCCTTTCCTGTGTTCCCCTTAAGCATAGGAACACTACTGTGGCTGTCAATCCCTTGTTGAGGCAGAATCTTAACCCCTGAGCCATCTCCCCAGCCTGATGATACTGATATTTATTTAGCATGAAAAGTGATTTTTTCCCCCTGAGGCAGGGTCTTATTTTATAACCTAGTCTGGTCTAAAACTCATGTAGCTTGGGCTTGCCTTTGAACTTGCAGTGATCTTCCTGCCTCAACCACTCTAGTGCTTGCTATGAGCTGCCTTTTCTTTTTCTCTTTTTTGAGTGCAGCGCTTACTTTGTTGTCCAGCTGGCCTCGAACTCTTAGGGTCAAGTGGTCTGCTTCGGCCTTCCAGGTTGCCAAAATTACAGGCAAGGGCCATGGAGCCGGGAAAAGCTAAACTTTCATGTTGATGTGTTAATAAAAGAAGAATAATCATATAGTAGATAAAATCTGTGTGACTTGGGACTTACACCTTAGACACATTTTTCTGAATATGTTTAGAGATATTTCCTCTATTTTTTCTAGTAATTTAGGCCTTACCTTATAGAGCCTAGTAAATTAAAATCTCAAAAAAGTTTTTTTTCTATTTATTGTTTTGCTTTGTTGCAAAAACATTGTTGATGCTGTTAAAAGCAAAACACTACAGGATTGAAATTTTCACATTCAATAGCTATGCCATTGATTCCCTTTTCCATGTTTAATATTTAATCATTTCCAGGATACTCTTGATGTTAATGCATAAGTAGAATCTTGCTACTAATATGAGTTTCTGTTAACATGGAGTGTATATATGAGTATATATTGCTTTACAAGCATGAGGGATTGTGGTGCATGTGACGTTCACATAAGAGCCATAAAGAAGATGTGGTGACACAGTGACCTGTTTCATATTGACTCTATAGTCCGGCACACTTTAATTTTATGGTTATATTTAAGAATCTTAGATAAGGAGAGAGAATACGAATAGCATACTAAATAATGTCAGGTAAAACAACAACCATATCAGTAATATGTACATGCATATATATATATATATGAATTTTGGTATCCTGGGACCAGAATGCAAGGTTTAGTGTATATCTGGGGGAGGGGGGCATTTTTGAAGCAGTTTCCCACAGGCTATTTGAGAACAAGCATACCTTGAAGTTTTGCTTCTGTTAGCTCTCAGTTAAGGAAATAATACTGACAGAAAGTAGAGTCTACTCATAGCTTTAAGCAACTCTGTACTTTGTTGAATATATTGTCTACATGCCATCTGTGCAGCTATTTGAAAAAATAGCATTTAGTCAAAAAAGACTTTGCTGAATTACTGCCCAGGGATCAAATCTGATCATCCAGCTCTCTCCATTTAATTTTTATTTTAAAACTATTTATTTATTGATATTGTGCACATGTGTTGTATGATGTATATGTATGTGTGTGTTAATGTTTACACATAAGTGCATGCCATGGTATATATGTGTAGGTAGGGAACATGTTGTGGAGTTGGTTCTTCTCATCCACTTTTATGTGGTTGTAGGAATGGAACTCAAGTTATTAGGCTTCTGTGGTAGTGGAACAGCTCACTACCACTCCTTTTTATTCATGGCCTATCAGGTTAAGAAGGGGAGTTTACTTGTATGTTGTTTTTTTAAAAAAGTAATGAAGAATTAGTCTCAAGAAAGTTATATTGCAATCTTCCATTTTGTTGTTTTCCATAGAGTGCCAAACTTTACTAAGCCAGCTTCCCCCACCTAATTCTCCAGAGAATAGTCCCACCCACCATGGGCTGGGTCTTCCCCATCAATTAGACAGAGAGACAATCTTTTGTGTATACATGAGCCCCAGATTTTTCTTCTTTTGTCTTTTTCACTTCCTAAAAACTAGAGACCTGATACCTGTGACACAATATTTATTGATTAACATACTTCCTTCTATGAAACTCCATCTTGAGATTTACCTCACTGCTCTAAACACACTCTTACTCATCCTCCTTTTCCTCCTCCCTCTCTCCCTCCCTTCCTCCCTCCAAATGTGCTTATTATACAAGTCTAACAGGATCCAGCCACTCTAGCTGGAGTTCCTGGTGATGCTGAATGTCTGGTTTGTACTCACATCCTCATTTTGACCTCATGAAGCAAGCAGTAATGGAATGGCCAGTGTCCCAGTGTATGCTACTCAGAACATAAATGCAATCCCACCCCCCATCCCCCATTCTCTACAGAGTTTAATTTCTCTTCATTTTTTGGGAAGTCTTTTCTTTTGATTGATTGGAAGTCATTAAAGTTGGTCCTGCTCCTGTTTATAGGCCTTGAACTGTTTTCAGGTGGCAGAGGGACTTTATGGCCACTGTGAGGCCATTAGGAGAGGCAGTTTTAATGACATGTAATTGCCAATGTAGAAAATATCCAGAAGGACTTGAGGAAACTTAAAAATTTATGAAGAGAAAGGAGGGGACACACAGAGATTTTTAATTAGTGGCAATGGGAACCTGGTGGCCACTCTTTAATTTTTCTAGGCCCCTCAAAGACCATTTTGATTTGCCCAGCAACCAAATAAGACAACTGTCTTAAGTAACTACATAGAACCTACTAATTTACATTTGTTATTAAGTTAATAGACATAGGGGAATATTTTCTCCTCTTGAATTGGATTGAGGTCAGTCATTTTCTTCAAGTAAAATCCTTCCATTTAGACAAATTTAAAATACTCAGGTACCTTATTAAATACTGGGACTGACTCTGGAGACAATCTGCTTGGATTTAATTCCTGGCTCTTTGGTCCTCTAGAGCAAGTTATTTAACCTGTCTCAGTTTCCTTAAGTGTAAAATGGGAAATAATATATGTATAATATATTTCATAGTGTTATTTTGAGGACTGTATTAGTTTACAAGGAGTGTATTTAAGCCTTTGTAACTTCTATCGAAACCTTAACTATTGCTATTGATTACTTATTAAGACCTTAGAACTAGGACCTAATTTTATTAAAGATAATTGCAGGGTACCCAGCATGTTCAAACATTTCCAAAAAGAAAACTCCAAGTCAAATTCTTCGAAATACCTTAGTCACAAAGATAGATGACATTGTTGAAGGTGTTAAATTCCATATTTCTCAATAGGTGACTTACCTTAGATGCACTATGGTTGTATGTACACTTTATGCTTAGTGCACTTTTAGCTGACAGGTGGCCATGACGCTGACCTGGGTTTCTCTCAGGAACGTAGGTTAAAACGGCATTCAGTTGAAGTAAATATGCAAGCATGTGTGCCTTACCTGCTGAACTTTCTCGGCAGCTCTTCACTGTGCAAATTATGGACTTGCTGAGGATCATAGGAGTAAAACTTCTTGTGGGGATTTGAGCACGGGTGTAAAAATACATAAAATTTCAATTTCAGTGATTTTACAATAAAGGCAGTACAAACATTTAAGTTCAAGATATTTTATAGATAATTTGGCTATATATGGGGAAAATTTTCCTCAATTTTGGTCAGTAGGAAAGAGTTTAGAAGATTAAACATTTTTTTGGCAATTTGGCATGTGTATGTTTGTGTGGTGTGCATGTATTTGTATATGCATGTTTGCATGTGTGGGGGTAGATGTGTATGTGCACTTGTGTGTCTGTGTGTGTGTGGAGGCCAGAGATGGATGTTGAGCGTAATGGTTACTTTTATATGTTGCTGTGAGAGAACACCCATAATCAAGCAATTTAAGGGAGAAAGGGAGATTTATTCAGTTTATGGTTCCAGAGGGGAGATACAGTCCTTTCATGGGGGAAAGGTGACAGGCTATGGCACACCCATCCATGAAGATGAGAGCTGCCATTGTCTGTAGTACTGGAATCTTTCTTTCAAAAAACATTATTTATTTATTTATTTATTTATTTATTTATTTATTTATTTATATATTTAGTGTGTGTGTGTGCGTGCACCTGTGCGCTTCAGAGGACACAGTGTGTCCCTATTGAGGATCAAGGGTGACTTCAGGAATCATCCTGGATTACTTTTACTTCATTCTTACTTCATTCTGGGATTTCCCAGACTTTACCAACCAGGCAATAAGTATAGGCTGCTATGGTTTCCACCTGGCATTTTTATGTGGGTACTGCTTGTGAGGCAGAGTGTTAAACCCTGAATCATCTTTCCAGCCCAGGATTAGATTCTTTTTTTTTTTTTTTTTTTGTGCATCAATTTTTTTTTACATTTTTTATTATTTTCGCTCATACAAACTTAATAGGTACACTGGTTCCCTCCCTCCCTCCTCCTTCCCCCAAACCCCTGCTCCCCCTCCCCTCACCCATCCCTCCCCATCCCCCAGTGCCCCCCCCCAATCCCCCCAGAATCCTTTAATGTGCATGCCAGGTTCTCCTCTGGGCCCTCCTCTCCGATGACGTACAAGGACCCAGTGGCATTTCCCTGAACCCTTTCCTGTGTTCCCCTTAAGCATAGGAACACTACTGTGGCTGTCAATCCCTTGCCTCCAAGGATCTTGGTGCCTTTAGCAAATCCTTGACTTTGTGGGGTCAATAGTGTGTTGGACATTGCGCTGGGCATGCAAAGTCCAATTATGATTGCTTCGGCCCTAACTTGTGTGAAGTATCTTGCAAATCAGTGCTCCTCCCATCCTTGTGCTCTTACAATCTTACCGCCCCCTCTTCCACAAATTTCCCTGAGCTTCAGGATGGGGAGAGATTAGGCTGGCCTAGTTTTAGGTGGTGGATATAGAGTCTCTGAAGTTCTGGATTGTGGTTTGTTGATTTTCTTTTGCAGTTTTGCTGCTCCTGCAATGCCCTTCATTCCATCCTGATGGGCATTGTATGTCACCCCCTGGCCAGAGACAAAAAGTTGTTAAACTGGAGTCTTGTTATAAGAGCACATTCAAAGGTAGATGCAGTGAAAGTAGGAAACCACAATGAGGGAGGGGTCAATCACCCATTTGCAAAATGGTTACTTTTTATCTGCCAGAGTATATGTCCTCCCCTTCTGATGAGATCATACCCCCTCAGTTGTAAATGATCAGGAACGAACGTCTGTGAACTTAACCAGGTGTCTCATTACTTACTTGAAGTCCTTGATGGAGTCCTATTTTCTCTGCTGTAACATGGTCCCCTCTCTCCTTGTTTCTGGTGTGGCCCTCCAACCCCATCCCTCCTGTTCATAATCCTTGGAATTACTGTAGGTATTACATAGATTTATCTTTGAGTGTCTCTAGGTGGGCTGGGTGGGTTTGGTACTAGGAGCCACCTATTAGGGAGTACATACGGTGCTTAATTTTCTGGGTCTGGGATACTTCACTTAATATAATTGTTTCTAATGACACAGGATTGGATTCTTAAAGCCATTTTCAGGGAGTTTGTGTAAAGTCCTTGCAATGCCTATATACTATTGAGGTGATTACTTGGCCTTTGAACTGCAGTCTGTTGCCTTACTACCAGTATGAACAGGAAGCCAAATCCAAGAGTAAATCTTGCATTTTGATTTAGATAGCTCTTGACTTATAGTAACCTTGGGCAACATTGGCAAATCATTGCTTCTTAAATTGAGGCAACAAATAATTTGATAGCTTTGCATAGTTTTTTCATAGGATTTAAGGTTGGGAAGATAGACATTTGTCAGTTATGACAAAATCAATGGCTTGGGCAGCACTATCAAATAGTATGTGGCACAATGGAATCTCAAACTCAACCCTTCTAACCCAAATTTCTTATTTATCCCTATCTTCTTCCCCCCCTTTCCTTTCTCCCTTTATTTCCCTTTTTTTCTTTCTTCCTTCTTTTTCTCATTTTCTTCTTTTCCTTTCTCTTCCTCTTCTTTTCCCTTTTTTCTACCCTCTTTCTTCTTCCCCTCTTCTCTCCTTTTTTTCCTTCCTTTCTGTCTTCTTCCTTTCCTCCATCCCTCCTTTCTTCCTTCTCATATGTAGGCTGATTTCAAACTACTGGGCTCAAGATATCCTCCTGCCTTAGACTTATGAGTAGTTGCAATTCCAGCTGTTCACCAGCATATTCAGGTCTATATGCTTTTGCAATACTGGGGATTGAATCCAGGATCTTGTGCATGCTAGGTAAGTGCTCTACCACTGAGCTACATCCCCAGCCTTCTACATGCTCTTATATATTATTGGGTTCTATTCATTAATAACTTATTAATTATTTTATATTTGTGTTCACAAAAGACACAAATATGTAGTTTTCCCTGTCTTTGTTTGGTTATGGTATTAAGGTAATACTGGCCTCATAGAGGAAGATAGCAAGTTTTCTTTCTGGTATTTTCTAGGAGTGATTGTATAGAATTAATTTTTTTGTGTATGTCTGGCAGAATTCTCCAGTGAACCTAACTAGCTAGATATAGTAGTTTGTGTTTTGGAAGGTCACTAGTAATTGAATTTCTTTAGTATATGTAAACCTACTCAGATAATCTGTTCTCCTTACGTAAGTCTTTTACAGAAAGTCTTCCAATGGCTTATTTCATTTTATTTAGATTATCACATCTGTGGACAGAAAGTTGTTCATAATACTCCTTTATTATTCTCTAGGAGCTTAAGGGGTGAGTAGTGATGGCCCAACCTTCATTTTTATTTGCAATAATCTGAATTTTCTTCCTTCTAGGCTGAGTTAAGGATGATCAACTTTATTAATCTTTTCAAGAAAAACTTGTTAAAGTGGCTGGCTTAGTTGACTTTCTCTGTTGATTTCCTGTTTTCAGTTTCATTGATTTCTGCTGTAGTTTTTATTTCTCTTCTTTTCTAGTTTCCTGAGGTTGAATCTTAGATTTTGATTGTATGTATATCTACTCCTCTAATGTGTGCATTCCATACTGCAGATGTCTTCTTAAGTACTATGTGTACCGAAACTCAAAGGTTTTCTTATCTTTTTATCTTTATTTGGTATGTTGTTTAGCTGTATCACATGCATTTTTGTTGTTTATTAGCACAGTTAAAAATCTTCCAAAATATAATTTGAATGTTATCCTTCCTGCTTTTAAAAATGTGCACATTGGTACTTCAGTTGATATAAATAAATATATGACACAAACAATTGAGGGAAACCAGCAGTATATTCCAGTTCACAATTTCAGATTACAGCATATTTTGTTGAGAGAGTTACCAACAAGAGCCTGGGGGAACTGTCCACTCTATATAAACAGGAAGAACTGAGAGAGGACAAAGACCAGTGCCTACCTTTTCTGACTTACCAGTCTGCTACTTTGCTAAATTCTTCTTATTTATATTCCTAGGTACCAAAGTGGCTCCACTCACTAGGGGCAGAGTCTTCTTATATCAGTTAAATAATCTCCTACAGACTTGGTCAGAGGTTTTAGCTAAGTAGATCTTCATAGGTGCTCCAGATGGCTCAGTTCTCCTTGTTAAGTGGACACCTGAAATTAACTGCTACAGGTCTGTAGTGGTGAAGGAAGCAGGAAAGAAGAAAGAAAGGAAGCCATAGAGCTACTATGTTATTCTTTCATGCTCTGGTTGCCTGTACTTACTACCAAACTCTCAGCTTTATAGGGGCAGAAGCTGAGTCCTCATACTGCTCTGAGAGCAGGGTACTCGAGGGGCTTGCACTTCCCAACACTAGGGTTAGCTTCCAGGTATATGGTATTTGTAAATCTGAGCTCCTAGTGTTGGAGGACATTCTCCAGGCTGCCGCCACCAGTTGTCTCCTTCACTTACTTTTCCTGATTTCTCTCTTTTCCTCTTGCTTGAGATGCTTGAGAAGGAAATCAGCAGATACAATTCATTGTTTCTAGGTCAGATCATACAAGTTACGCTTGAGTGTCCTATGTCTGTCATCTCCAGCAAGGTCTAAATTCAGATGTTCAGTCCCTATAGGCGCAGGAAATTGATGTTCATGGAAAGCATTCCCCAAATGCCTTTAATACAGTTATTGACAAGTCCCACAGTGCCTTTCAGACTTAAAAAACATAGGAGTGACCAAGGAACCCTTTTAGGAGTTGAAGCCTGAGAGAAATTGCTCTTGATGGTACTGTGGTAGTAGGTGATCAAGTAGATAGTGTTCTCGTACAACAGCTGCAGTAATGGTTTCACTGAATAATCGCTCCTTGCAATGTTCCTGAGTGCCAGTCAAGCACACATCAGAGGATACTTTAGTAGAAGTGATCCTATCAGATCACAGGCCAGTGATGGGGAAACTTGAAGCTGTGATGCTTAGGGTTGATTTAAAAATACGCCTTAAGTGACAGAAATTTCCTTCTTCCTTTTTCAAGTACAGGTAGAATTCATACAATATACAGTTAACCACTTTGAAATGGGATTGGGAAGATGATTCAGTGGCTAAAGTACTTGAGAACCAGACTCCCGTCATCTATATAAAGTTGTGGGCAGCTGTAGTGGTCTGCTTGTAACTTCAGTGCTTAGGAGACAAGAGACTGGATTCCTGCAGTAAGCTGGCTTGCTAAATTATCCATATCAGCTCTAGGTTCAAATAAAAGATTTTGCCTCAATATACAAGATGGAGAGCAACTGAGGAAGATGCCTGACATTAACCTTTGGCTTCCACACACACATGCATACGCGAGCATGTCCACCCCATAAACAAATGCCTCCATACATGAAAATATGCAGACATGCATACACACCACACACATATAACACATGCACAAAAAGTAAAAAGAATAAATCACATGGAAATTTCAGTAGCATTTAGTGTATTTGCAGTGACATTTAACTACTGCCTCTCTAATTTAAAAACTTTCCATCACCCCCATGAGATTCCCTTGGACCCATTGGATGACCACTCTCCATTCTGTCTTCCCCCTCTCTGACAACCACAAGTCTGCTTTCTGTGTGTAATATATTCTCTGGATGTTTCTATTCAGTAACTGACCTTGGGCATCTTCTGCTTTCATATAACATGATGCTTTTGTTCATTTAAAGGTTCATTTATTTGCTTTACGGCTGAATACAATTCTGATTATTGTCTACAGATATTACAGTTTGCTTACTTATCTACTGGTGATTCTTTGGTTGTTTCTACCATTTGGTTATGAGTTATACTCCTGTGAACATTCATGAACAAGTATATGTTGGAATACCTGTATAAGTAGAATCACTAGGTTATATGGTTAATACACTGTATAGTAATTCCATGTTTATCCTGTTAAAGAACCACTGAACTTTTCACATTGACTTCAGTATTTATATTCTCACCAATAATGTGTGATGGTTTCTGTTATTCCATATCCTCACCTATAGTTGTTACCTTCTGTTATTTTAAATTTTCTTTTTTATTATAGGGATTCTGGTAGGTGTGCAGTGGACTCTCTCTTAGTATAGCTTCTATTTATGTTTTGTTATTAGCCAGTGATGTTGAACATTTATTTTTCATATGTTCATTGACTAGTTGCATATCTACTTTGGAGAAAGTTCTGTTCAAGTTCTTTTGCTGTTTTGAATTTTTTTATTGTCGAGTTTTAAGAATACTTTGTATATTCTGAATGCAAAACCAATTCTCAAGAAAAAAATGTGAAGCATAAAAAGAAATAGGAAAGTATGACATTCATAGAAAAGGAGGAAGAGGGGCTGGAGAGGTGGCTCAGGCGGAGCCTGAGGAGACCTTGCAGGCGGAAGGTCCTGAGTTCAGATCCCAGATCCCACGTATAGACGCCAGGCGGAAGCGGGGGGGGGGGCGGCCTGTGCTTCTGGTCCTGGTAGGGCAGAGTCTGTGAATCCCAGGGCAGAAGGAAGTGGAGGCGTCCATGGTGGTTCGCGACTTCGTCCGTGGTTCTACACACACACACACACACACACATGCGCACGCACATACACACGCACATGCGCACAGTTGAATAAATAATAATAATAAAAAAAATAAAAAAAGGAGGAAGCTTGACAGAAACAAAGGAAATAAGTTGAAATTTATAATAGTTAACTTTAGTCCATCAAAAGAGCTTGAAAAAAGTAAAAAGATAGTTTATAAAGTTATCTATCTATCTATCTATCTATCTATCTATCTATCTATTTATCATCTCTTTATCTCTGACTTTTATTTCATCAAATTTCATGATTGATGAAGCGGTGTGTTCTTTGAAGTATGTTGTCATTCAGCATGCTAGGATATTAGCAAGCAGGCGCAAAAGTGGACTTTTCTGGAATTTTCTCCAGTTTGTATGTACCAACAGTGAGCATTCTTTCTTTCTCTGTCACTCTTTCTCTGAATGTATATGCACAAATTTTACTTAATAGTGTAACTAAATAATTTGCCCAAATGTTATTTAGCCAGTTATATCTGAGAACAAAAAGTTGTTTCTTAGAAAACAAGGTTTAATGTCTATATTAGTTTCATTTCACATTGTTGCAGCAAAATACCTGACCCAAGCAACTTAAGAGGAAAGTGTTTATTTTGGTACATAATTCTAAAGGGATAAAGTCCACTATGGAAGGGAAGGCATGGTGGCTGGCTCAATTACATCCACATTCAGGAAGCAGAGAGTGAAGACAATGTACTTCCTCCAGTAAGGCTGCACCACTACCTAAAAGTTCCATAAACTTTCCTAACAGCATCACCAGCTGAAGACCAAGTGTTCAAACACACGAGCCTGGAGCCTGTTGAGACCATTTCACATTCAAGCCAAAGCAGTGCTTTGGAAAAGCTTCATGAGCCCATTAGCAAAAAATTGCTTTTTAATTGGATGTGTATGATATAACTGTAGTCATAAGCACTTGTGAAAAAATTGTAGAAACTTGTAATATTCTGCAAAATTTGCAAAACTCTGTAAAAAAAGTGTTGCAGATATCTTTGTTAATTTATATTAAAGTTACTAATTTATGAAATACACCCAACCAAACTGGAAAAAAATGAAATTTTTTATGCTAGAAAGAAGATATTATTACTAATTATGTCTTGCACATAAAATAATTCCTACATAAAAAGATTAGCAGCTAAAAAGAAAAAAAAAGATTAGCAGCTGAATATATGTTCATGTATGGAAATGAAAATATTTCCATAATTTTGTGATACTGTAGAGCAGTCAGTTTTTCAAATTCATAGTAAACTGTTCAGTGTCATCATTCTGGGGGAAGATTTTGCTGTGTCTGTTTCTCTGAAGCCAGAGTACTCCACCCACTAGGTCATTAACTTTGAGGACTTTTATCTTTCACAACAGGCATTTCTGTGCTAGAGTTTTAGGGTCATTGCCTTGATTGTCATCAGCAAGCACTCTTTCCCTCTTTTTTTTTTTTTTTTTTCATTGTATTTCCTTTAGACTGGTCCCTGTCAGAATTGTAGAGTAGTTGCAGTATGCCCAGAAATAGAACTAGGCCCAGCCCAGTCATTCTTGGTCCTCTTTATAGGAACACAGAATCTTGCTCCAGATGCTTAGCAGACTGCTCTCATGTTTCACTGTCCAGAAATGGGTCATCTATACCCCCTAGCCTGTTCTTAGGAAGGGCCTATCAGACTTTAACCCTGAAGGCAGAGTCAGCTCTGAATTGTGTGAGGCTGGGTGAATTCCTTAGTAAAACCAGATATTACTAGTAAATAAGCTGAAGGCAAGCTGGTTTTTTGATAAGTAACTAGTACTTATGGATTACAGGAGGTCCTTCATGTAATGCAGTTTCTTTTAACTAAGTCTTTCTATAAGAACTGAGCAGCAGAGAGCTTAAGGCTATTTTTGTGAGCATTCATAGTTCATCTATGCAATACTGTTGTTAGGAATATATTCATGTATTTCACAGTGGTCATCCTCAGTGAGGGGCAGGTTGTTTTGCCTTTTTGAAAAACTGTGTGAAGTCTAGCAATCACACCTGAATAGATGACCACCACACCTTTGCATGGCAGAGTCAGCTGTGATTGTGGTGGCTCAGAGAGTTTATTCTCATCATCATTTGTAATAGTAGCCCCTTTTCTTTGGAGATGCTTTACTTCATCTGACTTTAGAAATGATAACTGTGCTCGTCTGTAACCTCCCTGTTTCCTGCTTGTCATTCTTTTTTATTATTTTTTGTGTATATACATGTGTGTACAAGCATGTGTAAAAGAGTGCATTTGAGTGTATGTGTGTCTGTGGAGGCCCAAGGGTGACATCAGGATCACCCTGGATCGTTCTATCTTCTTATCCATTTGCTCTGGTGTTTCCCAGGCTCCTCTTTTCAGTGCTGTATTTCAGGCTGCTGTCATGTCTCCCTGACAATTTTATATGGGATTTGAGGATTGGAACTCAGGTTCTTTCATTCATGAGGCAAAAGCTTTAACCCTCAGCCATCTTCTTAGTCCCGGCTTCTCATTCTTATGTACGACAGTAAGCATGAGAAGCCCCATCTTCTAGACTGCTGTGGTATGTGTAGGGAAACCTGTGGGATGCAATCAGGTAAATGAGAGCTCTCCTTGGAACTTCTATGAGATAGTGTATGAAATATTTTTTAAAGGATGAAATACAGGGAAAATGATCGCTTGTTTCCTGGTCACCCATGAAGTAGAAGACAAGTCAAGCAGACAAGGAGATGGGTGGCTGATGGGTGAGAACAAATGAGTTCCCTAACAATAGGGTCTTTTTTCCAGTTTTCTTTTATTCTGTGTGCCACCCAATGTCTTCCCAGCTACATGATATAATATAATATTTTCCTATTGTGTTGATGTGGGCTTGAGTTGGGTTCCTATTGCCTGTAACTTCTAACATCCTGATCAATACAATCCCATATATTAGGATACAGTCATGATTTTCCTAAAAGTATTCTTTTTTAATACATGGACCATGTTTAAACAAATCACTGAAGCCCAGTGTTCCATTCCTCAGGGTACACTCCTGTTAAGTCAAATCCAGGATTTTTTCCAAAGCAGATATTTCTAGTAGTCTGTCATGGCCACAGGAAAAATAATCTCAACCAGGAAATAATGGTCAGTGGCCAATTTAAGCACCTTCGCTTGTAAATGCTTCAGGGTAAGTGTAATAATTACTAACTATTGCTGTGAGAGAACAGCCAAAGTTAAGGAACTTAAGGGAGAAAGAGATTTATTCAGCTTACCATTCCAGAGGGGAAGAGAATCAGTTGTTCATGGTGGAGGTGACCCGGCTAGTGGCTGAAGCTGGAGGCAGTCTAAGTCACTGCAAACGTCCTGCAGGCTCAGAGCTGCTCAGTCCAGTAGAACATTGGGTGACAGCTGGAAGACTGGAGGATTCCTGGAGAGTCAAAGAAGTGGAGAGTCTCTCTTCAAAGTCTTCTGTTCTATGGTTCCTTTTATCTGGTCTGCTACTGGGAGGTTCCAATCAGATCTAGGGTGGTCTTTGTATTGTAAATGTATTGATCTGGATAATCTCTTCAGGTAGTCTGACAGCGGATCTTAGTTAATGCCTGGTGTGGTTTAACAGGAGTGAAGTTTTTTTTTTTCTTTGTTTTGTTTTGTTTTGTTGTTCTGGGGGGATGTTATTTCACTTAGATATTGGAAGATATATATATATACACACACACACACACTTAAAAATAAAAATGAAGAATCACCAGACTAAGTGGGATACAATAGTTTTAGAGCCATATCTTGAGGTACTGATGGCAAGGCTCAATACTTGTCTCTTTGGGCTATTCATAGTTGGTAAAGAATAAAATCATATAGCAAGTGTGACTGTATGAACACTTGCCTTGGGATTCACTATTGCTGGGATTTATATACCCAGGGGACTGTCACATTGACTTTATGTTCAAAGCAAATATGAGTAGAATTCTAATTAGCAAAAAAAAAAATAGAGGTTAGGAATTGAACTAGTTTGTAATCTGAGAACATGTGCTTGAGGTTAGGATCTGGCAAATGCTTTCTGTGTTATAAAGTTGGGCATTACATAATAAAATAGGGCATTTGGAACTTAATCTGCCCAGGTACACATGGGAGAGAAGCACTGAGCTAAATGGAATCAGAAAGTATAAACCTGACAGAGGAATTCAGGTTTTCATCTCTAAGACTTCAACAGAATTACAAGTTTTACTTGTTTTCTCAAAGACAAACAAGGGACAAGTGCAGAGAAGCAAAATGGGCTCGATCCAATTTCAGAACAAGAATATGAAGTTAATGTAGTAAAGCAAATGCTTCAGTGTAGCAGTCGTTTAAATTCTTTAACTGTACTGAAAATGTGGCCTGACACCAACCATGTAATGACTGTATCAAGACAGGGCAATGACCCAGCTCCAGCGTGCCCTGGTGTGCACCCAATGAAGTGTTTTAGTTGTTGCACCGTGCTGTGAACTGACAACAAAATTATGTGTTGTTCAAGGGCACTAATGATAAATGGAGTGGCCACAAATAACACTCTTCTTTTGCAGTCAGTGGCCAGCATTGAATAATTTGGGGGTTCTAAAAATGGGAAGCCTTTTGATCATCTTCTGAGCTCTAGACCATCTGGAAACCAATTTTGTTTGCTTAGAGTTAGATATTGGAAGTATCAGTAGTCAGACTTGAAAAGTTTGTGTTTTTTTTTTTTTTTTTTTTTTGATGAAATAGGACAAATGATGGTCTACCCAAGAGAAGGACAGCCTGCCAAGACTTGGTCAGCGACTGTTATTTAAAGATTTTTTGACCATATGGTTTTCTCAGAAAGTTAAAGATCGGGTCTCAGAGTTTAGCACAGACACATTAATAAATCATGTTCTTGAACTCAGGCAGGTGCTACCTGTGTTGGGGAGAGGGTAGAATTCCATTGTATTTGTGGAAAACAAAGGAAGAGAATTGACGTGGGTGGTGAATAGGGGGAGAAAGGTGATGCTTTTTGGAAAGGATAGTTAATAAAACATTTACTTTGACTTCAAGACTCTGAGTTTTCTATGATCTTTGTTAGGTAAGTTCTTTCACTAAAATAAAAAAAGATGTACCTTGGCAGAGTGCTGAATTTGAGAGTAAAGAACTGGGCTAAGCTATTTTGTGCATAAAGAGATTTAGAACTGTGGTAATTACTTGAAAATTTTATTTTCAAACCAGCTTGACTACTAGGAATGAAGACTTATCTTCCCACTTTCTAAAAAAAGAGGAATCAGTTGTGACTGACATTCCATTAATAGTTAAAGCAGAAAGGAGACTTACAAGGGTTGAGTAAGAGCCTCTGGTTTCTGACAGTGAGACCCTGCCCTGCCTTTCTCCAAAACATTTTCTTTTAAAATAAGAAGCTCTGAGACTGATGATGTAGCTCTGTTGGTAGAGTGCTTGTCTAGCATGCAAAAATTCCTGGGTTTGATTTCCAGGCCTGCATAAAACCAAACATGGTGGAATGCATCTGTAATTCCAGGACTTGGGTGGTAGAGGCAAAGGCAAGAGCATTAGGTCAAGGTTATCCTTAGCTACGTAGCTAATAAGTTTGACACCAGCTTGGGATATATTAAACCTTGTCTCAAAAAAGAAAGAAATAAAAAAAAGGAAATAAAAATTAAAAATATAATAAAAGGAAATAAAAATAATGAAACAAATTAAAAAACAAATAAAATAGCTATTTTTAGCTGAGCTCTAACCAGAGTATCACTGTTTCACAGAGTGGTCAGTATAGCTTTTCATGTGTGCTGAAGAAGCTGCATCTAATTTATTATAATAATAATAATTATAGTTATGATGATGATGATGATGATGATGTGTGTAGAGCACTTGAGTGATTGTGCCTCTGGAGGCTCAAGGGTGACTTTCGGAATCATCCTGTATTGCTTTATGTCTTTACTGCTTTGTTCTGGGGTTTTGTAGGCTTCCCCTTTCAAGGCTGGAAATTCAGGTTGCCACCATTTCTGCCTGATGTTTTTACATGGAATCTGAACTGAGATCCCTCTGCTTGAGAGATGAAGTCTGTAACCCCTAAGCCCTCTCTAGACCTGCATTAATTTTTTAACATTTTTAAAAATTTTTTTCTTATTTTTTTTAATTATTTTTTTATTATTTATTCAACTGTGCGCATGTGCGTGTGTGCGTCTGTGTGTGTGTGTGTGTGTGTGTGTGTAGAACCACGGACGAATTCGCGAACCACCAGGAACGCCTCCACTTCCTCCGCCCCAGGATTCACAGGCTCCGCCCTACCAGCACCAGAAGCGCAGGCCACCCCCGCTTCCGCCTGGCGTCTATACGTGGGATCTGGGATCGGAACTCAGGACCTTCCGCCTGCAAGGCGGAGGCTTAACCCCTGAGCCACCTCTCCAGCCCCCGACATTTTTTATTATTATTTCTGCTCATGCAAACTTAATAGGTACACCACTTCCCTCCCTCCCTTCTCCTCCCCCCGAACCCCCTGCTCCCCCTCCCATCACCCTTCCATCCCCATCCCCCAGTGCCTCCCTCCCCCAATCCCCAGAGAGTCCTTTAATATGCATGCCAGACTCTCCTCTGGGCCCTCCTCTCTGATGACGTACAAGGACCCAGTGGCATTTCCCTGAACTCTTTCCTGTGTTCCCCTTAAGCATAGGAACACTACTGTGGCTTTCAATCCCTTGCTTCCAAGGATCTTAGTGCCTTTAGCAGATGCTAGACTTTGTGAGGTCAATAGTGTGTTGGACATTGCGCAGGGCATGCAAAGCCCTAACTTGTGTGAAGTATCTTGCAAATCAGTGCTCCTCCCATCCTTTTGCTCTTACAATCTTACTGCCCCCTCTTCTGCAAATGTCCCTGAGCTTCAGGATGGGGAGAGATTAGTCTGGCCTAGTTCTAAGTGTTTGATATAGAGTCTCTGAAGTTCTGGATTGTGGTTTGTTGATTTTCTTTTGCAGTTTTGCTGCTCCTGCAATGCTCTTCATTCCATCCTGATGGGCATTGTATGTCACCCCCTGGCCAGAGACAAAAAGCTGTTAAACTGGAGTCTTGTTATAAGACTCAAAGGTAGATGCAGTGAAAGTAGGAAACCGCAGTGAGGGAGGGGTCAATCACCCATTTGCAAAATGGTTACTTTTTATCTGCCAGACTATATGCCCTCCCCTTCTGGTGAGATCATACCCCCTCAGTTGTAAATGATCAGGAACGAACATCTGTGAATTAAACCAGGTGTCACATTACTTACTTGCATTCCTTGATGGAGGCCTATTTTCTCTGCTGTAACATGGTCCCCTCTCTCCTTGTTTCTGGTGTGGCCCTCCAACCCCATCCCTTCTGTTCATAATCCTTGCAATTACTGTAGGTATTACATAGATTTATCTTTGAGTGTCTCAAGATGGGCTGGGTGGGTTTGATACTAGGAGCCACCTATGAGGGAGTACATACGGCGCTTAATTTTCTGGGTCTGGGATACTTCACTTAATATAATTGTTTCTAATGACATCCATTTCCCAGCAAATTCCAGTAATTCATCATTTTTGATGGCTGAGTAGTACTCCATTGTATAGATGTACCACATTTTCCTTATCCACTCGTCAACTGTTGGACATCATCTATGAGATGCTGGGATTTGAAGCTTTATGGATATTAATCTGGAAGAGACAAAGCAGACAAATTAAACCTATAAGATCTAAACATAAGGATTAAACCATTGTAATTGGGAAGGCAGATGGGATAAGCGAAAGGAGTTTAGCAGTTTTACTGTGGATACAGGCAAGAGTTAGTAAAGAAAACCTGTTATCTTACCTGGAATAGTCACCTTTGTCTGGTGTAAAAGCCAAGAGCTACAGGTAATCTACATAAGGGAGAAGACCTTTCTCCTCTGGTAGCTGTAAATCTTCAAGGTCACATTATAGGGCCTGTCCAAAAAGTATGCAAACTGTCTGTGAATTCTTGGACACAATAATCTAATTTCGTTCTCTTTTCCCTTCTGGGTCTTAAAAGCAAAGAGATACAGTCTTTTGGGGACCAAAGGAATGTAATGGAAAAGAACACATTTTTTAAATTTCAAGTTGTTGAGAGTCTAAATCAGTCCTAGTCTCTGATTACAGGGGACTGTTTCCTGACATGGAAAGTTTTGTGGATCTCTGATAATTTTGTCCTCAGGGTAGGACCACTCCTCTGATCCAGATGATTGGCTTTGATTTGATAATGGAGCTAGTCTGTTTAATATTGGACATTTTGCTCTCTGTTTTTTCCTAGTTTAACTTTTAAGTTTGCCATTGTATGTTTGAGTTCAAGCAAGCTTTCAGGACAAGGGCAAAACTTTACTAAATTTTCTACCAACGTACTAAATTTTCTGCCAACACATGTCTCTGGCTTTAACTCTACAGCACAAATTGCCCTTCTTGGCCTCTAAACTGCAGAAAGCCTTTGGATCTGCCTTTCTCTGAACCTTTGGAGGAGGGATATATGACCTCCTCCCTCTAGTATCTTTGATGCCTCTAAAGCCAGAACCATATGGATGTTAACAGAGCTAAAATATTCAGCCATCATTTGGGCATGTAAACAAAGGAATACCTAAAGACCATACCTTTAAGAATATAAGGAACTTTAATAGTTAACTTTGTTAAACCTATCATTTGCCTGATCTTAATAGTTCTAGTTAAATTAAAGTTTGACAAAGGCCTAGGAAGGAAGTTTAGCACCAAAATTTCTCTACTTCTTTGTCTATTAACAGAGGAACAAATTGACTTC
Source organism: Typhlomys cinereus (assembly GCA_023101885.1). NCBI lineage: Eukaryota > Metazoa > Chordata > Mammalia > Rodentia > Platacanthomyidae > Typhlomys > Typhlomys cinereus. The sequence goes on along the minus strand of JALPQD010000110.1, from coordinate 1,523,252 downwards.
CCATTTGTATAACCCAAGGTTCTCTTGAGATGCTATATCAACTTGGCATTTGGGCTGTCTGTCACTGAATATTAGCAGCACACTTCTTTTTCCCATGGGAGGGAAGCTAAGAGCCTCAGGCTTCTTCATTGGTCTCCTTCAGAAGTATTTGACCTCTAGGCCTGGGGTTCAGGGGGGAATCCTTTCTCCAATGGTGATTCCCATAATCAGGACATTGGCCACATGGAAGCTTTTTGTGCTTAGGATAGTTTTTTTTTTTTTTTTTTGAGGTGCGCAGCCTGGTTACATTTAAAGCATTTTTTCCTCTCCCTGTTGGGAAGGGATTTTGGGTTTGTCTGCTAGTATTCTATCCAGTTAGGCAAATAAGAGGATACCAAGCTTCAATTTCTTTGTTCCCTGATTCTTTCTCTTTCTTCCCTTTCAGTTTGAAAAATGAATTTATCTGGGTCCTCAGAGAAACTCCCTAAGTCTTTTTTAATTTGGGCCAAAATCTTGTTAAGGAAAAGGGAACACGAACCTGAGTTGACTCAAATGTACTTAGTGTGTCTTCTTCAGAGATTCTAATGCTGGGTCTGGATTACACTGACCCTGTTTAGTTTCAAGGGAAAGGGTTCTGGCTGAGGTGGAAGCTAGATGAAATTCATCTTCCACTTTAGTCTTGGGGCATCTCTATCAGAAGATAAAGTTTTTTCCAGAACTATTAGCTGGTACTTTTGGCAGAGATCTACACAGTCTTTTAATTTCCTGCCATTTTCTTGCCACTCAGCAGAATAAATCTAGCTGGAGTATGATATTATAATTCAAGGATCCTCCTGGACGCCATCTCTCATCATCCTCTAAGATATACAGAGGTCATGTCTAAGAAACTGCAAGTTGGCTCTTTTTAAGGTTAGTAGAAATAAACATTCTCCAGTTAGTCCCTGGACACAGGATGGGGAAAACCTCTCTTTAGCTAGAGTTTAGAGGGCCTGAATTTGGGGAAAGGTGCATGGCTCAGCAATGCTCTGCCAAGGATCATGAAAACCCAGCAACTGACCTTGAGGCCAGTGCTATACCTGGCATGGTAAATGGAGGGGGACACTGATTCTGTAACCCAACATGGTCACATTAATTTCGGACAGGGGGCTCCCCCCACCATTGTTAAAGGGGTGTATAGGGTCCATGGTCCACCTATTCTACTTAGACAGATGGGTATGGTCATTTTCTCAGACATGAAACACTTTTCCTTTAGTGTGAATTCCCTCCTTTAACTAACAAGATATAAAGCCAAATTGATCCCGACCATCCGACATAGACAAACAAAGGTTGGGTATCCCTCCAGGAGAGATGCCAGCTTGGTCGTGCCCTGGGCAGCACTGTTGGGTTGGCTTAGCCATAGTGGGTTCAGCTGTCTTGTGATTTGTGATCAGATTCTAATCTGATCTCACTCTACACTGTATGCTGTCACCAAGGAACTACAGAAATGGCCCATTTGAACCCTGTGGCTATTCAAAGGTGTTGCAGGTTCAGAGTCGAAGACTGAAACTAGAGCATGTGTAGAGGATTAAGGTAGAGTTTATTACAAGAGAGAAAGAGTGGAACTCACAGACTCCAGACTTGGAGTGTATGAGGGCCAAGGGCCCTGGAAAGTTCATGGACTCCAGACATGGAATCCATGAGGGGCATGGAGCTAGAAAAGAACTCACAGACTCCACATGTAGAGTGCCATGAGGGGCAGGTGCCTGAGATTGTGCTCTATATTATTATACAGAAGATAACTGTTGCTGATCTTGAATGCAGGCAGGAGTAGTTTTGGACTCGGAGTTTCTTTCCTGAGGAATTTTGAGTCTGAAGGATTTAGAGGAATATAGACTGTAGAAATAAAACCTGAAGAGATTGTTTTGCGGTGAAGACTGGAAGGAGCAGCACAACATGGCCAAGCAGTCAGGCCAGTCATCCGCACCAAGACAGATACACAGGAGGGGCACAAAGATGGAGTCACTGATAAAGTTAACTGCTATGTAGAAGCATCACATGATTTTACATGGCTTCGTGCATTTAAGGAACTCAATTTAAATTTCATCTTAGAATATTTCAGAGAGGGCTGGAGTGATGGTTTGGTGGATAAGATGCTTGTTCAAGCACAAGGACTGGAGTCTGGATACCCAGATATCAAGTGAAATAAGGCAGCTGTCAGGGCCACTTGTCATCTCCTCATTCTGGAGTTGATAGAGACAGGGGTTCCTATCAGGGCAAGCTGACTAGTAGACTAGCCTATCATTGGGCTCTGGGAGGAAACTCTGGAATCTGCCTTGACTTACATTCTAGTGATGAATAAGTGTGCCAGAGTCTGACACGGGCCAATTATCTCTCATCTGCTTGCTGGCTCTGGAGTCCTTGGCCTTTTGTCTTGGGTCAGGATCTGAAAATCTGCAGGTTCCTTGTGGAAACACAGAAGCTGAAGGTAAGTGGTTGCTATGGTGGCCCCAGGCTGGAGCTCTGGATGAAGGGAAGGGGAGCAAGATCATTCTGCCTTGAAAACACCCTCTAGGTGAGCATCAATGCCCCACTTATCCACAACCTTTGTCAGAACCATAAATTCAGCAGTGCGCTTGGGAAGAGAGGCTCCCTGGATCAAGACTGCATTTTCTTTTGCTCTTGTAAGACTTAGAATCTTGGGTTGATCCTAGATCAGTAATTTGAAACTAGAGTTCACAGTCACCTGTGATCAGATAAGAGCTAACATCTCAGGATTAGCCTGACTAAGGGGGGGAAGGTGTACAAATGGGCAACTAACTCAAAGGGTTCGACATACCTGTTTTCCCTTCTGTCAGCTTTTACATACTCTCCACCTCTTTAGTGAACCTTAACTAATAATTATCCCTAACTAAGGAATGGTCCTTCTTGAAACATCTGTCTCCAGGCAAATCGAGTCAACTAGGCTTACTTCAATAGTGTGTCCTTCCTTGGGGTTGGTGGAAATTTTCTGGTATTTAATGTTCTCTGGGAAAAATGCAACAGCCACAGCTTAGGGCTAGCCCTATACAAATGAATATTTAATAAATATTACTCAAGAAGACTAAATGAGCCGGGAAGCAAGCTGACTCTTCTAGCCACTGGTGTCACTGGCAGCATTTATTAAACTCTTTACCTTTATGGGGCACTGAGCCAAGGATGGTACAAAGCACATTAGCAGCTGGGACTTCTGCCCTTGGAGATCAAGGGCACCATTTGTGAGTTCATTCTTGTGTGAAGTGTGAAATTTACCTCTGTTGTCATTCTTAGCTGACAACCAAGTAAATAATGATTGGGGCAAGAATAATGGTGTCTAACAGAAGGCTGACATGCAGGGGGGCTGTACCCAGCCCCCTTTCTTCATTTCTTCATGGTCTTTCCACAGAGCTGCAGGAAGCACTTTTCCAAACTGAACTTCCTACTCTTATTCTTCATACTTTAGTGCATGCAGGCATAAATACATTTAAAGAGACTTCTTTTTCCAGTGTCATATATCTCTGCTCAGAATGTAAGATTGGAAATATAGCTTTGGATGAAGAATGACTTACCTTTCTTTGGAGGGTACAACCTTAATGGAAAGGATCATGAAGGCTGGGAACTGATAGATAAGAGTTCTTCTGGAAATCTTCACTTTTCTGTGGTCCTAAGTACTATCTATTGCTTTCTATTTCCTCTTTTCACATGTGGTTGGAGAAGCCCAGGGTTCTCGTCTGTCAGCATTTAATTTTTTTTTTGTTATTTTTGAAATATTTTTAGATTTCCTTAAAGTTGCTAAAAGTGTGGAAATTTCCTGTAGACCCTTCATTTCAGCTTTGCTTAATATTAGCCCTGTGGGGACCCTTGTTATTCTCATGAATGCAGGGGGAATATGTCATGAGCCCCTGCCCTGGTCTTGTAATAGATTTTAGTGATGTAGTGTTTTAGGGTCTCATGAAAACTTTTAAATTTTAAAATGTTCTTGTGATACGGTGACCTAGGTAAAACTGGAGGGCTTCCAGTTGTTTGCCATTTTACCAGTAGGTACATGTGCTGTTCTTCATGAGTTGAGTTAAAGCAGTCAGTAAATGCGCTGATGTGCTGATCATGGTTGTCTTTCCAGCAAACCACCCCCTATCCCCACCCATTTCTTTCTTTCTTTTTTTTTTCCCCAGGTGCTGAAATGACTTTATTGCATCTTTGTCTTCAAAAACCTCAAAAGATAACTATTTGTTTCATAGGAAACATTAATGCAAATATCTATACTTTCTTCATTGTATATTGACCCTCTTGAAAGGGCTGGAGAGATGGCTAAGGAGTAAAAGCCCTTTGCCTCAAAAGCAAAAGAACCTGAGTTTGGATCCCCAGATCCCACATAAAAATTCATTCTGAACAGAAATGGAGATAGTCTGCAGTTCTACCCTGCTAGGGAGAGCCTGGGAAACCCCCAGAGCAAAGCAAGAAGGAGGTAGAGCAATCCAGGATGATTCTTGAAGTTTCATAGAGTAGATATATACCCTTAATCTAGATTCACTAGCATTTACTTGAGTTATTATATGTTCACACATACACATCCATTATTCTTTTGGTTAATTAATCCATATTCATTTCTTGATATGTATCAGAGTAAATTGAAGATAACTTGAAGGATCCTTTAAATATTTCATATTTACTAGACTCAGCAGTGTATATGTGTGCTTGTGTATGAGTGTGTGCGTGTGCACATGTGTATGTGTGTGTGTGTAGGTCAGACGTGAATATCAGGTGTTTTCTTCAATCCTCTCTACCTTGTTTTTTTTTTAAAAATAGGGTATATGTACTCAGGTCTATCTCAATGAACCTGGAGTTTATTAATTCAACTACACTGTCTAGTCAACAAGAGTCAGTGCTCCCCAGTGCTGGGGTTACAGGTTCATGTTATTATTTTGGCTTTTTCTTTTGGTCATGTCAAAGTATATGAAGGGAACATATGAACTGGGGATTTCAACTCAGGTTCTTATGCTTTAGTTGTAAGTATTTTGCCATCTACCAGCCTTAGAATTAATTTTTTTTAGTGACAACAGAAGTTATTAGAGTAAGAAAGTATAAAAACCAAAAACTTCAGAAGGACTTTCCTAAAACTCACTGTTCTCATGGTCTCATAAGTATTACAAATATATATGTATTTGCATGTCTGTCAGCTGACTGAAGATGGGAGGCATTTGGCCAGTTGTCTAAAGGCATTCACTCAATTATGACTTGGAATAGTGGTCATAATTCACCCTGTTGTACTGCCAGATGTGAAAGGTTATCTGTCTCGAGCTTTTTTATATGCTAATTAGAAAGACATTTAGTTGTGTAAATGATCCCCAAGGTACATACTTTTATTTTATGTGGGTAGATACATAAAATTATATCGCTGTGTGAAGTGTTTGTAAATGCTTAGCTTTTTTTATATGATCATTTATCCACTTAGAGGAGCAATTTGCAGAGAAAGGCCACCCTAGATTTCATTTTAAGTATTTGTGATGCCTTTCTTGGGAAAGATGGATTTTAAAGGAGAAGCCGTTATTTTGGGTGAATGTTCAATTTTTTTTTCACATTCTTTTTCCATATGAACAGTAAAATAATTGTACATCATTATCTTTTAAGAGGATTTCTTGCATTTAGCATAATAAAAATTAATAACTGTGATGGACTACTGGGCTAGAAAGCTACAGTTTTAATAAATTATTTAGTCATCTCTACAGTTTAATCAAACTTTGATAGCTATAACTTGTGACAAGCTAGATCCTGGCAAAACAGAATGGCAGAGAACTGTACTCAGATCAGTAGTAGGAACCTGTGTAGCAATGGTGTCTAGACTCCCCTCTAATTTGTGAGTAAATTAGAGATGTCCTTTCCAGGTCATGCCAGTTGTTTTTAACCTATTAAAAAGTTCTTTTCTATATGAAGCCTTTATTTGATAATGATCTTTTGCAAATGTTAGAATTTTTTGGAGGACTACCTTCTTTCGCTCATTTTTTTTTTCCTATGGTGTAACATGCAAGAACACAATAAAGTGAGTGCAAAGGCACAATTTATCTTCATGTGACTCACGCGAACTTTAGCCTCCAATGCCAGCTCAGTTTCTGGATCTCTGTAGTTACAAGGCACTAGGGTTTCTCTAACCTGGACTTAGCCCAGATTCAGTTTATGAGATGGTTTCAGACACAGGGGTTGATTTTTATTGTATTGGTCTTTGCATTTTGAGGTATTTTCCCATGTGAAACTTGGGCACCCTGGATTAAACTAAGCTTTCTCTAGTTTTTCTTTTTTTTATTATTATTCTTGATCTTTTTTATTTTTTATTTTTATTTTTTTCCCTCCCACATTCTCCAGTTATTCTTGGTGGAAACATTTTCCCATCCTTTTGGCAGGCATGGAACAGACATTATCCATGCATGACTTTTAGTTCAGAACTCTTCCTGTAACAAGTCAATAAAGATCTGTCTAGCTTGGAAGAGAGGATGACCACAGCTCTATTCTCTCCACTGTTTAGTCTTTTCTGTTCTAATGAGGAATAAGACAGAAAATGGGCCAGAATCCAAGCTAACATTGAGCCTATAAAAGATGAGTTTAGGATGATCTATTGGTTCCCTGTCTTGTCTAGTTATCCTGTTTTCAGTAACCTTTGATAAGATGTTGTAGGTATCATCTACGTGTTTTACCATCCCTTTGCTCTTTGGTCCTTTCACTCCTTAAATATAAATGGGGAGGTCACATGCTCTTGGAATTCTAAAGTAGTAGCTTAAAATTAAGAAGTTTCTTCTCCTTCCCTTCACAGAGTGATCTTTAACATCACCTTCAAGGAGAGTATGCTTGGTTTTGTGATCAATTTGCTGTCTGGTGTTGTGATTTTCTTGGGGCTGACTCTTGCTGCTAATGAACATGATCATTTATACTGTGTCACTGTAGTATAGGCATGTTAAATAATTGATTGGACCATGGCAGGTAGAGAGAGGCAAATGCAGCCCCTTTGTTGCTATGGCGATACATTTGGTTAACGAGACTGTCCATCATTTGGACCACATGGATCTGGTATATATGACATAATTGTGGTTGATATAGTTGGAGGAGAAAATCACTTTAAGAAGAGGTGGCATTCTGAAGCAAATGAGTAAATATTTCAGAAAAGATTTGGGTTAACTATTATGGCATGACTTACTCTGTTCTATTAAAAAGATCTCTCTATTCATTCATCAGCATAGAGGACTGAAGGGACAGATTTGTTTACTTGCTCTCACGATAGGAATTGATCATTTGTTGTATAAAATGGTTATTGTGTAAGGTGTACATTCTCCCCTCTATTATCCCTGGAAGGACTTCCAGTAAATGCAATTGATGCTGTCTCTGTTAGGGATATTGAAGGGAAAGGACAGTGTACCCTTTCCTTTCACCTTTCATTAAAGAAAAAAAATCACAAGCGTTAAAGGTAGGTGCTTTGTTTATGTACTGCTCCAACAAGTATTCATTGAACATTGAGTAGGAGTCTCTTAGGGACTGGGAGGATAACGGGCACAGAGCAGATATGGTCCCTGCCACCATAGTGGTTTGTTTCTATTGGTCACTGTTCGATAATCTTTGCAACTTCTCATTTCCCCCTTCAGTGCTATCATTGGACTTGTAGAGGGCTTTCTCACTAGGAATCTGATAAAAATTTAGACTATTTTTCTGTCCTTTCCCATATCGATCTTTAATGTATGTATCTCCTATAGTTTTTATCTGTACTGCTGGCAATTCAACCCAGAGGCTTGGGCATGCCAGACAAGTGTTCTGCCAATAAATTGTATCTCCAGTCTCCCAATAGGTTTTTTTTCTTTTTTTTTTTAAATTTTTTTTTCTACTCATACAAACTTAATAGGTACCCCTGTCCCCTCCCTCCAACCCTCCCTGGATCCCCTTGCTGCCTCACCCCTTATCCCTTTCCTTTCCCCCCCTCCCTCCCTTTCTCCCAGTGGGAGGGGGGGCATCCCTGGAGCATTCTTTAGTGTGAATGTCAAACTTCCCTGTGGTCCTCCTCTCTGATGAGGTGTAAGGAATCAGTAGCATTGCTTAGAGCTCTTTCTTGTGTTCCCCTTTAGTATAAGAACACTGTTGTGGCTATTAATCTCTTGCCTGTAAGGATCCTAGTGCCTGTGATCCATGCTAGACTTTGGTGGGGTGGTCAATGATATGTCGGTCATTGCGCAGGTCATGCAAAGTCCTATTATGATTACTTCGGCCCTAACTTGTGTGGTGTATCTTGCATATTGTTGCTCCTCCCCTTCTTTAGACTCTTACAATCTTACCATCCCCTCTTCTCATGTTGTTGAGGCTGGCTGCTTCACTTGCTAATATATTTGAGACTGACCTTGAACTTCTGATACTCCTGTGTGCGCCACTTGAGTGCTGGGATTGTAAGCATATAAGCAGAAGCTTAACATGAAAAGCTATCTTGCCTGGTTTTCCCAATATGTTTTAATACCAGTTTTCAACTACCAATATGCAAGTAAGTAAGAACTTCAGTGGCATCAGCAGAGCTGTTGATATGCAGTTTTCCCATCCTGCATGCACAGCTCAAGTTTTCCTCTGTCACTGGGCCATTAAAGTCAACAAGCAGTCTATTTCTAGACATTTTACTCATTAGATATTTCACTAAATGTTTTCCTGCTTTTAAAAAGTTTTAATTAATCTTCCATGGGTTTTCTTCTGCTATACTTCTTAAAAGTGCTAGGACAGGAAAATAAAAAGCTGAAGCTGATAGTGAAGCTCCTGTGTTTTGTAGAGAAAGACGTGGGAGGACAGAGCTTAAGCCATAATTGGACAATGGAAAGATTAGTTTCCAAGTGTCCTGACTCACAAGAGTCCTCCTCCTCGCTCTCCTTGGGCCATTTCTGGGAGGGGGTGCCATACTGTCACCTGGGAGTGGAAGTCTTATGTCCACTGATGGCAAACAAAAGGGCTAACTCTGGACTGGCTGTGAATTTAGGCACACAGTGTCATGACAATGATTAGAAAACGTAGAAAATGTAGAACTCGCATATGTGACACTTATTAGAAGTTTTAATTTGACAGATCTAGAGGATGGGAGCTACTGTAGACTTCTGAGAAGAAACTTAAAATGAACAAATTAACACTCCAGGGGAGACTTGCCACCATATGTCCTGTGATTGGGGACAGGGAGGACAGCTAGAAGTGCCCTTGGAAGTGTTACCCATTTGACACATAGAAACTCCAGGCTCTTTGATCTTGAACTGAGGTACTGTAGTAAGTACATGACAGAAATAGGAATCAGATTCTCAAATGGCATGTCAGCCTCTCTTTTGATCAGAGTGGATTTTCTTGCTCTGAATTTTGATAATTATCTTGCCTTCACTTGGTGAAGAATCATTCTGCATTGCTTAATCCCTGTCTTAAGTTTTTGCCACAGTAGCCATGATTAAAATAGATTGGAGTTAAGAGATACCAGATCCAGCAAAAAAGGACATTCATTGGAAGGACTCTGGCAGTTGGCTTAGGAGGACTCACATCAAGAAGCCAAACAGTGGCTCAGACTCTACTATTTACTTTCTCTCACTTCCCTGGTTTATGTTCTTACTGAAGCAACTAGAGAAGCATAGTTCAGGTTTTTCTGAGTTCATTTCCTAGGGGAGGAAAATTTGATTGGCTCAGCCCCTTTGTGGTCCAGTCAGCAAATGGAAAGGGGTGGGACAGACAGGCTCATGGGATGTCCAGGTGGGCTGTGAGCTCTGTTTCTGAATTGAGTGAGATATTGTCAAACATAGAGAAGACAACCTGGGAGGATACTTCCAACATATCGAAAAATCCTACTGAAAGTTGCCCAGATTCCATAATTTTTGCTGATCTAAATCTTTTGAAATCTCTCTGAAATATGAATTCAATTTATTTTGTTTTACTAGTCGTGTCATTGAAAAAAATCTCAGATCTATAACTTTTTTTTGAAGCTGGTATTCTCTGTTCAGCTCTGCAAATGCAGAAATGGGAAATGAGCATTTTTTGCATTCTTTCCCATAATGTAAGTATTGAGAAGTTAAAGATTTTCAGTGATTCAGTACAGCATCCTAATAATTATAAAATGTGGGTTTTTTTGTATAGGAGGAAACTTTTAAAATCATAAACTGCTTTATTTTGTATTTATACCTTGACCAGAGGATTTAAGAAATGAATAACCTTGAGATGGTCAGCACAGAAGGTTTACTAGCTTCAGAATTTCTGATTTTATTTATAGGCTGCAAAAAAGCGATTCCGTGAAGTTTGCTGTGATTCACTGCTTATCACCTTGAGCTATTGCCACTCAATGCCAGGAAGGCATTGAATCTTGTATAGCAAGAGAATAGAGTAAAAACCATGTAGCTGCAAACAGCTGTTATCTCAAGTGTTTCTGGTAACATATTGAATGGACCTAGACCAGCAACTTTCTCGTGTGAATTTTTCTGCCTAACCTAAGCCCCAAGAGAAGTGACTACTTTGTCAATGCAGCAGCTGCTTTTGAACCTGGATCTTTTGGTGGTTCAAGGAAAAGCTAATGGGAACAACAGTTCTCAGGTTCAGCTTAGTAGTGGTCTGGCAGAGAGTAAACATGGAAAAATTATGCTTTGTCTGCAGGTGTACCTCTGTCTATCTTGCCAGGTTTGATTATGCAGAAGTGTTTCTCTACTGCTGCTTTTGAATGTGTAGCACACAGATTTTCTCTATTATATGCAGATCTGAGGAAGCTCTGAAGCAGGTATTGCTTGGACACACATCCAAGGTGTCTATGGAAGCCCACTGTCCTTTCTGTTGCAATATGGAACTCATATATTTTAACTAGAGAATGTGAAATGGAAAAATTGTGTTGTAAGCTATGAAATAAAAAATAAATGGGAAATGGGAAAGGACCCCAAAAGTGCTGAAAGAAAACTGATATGGGACTGGGACCAGACCAGGAGGTGAGTGTTGGCTTCATGGAATGGCTCCTGTAGAGGTGGACTTTGACATTTTGTCTATTATTTTCTCAATTTATTTGGGTGGGAACAAGAGGAAAATGTTGCTTTTGATTTGCTTGTCATTTGGAGGCTTTGTTTTAAAGGTGTTGGATAATATTTATTTCCTCATCCCTTAATCAAAACTTACCACAAAGATAAACACAGTAAAATTTGGTTTTGTTTTATCTTAAGAAGTGTTAAAGGACTGGGGAGATGTGTGTTAAAGCCTTTGACTTATAAGCAAAGGGATCTGAGTTCCCATGTTTTGCAGTTGCTCTGTTTGCTGCTGTGAGACAACAGTCAAACTCAAGCAACCTAAAAGAAGAAAGGGAGACTTACTTGGTGTATGGTTCTAGAGGGGAGATATAATCCATTATGGTGGAAAAAGCGTAGTAGATGGCAGAGAGTGGCTTAGGTCACTTCCATCACGGAGGTTGAGAGAGCAAGCTGCAAACTGCTGGAGCAGACTACTAGTGGAAACAGGATGGGACTAACCAACCTCAAGGCCAGCCTCTGTGATGTGCCTTCCCCTAGCAATGCTCTGCCTCCTAAAGTCAGTACAACCTTCACAAATGTCGAATAAGGTTCAGACACAGGAGCCTGTTGGGGGACAATTCACATTCAAACTATGGTAACGTGTAAGAATGCCTTGTGGAAATGACAGCAGCCTGTAATTCTGACTCTAGAGAGCAGAGTTTGGTAAATCACAGAGCAAAGTAATGAGATACAGCAATCCAGGGTGATTCCTGATGTTACCCTTGAACTGCACACACACACACACACACACACACACACACACACACACACACACACACACACAGAGAGAGAGAGAGAGAGAGAGAGAGAGAGAGAGAGAGAGAGATGCCATGGTAGTTTTTCTCTCCCACTTAAAGGAGGCTGTAAGTGGTGGTAGAGGCATTATTGCTTCTGGATTTTGGTATTGTGCTTTACAGAACTGCTTCCAGATATCATTTACTTGTAAGGGGGTGTTTCCTGTGGCATCCTGGTCTGTGGGAGGCAGCTGGAGACTTTCTCACTTGATGGATCCTGGGTTTCTCCTTTTCAATGAAGACCTACAAAGAAGCTTGGTGAATGCTTCTGTGCCCCCTCGTGACCTCTTTCCCAAGTGGGCGTAGGCCTCCCTCCTGTCTTGTCTCTGGTCACAGAGAACAGAGAGCACCTCTCGTGACCTTAGGTAGTGGGGAGCTTATTGTAAGCTCCTAGGAAAAGGACTGAGGGGAGCTGGATACCCAGCGTTGGAATCAAAGACAGTTTGTATCCCCAGTAGTTCTTCAGGCTCAGCTGTGCCCAGCCACTCTCCACACTACTTTTCTCCTGCCTCATTGCCTGCTGCCTGCACATTTTACCATCTAGATTTGAACTAGGAATGTGATTGCCTGAATTCAGATGGGTCATCATCTCATTATGCACATCACAGACTGGGGGCCAACCTAGTGTGGCTTTTCAATCCTGTTTGCTTCCCTGGTTTCTCCATGTTGATGGTGTGCGTGCATGTGCATGCACTTATGCACAGAGCGTCATTGTTGAAGGCTACCCCTGTGTATCAGCATATTGTCAGTGTCCCTCAGAAAAGAGTGTGGCAGAGCATACACAACTCCTGTGAAGAACATGCTGTCAGGCCTACAAAGTGCTGGAAAGATGGAAGTTTTATTCCTGTTTTGAAACTGAGGAAATTGGGGGCTGGAGAGGTGGCTCAGGGGTTAAGCCTCTGCCTTGCAGGCGGAAGGTCCTGAGTTTGGATCCCAGATCCCACGTATAGACGCCAGGCGGAAGCGGGGGCGGCCTGCGCTTCTGGTCCTGGTAGGGCGGAGCCTGTGAATCCCGGGGCAGAAGGAGGTGGAGGCATCCATGGTGGTTCCGGAATTCGTCCGTGGTTCTACACACACACAGACACACACGCGCGCACATACATACGCACACACGCACAATTGTATAAATAAATAAAAAAATTCTTTAAAAAAAAAAAAGAAAGAAACTGAGGAAATTGGAGCCAAGAAATGGTTAAGTACTTTGCCTAAAGCTGTGGACTTAATAAAGAGCAGAACTCGGATTTAAAGCCAGATTTATTTAAGGTCTTACCTAGTAGGCTGTAATGTGTTTTCAAATGTTGGTAAGTCAGGGCCAAGTCGAAGTATCAGGATAATGCTGATCTTTTCTTGCTTGTGGAGAGGTGGTTCTGTATAATTACAGACATTTATCTATTTATCTTATGTTGGTATGTGTGTGTATACACATGCATGTGCCACAGGACATGTGTGAAGGTCAGAGGAAACTTTTGGGAGTCAGTGCATATAGAGATTTGAGGCCAACTTGTGGGGTGTTTTCTCTCCTTCTACCACATTGGTTCCATAGATGAAACTCAGTGTCAGGTTCAGTAGTAAGTGCCTTTACCCACCGAGCCATCTCCTGCATGATTTCATAACTGTTTGTTCTGCTGTCTAACTGTTAGGATGGCACCTTATTTCACTGTCTCTGGGAAAAGACCTTCCCAGAAAGATGCTGAGGGGAGGGAGAGATGATTCAGGGGTTAAGGCTTTGCCTGGCAAATAGAAGGACCTGAGTTCAATCCCAGATCCCAAGTGAAGATGCCAAACAGAAATGGCAGCATCTGGAACTTGGGCCCTGTTGGATGGAGCCTGAGAAACCACAGAGTGAAACAATAAAGAGACAGAGCCATCCAGGATGATTCCCAAAGTCACCCTTGGACCGCTGTAAGCACACACACTCTATTGTCCTTTTGTGCATGTGTGTGCGTGCGCGCGCGCACGCACACACGCACACATATACATGCTCCTACTCACACACACAAGAAAATTGCTAAATTTGAATTGTCCATTAGAAAAACAGAAATAGCTGAAACTCAGGTTCACCACAGTGCAGAGGAGTTAGGTCAAGTGTGTGGTGAGGGAGTTTCCCAGCAGGAGAGTCCCCATCTATGGAGAGAAGCGCTAGTGGTCACCTCATCCGAGAAAACTTGCTGTCTTCCACAGGCTCTTTGCTGGGCTCTCTTCCTCACACAGGGCTCTGTGGTGCTTTTCAGCCCATAGGTCTAGCTGGCCATTGACAGAAAGGAGTACAATGCATGTTTGTTGAGTAGTACTTGGATAAAAATGGGTATTTTTGTGGTCCCTCAAGATGGTTGCCTGGGTGAGTCACTTTCCTCATTCTCTGCTTTGCCTGCTCTTCCTCCTTGTTCATATCTCAACAGCCTTGAGAGATAAGGAACTTTTTTCTGATGCCTGTTTGGACCTCAGCGTCCAACTTATATGGTTCTGTACCCTGGGAAGAGATTTGCAATGGGACAATTCCTTTTCCTTCTCTGCCTTCTTTTGACTTTACCTCTTTGGTGACTTTGTACTGATTGAAGCACTAGTTTTTGGAGCCCAGCTAGACCTGGGGCAGTGAGGGGGTGTCAATCCTCTGCTCTCACACATTCTGGCTGGGTGACCTTTGGCAAGCTACTGTCTCTCTGAGCTTGGGATATGTAAAAAAGCACTTAGCGTGGTGTGTGATACATGTAATGATTCAAAAAAAATTAGGGGCTGCTAATATTATTATTATAGCAACAATCATGGTAATTATTGTATTTCTTTGTCTGGCCTGTTGGTGCTCCATATTCCCAAAGGGGGGAGCTCTTAACTTTGATCCGTAGCAACAGACTGGAGGCTTAATTCATGGTCTTTTTGTTTATACTCTGTTGTCACCCCAGGATTTGAAGCATTTCGAGTGTTATAAAGCACATTTCGTCTAAAGATAATTATCATGCTTCTAATGTAGTGGGGAGCTGAGGTGTTTTAATTAATGATATGCCAGACACCCTTTCAAATAGGGTGAAGTATGATTTTTAAGGCCTTCGTCTACTTGGCCGTAATTAGGGACATTTGGAACGCTCTGGCATAATGTCTGCTCATTTGCACACTTTCATTAAGCAATCAGGATTGAGTGACCCAGTGACAGGGCTTTCATGGGATCAGGTTCCAATTTTTGAGGTGGAAGAGCTTGCGATGCTTTCTGTTCTTCCATGCACGTTTAAAAAATAACCTTTACTCACATTCTGTGTTTCTCTGAAACAATGCCGCTTTGCACTTATTTTTTTTTCCTTTCATTTGAAGCCCTGCTTTTTGTAGAATCGTTCCACTGTATTTTCTTCCTTTTTTTCCCCTATGGACTAGTTCAGTTATCTCCTTAATCAGAAAATAAATTTTCCTGAGCTATACATAATGCTGCATGTCTAAAATCCCCACACCAGAGAATGAGATAGGAGGATTGTTGCATCTGAGATCAGCCTGGACTACAGAGTGAAACTCTGCCTTCAAAAAACAAAACAGGGAACATTTCACATGCTGCTAACACATTAGTTACTTTTCTTACCACAGTGAACAAATTTCTGACAAGAAACGATACAAGGGAGGAAGAGTTGACTTTGACTTGCCGTTTGAAGGGGCACAGTTCATTATGGTGGGTAAGATGGGCAGCAGGAATATGAGCCAGCTGGTCACATCGTGTCTATAGTCAGAAAGTAGAGAGGTGATTGCAGGTTTTCTTCTTTTTGGCTGATATCTGGGACCCCAGCCCATAGGTCAGTACTTCCCATATTCAGGGTAGGTCTTCTTTCCCCAGTTAAACCTTTCTGGAAATACCCTTATACACATACCAGAGATGTTCCATGGTGATTCTAAAGACCATTAAATTGATAGTGAAAACTAACTATCATATGTCAATGATTATTTTG
This sequence comes from Typhlomys cinereus, assembly GCA_023101885.1. Taxonomy (NCBI): domain Eukaryota; kingdom Metazoa; phylum Chordata; class Mammalia; order Rodentia; family Platacanthomyidae; genus Typhlomys; species Typhlomys cinereus. The sequence continues at coordinate 1,507,544 of JALPQD010000110.1, read as the reverse complement.
TGAAGGTTAGATGAAATTAATAGTGGAAATAAAAAAGGTGAAGTTAATACCACAAAAATCAGAACAGAAAGAAAGAATTAAATCTTGGGGACTGAAAAGGACTGTTGATTTTATATCTAGCTCTCCATTTTTATAGGTTGATTACTTAAGAAGCAGAATCATGTTTGACTTGTTCAGAGTTGCAATCTAGTATATATTACTTTATCTAAATTGATGGGCAAATAGAAACCCACTATTACTTATAGTATGATATCTAAGGGAAATTATGCCAAGCCTTGCTTTAAAACTGTTACTTATACTTTTAACTCCAGCTTGAAGTTTTAAAATGTGTTTCAGTTTATTAAGTGTTCTCCTTCACAAATGTTTTGTTAAGCATTTTCTCATATTTATTGTGTGTTTGCTTTTGAACAGAGTAGCTTCCATCATAAGGTAAGACATTCCATATGCAGAGTAATGAGATAGTCATGCAGGTTGGAGCAAGAAAAGCTGGACAAAGATAAAAAAAAAAGATTGCAATGCCCATGAGAATTAAAATCACAAGAAAAACAACTGCTTGCACAGGGACAGGATGCCCTAACTGCTTTTCTGCTTCTGTAAACAAGCTTCTTGCCAAAGACCACCAAGTAACTCACCAAGAGTAAAACAAACATAGTGTGAGGAATATTTACTTTTAAAACGTGTTAAAAACTGAAAGTAACTGCTCAGAATTTAGAAATTATTTGTCTGGGCCCACTAGTTTCAAATAAAATTTACTGTGAGAATATTCTCAGTAAGTCTTATCTTTCTTACAGGGGAGGTGATTAGACTTAAATATAAATTACATTGGTATCTCAGGGACAGTAAATGTATTTCTGAGGTCTAGTAAGAAATGTATAAAGGAAAAAATAGGGTAAAGGAGGTAAAAACTGGAAAAGAAGTCAGTATAGGGATATCAAAGAAAACCATGAAAAAGTTGCATAATAGACAGATGTGAATTTTGCTCACTAATAATTGATGTGGAAGAACAGTGTGTGTATTTGTAGTCTTGTATAAATCAATGTTGTTTGATAGCTCTTCAAAATGCAGAGATTTTACAAAAAGTAGCTACATCAGAATTTTGCCATTTGGAGTCTGTGCCTTTTCTTGTTTTTTGCTATTTTATTGCTTAAACCAGGATGGCTCTCCCAAGTTCTGAGTCTTCATAATTTTTACCTTTCTACCTCAGGTTTTCTAGTTACTGTCTTGAATTCCATTATTTTTAAAAAGTTTTTTTTTCTGCTGTAGTGTAGCATTGTGTGTAGATTATGTGATTTCTAATCCATTTACATTTGTTAACTCTGTTGACATTATGTGGATCAAAAGGTAATATCGCACATATCTATTCACCAAGATTTTGACTTTGATCTCCTTTTCTCCATCCCTTTCTCTTTTCCTGTCCTCCCCCTTCCTTCTTCCCCTTTCTTTCCTCTCCTGTCCTGTTGGTACAGATTCCACAAACCGTGTGGACATTTCCTTTCCTTCCCTATGCTGTTTTGGTCCATGACAGTTGAGTAGCAGTTGTCCCAAAAGACTAGGGAGAGTGTAGCAGGACCCACCCACACTGTTGTGGTGGTGCACAGGAACACACATTATGACTTCCAATTGTGTAGGCATCCAGGTAAATTAGTTTTGAGAATCCTTAAAGTACACTTGCAGATCTGTTTGCCAATCCACTATAATTATTTATTGATCACATGCCATGTGACCAGGCCTGGCCAGGCCCTGTTCAGATAGAGAAGTAAAATTTGGCCTAGGGTTTTCTACCTTGTCATCCAGCTTTTAGTTTAGGTTAATAGGGAAAGCCCATTTATGTGGAAATGTAGATAGATTGCCCATGGGGTTTTCTCTGTTTTTTCAGAGAAGGTGCTGCATTTGTACCTTCAGCAGTGGATTGTGCACAATCAACGGTGATGAGTATATGAGAGAGAGCGAGAGTTTAATTAGTCTTCATGCCCTCTGTCTAATGTAATCAGAAGCCCTGTATCAAAGTAGAGATTTACAATCAATCATTCATCATCTTCTGAGGTGGGGATAAACCCATTTGCTGTTAGCCTGTAACTTAAAATATCTGCTTTAGGGAATTATTATGCAACCAGACAGATATCTGTAAACCAAGTATATTTTGAGCGGGTAGACTCAAATTGCAGATTGCTCTGATTAGGTGTAATTGTGAGAATTAAGGTGTCTCTGGATTTCAGTTAGCACAGGGAAAAACTATCAACAGACAGAACAGCATTAGAGAAAGTTTGAGACTGGCTGAAGAGCTCTGAGTTCTAGGTCCAGCCCTGCAAACCTCACTTTCCTCATCTGTACAGTGAAATGAATATGGAAGTAGCTGCGGTTTAATTCTCACCGTGTTACACTGAAGGGCTGTTAGGTATGTAATAGGTGAACTAACAATATGTCACAAATGGGCTTTAGTACCATGTCTCACAGTAGGTGGTTGAAGTCTGCACTGTGTCGTTTGTGCCTGTGTTACATGTGTGAGGTGCATGAGGGGTTTCCATGAAAAGGCATGCCTATCCTCAGCTAGGAGTCCTCACTAGGGAGTCTGTTCTTACAGGCTGAAGATTTGGAGACACGAATCCACAATGATTAGTGAAAGGAAAACCATTGAATCAAATACAGAATCCTAAAGAAATCTCTTTTTGTTTATCTTAGGGGATTTGACAAAATTCTGCAATTTAAATGAAATCAATAAATTTTCTTACTTAATTGACATCAAATTAATCATGTACTTTGATCTGCTGTTAAAATATTTTTCCCCTCAAAAGTGAAATTCTTAGAGAATCCAAAAGCAAGTTAGTCCTCAGTGTTAATTAGTAGTACTAGTGGGCACTGATAGAATGGATCACTAGTTATTAAGCATGTGTAGTGGCACAGGTTTAGGGGCATCCGTGTGCATCAGAAAGCATGCTTTTTGAACTGACATTTGCATTTTTGGATTTTTAACTAATAGAAAAAAATCATGGCTTTACTGAAATATTTATTTAGAAGACCCTTCTTTGCATATTGAAAACATGAAACCAGAGGCTCAGAAGATGAGTCAGTAGATGAAAAAGCTTACACTTGCTGTGTAAGCCTGAAAATCTGAGTTTAATCCTGGGAACCCACAAAATTAGCTGGATCAGATTATAACTCCTGTACCCCTTTGGCACATAGGAGGCAGAGACAGGAATCAGATAGAAGCTCGGGGGCTAACTAGCTTGACCTGTAAGAGAGATCTACCTCAACTTTAAGGTAGAAGGCAAGAACTGACTCCTGAAAGTTGTCCTCTGACATCCATATTTCACTATAAACATAAACATATACTTATATATCCAGCCACTAGAAGATAGGCTAAATGAATATATTTAATGTTAATTATGCCATCAAAATAGCATATATTGTTAAGGAAAAAGAGCATTATTATTAAGAAAAAACAGTATTACCTATTGACCAGTCTTTTCTCTCCACTAAAAAATATTAGTGACTCATTGTAGAAGTAAAATATACATCAACAAAGCTAATAAAACTGAGTGAAATACATATATAATCTCACTTTCTATATAAAACTGTTGTTGATACTTTGAATTTAGAATTCAGAATTTAGATTATATATGCACATATATATTTGTATATATATGTGTGCACACATATTGTATATTTGTAACGATGTATATTTGTAATTTTTTTCATCTGTTTTCTTCTCTTACCAGTAGAAGACAATCCTAGACTGTACATTCTAATGAGCATAGAGATTTTGCTTTATTTGGCATGCTGAAGTTCCAAGTGCAAGAACAATGCCTGACACACAGTTGTAATTGAACAGATATTTGTGGGACAGCTGACAATATGTGAACCATCATTCCACATCACTTGTTTAACTCCAAAATTATTTTGATGACTGGATGGAACCTCATCATTTGGAGACCTCACCTTTTAGTTGTTTCTTGACTATAGCTTTAACAATGACTGGTAAAAATAAACACTCTTGTTGTAAAATAGTGGTATATGGTAAATTATTACAGTTAATGAATACAGTGACCATGGATTGCTTTTAGGGTTAAAAGTAGCATTGTTGAATTAAAGATCTTGTATGTGTCTCACTTTTGGTAGTGCTGCCAAGTGCCACATGGAATCATGTTCCATTTATATTCTTAGTGAGGAAATACAGTCTCTGACATCACCTTCACATGCAAGAACATTTTTTTCTGTTGAAATTTTTATTGAGGCAATTATTGATCCATAAGTTGTAAGAAATAAAACAAAGAGATCCCTTGAAGACTTTATCTTATTTTTCACAACGGAAAGATTTAACAAAACTGTAGTGTAATACCGTCACCAGAGTAATGCCAGTTATTGCTAATTACAATATACATGTCTTCCCTAGTGTTGTTCACATTCACTTGTGTGTGCCTGTATTCACTTTATAGAGTTGGCCACTGTGTAGGTTTATGGATCTACCACTGTACTCAATATACTGAATAGTTCTAAACTGCAAGGATTCTTTCCATTGCCCCTTTATAATCACCCACTACTGTTATAGTTACTTTTCTTTTTGTGCTATAAAACAATACTCATTTACAACTTAAAGGAGAAAGGGAGATTTATTAGCTCATGGTTCTAGAGGGGATGTAGTTATCTACATGGTGGGAATTGCACAGAAGATAATGGCAGAAGGCAGAACCAGGAGGCTGGTTTAGACTGTTTAGCCATAATGAGGTGGCAGAGGAAGCAAGAGCACATTGAAAGGAAGCAGGGCTGCACTATCAAACCTCGAAGACATGCCCTATGGCATGCCTTCTTCCAGCAAAGCTCTATCTCTCAGAGGTGCCATGGCCTTCTCAAATACTAATCCCAGATAAGGATTTAAATACGTAGGTCTGTGAGGGCCACCTACATGCAACTCCTCTGCCCTCCTTGCTATCACCTTCCTGTACAGATCCCGTAAGTTCTCTAACAACCCCTAACTCATTGTCCACTTCTAAAATTGTCATTTAAGAAATGTGATGCAAAAAAATAATTTGGTGTCTTAAAATAACTAAGTAGCAATCAGGTTGGAATATCCTCAATTAATCAACAGCTGTTATATTTTCCTTTGTCTCCAGTTGCTAAATTAGATAGGATTTTTTAAGATTTCATGCTGTTACGTTGTTCATGAAATGTTGACTCTTATGCTTTACAATGAGGCTGGACATTTATCCTCACTAATATTTTTTTTGCTGATTCTTTCTCAATTTCTTCATTGGTAACTTACTACTCATTGTCTTTATTATGACAGTTGGGAATTCTGCATTTGTATTTGGCATGTTTTCTTGTGCCCCTGCGGAGTGTAGTACAGAAAGGTGACCCAGTGCGAACTAGTCATCCAAATAGCCTGGCTTTTCATCCTGGCTCTTCCTATTATAGTCATTTTTCCTAATGTCTCCATTCTTTGATTTTTTTAATTTGCAAAATGATGATAGTGTCAATTCCTACCTGGTAGGACAGTCCTGAGGATTATGTCATTATGTGTAAAGTGCTTGAAGCACGGCCCAGTATCCCATCACCTTGGGCACTTGCTGTCTCTATTACAATTCAGCTTGAAGGGATAGGTTTCCACGAATGTGCATTCAGCAAGAGTCCCACATGGCTCTCAGGCAAGTGAACTTTCTGCCTGGGTTGGCTACCTCTGCTTAGGTGAGTGTCTTCTCCCTAAGATGAAGTAGCTACTACATAGAGTCTAATTACGGTGGATTGGTGTATCTGCCAGGTTCAATGCCATACCTGGTTGAGTGCAGAGACCATAGGGAATGGTGGAGTCTATAGCAAACTGGAGTGTGGTCTTACACCAAAAGGTCTTCCAATGAAAATAAGTAGATTAAAAGCTAAGTTTTACCTAACCCACTTAGAGACACTTAAGGATAATTCTCTGTAATACCTACAGTAATTGCAAAGATTATGAACAGGAGGGATGGGGTTGGAGGGCCACACCAGAAACAAGGAGAGAGGGGACCATGTTACAGCAGAGAAAATAGGCCACCATCAAGGATTGCAAGGGGTGACATCTAATATCCATCAGGATGGAGTGAAGGGCATTGCAGGAGCAGCAAAACAGCAAAAGAAAATCAACAAACCACAATCCAGAACTTCAGAGACTCTATATCAACCACCTGGAACTAGGCCAGCCTAATCTCTCCTCATCCTGAAGCTCAGGGAAATTTGTGGAAGAGGGGGCGGTAAGATTGTAAGAGCACAAGGATGGGAGGAGTAATGATATGCAAGATATTCCACACAAGTTAGGGCCGAAGCAATCATAATTGGACTTTGCATGCCCTGCGCAATGTCCAACACACTATTGACTCCACAAAGTCTAGCATTTGAAAAAGGCACTAAGATCCTTGGAGGCAAGGGATTGACAGCCACAGTAGTGTTCTTTTTTTTTTTTTAATATAATACATTTTTTATTATTATTTCAGCTCATACAAACTTAATAGGTACACCAGTTCCCTCCCTCCCTCCTCCTCCCCCCCCGAACCCTGTTCCCCCTCCCCTTACCCCTCTCGCCCCATCCCCCCCTCCCCCCCTCCCGTGCCTCCCGCCCCGATTCCCAGAGTCCTTTCTTGTGCATGCCAGACTGTCCTCTGGGCCCTCCTCTCCGATGACGTACAAGGACCCAGTGGCATTTCTCTGAACCCTTTCCTGTGTTCCCCTTAAGCATAGGAACACTACTGTGGCTGTCAATCCCTTGCCTCCAAGGATCTTGGTGCCTTTAGCATATGCTAGACTTTGTGAGGTCAATAGTGTGTTGGACATTGCGCCGGGCATGCAATGTCCAATTATGATTGCTTCGGCCCTAACTTGTGTGGAGTATCTTGCAAATCATTGCTCCTCCTATCCTTTTGCTCTTAAACTCTTACCGCCCCCTCTTCCCCAAATGTCCCTGAGCTTCAGGATGGGGAGAGATTAGTCTGGCCCAGTTCTAGGTGGTTGATATAGAGTCTCTGAAGTTCTGGATAGTGGTTCGTTGATTTTCTTTTGCAGTTTTGTTGTTCCTGTAATGCCCTTCACTCCATCCTGGTGGGCATTGTACATTACCCTCTGGCCAGAGACAAAAGGCTGTTAAACTAGTCTTGTGATAAAAGCACATTCAAAGGTAGATGTAATAAAAGTGGGAAACCACAGTGAGGGAGGGGTCTATCACCCATTTGCAAAATGGTTACTTTTTATCTGCCACACTATATGCCCTCCCCTTCTGGTGAGATCATACCCCCTCAGTAGTAAATGATCAGGAATGAAAGTCTGTGAACTTAATCAGATGTCTCATTACTTATTTGAGTCCTTGATGGAGGCCTATTTTCTCTGCTGTAACATGGTCCCTTCTCTCCTTGTTTCTGGTGTGGCCCTCCTACCCCATCCCTCCTGTTCATAATCCTTGCAATTACTGTCTCTAGGTGGGCTGGGTGGGTTTGGTACTAGGAGCCACCTATTAGGGAGTACATACAGCGCTTAATTTTCTGGGTCTGGGATACTTCGCTTAATATAATTGTTTCTAATGACATCCATTTCCCGGCAAATTCCAGTAATTCATCATTTTTGATGGCTGAGTAGTACTCCATTGTATAGATGTACCACAGTTTCCTTATCCACTCATCAACTGTTGGACATTTGGGCTGATTCCATGACTTTGCTATTGTAAACAGTGCTGCTATGAACATGGTCGTGCTTGTGCTAACGAGGTGAACCTCTGCTGTATGGGGGGTTATTCCCAAAAGTGGAATAGCAGGGTCATATGGCATTTCAATCTTTAATTTCTTTAAGAATCTCCAGACGGCTCGCCAGAGTGGCTGTATGAGCCTGCATTCCCACCAGCAATGTAGGAGAGTTCCCCTCTCTCCACCTCCTCTCCAACATTTGTTGTTGTTTGTATTGTGGATTTTTGCCATCCTGACTGGGGTGAGATGATATCTCAGGGAAGTTTTGATTTGCATTTCCCTGATGGCTAAGGAAGTGGAGCATTTTTTCAGATATTTGTTAGACATTTTAATTTCACCCCTGGTAAAGTTTCTTTTAAGCTCCAAGGCCCATTTTTTAATTGGGCCATTGGTTTCCTTGGTGTTTAGTTTTCTAAGTTCTTTGTGCACTCTGGACAGTAGAGCTCTATCAGATATGTGGTTAGTGAAGATTTTCTCCCATTCTGTGGGTTGCCTTTGAGCTCGTGTTACAACCTCTTTATCTGAACAGAAGCTCTTTAATTTCACAAGATCCCAACTGTTGAGAGTTGGTAGCAGTGACTGTGCCATTGGATGTCTGTTTAGGAAATGTTGGCCTAGCCCAATCAGCCCGAGGGAGTTCCCTATCCTTTCAACTATGTTTTTTATAGTCTCTGGCCTGATATCAAGGTCCTTGATCCATTTGGAATTAAGTCTTGTACATGGTGACAAGTACGGGTCCAGCTTTAATCTTCTGCATGTGGAGATCCAGTTTTGCCAGCACCATTTGTTGAAGATGCTGTTCTTTTTCCATTGGATTCTTTGGGCCCCTTTGTCAAAGACCAAATGGCTGTAATTTTGTGGTCTTATATCTGGGTCCTCAACCCTTATCCGTTGATCTGTGTGTCTATTTTGGAGCCAGTACCAGGCTGTCTTTATAACTATGGATTTGTAGTGTAGACTTAGGTTCAGTATGGTAATACCTCCAGCAGTGTTTTTGTTACTCAGGATTGTTTTTGCTATCCTGGATCTTTTGTGCCTCCATATGAACTTTGAGATTGTTTGGTCAACTTCTTTGAAGAATTGCTTTGGGATTGTGATTGGTATAGCATTGAATCTGTATATCGCCTTTGGTAGGATGGTCATTTTTAGGATGTTGATTCTGCCAATCCAGAACAAGGGAGGTCTTTCCACCTTCTGGTGTCTTCTGCTATTTCTTTCTTTAGGGTTTTAAAGTTTTTATTGTAAAGGTCTTTTACCTCCTTGGTTTGTACCAAGGTATTTCATTTTTTTAGGGGCTATAGTAAATGGGATTGTTTCTCTCAAGGCTTTTTCACTTCTTTCATTCTGGGCATATAGGAAGGCCTCTGATTTTTGCACATTTATTTTGTATCCTGCCACCCTGCTGAACTTCTCAATTAGTTCCAGGAGCTTCCTGGTGGAGTTTTTGGGATCCCTCAGGTATAAGATCATGTCATCTGCAAATAGGGATAGCTTGATTTCTTCCTTGCCGATTTGAATCCCTCTTATGTCCCTTTCTTGTCTTATGGCTTCAGCTAAGACTTCAAGTACAATATTGAATAGAAGTGGTGAGAGTGGACAGCCTTGTCTAGTTCCTGATCGAAGTGGGAATGCTTCCAATTGTTCCCCATTGAGCATAATCCTTGCTGTGGGCTTGTTGTATACAGCTTTTATTATATTGATAAAGGTTCCTTCCATTCCTACTGTCTCTAGCGTTTTGATCATAAAAGGCTGTTGGATCTTGTCAAAAGCTTTTTCTGCATCTATCGAGAGTATCATGTGGTCTTGGACTTTGGACTGGTTTACATGATGAATTACATTTATTGATTTGCGTATGTTGAACCAACCTTGTGTGCCGGGGATGAAGCCTACTTGGTCCCTGTGAATGATCTTTTTAATATGTTTTTGAATCCGATATGCTAAGACTTTATTGAGAATCTTTGCGTCTGTGTTCATCAGAGAGATCGACCTATAGTTTTCTTTTTGAAGTGAATCTTTATTAGGTTTTGGGATTAAAACGATATTAGCTTCATAGAAGGAATTTGGTAGTGTTCCTTCCTTTGCTATTTGATGGAACAGTTTAAGGAGTATTGGTGTTATTGACTCCTTAAATGTCTGGTAGAACTCTTTGCTGAATCCATCTGGTCCAGGACATTTTTTGGTGGGAAGATTTGAGATTACTTCTTCAATTTCCTTATATGTTATAGGACTATTTAAATAATTCACAACTTCCTGATTCAATTTAGGTAAGTTGTGTTTACTTAGAAATTCATCCATCTCTTTTGTGTTGTCAAACTTCACAGAGTATAAGTTTTTGAAATAGGATGTTATAATTCTCTGGATTTCTTGGGTATCAGTAGTGATAACTCCATGTTCATTTCTAATTTTGTTAATTTGGGTTTTCTCTCTCTTGCTTTTGGTTAATTTAGCTAGGGGTGTATCTATCTTATTGATTTTTTCAAAGAACCAGCTTTTTGACTGGTTGATTTTTTTTCTATCGTTTTCTTTATCTCGATTTCAGATATTTCTCCTCTTACTTTGCTAATCTCCTCTCTTCTACTACTTTTGGGATCAGATTGCTCTAGTTTCTCTAAAGCTTTAAGCTGCATTGTTAAGTTGTTTATTTCTGATGTTTCCATTTTTTTGATGTAGGCATTAAGAGCTATGAACTTACCTCTTAGAACAGCTTTCATTGTGTCCCAGAGATTTTGGTAAGTTGTATTTTCATTATCATTCACTTTCAGGAAATCTTGAATTTCCTTTTTAATTTCTTCCTGAATCCAGTTCTCATGCAGCATCATAGTGTTAAGTTTCCAGGAGTTAGTGTATTTTCTCTTGTTTGATGTGTTGTGGATGTCCAGCTTTAGGCCATGGTGGTCTGACAGGGCACAGGTTAGAATTTCAACTTTTTTGTACATGTGTAGATTCATTTTGTGGCCCAGTATGTGATCTATTTTGGAGAAAGTTCCATGTGCTGCTGAGAAAAATGTGTATTCTTTGGTGCGTGGGTGAAAAGTTCGATAGACATCTGTAAGGTCCATTTCTTTAAGGGTTTGATTAAGGTCCAAAGTGTCTCTGTTAAGCTTTTGACCTGTTGATCTATCCCATGTTAAGAGGGTGGTGTTGAAGTCCCCAAGAATTATCGTTTGGGGGTTGATTTCTTGCTGAGACGCTGTAGGGTTTTCTTAATGAATGTGGAGGGGCCCGTATTGGGTGCATATATGTTCAGTATTGTGAAGTCTTCCTGGTGAATTGTACCTGTGACTAAAATGTAGTATCCATCCGTGTCTCTTATAATTTTCTTTGGTTTGAAGTCCACTTTGTCTGATAGCATAATGGCTACCCCTGCCTGTTTTCTGCTTCCATTAGCTTGTAGAATTATTGACCAGCCTTTCATTTTTAGGGCATGCTTATCTTTTGTGGTGAGATGGGTTTCCTGCAGGCAGCAGATTGATGGATTGTGATTTTTAATCCAAATTTGTAATCTGTGTCTCTTGATTGGTGAGTTAATTCCATTAACATTTAGTGTTATAATGGTGAAACTATTTTTGATTCCAGACATTTATTATGTTTAGTTGTTTTTATAAGTATATTGCTTCGCTTTTAATGGTGTTATACTTGCCTTCTGTTCTCCTGGATATGCCTGTTTTTTTCTTCACGCTTGAGTATCATTTCTAGCCTTTTTTGAAGGTCTGTTTTGGTGGACATGTATCCCTTCAAGTTGTCTTTGTGCTGGAAGATTTTTCTTTCTCCCTTGATCATGACTGATAGTTTTGCAGGGTAAATCAGCCTAGGTTGACATTTTTGCTCATTCAATACTTGAAGTATGTCTCTCCAAGCTCTTCTTGCTTTTAGTGTTTCCATTGAGAAGTCATTTGTTATTTTAATAGGTTTACCTTTAAAAGTGACTTGTTTTTTCTCCCTTGAAGCTCTCAGCACCAGTTCTTTATCTTGAATGTGGAGTGTTTTGACTATTATTTGCCATGGTGATCTTCTATTTTGGTCATATCTGTTTGGGACGTGGAATGCCTCTTGTATATGGATGGGCCTCTCTTTTTTTAGATGAGGAAAGTTTTCCTTGATGATCGTTTGAAAAATTTCCTCAGGGGTGGTATTTTGAGATTCTTGCTCTGGTAGTCCATGAATACGCATGTTGGGCTTCCTCAAGGTGTCCCATATCTCCTGGGTATTTCTCTCAAGTATCTTTTTGGCTTTAACAACCTCTTCCATTGAGCTGGTTAGTACTCCCACTTTATCTTCAAGGTCTGAAATTCTGTTTTCTGCTTCGTTAGTTCTGTTGATAAGACTCTCTGGAGTTCTGGGTTGAAGATAACTTGTCTTTTAGCTCAGTTTTAAACTCTGCTTGAGTCTGCTTTAACTGCTCTATGCCAGTTTTTGATTCTTGCACTGTTTTTCTCAACTCCTCCATGTGTCTGTTGTGTTCCTCCTCAAAGTGATCGATTCGATTATTTAATTCCTCCCGGATTTCCTCTTTCATAGTATTGAACATGGTAATGATCATATTTTGAAGGTCGTTATCCTGGGTCAGGCTTTCTTGGCCATTTTCCATGGGTTTGTTGTGGTTGGAGTCTTAACATTATGGGATTAATTCCTTCAGTGGGAGATTTGTTTACTTGAGTGTTGTTTCTCATGGATTTGCACTTTGACTTTGGCTTGTCTTTTTAACTCTTAGGATCTTCGTTTAATTTCTGTGCGTTTTTCACTAAACTGAATTATTTGGCCTGGGGTTTTGGAGGTGGGCGGAGACGGAGCTTACCTAGGTTGAGGTGAGTCCAGGCTGAACCCCGCGCGTCCCGGGCGGCGGAGTGGGAGAAGGAAGGATGGGGCGTCGGCTGGGCGCTATTTAAACCTGGGGGACCTGAGGGTGAGCCCGGGCGCAGGGGGGTACCCTCTCCTCCTCCCAGGTCCTGCGCGGTGGCTCCGGCTGGATGGTGGGAGGAGCTAGGTCCCTCGGGCGGCCTGGGGTTCTGGGAGTGGGCGGGGACCGAGTTTACCAGGGTCGTGGCACGGTGAGGCCCGGCTGCACCGTGCGCGTGTCCCGGGCAGCGGAGTGGAGGGGAAGGGCCACAGTAGTGTTCTTATGCTTAACGGGAACACAGGAAAGGGTTCTGGGAAATGCCACTGGGTCCTTGCACCTTTTCGGAGAGGAGGACCCAGAGGAGAGTTTGGCATGCACATTAAAGGATGCTCCAGGGATGGGAGGGGAGGCACTGGGGGATGGGGAGGGAGAGGGGGTGGGGGTTTAGAGGGAGGGAGGGGACCGGTGTACCTGTTAAGTTTGTATGAGTGGAAGTAATAAAAATAAATTAAAAAAAAAAGCTAAGTTTGTGGTCTGGACTCAGTATACTGGCCACCATTTTTGTAACGATAGTCAGAAATTCTCTTCCTGAGAGTCTTAATTCACACTTTCTGTACACAAGAATAACCTTGCTTGCAGATATCCTTTTTTAAAAAATTTTTATTAATTTATTCAATCGTGCGTGCGTGCGTGTGTGAGTGTGTGTGTGTGTGTAGAACCACAGGCGAATTCGGGAACCACCATGGACGCCTCCACCTCCTCCTTCTTTACTCCGCCCCGGGATTCACAGGCTCCGCCCTACCAGGACCAGAAACGCAGGCCGCCCGTGCTTCCGCCTGGCATCTATACATGGGGTCTAGGATCCGAACTCAGGACCTTCCGCCTGCAAGGCGGAGGCTTAACCCCTGAGCCACCTCTCCAGCCCCAGATATCTTTTTATAGTAGATAATTTTGTGAATATTACTGGCTTTTCCTTATAATATAGTGGAAGTTTTCTTGCCTCATCTGAAGGGAACTCTGGATTGTCAGTGCTTTGCACTTCTTTGGGAACACCTTGGCTTATGCTTATTCCCTGTTTAGTAGTTTAACTGGATGGCTGTTTCCAGTGATCTCTAGAAGCCCCGATTTGTTTCCATTGTTGATCATGTGCACTGTTGTGATACTAGCATGTAACTACATGATTTCATTGTGTAACTTATAAATGGAAAAAGTGTGTGTGTGTGTGTGTGTGTGTGTGAAGGAAGTTGTTTCTTTACCTGAAACTGGATTCTCTGGAAGAAATAAAGGCAAGGTGCTGTAAGATTTTACTATTACCACATGGGATGGAGAAGAGACAACACTAAATGATTGGAAATGATGTTTAATATATGGAAAGGGGGCTCAGTGGTAGACTACTTACCAAGTGTGTCCAAGGCTCTGGATTCTATTACTAGCACCACAAAAATAGACAACATGAAAATATTTTACACTGAGATAATTCATACCAAACTTTTTTTAAAATTTTTTGTATTATTGTTTATTCAACTGTGCGCATGTGCGTGTGTATGTGCGCTCGCGTGTGTGTCTGTGTGTCTGTGTATCTGTGTGTCTGTGTATGTGTGTGTAGAACCACGGACGAATTCGCGAACCACCATGGACGCCTCCACCTCCTTCTGCCCCGGGATTCACAGGCTCCGCCCTACCAGGACCAGAAGCGCAGGCTGCCCCCGCTTCCGCCTGGCGTCTATACGTGGGATCTGGGATCTGAACTCAGGACCTTCCGCCTGCAAGGCGGAGGCCTAACCCCTGAGCCACCTCTCCAGCCCTCATACCAAACTTTTTATATGCTTCAGGTAGACTAAGTGAAAATCACGACTTATACTTTGGTTATTTATTTATTGCATATGTGAGTTAGTTGTGGGTATATATGTGTGTGAGGGTGTGGGTGTGTGTAAAAGAGTGCACATGAGTGTGTGTGTGCCTGTGAAGGCCCAAGGGTGACATTGGGAATTATGCCAGATTGCTTTACTTTTACTATGGAGTTTTCAAGTCTGTCTTTCAGGACTGGAATTGCAGACCACTGCTATATCTGCCTGGCATTTTTGTTTTTGTGGGATCTAGGAATCTGAACTCAGGTCCTTTTGCTTGGGAAGTAAAGACTTTAATCCCTGAGCCATGTCTCCTGCTCCATAGGTTATAAATTTAAGAGTATATTTTATGCAACAAATACAACTGAACTTCAACCAGTAGACTTGTACTTGAAGAAATAACCTCGATGTATGTTACATGATAAAACATTTAACCTGTGAATGTAGGTATCTTTTTTTTAATTGCCTTGGTGATTTTGTGCCTTAAATGACACAACCCATTAACTTTTCAACTATTCATTTATAGTAAGATTTCTGTCCTATAGAACTATATGTCAACGAAATTGAGCAGTTGACCAAGCCTGGAAGAGGGCCTCTTTAGAGCCAATGATGATCTAAAAGCACTATCTATAAATACATTAAGGATATTCTTACTAAAATTTTGTTTGACTTATTTTTATACCATTGTTGGACTAGTTTTAATCTTTCAAATATTTATATATGTGTATTTATAACATTTAGTAAAACAGTAAAGTTAATGTTTTGTTTTCTCTCCTTATAAAAAAATTCACATATAAATCATGTTTCTTGTTCAGTATTAGGTGATACAATATGATGCCTGGGGGAATCAAAGTACTCTGTAGTATTTTGAGATAACAAATTGTGATTACCTCAGACATGAACTGTTGGTTTTAAAATGATGCCGAGCATACGAACTTTAGTGAATAAAAGTGTACCAGTATGCTTCATGACTACCTCTGTTCTGTACCTGCTTCCTCTGTGTGGGATTCCTGGGTCAACACCCTGCTTCCAACCCAGGGCTTCAGGGGCAGAAGTTTCCAGCACCTCCCTGATGGAAATCCCCTCTCAACTATGACTTCAAAGACAGACCAGACAAGAATATTATAATATGCTCCTCTCCTCTCCCCTCCTCTCCCCTCCTCTCCCCTCCCCTCCCCTCCTTTCCCCTCCTCTCCCCTTCTCTCCCCTCCTCCCCAAAATCCCCCAAGCAAACTGGTTTTTAGACTGTAGCTTGCATCAGCAACAGAAGATGAGAGAATCTTTTATTGCTTGTGAATGGTAAGTGTTGAGGAATATTTGTTGATTGAGTGAAGTAGTTTGCTTGTCTCCACAGACCTGTATTTGCTAATAACTCCAAGTGAAGAGATGCACTGTCAGGTGTGTTAATAAAGCACAAAGTGGAGAGTGGGGTGGTAATGTAGGCATAATGTAGTGAGATTGCCAGCTGAGCTGGTAATTGGTCTTCAACCACCACTCATAGATTTTTGCAGTCCTTTCTGTTTCCTCTTTTCCACTGAGAGAACTCATTCTTTTGAGACTCATGTCCATGTCATCACTGTCTGACAATATTCATTAAGCTCCTTCATGCTGGGGACCAGCAGGGTTTATCCCCTTTAATGAACATGGATGTGTAAGTCAGAAGAATGGCTTATGTGCGATGTTGTTTTGTCCTGGAAAGAGTGCTCAGGAGTGACTTTGGTACACTGCTATCTACAGTTCAGTGCACTAATGAGATCAGCCATGTAGTTTTATGGTGAGCTTAAAATTAGAGGTAAGTCCAACAGCCTTCAAGCTAGGAGATGTTAAAAGACATTGGTAATAGGGGCTGGAGAGATGGATTAGGGGTTAAACTTCTGCCTTGAAAGCAGAAGGACCTGAGTTGAGATTGCAGATCTCACATAAACATGTCAAGTGGAAATGGCAACAATAGCCTCCACTTTCTACCCTGGAAGGTGGAGCCTGCAACTCCCCCAGAGCAATGTAATAAGGAGGTAGAGCAATCCAGGATGATTCCTGAAGTTACCCTTAGGCCTCCAGAAGCACACACAGTGTCCTCTGAGACACACACACACACACACACACACACACACACACACACACACACATATACATACACACTCAAAAAAATAAAAGACATTGGTACTAGAATTAGTCAGTCCTGTATATTTTTTTTCCTTTACAACCGATGTTCATGCATTCTTTCTTTGCTTTTACTGCAGTCCACTTTTTTCAATCAACTTTGTTCTGTAGAGTAAGGACCTTGATGCTTTGTTTGGAGCTACCTTCTGTTAGTTTTAAATAGATCATTTTAAAAGTAAGGGGCAGGAGAGGTGGCTCAGGGGTTAAGCCTCTGCCTTGCAGGCGGAAGGTCCTGAGTTCGGATCCTAGACCCCACGTATAGATGCCAGGAGGAAGCGGGGGCGGCCTGCGTTTCTGGTCCTGGTAGGGCGGAGCCTGTGAATCCCGGGGCAGAGTAAACAAGGAGGAGGTGGAGGTGTCCGCGGTGGTTCCCGAATTCATCCGTGGTTCTACACACACAAATACATACACACACATACATACACACACCCGCATACACACACAATTGAATAAATAATAAAAAAAATTTTTTTAAGTAATTCGACAAACATCTGACAAAAGCTATAGAAACCAAAATATAAGGAGACATTTCCTGTCCATTCCACAGTGGATTGTGAATTATGATTCTTCTTCCCTTTGCTCCCATTTTATGCTGTTTATTGCTTCTCTTAAAACTTCAAGGTATTTTTGGGTTTTGTTCTCTCTTGGCCCTGTCTCTCATCAACATAAGCAAATGGTCTACATTGTTCTCTCTCTCTCTCTCTTTCTTTCTCTCTCTCTGTGTCTCTGTCTCCCCCCTTCCTTTCTCTTTCTCCTCCTTTTCTCCCCTGTCTATCTATGTCAAAGTCTCCTACCTTCCTCCTTTGCCCTGTTACTTCTTTGCTCAGAGTACCTTATGAGCTCCCAACTGCATCATGAATTCGAGCTCAGCTTCCTTGCCTGACTCCATTATTAGCACCATCCCCTCTGGCCATGGCACTCCTGAGCAAGAGCAAGTCCTGAGTTCACATTAGACTCTTAGCAGGTTAAGTCGTTTACTGCTGCCTGAAGGATGGCACCATGGTAAGAATCTGGATGCTGGAGTCATGTTTGTTTGGGTTCAGATGCTGGTCATCCTTCTCTTTTGTGCTTGGAATTGCTCTTCTGTAGTTTGGGGATGGCAGTCTTGCCATCGTTGACCTATGAGCGGGGAGTTGTGTATGTGTTTGACACAAAATAAGAATTGATGAAACAAAAGATGAAATAGTATGCTGCCTAAATCTTCTTTGAATAATTATGTTAGCACTGCTGTAGTCAGCACTGGTTAGTTATTGTTCTTCCCATGTAGCATTTTCATGAAGATTAAATAAATCATATGAAACTGGCAGGACGGTATCTGCACGAGGATATACAGTATGTGCTGACTGACATCTCTATTTTATAATGGACTTTGGGTAACTTGTCTGCACTCACACACACGTTAAAATGACAGGGCTACGATTTTAACCTAGGAAATCCAACCAGATAACTGTCCTTTTATCACTTCTTTTATCAAATTCTACCTGTGTGGTAAAGACCTTGCCATATGAACACTGTGGCCCACAGTGACTGTGGAAGTTACTCTTCTACTGCTGTGAGACAACACTCACACACAACTCAAGGGTGTAAAGAGAATGTTATTTGGCTTATCATTCCAAGGGAGAGTCATAGTTGATTATAGCAGGAATTAATTAGCAGAGGGCATGACTTGGAAGCAGAAGTGCAAGAGGAAGCAAGACTAGGCTACAAAGCCTCAAGGTTCTCCCCCTAGTGACATGCTTTCCTTTAGCAAGGCTCCATCTTCTAAAAGTGCCACAACCTTCCCAAACATTAACACCCATTAAGAATGCAAACACATGAGCCTATGGGGGATAACTCACATTCAAACTATGATGGTGACATTTCTCCTTCAGAACTCCCAATGCACTTAGTAGGCAGAATAATTTAGATATTGCTAATGGCAGTCTTGTATATATACAAAAGTCACTGTTTCCATTATTTTACCCTATTGTAGAGAATTGGGAATAGGGAAACACCAAAGAAGAAATAAAATATACTTGGAGATAATTGTTCCTCACAGATTATCTGTCCTTCAAGTATTATTTGTGACACTATACATATAATCACAATACATAATTATGGTCTTGCCATGTATTTGAGCCTTCAATTGCTTCAAAGCACAGTATGAGTGTTTACCCACATCGATACTATCATTCAAAGTCATGATAGTGAATGTGAGCAATCTAATTGATTACTTCATTTTTAGTGGATATGTTGCTTGCTTCCAATTTTTCAGTGACTTTAAACATTTTTATAGTGAAATACTTTAAAGATTGCTACTTTCAAGGGACTTCGGGAGATGGGGAGATGGCTCAGCAGTTAAATTGCTTGCTATGTTAAAACAAAAACGAAAAGGCGCAGCAACAATAAAAACAGAGTTTGGATCCACAAGTTCCATGCAAAATGCTAGGTGGCAGCCTGCCCGTAATTCCACCTCCAGAAGGTGTAGATTGAGAATCCTCAGAGCAGGTTGGCTAACCAGACTAGCCCTATTGGCAAGCTTTTTGCTTAGAGACCCGGGCTCAAGACAGTAAAGGGGAAGCGTGATTGAGGTGAGAGTGCTGTCTGCCTTTACTATGAATTATATTCCACTGAGAGTACTAAGTTTTCCAGGAGATGTGTGTGTGTGGGTTAATATTCATATGTATGGTACTACAGAATGAAGAACAAATGTGGTGGTGTGTCGCAGACCAGAGTTGCGGCCTCAAGACCAGGGTTTTCCCCTGGACCAGGTGGAGAACAAACACATACAACTCTCTAGACTGAGTGAATCTGAACCCATTTGTTGAAACTTTTGTGACAGCTTTTATACAGAAAATTTTGGAGTGAAGAATGTTGCACTTACAATTAGACATATAATTTCCTAGTCAGCAAAAATCACCTTCAGGGTGGACATTTTTTCAAGAACTTAACCCATTGCTTGAGGGTAAAGGCACGTAACAGAAACAGTCTCCCAGTATTTCCAAACCTAGCTAATCTGTAATGCTTCACCGGATAGCCATGGGGCTGAGCCTACATAGTTGTCATTGTTTTAACAGAGACTGCAATTTTAAAATACACAGAGTAGGAATGAACTCCTTTTGATTTCAGTAAGGGACATATTTTACAATTAACTATAAAGGGGTCTTCTGCATCTGTCCCATTTTATCCATCAGTGGGGCCACAGAACAAAAAGAAAGGACAAACAGAAACAAAGGATTCTATCTCCAAGACAGAAACGAGGGCTTTTAAAATACACAGAGGAGGATTGAGCTCCTTTTGATTTCAACAATTAACTATAGGAGTGCCCAACATCCCATAAGACCCAGCATGAGCTTTTGCTGTTATCCTGTCCAGGTTGATCCTCTCAGTCAGGCGGGTTGACATGGGCACCAGGCATGGCAGCAGGTTCTAGCTTGGGAAGTTGCATGCAGCTCATGCAGTCTCTGCAATCCAAGCTTAAACCACATCTCTAGGGGGGCCATGGCTTGTATATTCAAGGGCCATAAGCACCTATAGCGTGGTCTTGTTGATAGAGCACTACTGAGATATGTGCTGAAGGAAACACTAATTATTAAAAGTATAATTCCTCCTATGATAACATCCTTCCATTCCTTTAATAGTAAGGTTGCTTATGTCTTCCTTTGAGGAATTCCAGAAGTATATTGCCATCAGTTTGTAGATGACCCAAACCTGGGGTCCATACTGTCAGGCCCCATATCAGCAAGGGTGTCTCTTTCTGGGCGGAGGTGATCATTGGTAGGAGTGCACTGGAATGGTCCATCTCTGTGATTTCTCATAAGAGTGTTGTTTGGGATAGAGAAGACACGGCCTCCATTGCTATCGACATGGATTCTCCCAGTTTGGATTGCAAATACAATCTCCAAGGGATAGTCTTGACATCTAGACTTTTTGGCATGATGGTCTCTTCCTTGGCCTTCAGCCAGGGTAAGGGGTGTCACAGTTGAGGGTATCACAGTTCCTTTTAAAGTTATAGTGAACAGATAGCAAGTCTTAATACTTATGGAATTTCTGAGTTAGTACATAGGTGGGAATTTTACCCACCTATGTTTTAAGACTCTTGAAGTTATTCTCTAATTTCTTTAAAATCAGTGCACACATTCTGGCTAACAAGTCTACTTATTGTGAGTTATTAGACATGAAATCTCTATTTAGAATTTGACTTAAAGTTAAAAAGCAGGCTTCTTCTCTAGATCAGAGAGCAGGAAGCTATTCCCAAAAAAAACCCTAAGAGCAGGTAAGGCATTCCTAATTCCCAGAAGAATTCTTCCTGCCAGGGGCAAAACTTGAATTAACTAGGAGAGAATGTTTAGCACTTGTCCATGGGCGTTATTGTGACATTTCGAGAAATTCCTAGCACCTGCCCATGGGGTTACTGTGACCTTCCCCAGAGAAGGCCTGAACTGGGAAGAAACACCAAGGCCTGACAATTCCCATATTTTTCCTTATTTCTCTTAAACAAAGCCATGTCCTTTTCCCAAAAGATGTTTCTTTGAATCCATCTTTTCCAAACTGAGACCTATTCTACCAGATTGCTCGGATAAGGACACGGCAGTGGTGGTTAGCTGCTCAGACTTTTTTTAGCATGTGATATTGTGATAATTAAGTTATAAAAAGTTAGATGTTTCACCAATGGCCCAATTAAAAAATGGGCCCTGGAACTTAAAAGAAATTTTACCAGGGATGAAATTAAAATGTCTAACAAATATCTTAAAAAATGCTCCACTTCCTTAGCCATCAGGGAAATGCAAATCAAAACTTCCCTGAGATATCATCTCACCCCGGTCAGGATGGCAAAAATCCACAATACAAACAACGACAAATGCTGGAGAGGATGTGGAGAGAGGGGAACTCTCCTACATTGCTGGTGGGAATGCAGGCTCATACAGCCACTCTGGCGAGCTGTCTGGAGATTCTTAAAGAAATTAAAGATTGAAATGCCATATGACCCTGCTATCCCACTTTTGGGAATAACCCCCCATACAGCAGAGGTTCGCCTCGATAGCACAAGCTCAACCATGTTCATAGCAGCGCTGTTTACAATAGCAAAGTCATGGAATCAACCTAAATGTCCAACAGTTGACGAGTGGATAAGGAAACTGTGGTACATCTATACAATGGAGTACTACTCAGCCATCAAAAATGATGAATTATTGGAATTTGCTGGGAAATGGATGTCATTAGAAACAATTATATTAAGTGAAGTATCCCAAGCCCAGAAAATTAAGCGCCGTATGTACTCCCTGATAGGTGGCTCCTAGTACCAAACTCACCCAGCCCACATTGAGACACTCAAAAGTAAACCTATGTAACACAGTAATTGCAAGAATTATGAACAAGAGAGATGGGGTAGGAGGGCCACACCAGAAACAAGGAGAGAGGGGACCATGTTACAGCAGGGAAAATAGGCCTCCATCAAGGTCTGCAAGTAAGTAATGAGAAACCTGGTTAAGTTCACAGATGTTCTTTCCTGATCTCACCAGAAGGGGAGGACATATAGTCTAGCAGATAAAAAGTAATCATTTTGCAAATGGGTGATGGACCCCTCCCTCACTGAGGTTTCCTACTTTTATTACATCTACCCTTGAATGTGCTATTACAACAAGACTCCAGTTTAACAGCTTTTTGTCTCTGGCCAGGGGGTGACATACAGTGCCCAGCAGGATGGAGTGAAGGGCATTGCAGGAGCAGCAAAACTGCAAAAGAAAATCAACAAACCACAATCCAGAACTTCAGAGACTCTATATCAATCACATAGAACTAGGCCAGCCTAATCTCTCCCCATCCTGGAGCTCAGGGACATTTGCGGAAGAGGGGGCGGTAAGATTGTAAGAGCAAAAGGATGGGAGGAACAACGATTTGCAAGATTCTCAACAATAGTTGGGGCCAAAGCAACCATAATGGGACTTTGCATGCCCTGCGCAATGTCCAGTGCACTGTTGCCCTCATAAAGTCTAGCATCTGTTAAGGGCACCGAGATCCCTGGAGGCAAGGGATTGACAGCCATAGTAGTGCTCCTATGCTTAAGGGGAACAAGAGAAAGGGCTTATGGAAATGCCACTGGGTCCTTATATGTCATCGGAGAGGAGGACCCAGAGGAGAGTCAGGCGTACACAATAAAGGACTCTCTGGGAATTGGGGGGGAGGCACTGGGGGATGGGGAGGGAGAGGAGGGGGAGGAAGGGGTTTGGGGGGAGGAGGGGGGAGCGAGGGAACTTGTAAAAAATTTTAAAATGTGTAATTACATTTTTAATTAAAAAATGATAAAAAAGTGAAATTCTTAGAGAATCCAAAAGCAAGTTAGTCCTCAGTGTTAATTAGTAGTACTGGTGGGCACTGATAGAATGGATCACTAGTTATTAAGCATGTGTAGTGGCACAGGTTTAGGGGCATCCGCGTGCATCAGAAAGCATGCTTTTTGAACTGACATTTGTACCAAACCCACCCAGCCCACCTAGAGACAGTAATTGCAAGAATTATGAACAGGAGGGATGGGGTAGGAGGCCACACCAGAAACAAGGAGAGAAGGGACCATATTACAGCAGAGAAAATAGGCCTCCATCAAGGACTCAAATAAGTAATGAGACATCTGATTAAGTTCACAGACTTTTGTTCCTGATCATTTACTACTGAGGGGGTATGATCTCACCAGAAGAGGAGGGCATATAGTCTGGCAGATAAAAAGTAACCATTTTGCAAATTGGTGATAGACCCCTCCCTCACTGTGGTTTCCCACTTTTATTACATCTACCTTTGAATGTGCTTTTATCACAAGACTCTAGTTTAACAGCTTTTTGTCTCTGGCCAGGGGGTAACATACAATAACCACCAGGATGGAGTGAAGGGCATTGCAGGAGCAGCAAAACTGAAAAAGAAAATCAACAAACCACAATCCAGAACTTCAGAGACTCTTATATCAACCACTTAGAACTAGGCCAGCTTAATCTCTCCCCATCCTGAAGCTCAGGGAAATTTGCGGAAGAGTGTAAGAGCAAAAGGATGGGAGGAGCAATGATATGTAAGATACTCCATACAAGTTAGGGCTGAAGCAATCATAATTGGACTTTGCATGCCCTGCGCATTGTCCAACACAGTATTGACCCCACAAAGTCTAGCATCTGCTAAAGGCACCAAGATCCTTGGAGGCAAGGGATTGGCAGCCACAGCAGTGTTCCTATACCTAAGGGGAACACGGGAAAGGGTTCAGGGAAAAGCCACTGGGTCCTTGTACGTCATTGGAGAGGAGGGCCCAGAGGAAAATCAGGCATGCACAAGAAAGGACTCTCTGGGAATTGGGGCGGGAGGCACTGGGGGATGGGAAGGGAGAGGGGTGGGGAGGGGGAGCAGGGGTATGGGGGGAGGAGGAGGGAGGGAGGGAACTGGTGTACCTGTTAAGTTTGTATGAGCTGAAATAATAATAAAAAATGTATTAATAAAAAAAAATCAACCAAAAAAAAAGTTAGATGTTTCAAAACTGGGTTTATACATTCAAGTCATATCTCACCAACAAAGATTATGGATTAGCTTTATTGGCAAAAAGATTATGTGTTAGCTTCATCTTCCTGTTGCTGCTGAATACAAGACCCAGACAACTTAGGGACAAAAGGGGTTTGCACATGCTCACATTCTATGGTTACAGTTCATCTTCATGACCTTAGAGTCATACCCACAACAGGAGCCAAGGCAACTGGCCACACCATATCCACAGGAATACCTGGCATACAATCTCTGGACCAGCTCCCTGTTGGCCACCTTCCCAGAGTATGGTCCCACCCACTATGGGCTGAGTCTTCCCACGCCAATTAGATAATGTCCCACAGGCTTACTCAGGGCCTTCTTTCACAGCTCCTCATAGTTGTTCCTTAAGGCTCAAGTCTCACTTAAGTTGACACCTGTAACTAACGTAGAGATTGACTAAAGTCTCCAAAGCAAAGTATTTCCTTACTCTTCTCAGACTCAGAATAACCTATGTTGACAACCTATGTTTAGCTCAAAGAAAGGATATTATTAGTTTTGAGAATTATTTTGATGGATTGAATTGTCTAATAATTATAACTAATCCAAAGGGAAACCTGCTTTGAAAAAAGCCTCTCATTTGGGGGGAAAGGTTAATGCTATAATATTATGTAATATGCTTTTGGATGAGATACTCAATAAGGTATCTTTATCTCTGCTTGGCGACACACTTGTGTATCCCAGCACTCAGGAATTTGAGGCAAGAGGATCATGGTTTGAAGCAAGCTTAAACTGGAGTCAGACCCTGTCTCAGGAAAACAAACAAACAAACAAACAAACAAACAAACAAACAAACAAACAAACAGACAGACAAACAAAGCCCCACATAACAACAACAAAGAGAAGTTTATTTAATAGTTACTGGTTTTCTTTGGGGAGTTTGTTTTACTTAAACATATGGAAATCTAAACATGGAAAAAATGTGTACAACTGATCTTAAATTTTTGGCACATCTTCACTCACTCACTCACTCACTCACTCACTCACTCACTCACTCACCCACTCTGTTTCTCATGGGCCTGTTATGTGGCCAGCTTTACTCTGGGTACTGATGACTTGGCAGCAACCAACTTGCCTTTGGTCTGGTGAGGATGCGAGTCCTGAATAAGGAGTAAGGATAGAAGAGTATATCTGTCATGATCAGATTTGGAAATGCATGGGGAAATGGGGAGAAAGTACTTAGCTTGGCCTTTAGTATGGACCAATAATATATGCCATGTTTTTGATAACAGAATCTTATCTCAAAAACAAAAATTGATTTGTTCTTTGACTCATTAACTTACTCCAGTAGTGCTCAGGAAAGCACTAGGGCCTTATGCGTGCTTGGCAAGTGTGCTGCCTCTGAGCCATATCCCAGGCCTGCTGCTGGGGGCCTTTTCTAGGTGATCAGGTCTTGAGAGATGTCAGGTTTCAACCACAAAGACATTCCCTTTAGTTCCTACTCTTTATTAGCTCCAGTAGACCCAGCCATTCTCTATCTTGCTACCGGCTTCTTAGTTTGAAAACTGTGTGGCTGTTCTTTTTCTGGGTTATTGGTACTGATTATAGTGGGTTATGTCTAGTCAGGGACATACTGGGAGAAAATAGGGGTCTTGCCTTTGTGCAGTAGGGCTGCCGATGAGCTGTATCTTATTCTCTGAAGAACTGTCATCAAGGTGCTCTCTTATCCTTATTAAAAGGCTGTCACATCCTCCCAGAAAGCTAAGGTTTGAGCTGCGAGATCAAGGCCAGTGATCCTGGAGCTTCCTTAGGCAAATTCACCTCTGGAAATTCAGGATATACATCTGATAAAATGCAATGCATTGACACTATGGAGATTTTTAATGCTCACTATAGTTTCAATGTTGGAAGCACTGCTTCTCCTCCAAACCCTGTATTCTATTAGGCACACCTGGAAAAACAGCTAAAAGTAGTAGCTCACTTTTACTAATACTTGCAAGTGGAAATGTCTCTGTGCTGAGCACTTACAGGGTTGCATTTAATTTCTCTGCAGCTCAAGAGGTAAGTGCCTTTGTAGTCATCTTTATTTTATAGCTTTGACATTAAGCTTCAAGAGATTCAGTGTCCTTCCCAAGGTCAGATGGCTAGTTGGAATTCCACTGGGTATGACCAATAGTCAACATCCTTACTTACTAGTCTAGTGGGATTGCACCACCAGTAGCCACACTCCAGTGCCTGTACCAGTCCTGCAACCCAGGAATTTTGCCTCCAATACTAATGTTCTTATTACTGTACCATGATATCTGTGCCCCAGATTCCTTTCCTATTGTTGTGACAAATTTTCGTGACAAAAGCAACCTGAGAAGTGGTTTATTTTACTCACAATTCGAGGGTACAGTCCATCTCTGCAGGGAGGTCAGAGAGGCAGGAGTTTGAAGCTGCTGGTCATATCATATTCACAGCCAAGAGCAGAGCTCTATGAATTGATGTATACATGGTTTCTTTCTGCTAGTCAGCTCCTATTCTCGCACAGTCCAGGATCCCTGCACAGGGACTGGTCCCACCCGCAATTAAGATGACTCTTCCCTCTCAAGTAACATAATCAAAACAGTCTTTCACAGACCAGCCCAGAGGCTCTTCTCCTAAATTCCAGATTGATCAAGTTGACCATTGAGACTGCTCATCACATCTGCCTTGGAAATATTAGAGAGAGATGTGCAAGTGAGCCACTTTCTTGGAAACATTTCCCTGGAAAGGAAATGTGGCCAAGGACAAATGCTCTTCACACTTAGCTTTTCGAAAAGCCTTTTTGTAAGGGAGATGTTATAGAAGTAAAAATCTCTCCTTCCTTTTTCCTTCCCCATTCTCTCTAAGCTTCATAATTAGACTACTCAAAATTCTTTGAAAAAGAATGCATTTATTCTTTTTTTCTTTGTCCCAAGGAATCTGATACGGGGCTTCATGAAAGCTAAACACATGTTGGAACACTAAGCTACTTTTGCAGTCCTTGAAAAGGGTTTATTTTTGAGAGCAAAAAAGCAAGTGCCTGGCTTAATTTCTTTTTCTTGTTCTCCATGTTGTTGCTATTTATTTATTTTAAAATTAGCCAAATTGCTTCTCAGGGTAAATGCTTTTCAAACTGAAGTATAAATACACAGAGGCTTATGCTTTTGATAAGCAGCTTTTTATGCTAATTTCCTAAGATGGCTAGGAATCAGTTGGAACTATAAAGGGTTGGATATTGGAAAATATCAGTTGAGCTTCTTGAAGCAGACTTGGGGTTTGTGTGTCAGTTTTCCCAGCAGAAGTGACACTTTTTCTGTCCAAAGGCATGCACAATGTCCTTTCTGGGTGTCTTTAATAATATTCTGTGTGTAGTTCCTTGGGCAACTGGTGGTGGTGCTTGTGGCAGGCCATCTTAGGTGCAGATGCCCAGGTGAGCATTTTATTTGTAGGTAGTGTTTGAGCTCTGCATCTGTCCCCAGCGTGGGCCTCTGCAGAAGGCAACATTGACCGGCCTTGAAGTGTGTCACTCAGCGCTTTGGCTGCTCCCCCTAGGAAGCTGGGATGACTTCTCACAGTTCTCTTTTGAATTAAGGGAGTAGAGGGGAGTCCACACTCAACAAGTCCTGGGTGGGGGTTGCCCTCAAATGAGGGCCTTAATCTCAGGCAAAGCATTCTTTTCACTAGAGAGTAGTTTCTAGACTGACAATCAGGAAATGTTCCTCGCAGCTGAGAGAATAAATCTTTCAGCCCCAAGGAGACAGGACCATTTCCACACCCATTACAATGCTATTAACTCTTGAAATTTAGCAGAAGGGGTAGGGGAAGTTGCAAAGAAAGTCATCAGATAGTTTTTAAGATAGAAAGGTGTACAAGATGCATTTTTGTGTGTGTGTGTGTGTGTGTGTGTGTGTGTGTGTGTGTGTGTGTGTGTGTGAAGGTTTGGTATGCAATCTTATAAAAATAGAGGCACCTTCCTTATACAGTTTTCCTAGTTCACGATATGATTTATTTTAGTATTAAAGTCAGAACCTGACTAAGTTATAGGTTTTTAAACCACACACATAGGGATGTGTTTTGTATTACAATAATCTGAAGGGTCTGGGACTTTGGTGCTGGAAAGTTGAGCATGGTCTACAGAAATCACATCAAACCAGAGCCAAATTATAGAATTTGATCTACAGAAGTATTTATTGGGAGGATTAATGATCTGAACTTGTATTAAAAATGTTGCATGGTCTTGCATTTTATAAACAACTGCAGAAAAACATATATATAGTTACCTTTTAACTTAATTTAAATTGTATACAGAAAACTACAAGACATATACAACTGTTTCTTACAGGTCAGTGTGTGCCATAGGAAAGGGAAAATGAAAAAGTGTTTGTAATCAGCATTTCGGGTAATGCATGTCTCAATGTATGTTAATGTATGCTCTCTGTTAGAACAAGGTGATGAATTGAGATACATTAAATGTTAACCTTTGGCATTATTTCTTTTTGCTGGTAGGGTAATCAGTTTTGTTCATCTTTCTAATGTCTGTTGAGATTACTACTCAGCTGGAGTTCATTTGTATAGCTAGACCTTACTTAAGCAGAAAAATGCAACATTACATTGCTAGTGGTTGAAGTCCTGACTTTCCTAGATCGCATGAGTGACACATAGTGGTGGTGGCAGGGAGTAGTTGACCTCTTCAAGCCATAATTTTCCCTATTCTCTGCTTTTTAATCTCCCTGCAAGTTAGAACTGTGACTAGTCCAGTTCTGCAGCATTGTTTTGTTGACTTTAGGTCCAAATAATTCAGTCAGCAAACATCAAATAGAGATCTTTTTACTAGGGATGGGCTGTTGGGAATCACAGAATGCTTATCTCAACCTGCCTCTCATTTGTCTATGGGAGTTGCTTCCTGCGTCCCTCTCAGCTGTATAGTAACACAGCTAGGTGCTATTGAAGAAAGTGCTCTTTGGTGAAGCCATTTGAGCCCATTCTTCCGGTCTCAGCTGTGAATTGATTCCTCTCCATCCCAACTCTGCAGCTCGTGGGCTATGTGACTCCTCTAAGCTTCGGTTCCTTTATCTGTGAAATGGGAAAGAGTCCCTACCTCATGGGCGGTTGTAAGGATGAACAGACAATTGAGCGTGGTTTCTGGTATGGAGCATGTGCTCAGTGAATGGCAGTCGGTTTTTCTCCTTGGTGGGTGTCCATTCCCTGGGACAAACATTTTCCCACATTAAACTGATCTTATTCCAGGACCAGGGTCTGGATATTAGTCACATCATGCCCTATATTGCCATTGGGCACTTGGATTAAATGTCTTTTGAGTCAACACATGAGTAACAAAAGATGTGATCCTCCAGAAGACCTGAGAGTCCAAGTATAAAAGGGCTGTACCATAAGCCATCTTGCCATGGGAAATGTAGTTAAGCCAGGAAAGATGTTAATAGGCAATCTTAAGGCTGGAGCTTAGTAGGCACAGAAGTTCAGCATAATATTTTAAATTTGGAAACTAGAGGATTTAAAAAAAACTAAACTTATACTGGGTATGTTCTGTTTTTTTATTTTACTCCATCAACTTGTGTGTGTGTGTGTGTGTGTGTGGGCGTGTGTGTATGTGTATGTGTGTGTGGGCGTGTGTGTGCGCTTGCGCGTGTTCATGTGCATACATGGGTGTGTGTATGTATGGGGGGATGGTGCTTGTCTGTGTGTCTGTATGGTAGAGGCCAAAGGTCAATGGATCACTGTTGGGTACCTTTTACTATTGTTCTCCACCTTAGTTTTGACTCAGGGCCTTTTCACAGAACCCAAACTGTTTCAGCTAGATGGAGCCTCCAGTGCTGGTGTTGTAGGCTTTTATATGGGTGCTGGGGATCCAAACTCAGGTTCTGATGCTTGCACATTGAACATTTTACCCATGATCCATTTCCTCAGCACCACATCTTATTGTTGTGTGTGTATGTGTGTGTATGTGTGGTGAATATGTATGTATGCATGTATATGGTTGACACTGGGTGTCCTCCTCATTCACCCCTCTACTTACTCATTGAGGCAGACAGAGTTTGTCTTTGAACCCAGTGCTTGTCTTGTGAAAGTTAGAATTATATAGGTGGACCACCATGCCTACTGGGCATTATGTTATTTTCTGGGGATCTAAATGCCAGTCTTCACACTTGCACAACAACTGCTTTACCCTCTGAGCCATCTCTCCAGCCTTACTCCAACTTTTACTTGCTCTTTGAAGTGTAGGTGGGACAGCAGTGTACATCACAAGCTCCCTTAGCTCCAAGCGGGTGAGATAATATGTAAGGTGTCAAATAAATGTGTCCAGTTGCAAACATTTCCCCAGAGAGTATGTAATCATTATGCTTAGCAGATGGAAATTTCATTTATTCATATCAGTTCATGTAGCTAATTTAAACATTTTTACTTTTTAAAAAAACTTTCATTATATGGTTATTCTACTTAATAACTTTGAAGAGATTCTTTCCCCAAAGAGAGCTTGCTTGCCAAACTAGAATTAATTCTTTTTTAATCACTTTTTTTTTTTGAGAGCATGTTCTGCCTTGTAGTTTTCCCTACAATCACATAAACTAGATTCAGGAGCAGGGGGATCTGTTCTGAAGGTTTCTTCTTGTTTCCCCCCCCCGAGGCACCAGCTCTTTCATCTCCTCCTCCTTGTGTACCTCTGATCTTTTATTCTGTAAGGTGTTTGCGTCTCTGTGTGATGGATGTTTCTCTGACCCCAGTAAATGGAAGAAAATTTTTCCCCAGCCTTTAAATGTATTGCTTTCCTTGTTCTTTCAAAAACACACTTTTCTTGGGTAAGAACATTTTAGAGGCATTTGGCATCAAATCAACAGAATCGAGGCCTTTCATGGAATGTGAGGCTCTGAGAAGTGGTTTGATGGGTAAGAATCCATTTTTGTTTCTTTCTCTTGACTGTACCCCTCTCTCCCAATAAAAAAAATAATTCCTTTCTTCCTCTTTCCCGTCCTCCTTTTTATTACTATTATTTTTGGAAATAAGAATATTTCATTGAATTTTGTACTTGGTTTTTGTTGCCACTTTCTTGAGAAAAAAAAAGCTTAAAGGTATACAGAGTAAATTAAGTTAGGAGGAAAATAGTCTATGAATTAAACTGAATGTGAGGATTGCTATGCCCCTGAGGGTCTGTCTAATCCATGTCTCAGAAACAGTCATTTCAATAGAATGTTGACTAATTTCTCTGAAGGATGGCTGACTGACATAGTTGTTCAAGTCAACTAGTAATTTTAATCAACTCAAACAGTAATGATGGTTTTATGCAGGCATTAAATATAGAAAATTGATGAGGTTAGACCAAAGGTGTTATTGTGAGAGAATCATGTAAGATACTTATTTCAGCAGCTTTCTTACTTTTTTCTAATTTTATGGCTTAAATTCTTAGAACATATGACAAAGAAGGCTGTACAAATTTTTTGGAGAGAGCCACTTGGTTTTCTCACTAAACAGTATGTTTCTATGAAATATTTTCTGATGCTAATGGATTTATTTTACATGTATTTTAAGCACTGTTGGAAGCCCTGTTGGAAGCCCTGAGAACCAAACACAGCCAGATTTATCATCATGTTCCCTCGGTCTTTCTAACAGAAAGAACCTGTACACTATCTTGAAGCTGTTGCTGCTAATTTCCTAGTGTTTTTCTAAATATTAGCACTAGTGTGATCAGATGTATCTAAATTCCAGATGCTTACGTTTGTTGTGTTTCCTATTCTGTCATTAACTTTTCCGTTTTTGAAAAATTGCCTTTATAAATAAAGTATGATGTTTATTACTGAATTTCTAATTGGCAGTTGTTTTATGCTACATTTGTTGGTATAAATTTAAACTATTTTAGAAGCAGATCCATCTTTATTTAATGGGAAAAATCTGTCTTGTCATTTTGCTTGTACCATCTCTTGGATGGCTTACCTATTATTAGGTCTTTTTCTTATATGAAAATATAAGGAAATAGAATTTAGATGGAACTTTCAGGATTTTGTTGTATATAATTATTTCTGAAGCTCCTTTGGGATAATTGTTCTGAAGAAAATGAAGTTGTTTCATCTATTGTATGTATCCCTTGCACTCTAATTCCTCCTCTTTAAAATAAATAAATGAATAAGTAAATAACTATTAATATAATCAGACATGGCAAAGAATGGCGAGAAAAAGAAAGGATGAGGACAGTGATTCAAAATTTATTTTTGAGGAATGGACAATAACTGTTTGCTAGGTCCTTGCTTAGATCTAGTTTCCACTCATTAGCTCTACTGCACTGGAAGTAAATTTTGCAACCCATGACACACATCCTGACCCACATACCCATTGCTTTGTTAGATTCCCAACTGTTTGCCTCTTCAACGTAACGAGAAGTATGTTGACTTCCAGTAAATGCCTGGAAGATGCTATTTCATAATTCTAAGTATTTCTATGCCTTTCCTTAAGAATCTTTAGAACCCACTCCCATCTATTCTAAGAGTATAGAGTAAGGTCATGCAGTTTTGGTAATTGTCTAGAGCATAGAATGAAGTAAATCATTGTAGATATATATGCTGATATTATAATATTATTTTTGTAAAAGAAGTGCCAGATACTTGCTTCGATGTCTCTTTCACAACTCTTGATTATTATATATCTTATTTATGTTTGGTTTTTGTGTGTGGTGCTGGGAATCAAACCCAGATAGGCAAGAGTTCCACTACTGAGTTACATACATTCCATTCTTCTTTAATTTTACAAGTTCATTGATTATGAGGTACAGAATACCCATGAGGGGGAAGCAGGAGCACTGTCTTGTTCTTGCTTGTTGTTTTCTACTTAAAGCACCAAGTCTAGGGGAGAAACAGTGTGTCAAGTATTGTAAGAAACCAAAAATTCAGTATACTGTTTTTGATTTTTCTTGCTTCTTCCCTCCCAATGGACAATGACATGCTATCTTAATTTAGTGAAGAAATTTTAATTAAAGAAATGTGGATAGGCTGAAACCCTTCATGTCTATGCCAACCATTCCTGAGGCAAATGTAGACAAACTGAAGTGGACTGTGGGAGAGGTGTCACCCACCCAATTGCTTTTGGGGGTTCATAGATAAAGCTAATGCCTTTCTCCCCATGAGGACAGCTTTTGTGCAGGTTTGCTTGGTGGGTGGTAATGGCTGCCATCCCATCAATAAGCCATCCTCGCTGCAACAAAGGAATTGCTTAATATAAGTCATTTCAGCCTTTTCTTTCATTTCTGGGAAAAAGCAGAGATGAAGCTTAAATTCTGGACCCTGAAGCAGAAATTGGAACCTCCATTACTGTTCAGAGCAAATTACACAGGACCTTTACTGTCATCAATCCTCTGACCAGCTAATGACTGGTCCTCACATCTGTGTGCAGAGCTAGATGTGTGTGTGTGTGTGTGTGTGTGTGCATATACACGAGTGTGTGATATTCTTTTACACGTGCTTGTATGTGCATGTGGCATTTAACAGTGTGCAGTTGTGCCCCTCACTCAGGCACAGTAGCCTGCTGTGAAGAAGTCACTCATCTTTTGCCAAATT
The DNA here is from genome assembly GCA_023101885.1 of Typhlomys cinereus. NCBI lineage: Eukaryota > Metazoa > Chordata > Mammalia > Rodentia > Platacanthomyidae > Typhlomys > Typhlomys cinereus. The sequence goes on along the minus strand of JALPQD010000110.1, from coordinate 1,473,970 downwards.
CTGCCACAGAATTCCACAAAGTGATGCTTATGGCAAAGGAAGACTTCAAAGCAGTTACATTTGATGTTAACAACTGGGATATTTTGAAAAGAAAAAAAAATTAAGACACGTATTTACAGGTGAATAGTGATCTTTGGTTTTTACATCAAATCTTAGTTAAAAAATAGATTTTTACAGAAACATATAAAAATCCTGTTTTAAAAAGGCAAATTACCTGGGTAATGGCTAAATTGCACAGTTGTAACTGTGGTAAATTTTAGTACAGCAGCTTGTTTGGGATGTGAGAGATCTTTGTAATGAGCTATTTTTATATTGACTCATTTGGCTCTCTCTCTCTCTCTCTCTCTCTCTCTCTCTCTCTCTCTCTCTCTCTCTCTCTCTCTCTCTCTCCATATAATCCAGGCTAGCCATCAAGTCACTGACTTCCTGCCCATGCTTCCTAAGTACTGGTATTATAGGCCTATGTTATCATGCCCTTCTTTTTCATTTTTATTTTCTTAAAAAGAGATGTTGAAATAAAATGAATGAGACTCTCTAGAAATCATCTTGGGGAATCTCTAGGTTCCTCTGACTTTCTTTGGAGAACCACTGCTCTATCTTGACAGAGAGCTTGGAAAACCTTAACTTAGTAATTCCTAGGGCTATGAATCCTATAGACAGAAAGCTTAAAATTAATTCATTAATAAAATAGCCATTAAAACCAGTGATCCTTAAAAACGAGACTATCACCCTTCAGATCCCTTACCCTTTTCTGACATATCATCATCCCATTGAAAGTTAAGAAACTATATGACGGAAATACAGCTGACCCTTCCTCTCAGCAGGTTCTATATCTGTAAATTGAGTTAACTTCAAATAGAAAGTATTGAAGAATAAGAATGCTGCATCTGTACTGAGCATGCACAGACTTTCCCCCTGCTATTTATTACACACACAATATAGTGTAAGACTATTCATGTATAATATTTAAATCATAGGTAATCTAGAGATAATCTCTACTGTATAACAGGAGGATGTGGCTTGAGCATCTGTAGATTTTGATATTTACAGAGGTCCTGAAACAAGTCCCTGAACTGAGCTCAGGGACAGCTATCATTGATTTTCCTTTGTAGTATTATTTGTATTCAATATCTTCCAATAGTCTATGGTCATTATCTTGAGTCATAGAGTATAGTATATTAAGCTACTCTTTTTATTGACATTTATATCATTATACAGCTGCTTTTTTCTATTAAGAATCAGAAGAGAGTCAAGCACATTATAACTGCTATGTTCTAGTTGGACTCAGAGACTTTCTTTTGTCTAGGATATTATTTTGCTCTTATTTTGTTAAAATCATTTATTTTTGCTAAATAGTCATACACATTCCTTTATATCATCATTGTGATAGAATACTTGGCAGAAACAACTTAAGGGAAGAAGGATTTATTATAGTTTTTTGTTTAAGAGATGGGGTCCAGCATGGTAGGAGAGAAAGAAAGCAGAGTGGCATCTAGCTGTGTAGGCCATGCCATGAGGTGGCTGGTTATATCCCTGTGACTACCAGGAATCAGAGAGCTTGTGTTGGAACCAGGTTATAACATATGGTCCATGTCCCCCCTCCCAGTGACCCATTCTAGCTAAGTCCTGTCTTTCAAAGGTTCCATAATTTCCCCACTTGAACGGTTCGTTGGTAGGAACAAGTGTTCAAGCCCTTGAGCCTGTTGGGAACATTTCACATTCAAACCACAAAATTCTGTCCTTGCCCTCTGTAGATCCATGGCCACTTCATATTTCCGGATACATTGTGTCTAGCTTCCAAAGTCCCCCTAATCTTACAGCTCCAATACTGTTTACAAGTTCAAGCTCCCTACAACTCAAGACTATAATGCCTCCCTAACTGAACCTAACTTTTAATTGTGAGCTTCTGTAAAGTCAAAGACAAAGTTGTATACATACAATATATAGTGGAACAGAGTAAATATTCCCATTCTATATTGGAGAAATGGGGACCTTTGCAAGGAAGAGGTTAGAACAAAACAAAGGTAAAACCCAGCGGATCTAATATGAAACTCTATATTCCGTGTCTGGCCTCTGGGGCTTCTGGTGACTTCATCTGGGCATTGATAGGCTTGGGCAGTATCTCTGCTTTCTATAACATATACATCCTCTCTCTTGGGTCAACTCCACTGGCATAAGCCTTTGTGCTCTTGTAACTCAAATATTCTACATGCTTCCAAAGCAGCACTGTGTAGAAGATGTTGCTACCATGTTTTGCTGTGGGCCTGAAATGAGGCCTGGGCTCCTTCCACAGCTGTAGTGGTCTTGAAGTGCCTAACTGAACCAAGGAAAGTATTCTGCTAGGCAGTCCTATTGAAGCAGGGTACCTTAGAGGCTCTCTTTTCATATGTACTCTATAGTCACTTCGTTTATTATTATTATTATTTATTCAACTGTGCGCATGTGCGTGTGTATGTGCACGCACGTGTGTGTGTGTCTGTGTTTGTGTGTGTGTGTGTGTGTGTGTGTGTGTGTGTGTCTGTGTGTGTGTGTCTGTGTGTCTGTGTATGTGTAGAACCACGGACGAATTCGCGAACCACCATAGATGCCTCCACCTCCTTCTGCCCCAGGATTCACAGGCTCCGCCCTACCAGGACCAGAAGTGCAGGCTGCCCCCTGCTTCCGCCTGGCGTCTATACGTGGGATCTGGGATCCGAACTCAGGACCTTCCGCCTGCAAGGCGGAGGCTTAACCCCTGAGCCACCTCTCCAGCCCCTATAGTCACTTCTTAAGAGTGAATTGGCATTTTCATACACTAGCTCCTTTTATAAATGTGTCTTGCTCCCAAGAAACCTTTCCTATTATTCAGCACAGAATGGAAACTTCCTTTTAATTGCACCAATATCTTTAACAATTGCCACCATGTTGTTTACAGCCTTACTCTCCTTTCCATATCAAACTGCACTTCTTCTACTCCATTTTGTAAAGAGCAGTGACTGTAACCACTCTGTATCCTGAATGCTCTATTGTCTTGAAATGTCTCAGCCAAACAAATTAGTCCATTACTTTTGAATTCAGTCTCACTTAAAATTTCAGGACACAAGCAGAATGTAGCCACATGCTATGCCAGAATGTATCATGGATAGCCTCTAGTCCAGGTCTCAAAAGAGCCCTTGTTCCTTTCTGAAACGTTGTGAGCATAGTCTTTACTATGCGTTTTTATTGACATTCTGGTCTTCTGAGCTCTCACCAGAATGGTCCATTCTAGGACTTCTCTATTCTACATCTCTAAACTCTACCATTTCCTCCTGCAAACCATTTCCAGAGGTCAGTTAGCTACTTGGACAGATTTCTCACAACAGCCACCATTCTCCAGTGCAAACATTCTGTATGGGTTATTTGTGTTATTTCTGTGACAGAATGCCTGACAGATGCAACTTAAGAGAGGATTTCTTTTACTTCATGATCCATGAGAGCCAGACTCTTATAGTAGACCAGCCATGTTGGCAGGAGGGACTCAAGTCTGTGATACCAGTTATGTGAGGTGGCTGGTTACGTTGCAATGACAGTCAGAATGCAAAGTTTGGATCAGAAAGGGCTGGACTATAACTGATAATGTCCATTCCCCCAGCAACCCACTTCCTGTATTAAGGCCTAATATAATATTCAAACACCCTCTTAAAGTAGCATCACTGTCAGGAGATCCATTGGACAGACACATGGATGGAAGGAGCATTTCATATTCAAGTCATAGCAGTTGTACATAAAGAGAATGTATGCAGTGAGAAGCAAATCTCCCTCTTGACATGGCCCCTTGACCTCCTGTGCGTCTTCATAGAAATTGCCTCTGTGTTTGTAAGCACATAGAGGGATATACTGCTTTCTTTTTAAATATATTAATGGTATATTATTTCTTGCTGGTCCTCATATATCCTGGCATCCTTTTAATATATGTACATTGAGAATTGCCTCTTTTTAAAAAAAAAGTTGTGGCAGTATTCATTATATGGAAATACTGTAATTTATGTAACCAGACCATTGCTGATGAATATTCAAGAGCTTTCAAATTTCTGACTGTTTAAACAGTGCTATGAAGGATGTCACTGGATTAAGTGGTTAAATGAATGTATCTGGGGTCTCACTCGACAGTCCAGACAATATCTGTGAGGCCTGAATTAAACAAGTTCGTTGCAGGACTTTTTTTAAATCATAAAACCCACAAAATAGCACAACTGTCTCTAATGTAGTATTTTTAGATTCTGAAGTGACTGTTATTCTGTTTTATTCTATATGATTTTATCATGAATTCATCTCTTAAGTGGTTTTTAAATTTTACTGAAGGAGAACAATTGATTTACTTAGTTTCTTAAAATAGCCTCAGAAGTCCAAAAGCAAATTTCAGGTATGCATTTCTATATTAATTTTGATTTTTCTCTCTTCATTGACTCTGCTTGTCATTCGGTTGTATAGAACTTGGACGTGACCTAGTTGGAAGTCTGTTCTTGTGAAATTAATGTGTAAAACATGGTGAGATTATTTCTCTGCATTATTAACGGGGCTCTGCAATCTTGTTACTGTTTTGAAGCATGCATTTATCACAGCTGGAAGGCATTTGGAATGTGCGCCTTGAGAGAATTTTCTCTGTACAAACTCTGTGTATTAACTGGTGACCTACAAGATGGTGGAGTAGAACAGGATACTGCCTGACTGAAACAATGAATGTTCATCACCGAATGGGCCAGAAGCACACTGTAGCATGTAGAGGGAGACACCAGATGAGGTCCAGGAGAGTCAGGGGCTGTCCATGCATGATTTATTTCTTACAGGCCAGCCCTGCCATGTCATACTACAGGAGAAAGAAAAGGAAACTAGACAGAGGATTAGAGCATTCAGAAGATTTAGGCTTAATAAGATTTTATCAGGCTCTCAGAAGAGGTTGTCTGAGGTAGCTGAGCCCATAGTGAGTGACCTCCTATTCTGCTATTAGACATAATGGAGAGACTCGGGTTTGTCTGTCTTCAAATGTTCCTAATATTTGAAGAGTTATCACCCTTCAACGGGATTTTATGTATTAATCACATTTACAGTTATAGATTTTTAAAATGTATTTAGTAGCAACCAATTAAGGACATTGCAACCTGCATTCTGAAACAATACACCTTTCTACTGTTGTTTAAGAAAAGGCAGAAAGAAATTGAATTACAACATTGCCCTTGTGTGTTTGATTTCTATCTCGTAGATTCCTTAAAGGAAATATGTTTTAATAGTATAAAAAGAATGCAAATAGAATCTCATTTACAGCCAGAATTCTTGCAAAGACTTTTTTTTGGTATATGATCCATTATCCTTCTTTAAAAGAGCATCTTATTATGACAGTTGTATTCTAGTACATAAATAATGGTTTGAGTTAGAAAAGACCTAAGAAATAATGTTCTAGTTTTAACTGCTCACCCAAGTGGGTTATGAACAAAGAATTCTTTTTTTTCTTTCTTTCGCAAGAGCTTTCATAGCCCTTAGAGCTAAAACTGTACTTTGGGGTCTTTGTTGCTAGGTTGAAGCTCATGTCCTCAAGTTGAGATTAAGTGTTTTGAGTCTTCCAGGCTAAGAGGACTGAAAGCCACAGTTTGAGCGTTTATTCTTTCTTCTCAGTGTCTCAGTCTTCACATTGTATATGCCAGTTTATGTCAGTATTCAGCTGTCAACTTAACACCCCAGAGATGGGTCCTTAAGCACACCAATGATAAATTCTTTAGCTAAGGCAGACCTCTGGCAACCCTGTAAGATACTGTCTTGATGTGGGAAGACCCAACCTATAGTGGGTGGGCCCATTTCTTGGTCAGGTGGATAGGATAGAGGGAGAATTTGTTGATTTTGATAAATTGTCCTTTCCACTCTTGCTTTAGATATGACCAGTTTTCTAGGTCCCTGATGCTGTCTTTCCCACCATGGTAGACTGTAACCTGAAATTGTAAGCTTGAATAAAAATGCCTGTGTTCCCCTAAATTGTTTGGGTGATGTGTTTCTTATAGTAACGGAAATGTGAAACTAAGACATTCTCTAACTTTAAAGTTGCCTAAATTCTCTAACCATTTTATAAACCAATGAGAGAACTGTTGAGAGAGAGAAGTAGAATCAGCAGGAGCCTGTCATGTTTTTTCATCACATTCCAGATACAGCTCTGACTTGGCCACGCACTGTGAGAAGAAGCGGTTTTGTTTGCCCTTTCTGTAGCTTTCTTCTTCTTGTGCTCCTTTTTTTGGTGTGTCTTAGTTTCTTTCCTGTTCCTGTACCACATTATGCTGACAAAAACAACCCAATGAAGAGAGGGTTCACAGTTCACAGTTCAACATACTGTCCATCATGGTGGGGATGCCAAGGCAGCAGGAACTTGAGACAGCTGGTCATCTCACATGCACAGTGAAGAGGCAGAGCGCAATGAATGTTGCTGCTCAGTTCCCTTTGTTTATTTCCATATTTCAGAGTCCCAGTCGGGGAATGGTGCTACCCACAGAGGGTGGATCTTTTAACTTTATTAATCAACTTAACTCTCACAGACTTTTCTTTTTTTGATTTAAATTTATTTTTTTTGTATTTTTGTGTATATATGCACGTGTGTGTGTGTGTGTGTGTGTGTGTGTGTCTGTCTGTCTGTCTGTCTGTCTGTCAAAGGACACTGTGTGTGCCTGTGGAGGCTCTGGACTATTTCTACCTCCTATTAACTTTGCTCTGGAATTTCCCAGGCTCCATCTTCTGATCCAAACTCAGGACCTTCTGCTTATGAGGCAGATACTTAACCCCTGAGCCATCTTTCCAACCCGTCCCCCACAGGGTTTCTCAGAGGTTAATCAACCAGGTGATTCTAGATCTCATCCAATTGGCAATAGAGATCCATCATCATATTGTATATTCTCAGATTCTTCGTGCTTAATGATTTCTTCTTTTATATATATTTTATATTTTTTTAATTTATTCAGTGTGTGTGTGTGTGTGTGTGTGTGTATCAGAGGGCACTATGTGTCCCTATGGAGACCAAGGTTGACTACAGGAATCATCCTTGATGGCTTCTACCTCCTTGTTTCGCTCAGGGATTTCCCAGGCTCAGCCCGCCAGAGTTGGAAGTACAGGCCGAAGCCATTTCTGCCTGGCATTTTTTAATGTGGGACCTGGGATTGGAACTCAGAATTCAAGAGTCTGCTTGGGGGCGCCCTAGCTCCTCATGGCACTCTAGCACCATGAGTCCATTTCCAACTGCCTGCTTCTCCGGCGCCCTAGCCCCTCGTGGCACTCCATGTCTGGAGTTCACGAGTTCCAACCTTTCTCTTCTCTAATAAACTCTACCTTAATCCTCAAAAAAAAAAAAAAAAAAAAAAAAAAAAAAGAGTCTGCTTGGAAGGCAGAGTCTTAACCCCTGAGCCATGTTTCCAGCCCATGCTCAATGATTTCTGCCCAATGGCCTGCCAATATGGTTAGATTTCTTTTAGTGAACATTACTCTTGGCTTTGTGGGGTGGCATCCCTTTGCTCTCCCTTAAGGTATTTTTTTTGTCTGAATAATTCATTAGAGCTTGATTATATTTAAATAGAGAAAAGAATCGAAAGATAGCATGAGAACCAAATGCCAAAATGCTTCTGATTTAGATTCAGTCTGTAAGTGAGAGAATGACATGTCAAAATAGTTATTGGTTCTCAAAAAAGTATGATTTTTGACACATGCATAACTTTCCATAGTGTTGTAGCTTTCCAGAGAATCTGGAGTCAGACTGTCTGGGAATGAAGTTGAAGGCAGTTTTACATAGGGAAGAGGTGTGATTAGACAACTAGACTTTCAATTTTTCTCTTGTTTTAAAGTTAATTATTGGGTTAGCATACCAACTAATGGGCTTCATTGTGACATTTTCATACATATGTACATATGTCAGGGTACTTTGTTCTCATTTTTCCCATCCCCATCTTGCTGGCCTACTTCCAAGAATGTGAAGAAAGGATGTGGTGTGTTCTATATAATTCTGTGACTATAAAGCATGTGCTTATCCTTTTTTCATAACTGAATTTAAAAAAAGGACAAATCAAAACAGGTATGACTTTTATGACAATTATCTCACCAGCAGTATTTCAGAGGATTTTTCTTGCCTTATTAATTGAAAGAAAATATCTCTACACATAATATTTGTGAGATACAAATGTAGCCAGGTCAGTAATATCTGTGGAAATAATATAGACAGTCCTGTTTTTGCAGGGGTGAATTTTGCTGAAATTTCAGGCTGTCATACATATATTTCGACGGGCTGTCTCTTCCCTACCCTTCTTTCCCCAAGGAAAACCTCAGGAACCTCATTCATGAGATGGTGTGTTTTCACTCTTGCAAATAGAATCCTCTGGATATATATATATATATGTGTGTGTGTGTGTGTGTGTGTGTGTGTGCGTGTGTGTGTGTGTGGTTTGTTTGAAGAAAAGGAAAAAAAAATCAGTTCTCAAGGTCTGAATGCTCTCTCTCTCTCTCTCTGGCATGAAATTCCAGTTGCTGGGCACATGTGCACTTAGAAAGAACAGGCTGACTGGACACTGGCAAGCTTCACTCTTACATTCCCATCACCACAAGCCTGAGTAGACTGCGGAGAGCAGAGAGCAGGAAGGGAGAAATGTCCCATCCCCATGCCATGCTAGTGACCCAGACACATTCTATGTGTGTCTAGCTGCTCTCAGCTTTTTGCTCAGTTTTGTCTTCTGTTCTTCATGTGATTCCTTTAGCCATGATGGGAAAATATAGTGAAATGCCGAGGGAAGTGGGTAACAGGAACATTCAGCCAGAGTATTCTCAGAGATGAAGGGTTGTAAGGGGAAAAGGGAGGTGGGGGAAAGGGATTGGAGATTAAGGGGGTGAAGATATCATAAATTCATGTATGCAACACTAAAAAATATATAAAAACCTCAGCCCTCAGAACATGTGGGTCCTGGTACATCTCTCATGAATATGAAAAAATCCTTTTCAGTTTTCCTTGGCTCTGTGTATAGGCTAGCACTTGCATACTCTGACTTAGGAACAAAACAGGACTGTATGTATCCATTTTCTTGGTATCAGGCTGTACATGGTGGTATTTTTTTGGCAGACTCTTTCAGCACATTTTCCCCTCTCCAATTTAACTAGTCTGCCTTGTCTCATTCCTTTTTTCTCTCGCAAGTTTTCTTGATGCTCGAGTTTCTGGCTTTGTGACACATTTTGGATCTTCAGGCATCTGTCTCGAAAAGTGTGACTATTTAAGCATAACCCAAACAAGATGCATTTTCCCTAGAGAAGAAACAGATTCCTTCAGGGACCGGAGCCAGGGACTATATCATAGCCAGTGGAAAGAAGTTAATTTCTTAGAAAGAGCTCTGGATTTGAGGACCCAGAGACTTTAACTTCTATATCCACCAAAACTAACTTGTGAGCTCATGACATTGGCCAGGTATCGACCTGGTTGAACTTCTTCCATCTCTTGAGAAGACATAAGTTCTTTTGGAGAACTAACTTAAAAGATTTCAGAAAGCAGCCTTTTTTATATATATGTCCTTATTTTTTTTATTTAGAGACAATGGATAAAATGCATGTTTTCTTCCTTCATTTGAAGAAGAATCTTAAAAACTTGGCATTGAAAGGGATCTCAAGGAATCTTATAATTTCAATCTCTGGGATAAAACAAGCACTTGGATTCATTTCCTAATCCCTAAGACATCTTCTGACTAAATGACTATTGGCAGTTTCCTAGAACTGTACTGTTTATGACAATGAGGAAGTTGAATCAGAATCTGGTTTTATCTCTTTTCCTTTAAGCTGCAAACATTAAATGTTGATAAGAGCTGGCCAGTTAGCTAGGGTGAAGAGATCCACATGGGATCTTAGGGACCAAGGGGACAAAAGAATATGTGTCCTGCAAACATAGGATGTAGTCTCTCCTGAGTTTCATGCTTTTATCTTTATCTATTTGTTTATTTATGAGGAAGGGAGGGAAGAAGGAATGGAGAGAGAGAGAGAGAGAGAGAGAGAGAGAGAGAGAGAGAGAGAGAAAACATGAATGCCATAGTGCATGAGTGGAAGTTAGGGGGATACTTCTCTCTTTCTATCATGTGGGTTCTGGGAATCAAACTCAAGTCTCCAGGTTTTGGAGCAGGCTCCTTACCCACTGAGCTATGCCACAAGCCCCAGGTTTCACATTTTTAAACTTTTATTTATTATTACAAAGTGTATATGTATATGATTGGAGGGGTGCATGTACAGATGGACCCTGTAAACTATAATTTCTGTGGCAAAGAGTTGTTTGGACAGTATTAGAAGCAGCATGTTCATATTCTCAGGAATTATAGGTTGAAAAATTCACCTGTTTTTATAGTGAAGCAGGTAGAGAAGATTGATATAATAGTTGTCCCAAGTGTGTGATTTGCATGGTCCTTCTACCAGACCCCCTTTTTGTGTACCTCAGTACTCTTCCATTATCCTTAAAAAGTATTTCTTTCTTCAGAATTACTAATTCTCATGAATCTTCTGTTCTCCTGATGTAAAACCCTTTTGAAAGATCCTTTCATTTTGAATAATCCCTCCCATGTACAAAATTACTTGCTTTGAATACATTTCCTTATGATTAATTCTACTTCCACAAAGAACTTCACCATAAATCCAACTTGAATCAACATTTGAACCCTCAGATAGCCTTGTTTTTTGTGGGTGGTGGAGAGGATCAGAACTTGCTGTGTGAAACCAGTTGTAAGTTAAAAACATCCAGCCATGCTCCATTCTCTAACACCCCCATGTGCCCCATAGGTCTGCAGACACACAGATTTTTTTTTCCAGTACTCTGATAATTGTAATTACTTTGTTCCAGACTCTAATCTGTACATGAAAAGAAGTAATATTCTGAACTCTACCCAGTCCTTTTCTGGGCTGATCAAAGCTGTGGAGACATCAGTCTGATCTTGCTGCCTGTGTTGGAGAGCCTCGTGTAGCCTTATACTTGATGTATAACCTTTGACTTTCATGTTGTTTCTTCCCCACAATGGTGGTACTGTGGTCAGAATTAGTTTATGTTTTATCCACAAAATCTATTTTTCACTTAAAGCTTGCTATTTCATGCCCATAGCTAACAAGCACTTTATTTTTGATGGGTCATTTCTAACTCTGATATGTTGAGGTTACTTAGAATTCTATTTTCTAGAAAAAAAACTGAAAATTTCACCTAGTTTCTAGCCACACAATGATGGAGAATGTTTATCTTTTTTTTTTTTTTTGAGATTGGGTCCTTATGTAGCTGAATGTTTTCTATTTCATTATTACTAAAAAGATAAAATGACAGAATTCAACTGTGTTGGGCCCTAACATCCTGATTCAGTTTTGTAACTCCTCCAAGTTATATTAAGTCATTTATTTTTGTCATTATTAACATGAGGTTTTCTTGTTACTGGTGTTTCTTAAAACTCCACAAACACAATTGTTATCACAGTTTCTTGCTTGATTATATCAACTAGACTTCAGTGATTTAGAATAATAATTTGGGGGGTTGTGGTTGCTCATAGTGGAGACATGAAACCCAGTATTTGTTCAATACACGTGTATACTTTAGCGCATATATATATATATATATATATATATATATATATATATATATGCAAGGTAAGAGAAGATGGGAGCGTTTGCATGTTGAGTATAATTATCTAACTTATATGGATTTTTTTTGCATTGGATTTTGAGAACATCTATCCTTTTATTTAAATGTAATAGTGTCCTATTTAATGTATGAAGTTAATGAGGCTCTTTTTTTTGTTATTGTCATTTCAGGTTTTGGAAGGTGCCCACAAAGGCTGAAGAAGTCACATTTTTGATATGATATCTGAAGTTAATGTGTACCTATCACATTTTCATGAAGATTAAATATGACTTAGAAGCACTGAAGGCTTATGATGTCATCGGTTTCGACAGAAAGAAAACTCCGGCAGGCTGTGAGCCTGCAGGGAGTTGACCCAGAAACATGCATGATTGTGTTTAAGAACCACTGGGCACAGGTAAGCCTTGAATTTTCCCTCTCTGCAGGTCTCAGTAGCTCTCTGAGAACCTGTCATACTGAGCCAGGGTTTCCTACCTCTCTGGTCATATAACTCAGTTTCTAGAAATATTAAGTGGAACGACCCTTTCAGACAACAAGAAGAGTAACTTTCTCTTTGTGCTGTCCTATATCTGGTTAAAAAACAGTTTTCATACAAGCAGTTAGGGAACAGAAACAGAATATAGACAGTTTTAGAAGAACTGCAGTTGTTTCTTAAAGAGATTTTTTTTCTCGTTTTACCTGCCTTTTTAAAAATTTATCTATCTATCTATCTATCTATCTATCTATCTATCTATCTATCTATCTATCTATCTATCTTTAAACCATTTTTTATTATTATTTCCGCTCATACAAACTTAGATACACCGGTTCCCTCCCTCCTTCCTCCTCCCCCTGACCCCCCTGCTCCCCCTCCTCTCACCCCTCCCTCCCCTTAAAGAGATTTTTTACATCACTTTGTAATGAACTGGACTGCAGTTGTATCCTGTCCTTTTCTCTTTTTTCCTAATGTTTTGATCCATTTCTTAAACTCTAATAATACTCAAACACATGCTTGTTAAGCATTTACTAATTATTCTGTGGGGTACCCCCAATACTTTATATCATTTAATCCTCTCTATATCACTTAATCCTATCCAGAAACCTATAAGGGAGTTAGTATTAGTTATTTCATTCTACAGAAGAGGGAATAGAAAATCACTCGGGTTGATGGATTTTCGAGGTTCTACAAACACTGAATTTCCAAACCAACTCACAGATCTGTCCTTTGACTCTAAGGCCTGTGTGTCTCATGTCAGTGTCTGCCATTGTTGAGCCTGTAGCCACCTCGAAGTTTAATGAAGGCTATCTGTTGTTTTAGAATTCTCATCTTTTTCTTGTGTTTTTCATCATTTGTGTTGACTTCTCAGTGGCTCTTCTCTGATCTGCTGGTGTGAATAATCAAGGGTTGAATGCTCAGACAATTTACCAGCCCATCCCTTTCCTCCAGGAGTTTGCAGGTAGTAAAATAAACAAAATTGGTATCTTTTGCTATGTGTCCAACATTACTCACCCCAGGTAAGTTGATGAGTGGTTGTTTTTGTGACAGTGCTTTATTGGCAACCAGGTTGCTTCCTGTGTAGGCAAACAATTCATGGATTAGAGCCCCAGCCTGTGAATCACAGCAGTTACAGGCCACTGTTTAGACAAGAAGGGGGCACACTTCTGTTCTGGATTTCTCTTTTTATAGCTTCTTTTTCCTATCCAGTGTAAGGCTCCTAAGATGTGTGTGTGTGTGTGTGTGTGTGTGTATTTCCTATTCTCAGATTTTTCTGTTCAAATTTAAATGGACTTACTATGAGCATTGAAGACTCATCTATTTTAGTGAAGGGAAAAAAGTTATTTTAAAGTTACTTGAGATAATTAGAATAATTCAACTTCAGCATCTTGAAGCCATTTTGACTCCAAAGTAGACAGGTGAACCTTGAACATGTGGCTAGTAATCCACTGACTATGATAAAACATTTCAGAAGGCCTATTTCTGTCTTTATCTTTTTGAACTTTCATTATTTTGTGCTTATAATGTATATACTGTATCTGTATGATTACATACTTGTTTATTAATTAAATCAATTACTTATGCTTATTTTTGGCTGTTTAGAGTGCATCCCCAGATTGAGAAGGTTTCAGTGCCATTTCATTTGGTCAGTGGAGTCTGTCTTTGCTCTGACACTCCACTGTGTTTATATATAATATCTTTGATTATAATCATTCTTCTAGGGTAACTCTGAGGTGTTCTATTTGGTTTTCTGTGCCACCCCCCCCACTTTCTTATGTATATATGTGTGTCAGTATACATGTGGGGGGGGCACACATACATGTTGAGACCTAAAGTTGATTTCAGGAATCATCCTTGATCACTCTTCCATCTTATTTTATTTTATTTTTTGAGGATGATTCTCTAATTAAATCCAGAGCTTGATGATAGGAATAGTCTGGCTAGCCAGTTTGCTCTGGGGATTCCCAGACTCAGCCTTGTGGGCTGGAATTATAGGTGAGCAACCACACCTACTTGGTATTTTACATGTGGGGATCCAAACTCCAATCCTTTTGCTTGTTCAACAAGCACTTTAAAGACTGAGCTGTCTCCTTATCTCCTGTGTCACTCTTAAAGCATGATACATCACCAACGTCTTAACTGTGTGGATGCTTCATCTGCCCTGCCCAATAATACTTTCCTGAAAACTTTCTCCCAAGCAGTGGGAGAGCTGTTAGCTATCCTGCTTCAGGAATGTGTCAGACTTTCTTCACACTGTTGAGAGTAAACATTGATCCCAGCATCATAACATTCCTTTCAACACCAAGTATGAATGGCTTCAGCATGATCAGATGTCATGGCTTGTCAGGTACTTTGTGTCTTCTTGAAACAATATACTGAGTTGAAGATGATAATAACTTTGTCAGAGGGAATGGTGTTTCCTCATTAAGCATTTCCCTGTAAAGTATAAGCTGGTCTTATAGTTGGTTCAGCTGCTTCTTTAACTTTGGTTGGTGTTGCATTACACTGCATGTTGCTGATAAATTCATGACCAAATGGCTTAAGGAGCAAGGGGTTTTATTCTGCTTTACAATTGTTACATTTCTTAATCCCGTTTGGCAGAGAGCACATGCTACATCATAACCACTGGACTCCTGAAAGAGGGGCAAACTTGCCAGCATACTATGTCTCTCCAACTCCCTGATACTAACTCCATGATTCAGCCCCCTCTACCTTATCTACCTGCTCAAGAAACAGTCCCACCTATCATTATCTGAGTCTTTCCTCATCAATTAGACAATCTTCAGGTTTGCTTAGGGCTTAACACAGCTACCAATTCTTTACAAATGTGTCCAGAGCACAAACCTTCTATTGCCAAGTTGACACCTGTAGCTAAGTACCACAGATGGGTTTTCTTTAAGACAGAAGACAAGAGAGAAAAAAAGGCCTTTTGTTAATTTCATTAATCTTGACTTTTCCATTTAAATAAATTTGTGAAGTGTCCTCAGTCTGTCTACAGAGATGCTCTCATGTTACCTTTATGAATAAAAATACTGGTTGAGATGTTCACTAGGGTGTCAAAGTGGTTGCTGTTCTTAGAGGTTTAGTTAGCCTACAGCTCACATATACCCCTGTGACTCTTCAGATGAGACATAAGAAAGTATGAAGCTTGCCCTGGGCTTTTAAAGAGTATATAAGCTAATTCAATTGACTATACCAGATGCATTATTACAAGTTGTATGGTAATAACTACAGGAATTAAGTCAAGAGAAGGGGCTATTATGGGCAGAAATGACAGAGAAAGTTTTATTTTTGACACTGTGGCTCTGGGCCAAGGTCTTGATGACAAAGGAAAAGAATATTTTAGAAGGGACATTGGTTAATGCTCAGTTTGGATGGTGGGGAGAAAAAAGGAAAAAGGTAAAAAAAAAAAATCAGGGCAAGGCAGAGATGTGGGTTGGGAATGAGCCCTTCAGCTGTTGGGAATGAGTGCCACACCTTCAACATTCTGGACTTCCACATCTGAGCGCTGTGCGTGAGTTGTTCCTGCTGGGGTGGATAAAGATCAATCAGAAGGAGAGGAAAATAAGCTGCAGATGACATTCACTCCTGTGTTACTGTGACTGCATGTATTTGTACACATGGATACACACACACACACACACACACACACACACACACACACACACACACACTTGCCTCCAGGCATCCTGAGTAAAAGTTGGAGGGTCCTATTGGCTGTGCAGTACAAGGCTTCTATAAACAATAAATTAGGACAAACAAAGGTAACACAGCTCTGCAGTATTCAGAATTCATCTGCTAGGATGCTTCAGTACAAGTTCCACGTAACTGACGTAGATGTGACAGGTTTTGTTGCACTACTTATGAGCAGTTTCTGTTGCAAAGCTATCCTTCGCAGGGAGAGGGTGGCCGGCCGCCTGCCATGTTCCCCATATTGGGAAGCTCATCCTAAACCCAGTGTCTAAGTCAGTCTGATTCTAGGCACATGACCCTGAGTGGCCTGGTGGTGCACTGGTCCCAGAGCTCAGCAATGTCACAGCAGTTGAGCAATATGTCATAGCCACTCAGGAATGGCTTACTGTCCTGACAGTGACACTGGAGAAGCTAGGCTTAGCAACTCCTTTCACTTTGAGTGGTCATCTTGTACCTTAAGTTGCCAAAGTAGTGAACTTAAAATTCAAGTCTTCCTGAGTTGTCCCTCTCTTTGGACCTTTCAGTGGCAGCTGGCTACCCACAGGTCAGGATGGCACAGATGGTTCATTATGTTCTGTTCTTCCACAAATGCAGAGTTGCTTGCTTTTCCTGTCCTCCCTCACCCTTGGTGAGTGCTCATGTGGTTTCATGCCTCTATCCTTAAGCACTTGCTGTGCTTTCTGCTTGAACAGTCCCTCACCTGGACATATGTTGCTTTCTATAGCACTCACTCCTTCCTCCAAGAAACTTTTTCTCTGTCATGTTCCCAGTGTCACTCTGAGTTTACTTTCATCATAACATCAGCCACCTTCTGTTACAATAGTATGTATATATATAGCTTCTACTCCCCCAAATCATTACATGCTCTTCAAGCCAGAGCACATTAGTACTGTCTTATTATTCCCCAGGCTCACAACATAGTTCTGGCATAGTTGTTCAGTAAACCACAGGCAATTTAGGAAGCAGCTTTGACTCTACACTCATTTTAAACCATTGTATAATGAGCTTCCAGGAAGATCTTTGGACTTACTTTCAGTGATATGGAAGATTATGTATGTGTGTTGAATTTTATAGTCATTTACAAGAACAGTATGTAGTCTAGTAAGTTATTGCCTTTATCTCTTTTGTGTCTTTGCGTTTTCTGAATAGAAGAAAGTCAAAGTGGAAAGAAACCCTGACCTATAAGGTAATAAATTGCTCTGGTAGATGACCAGGTAAATGAAACCAGCCACACTAGTTATTTTTCATGGCATATGTGTATTTCATGACTTTATGTGGACCTTGCTCTATTCATTGTATACCTGGTTCTTTCAAGCAAGAGAACAGAGGAAATAAAAAAAAAATCAATGGTAGGAGGCTGGGTAAGGTGGTGCATATCTGTAATTACAGCACTAGGGAAAGAAAAGCAGGAAGATCAAGAGTTCAAGGTCAGACTGTTATATATTGAGTTCAAGCTAGCCTGGCCTTTTTAGCAAGACTGTCCAAAAACAAACAACAGAACAAACAAATCAGCTAGAAATGTACATAGTCATTCTGTTCTCAATTAATAGCTCAGAGTTTCTTTTTATCTTTATCCCCAAACAAACTGTTTTTAAAGTGTGTTTTGGGGCTGGAGAGATGGCTTGGGGGCTAACACTCCGCTTCTAAAGCAGAAGGACCAGAGATTGACAGGTCCCACATAAAAATGCCAGGTGGAAAGGTCTTGGCCTGCACTTCCAGTTCTTGGTGGGCACAGTCAGGGAAATTCCAGAGTGAAGCAAAAAGAAGGTAGAAGTAATCCAGGATTGTTCCTGAAGTTACCCTTGGTCCTCCACAGGGACATACAGTGCTCTCTGATACACTAAATAAACAAACAAATAAAGTTTAAAGTGTGTTGTGTGTGTGTGTGTGTGTATGTGTGTGTGTGTGTGTGATGAAAAGTGTCAAGCTGGGCATGATGGTCCACGTCTATAATTTTAGCATTGGCAGGAGACAATGGTAAAGCTGGAGGGTCACAAGTTCAAGATTAGCCTGGCTGATAAAAGGAAGGGAGGGAGGGAGAAAGGGAGGGAGGGAAGGGAGGAGTAGAAAGAAAAGGAAGGAAGTAATAAAAAAAGAATGAAGGAAAGAAATAAATGTCTGATTCTTAATAGAGTATTAAAGGCATATATGGAAAAGACAATGGATTTAGTATCCCTTTTCATCTTGGGGGGATTATGATAAAAAAAATGGATACTATTTAGTTTGCTTAAGTCAATTGTCTTTCCATAATAATAACAAACAAATTGGAAGTTTAAGGTATAGAATCTTGTATAGAGAGATCTGGGTAGCCTGAGTCTAATAAAGACGTATAGAACATTTGTACATGGATTTGACATGTGTACTTGAATCTTACTTGCTCTGTTTATCTTTACTCTTGGTGGCTACTTTGCTATATAGATCAAATGACAGAAGAAACTTAAAGCCTCCAGGAGACAGATAGGAAGGATTCAAAAGCTCCAATGAATCTTCTGAATATCTCAGTAAAGTGATATTTGTTATCATTTTAAATATTTATGCCTCTCCTTCCAGCTTTACAAATGGTCTTCAACTTGGCAGTAGAAAATGAAGTAAACAAAGCTGTGATCTTGCAAAGAGACCTGGGCCTTAGCCAGTGCTTCTGTTAGACCTGTGCCCGTGGCAAGGTTGGCGGCTCTCCGGCTGCAGACTCATTGATAAGTCTGATTGTTGCTGTGGTTGAAGCTAGTGTTCTTGTCAAATTTCATTTCTTAAATTCTTCCTAAGTGCTCTCCATCACTTCTCTTTATCTTTTAAAAACAGTTTTATTAGCATATATTCATTGTATTTAATAGATTTCATTGTGACATTTTATTTGTAGATATAATGTGTTTTGATCATATTCACTCCCACCAACCTCCTTGACCTCCTCCCTCTCCTTCTGTTGATCCCCTTCCTTGACCCCATCCTCCTTTCATGTCTTGGGATTACTTATAGAAGCATGGATAAGGTATTATTTATAGGATAATCACTTATCAGTGATTGTATCTTTTAAGACAATGTCTCTCACTTCCTCAGCAATTGTCATTGGCTTATAGATCCTCAGGGAGGTGGGCCTTGTGGATCCCTGACCCTCCATTGCAGAATGTTGATGGGGTACAAACTTGTGCAGCTTCTGTGCAGATACTCATGGCTGCTGTGGGTTCAAGAGTGCATCGGCCATGCCATGCCTAAAAGAGAGCATTCTGCAATACTTCGCCCCTTCCTCTAGCTCTTACATTCTTTCCACATGCCTCTTCTGTGATGTTTCCTGAGCCTCAGAAAGGGTGATGTAGATGTTCTGTTTGTGGCTGAGCATTAGAACTCTGGGCAGTTATGAGCATCTGCAGTAAATACTGTCAAGCTGATAGCAGCACTGATCCGTAGGCATAAACATAACTGTATAGAAGGCATTTTGACAGGTACACCATAATTCATTGGAAATACAACAGCAATAACTTCCATAGTAGGTCTTACATACTTCTCAGTCCCTCCCCTTTGAGATAGAATCTCATGTAGCCCAAGCTGGCTTTGAACTCCTGATCCTCTTAGCCACTTTCCTACCTCAACCTTGAAAGTACTAGTATTATTGGAGTAAACCACCATACCTGCCCTTATCTTGCCCCCCCCCACCCCCTAAATCTCTAGAGTTCAAGATTGGAGTTGAAGCCAAGCCACTGGGGCAAGTCCACACATGTTATAAGGATATTGTGATTTAAATATTAAATAAATCCAGGCATGGTGATACATGCTTGCAACCCTAGTTCCTCAGGACTTTTACAAATTTCAGATCATCCTGGGCTACACAGCAAGTTCAAAATAAGCCTAAGTAACTTAAAGAGACCTGTTTCAAAATAGAAAAGCAAAATAGTAAAGGGAGGGCTATATGGTTCAGTGCTGGGGCTCTTGTTTAGTGCAAAGTCATGACTTCAGTCCCCAATTTGGCAAGAAGAGGAGGAAAGAAAATTAAGACCAGTAAACTTCATGCCTCTGTAGAGATAGATATGCAAAGAATGTTTCCAAATAGAAAGACACAGCTACTAAGTAATGGATAAGGACTGAATGGAAACTTAACTTTGATTGTAGTTATTTAATACATGAATTGGAATGTGGCCTGTGACAGCTAAATCCTACCCTTCTGTGCAATGGAAAATGTTGCTTAGTAACCTAATTTTTTCCCTCACCATTGGCATTTTTAGGTAAGCATTCCAAAGGATCTGGAAGTATGGGTTTTACTCATCTAGTTTCTTGAAATAACTAGGTTCTAGCCAAAATAGCATGGTCAGTATGTGCAGAAGATGTGGAAGATGAATCGATGATGCTCTCCTGAGGACAAGCACTGTGTTTATCATGAAGGATACTCATCTGCTGGTTGGAGGTGCAGTTATGTGATGAGGGTGGATCTTTCATTAATTTCCTGTTTAGAATTTGTGGCTACTTAATTTTCAGTCCTATTATCACTGACTGATGGAGCCTTCTCTAGGGAAAAGGATAGGACTTTCTGATATTTATGAAAGAAACAGGCTTTTTGTTACTTTTACTTATTCCCAACAATACTCATATTTATAGGTCAAATGATTTTGAAACTAGGTTAAATGTAGCTATTTTGATCTGATGGTAATTTTAAAGGCATTTTTTAAAAATTCTAAATTTTAAAGGCCATTTTTTTTTTTGCTTTCTTTTAGATTGTGTTAATTTACATGTGGAATTGTGATCCAGGATTGCAACTTACACGCACACACTGTATTTTCTTAAAGTTTGCAGATGAACATGTCTAGTTACATGATTAGCAAAGCCCTAATTTTTCAATCCCAACTGTTTTACTTCATGCCAATGGGCTTTTATCATGTACTGAATACTTCATTAAACGTTATTTTCAGGTTAACATTTGCTTTGTGAAGGAAATGTTTATGAAGTTTATTTTGCTTGTTTTCATTCTTTCCCCTCCTATGACCCCTCTGACCTTATTAGTTGTGTTTTTCCCCCTGGATAGAAACCTCAGGTTGTGGCTGCGAATGCTGAGCAAGGTTGAGTTTAACATTGCAGGAAGATTAGGCCTCCAGGAGGCACCTGCACAGCAAGGAGCCCCAGCACTTACCAGATCACCCGCAAATGGGTGAAACTAGGCACCAAACAGAAACAGGAACATGTGAGTCTGATGGGCAGTGATGTGAGGAGAGGGCAGGGAAGGAATCCAAGTCCCATCAAAAGTCAGTCTGCAGGAACTGACAGGACCATTGGGGAGAGGGTTGGGACATGGTGGAGGGGGTGGCAGGGTTGGTTGGGGTGGCAGGGTTGGTTGGGACATCACGGTAGAACCTTTCACCAGGAAGCATCAGAGGCATTTCCCTGCCAGGGTATGAGCCAGTCCCAGGGTGGGGCCTCAGAACCTACTTGAAAAGCCGGTCATGGGTGTGTCTGCCTGGAAGGGAAGAGAGGTAGCCTGGGACGGTCCTGAAGAAGGTGGAAGGCTCAGGATGTGTGGCAACATGGACACAATAAACCCTTACTGAGCTTGTTTCCCCCTGACTCATAGCCTTGGCTGTCACACACCTGTCTGCCAGGCAGTAAAACCATTGCCAGGATGGGGAGTGTGCAAAGGGTTTTCCAGTTGTCTGCTTCCTTTCAGAAAATTAAAAAAAAAAAAAAAGCCTTTCCATCTCTGGGTTGTAACAACTCTGTTCTCAATTTCTCTGCCCGTTTACCCAGCTATGAGCTGATTTGTCCTTCCACACAGAAGCCTTGAAGTTAAGGACTTTGGGGACTAGATGTGTTGGTGGTGTTGAAGTGAAAGCCCTTTGTGGACTGCTGTGTTGCTGAGTTCTTTTCTGTAGATGTCATCAGAACACAGAGCCAAAAGGAAAGGGAGTGAGCCAGGTCCTTAAGAGTGGTCTCTTCTGTCAGTGAGGTTAATAAGCCTACTGGGAATTCTTCAGTCCTGGAAGGTGAAAAATGCTGCGTGTGTTCTGGAGACAGGTGTGTGTCAACGAGAGTACCCTGCAGTTACCGTGTACCTGCTGCTTAGTTGCTCATAGAAGGAAGGCCCTCCTTCATTAAAAAAAAAAGTCAACTTAAAGGTGTTGGGGCAACGTTCCCATTTGTGACATGGCATTGTGGATTTTATAATGGAATTTGCTATGATGGGTTCCGTGGAAACACATTCATTCTATACTTGTCTGCTCCATAAAAATTCCTTTCGTTCCTCTGATGGAGGAAACTGAAAACTTTTCCTGAGAAAGGACTTTCCCTTGTTACTCATGTGTGCTGACATGGCCTTGTGTATTTGCCAGCTTCCCCAGTGATTTGCAAAGAATTCTGTTGCCTAAATAGAGGACATGTAGCAGCACATCGTAGAACTGGGCCAGAAAGGTACTGCCAAAGGTAGACCCTGCATTGTAAGCACTTCAAAAAGGCCAAGAGAAATGATGATAAAGTCATTGTTAGAATGTCACATGGTTTAAACATTGTGTGGATGCATTTTTAAAGGGAGAGAAAACTGAATGGAATTCTCATAGAAATAAATCCCCAAGTCACAAAGTTAAATGGGAAGTGAGGCATAAAGTTATTTAAATTTCCAGGTCCCCAAATAGAAGTATCAGTGGGCAGGGAGAGGTAGGAAGCATTCCATTTCCAGCACAAATGGGAAGGAAGACCAAGCTGTGTGTGACATGGCCTGTATGTTTATTGGACAAAATGTACCGCTGTGACCATTTTTAAGTGTTATTTAGCCTGGTCACACCAACTGCCTTTGCTAGCATCATCATTTCCAATTTTAGCAATTCATTTTGTAATTGATTTTCTTAAAGCTTTTTTTTTTTTTAAGAAACGAAATGTTCAGACCCTTCAATTTTGAGATTCCATATATGCCTTTGTTGAGTCTACTTTGATGGGATTCATGCTTGTCAGTTTCCTTTCTCTTTCCTGTAACTGTGTTTTGCTTCAGTAGAGAGCATGCCACTCCAAGTGGAGAAGGGAGGTGTAATGTTTGTCAAAAGTGCACAAGGAGTTATGTTCCTCTGCTGAAATTTCCAGAACAAATCCATTTACAGGAGAATGTGGGTAGTCAGACTTCCTTTTATTTATCTAATACATTTTATTTTTTTGTTTATGCACATACACATATGTATACAAATGTGTATGTGGACATGTGTACAAGAGGACATTAGTGTGTGTATTTGTGGAGGCCTAAAGATGACATTGGGAATCATCCTGTATTACTCATGTCCTTACTGTTTTGCAGTGGTATTTTTCTGGGCTCTGTCTTTCAGGATGGGAATTGCAGGCCACCTTATCTGTCCGATATTTTTTTAAATATTTTATTTACTTGTTTGTTTGTTTGTTTATTTA
Organism: Typhlomys cinereus; assembly: GCA_023101885.1. Classification (NCBI taxonomy): domain Eukaryota; kingdom Metazoa; phylum Chordata; class Mammalia; order Rodentia; family Platacanthomyidae; genus Typhlomys; species Typhlomys cinereus. Next base: position 1,450,826 of record JALPQD010000110.1, on the reverse strand, counting down.
TTTACTCTGCTGTGTGTGTGTGTGTGTATCAGAGGCCACTGTATGTCCCTGTGGAGGACCAAGAGGGTGACTTCAAGAATCATCCTGGATTGCTTCTACCTCCTTCTTGCTTTGCTCTGGGATTTCCCAGGCTCTGCCCACCAGAGCTAGAAGTTCAGGCAGCCACTGGTTCTGCTTGGTGTTTTTATGTGGGACCTAGGATCCAAACTCAGGACATTCTGCTTTTGAGGCAGGATCTTAACCCCATCTCTCCAGCCCTCTGTCCAATATTTTTATGTGGGATCTGGAGATTCCAAACTCAGGTCCTTTGCTTGAGAGACAAAGACTTCAATCCCCCAAACTACCTCCCCAGCTCTCTAACATTTTAAAATAAAAAGCAATGTTATATTACTGATAGTTTAGAAAAAAAAAAGCTTGTTAACATTTTGGATATAAAACTGATTATCTTTGCACTGTTTTGTTCTTTTATCACCTTTACATTCTTAATGTATTTGGTAGTTATGGAGATGATAATCTTATATAATTTGTATGCTGTGGCTCCTGAATTTTCATATCCATTTGGTAGGATCATTGGTGATATATTTGTGATTGTGGTAAGCAGTAAATGATGGACAACTGTTTGGTATGGTTGCAGGTTGTGAAAATCTTAGAGAAGCATGACCCATTGAAGAACACCCAGGCAAAATACGGCTCCATTCCCCCTGATGAGGCCAGCGCTGTGCAAAACTATGTCGAACACATGCTCTTCCTGCTCATTGAAGAGCAAGCCAAGGATGCTGCAATGGGGCCCATTCTGGAATTTGTGGTCTCTGAGAACATCATGGAGAAGCTCTTCCTTTGGAGCCTGAGAAGGGAATTCACAGATGAGACGAAAATGGAGCAGCTGAAGATGTACGAGATGTTGGTCACCCAGTCACACCAGCCTCTGCTGCACCACAAGCCCATTCTGAAGCCCCTGATGATGTTGCTGAGTTCTTGCTCAGGAGCAGCCTCCCCCACTGTGGAGGGCAAGCTGGTTGTCCTGCTCAACCAGCTCTGCTCCATCCTTGCCAAAGATCCATCCATTCTCGAACTCTTCTTCCACACTAGTGAGGACCAAGGGGCCGCCAACTTCCTCATCTTCTCTCTGCTGATTCCCTTCATTCACCGTGAGGGGACAGTAGGCCAACAAGCCCGGGATGCCTTGCTTTTTATTATGTCTCTCTCTGCTGAGAACAGCATGGTGGCCCAGCACATTGTGGAGAACACCTACTTCTGCCCAGTAAGTCCCTCTCCTTGGCATGCTGTATTCCTACCCACTTTTCTCTCCTGTGCCAATCACTAATGATTTTTTTTCTTTCTGTTCCAAATTGTGCTTTCCATAGAATGATGTTCAGGGGAACTTGCTTGGAGGAAGCAGGGGAATCCAGGTTGAGCTGCTGTTTGGCTGAACAGTGTCTGCTCAAAATATGCCTCCAGGGGAAATTAGATTTGCTGCCATTTCTTGATTCATTTATATTGGGTTGGAAACAATTTTAACTTTTTTTTTCCTAAAAGTGTATGCTGAGAGGTTTGTAAAACCTTTCAGGTTGATTTTGCTCCACAGCTACTTTTACAAAGTAATTTGTTTCTCAGCATGATAATGACCATAAGTTGTAGATCCAAAGCATTGATTTTATTTTAAAAAATGAATACATATTTGCAGTAACGAAAAGTTCTTTGCTTTGTATAGTTTCTTAATCAGTTGTGTGGCAATAAATGAAATGCTTTTGGCATAAACTCGAGTAACCAATGTCCATCAGCTTCAGAAAATAGCGGGGGCAATCTGACTTTTTTCTGTGTTGTGTGTGTTCATCCACACATGTATGTCTGTGTCCATGTATATCAGAGGGCACTCTGTATGCTTGCGGAGGTCCAAGGTGACTTTGGGAATCATCTGGATTGCTTCTATCTCCTTTTTGCTTCTCTGTAGGATTTCCCATGATCAGCCTTTCGGGGCAGGAAGTGAAGGCTGCTGCCATTTCTGCCTGGTATTTTTTATGTAGGATCTGGGATCTAAACAGGTCCTTCTGCTTTTGAGGCAGAGTCTTAACCCTTGAGCCATCTCTCTAGCCCATGGGGACAATCTGGCATTGCACAGGGTCGTAGGTCTCTGGGTATTTTTTTTAAGTATTAGTGCTGTTTCTAAGTGGATATGAAGGACAGGTTTATGAATTGCTGTCTTCTTCTGGTTGGGCAATAGTCATAGTACTTTGCTAGCTCAGTGAACATTTCTCTTATCAATCCCCTTTACTAATCTTTATTTAATGATATAGCCTTAAAATAATGAGTTTTGCTGGAATAAGCAATGGAAATTATTGTTAATTTATATCACACAAGAAGTTTTTGACAGGAAAAGCACACTCCCTAGAGGACATTTAATGGATTACCATAGGAATATGAGGGGGTGGGAAGGGTGTTCACCTGCAGTTAACATTCAGGAGGTATACTGACAACCCCAACTGTACAGAATGCGGGCAAGCATATGGAACTAGGAGTTTTTACTTATTACTGGTGGGGATGCAGAATGGTATAACTACTCTGGAAGGCAGTTTGGCATGCTCTCACCATATGTTCATCAGTTGCATACCATGGTAACTGCTCCAAGGAATTAATACTCATTTCCACACAAAAACCCAACATAGATATTTTTTGCAGCTCTTTTTCCCTTAGCAGCACTGGATATTGAACTCAGACATTCTTGACTGATAGGCAAGTGTTCTACCACTGAGCTACAGGACCAAATGTTTTAAAAATGTGGAAGCAACTATGATGTCCCTTAAGAGATGAATAAAAGTTGTGATACAGTCAGACAATGAGTATTATTCAGCTAAAAGGAAATGAGCTATCAGGGCATGAAAAGATACAGGAACTAAGTGAAAGAAGCCCATTTGGAAAGGCTGAAGGCTGAGCCCACTATGTGGTGTTTCAGGAAAGACAAAACTATAGTAAAAACGAAAAGATTTTTATTTTCCAAATGGGGCAGGGGAATAGATGACTAGACAAAGCACAGAGGGTTTTATAGGGCAGTAAAGATACTCCTAATGGTACAGTGATGGTGGATACATGTTATTGAACATGTATCTGGAGTTACAGATCACTCAACATGAGCGCACTCTATTTGAACTGTGAACTTTGGGTGTCAATTTAGGTTCATCATTGGCAAAAGGTACCACTCTCGTGAGAAGTGTGGGTTGGGGAAGTCATGGACATGCTGAAGATTAAAATATTCAGATGGTATAGTAACTAAACTTAATAAATATATGAAAAAAGTCTTTACTAAGAAATTATAAAATTTTATTAAGGGATTTAAAAAATAGAAAGCTTTATAGTTTGTAGATAATGTAGAGTAGAACAGTCTTTCAAAGTCATTTTACTGAATACAATTTGTATTTTACAACTTTGCGTGTGTGTGTTGGGATGTTGTGTGTTTATACCACGGGGTGTTTGAATGTGTGTGCCTGTGGAGCTCAAGGGTGACTTTGGGAATCATCCTGGATTGCTCTACCACTTCATTACCTTGCTCTGGGATTTCTGATGCCCCACCTTCTGAGCTTCCATTTCCACCTGGCATGTGGGATCTGGGGATGGAAACTTAGACCCTTCGGTTTGCAAGGCAAAGGCTTTAACTTCTAAGCCCCAACCCATTTTTATTATAAAAAATAATGAATTTGAAAAAATACTAAAATGTTATGTACACAATATGTTTCTTCAAATTTGTTAATATTTTTGCCTACATTTGTGTATTTTTCATTTATTCTTTTTACTCTGCCATTCAAAATTAAGTGGCAGGCATCAAATACTGTGTGTATCTTCTGCAAATGCCATTCCCTTAGATAAACACAATACTATTATTATATCTAAAAGTTATACAAGAATTCTTTAATGTGATCTGTTATCCAGTTCTTCAGTCATACCCCAAATTACTTTTATAAACTCCCTATCAAGATAGAATCTTACAGAAAGTCTAAAATAGGGTACCATATTTCTTTAGTATTTATTATATGTCACAGGCTACTTTTCTCTCTTGACATTGACTATTTTTTCATTATTTAGAGAACACTTTATTAGTTTCTGTAATCAAACCCATGTAGATAGTACCTTACATAATACAGTGCATTGCCTCTGTATAAATGAAAAAAAAAGTTTAATTTTCTTAGACCAATATGGCTGTTAATTTCTGTACACTGTCAACTAAACACAGTAAACTGGGATACTTTTTCCCCCAAAGTTGACAGCACAGCTAAAGTTTCCAAAAATTTAGAGTATATATATGTGTGTGTGTGTGTGTGTGTGTGTGTGTGTGTGTGTGTATTTACATTTATATAAAAAGATCAATAATACCACTATGTTATGCATCAATAGCATTAACAAATTTTCCAGGTTTTACAGTCGTTTGAACAAAATTATAGAGACATCCAACATGCTCCATTTAAAAAAAAATAAGTAAAAAACAAAATCCCCCCAAACAGCAATGTTGTTACTGTTGTGGTACCTGGCAACATTTTTTTTCTTATTAGCTTCTCAATCATCATCTGGCAAGAAAACATACTAGAGCAACATCATTAAGAACAGCTCTGATAAAGCCGGTCACCATTATATATCATAAAACAGCTACAAGGTATTTTACATTTACAGAGATATGATACAGTACTGTCGACATTGTCTACTGTAAGTGACCAAATCTTTGTATTAAGAACATGTCATATTCGTAAAGGATTTGAATTTTTTTGTAGATTAGGCTTGTCCCTAACCCCTGTATTTCCTGTAAATTGGAATTGGGTCCATATGCTTAATTAAATTTAGATGAAATATCTTGACAAGATACTTTTCAGTTGTATACGTGTCACATATTTCTTACTGCGTTACAGCAAGGGATCTGGATTAGTTTGTTGTAAAAGTGGAAATGCTTAATTGTTAATGTGCTGACTATTGGGTTTTTCCATTATAAAGATACAGTCTTCCTGTTGTATTTGTGAGTTCAAGCTTGTGGGGTATAAATATGATTTAATTAAAAATTCCAACAAGTTGTTTTTGGAATATGGCACATTAATGTTAGAAGTCATTTGCAAGCATGGACAGGAATAAGAATAGGTGAGATAATTATGTGTAGTGATAATAATGTTGTCATGTATTTATGAGACTATGTGATAGATAATGGTCTCAGTGCTTTATGTGTATAAATTCATTGGATCCATACAGTTGTAGGTACTGGTGTCATTTCCTTTATTATAGAAGAAAAAAATGGGTGTATATGGCTAGTAAGAGACAGAGTCAGTACTGGAACCTGAGTGGAATCACTGGAGAACTTAAGTGTATAAAAATGAAATTTCATGACATCCTATAGAATATCAACTAAAAAGGAAACTTTAGAGTTAAGAAAAGAAACATAGATTGAGACATTCATATATATATATGAATGATTGATACAATGCAAGAAAACATTTGTGATACTACAAATGAATAATAAAACTGTAATAACTTGTTTGAAAAAGGACCAAAGGTCATGAATGTCAATTCTAAGAGAACATCCAAGCCAGCAAGAATATGCTGCCTTTCCCCTGGGGTCAGGGAAATACATGATGAGACACCATTCAGTACTCATTATAGTGAATGACTGCCAGACAATCTGATTATACTACATGTTACAGGAGTGTAGAACAAACAAGAGCTCTTAAGAATATAAGCTTAGGAAAGCATTATAGCAATGGTTACTAAAATGAACATTTACATAGGATGTGACCCCACAGCTTCACTTATGGATATTGGCCATAGAGAAATCTGCCACATGTATATAAGGATGTTCAATTAAACCATTTTGAAGAAAAGTAGAAATATATGAAGGGAAAGATAAGTAAACCACTTTAGTCCTATTCATGCTGAAAATGAATTACATGTATTAATATGTGGCCACATCTACATGTGTAGAGGCCAGAATATCTAAAAATGTGTTGGGTAAGTAGTCAGGGTTACTACTAGTATTTAGGTAAAATATAAAAGTGTTCGAATAGTGCCTACAGGTTTTTGGATGCACCTCCTCCCCCACAAAACTAAAGTATGAAAAAGCAAATTCAACAATAAGTATGTATTAAGTTGAAGACTATAGTTAGTCTTGAAGATGAAAAAAGTAAAAGGATTATTAATAATATTGAAATAGAATTTGCTCTGCTTGTAATACTTTATTTGCCTTTGTTTTGTTTTGTTGTTTTTGTGCTGTGACTTAATTGAACCACATCCTCATGCACATGAGTTCTACCACTCAGTTCTACACCAAGCCTATAATGTTGCTTTATTTTTTTAAAAATATGCAGAGTACTCTAAGGAACGCTAAAATCTGTTAAGTATTGCTAATAGGTTTCAATGCTGTTACATTTTGTCTGCCTGTAATATTTCATAATTAAAAATTGAGATATATCAGGATGAGAATAGGCTTGTTTTTGATGCTTAAATTTCTCCTAACTGTGATTAAGCAGATCTCACTAATTGTTGCCTTTTTTAAAGTGCTTTAAAACACTGTACAGTTCATTAAAATTGGAAGAAAACAGCATTGCCAGTTGACCTTATTTGCTAGACTAGAAGACTGGCTTCTTGTGTTAAGTTGCCCCTCAGGATAGATCCCATAATCTCATTTGTACCCAGTTTTCCATAATTACATCTGACAACATAATTAAAATAAAAAGGCCCCTTATGTTGAAGATAAAAGCATACTCTATTAACCAACCAGCTAAGGGCCACCACTGACAAAAAGCATTCCCTAATTAGTATGATTGTCAAAGAGTATTAGTATCAGGCTATGGGGGGAGTGATGACTCTGACCAAACTGGACTCTTTTGGAAACTTTTGTCTTTAAAAGTTGATGGGAAGAGCTGTTTGCTTCTGTTGTTTCTCATCTCTTCTTATTTCCAAGTGGGGTGTGTGTGTGGAAAAAAAGACAGGATACCCCAGAGAACAATCTGCACTAACAAAAATAGTTGGGCACTAAATGATCCTATACCTTATTTTTTTTTTTTCCGACTAAATGTTACAACTAGGCCGTTTGTTACTTGTTGGCAAAGGTAGCAAACAGCCTAATATACAAAAATTAATAAAAGCAGGTTGAAGCAGGTGACCTTTAGGCACACAGCCTCAGGTAGAAGTTACTCATCCTGTAGCCAACATTTACAATGCTTTTTAGTTTGGTAAGATACATCAAATGATCTCTACCAGGTGTTTTGCTGCTAGCCTCAGACTAAAGCCATCTGCTAAAAAAAAAATCTTTGTTTTTGCTAAAATCAACTGATTAACTGTGAGATGTTTAAATTTAAAGATCGGCATGTTCCATGCTCTGTGCATGTCTTTTCTTTAATACTTTAGGTAAACGATTACACTAATCTTGATGCATACATTTTTTTCTGTGTGTGTGTGTGTGTGTGTGTGTGTGTGTGTGTGTGTATCAGAGAGCACTGTATGTCCCTGTGGAGCAGCAAGGGTGACTTTGGGAATCATCCTGAATTGCTTCTGCCTCCTTATTATTGCTTTGCTCTGGGATTTCCCATTCTTTGCCCATCAGGGCCAGAAGTGTGGGCCATCTCCATTTCTGCTTGGCATTTTTACATGGGACCTAGGATCCAAATTCAGGACCTTCTGCTTGCAAAGCACAGTCTTAACCCCTGAGCCATCTCTCTAGCTCTGCTTTTTGCTTTTGTTTTTTCTTTTTAATCCTTGTAATTGCTCACTGAAGAAATTTAAGTTTAGGGAATTCTAGTGTTAGTAATAGGGTCAGAGAGATAGCTCTGCAGGTACAGACATTTGCTGGGCAATCCTGCAGACCCAAGTCTCACATGAAAAGCCAATGAAGTAGAACACATCTTTGATTCTTAGGGCCAGAAGGAAGATGAGGACAGGAGAATCAGTAGTAGTGGATAGACCAGCTAGACAGGAGTGCAGAGACAGTAAAAGAGACTGTCTTGACAAGATGGAGGGTGTGAATCGATTCCTGAAAGTTGTCTGCTGATTTACACACACATGCACTCACACCATCCCCACAGTAAATAAACAAGTAAAGTAGTATTAATAACTACCTGTTAACAATAGAATTTGACTTAAAACCAGGATATTTTGAGATAAAAAATCCTGACTGTCAGGAAAATACTTTCCACTTTGCTGCTGCTATCCATCTGATCTTACATGTGCTAAGTTTCTTTTAAGGATACTCTTGGGAGAATATAAGTGAAAAATGATGCAGATAAACATAATGTTTTACATTTTGTGCTCTGACTCAACAAATGGCTAAAATAATGGGTGGACATTTATTTTTCATTAGCTATTGAATGTAGCTGTATTTATATTTTGTCATGATGCAATTTTCAAGCTAAAAAGTGGAATTTAGAAAGTAATTCAATTGTGCCATTAAATTCTTGAATCTGGCAAAAAGAAGTACCTTCAGACCTATAGTTGCATCTCTCTCTTGTCCATCTCTGTATTCCTGGGAGTAAAGATCATCTTTATTGTTTTTGATTTATGAGGTGTCTTTTCCATGTCTCCCAGATTGACTTGTTCCCTATTCCCAGAGCCATCCTTGCCTACACAGGATCCCCAGCCTTTGTTCTTGAACTATATGTTATTTGGGAGAGTGAATCTGAATTTAGAGCCTTGAGAGGAGTAAAATGTAAATAGCTGTGAAACTTTGAACTCTTATCTCTAAAAATCTTTCTTTTTATTTTGACAATTATTTTTGTTAAGTCCAAATTTTTTGCAGTTCATTGATAAAAAGAAGCTAACACAGGGCAGAGATTTAGGAAATAGGAGTTAATTAGGGTCTTGTGGCCAAGGCAACCATAATTTGGCATTAAGATGAGAGTATCATTGTAATGGAAGATATAGGGCTGGGGAGATGGCTCAGTGGTTAAAGCCTTTGCCTCACAAGAATAAACGATACTGCTTCAGTGGAAGAGAACATGGGGTCTAACCACCATGGAGTGTGGCAGGGGAAATTAGCAGAGCCCAAAGGATAAAGGGAACTTCTGACTTTTATATGTTGCTAAGTGATTGCTAGGGAAGTGAAATGTGGGAAGTGAAAGAATGTCAGGTAAATGATAGACTCGTCTCTAAAGTTGCCCACTGATAAGATCAGTGGGGTTGGGAGGGGAGGAATATAGGAAAACAAATTCCTCTTGATTTGAGAATGCCTATTGTAAACCAATGTGGTCAGTTTTGGAAACTGCTACTTTTCTAATCAAGATGGAGGAGTTTTAACAAGGTGGCCTGACTATGGCTAGCAGTTTTCTCCCATGTTCCTTTGGCATTCTAAAGAAGATAGCTGGGATGTTACCTAGCCCCATATAGTGCAGGAACATGGTCCTCCCCCCTACATGGTCCCCCTGCCCTCACCCCCAACGCTCACCAACTCTCACTTCTGCAGAGGAAGTGGACTGTTCTTTAGACAGGATGTGTTTTTCCATTTGGGCAAGGCTTCTTTTTCTTCACATCTCAGCAATGCCCTTTCAGAATTCTCACTTATAAAAGTGAATATTAGGTATGTGTTATTTTTAATTACTGTCGCTGATGTATGTAATTTGAAAATTAATGTTGCTGTAATTATATTGATACACTGAATAGTTATTCCCAGCTTTTTAGTCAGGCAAATTAAGCCTGTCTTTACAAATTCATCTTCAAAGCCTCACAGTGGTTAAGAAACCAGGAGAATGCAGAATTAAAGTCTTTGTTCTGTGGTTAATTTAGCACAAGTTAGCAAATGTAATTGATTTTAAAGATGTAATATCAAGATTAGCCTTCTCTTCAAGGAGAACTTTTGGACTCTGTTTGCTTTTGCCAAAGAGTTCTAATTTGGGTCACATACAAGGTCAGAATTAAAGGGGTGTGCTTGGGTATGTTGACAAGGAGTTAAGTACTTCCAATAGAGTGCATTTTCCTTTGGGACCACAGGTGCCCTGATTTTGAAAATGAAATAAAGGATTGGTCTTGCTTATTGTTCTGTTTCCTGCATTTTACATAGTACCTGGTCAGAAATTAAGTGATCAGCATTTTTTTTGATGATTGAGTGCATGTATAAGTGAATAAAGGTTATTAGGAAATAGAATATATATATATATATATATATATATATATATATATATATATATATATATATATATGTCTCCAGGGTTGGGATGGTTCATCTGTTTCTGTTACTGCCCTTTATTCTAGAATGCGAGCCTCTATGCCATCTTTCCGTCCTTTCCAGTCCCTCTTATGCCTCCCCTGGTTTCTTTGTGCTCTGTCCTCCCAGACTCTACCCTTATCATTGTATTGGGTGTGTTATTTCTGGGTGGTCACCTCCCAGACTCAGCATCTCAGACATTCACACCTCCACTGTGGACTGATGTGGCCAAGTTGGATCAGGAGAGATGGAGAATACAGACCTTGAACTGATACATACCAGACAGGCAGCTACCACATCAAGGGACATAGGGACTGCTGGAGAGAGGGCAAGGGAAAGGGAGTGGCAACAGTAGGTTGGTGTAATTTTTTTCTCCTGGAGTTTAGTATTCTTACTAAACTCTTACTACTAAGCCTCTCTCTCTTGGGGTTATTTTGTCCTGTCTTATATAAGTCTTCTTTTCCTCTTTCAATCACTGGTTTGTATGCTGAAGGTGCTACCTCCATTGGATGGTTCTGGATGGCTGTTTCCATCCAGCTCAGGGCGTACTCCTAGACATCAGACTCACATAGCTGTCCATTCAGCTCTCCACTGCATTGTTCCACAAGCCCTTCATCCTGGCCTATATGACCCTATAGGACTAAGCTCATATTTATGGTATCTGCCTCTTTCCCTGTAATCGTGTATTCTAACAATGCCGCATCTCTCAGACCTGGAGGCCATCATCTCTTGCTTCCCTTTGGAGTTTTGGTGGGTTCTGTTTCTTTTGCTTGAAATGTTCTTCCTTCTACCATTCTCTTTCTGGCGACTCCTGTTTATTGTTCAATAGATTGGGCATCATTTCTAAGGACATTTCTTCTGCTGCCCTCCATCCCCAAGTTTGATGAGCCTTGTGCATGTCCACAGCATATCAAATGTTTTGAACATTTCTAACATTTATAGTTGCCTGTTCATCTCTTATTAGACTGTGAAATCAATGCCATTATTTCCTGGACCTGGCTCAGTATATTTTCTTGAATGTTTACATCCCATTTGTGTCCCTAACTTCTAGTTCTCTGAGAGAGTGATGCCTTATAGCTGATTTCTGTCCAGTTTGTGCCAGCTCTGTCTGTTTTGTATGCACCTGATGAATTAGGATGTCTGAGATGCTTTCCAGTCAGATAGCCCTGGTCTTGGGAGATTGACTGCTGTGCCTGCCATAGCTCTGCAAGATAAATATCATCAAGTATTTGACATCAAGTGTGCCCTTTTCTACACCTCTATCTCCATTAAAGACATCATCATTTCCTTAATGATCAAATCGGAGAACTTGAAGGTTTGGAATTCTCACAACCCTCACTTACCAAGTCTGAAATTTATCAGCTTTGTTTGAGGATATTAAGTAAGAGATGTGGACCCTAAGAGTTTCAGATTAAGACTGGATGTCTTGATTAGATCTCCACCATAGCCACTTTGTTTTTTTTTTTTTTTTATTTCAGCTCATACAAACTTATTAGGTACACCAGTTCCCTCCCTCCCTCCTCCTCCCCCCGTACCCCCTGCTCCCCCTCCCCACCCCTCTCCCTCCCCATCCTCCAGTGCCTCCCACCCCAATTCCCAGAGAGTCCTTTCTTGTGCATGACTGATTTTCCTCTGGGCCCTCCTCTCCGATGACGTACAAGGACCCAGTGGCCTTTGCCGAACCCTTTCCCGTGTTCCCCTTAGGTATAGGAACACTGCTGTGGCTGCCAATTCTTTGCCTCCAAGGATACCATAGCCACTTTGTATGAGAGACTCTTGCAGTATCAGTCTCACTTGAATTATGTTTGATCTCTTGTTATTAAGCCCACTGACCTCTACCACCCAGGTCTTTATCCCTGCTGTGTTGTTGGTGAAACTGGATAAAACTTGGACATGAAGGTGCTTTGTATTGATTGTATTATACCATGTCGTTAAATGAGTTCATCTTTCTTGAACTTCTTGGGTACAAGAACATGTTTTACTCATCTTTGTGTTTAGTCTTCTCACTTGCCCAACCCCAGCCCATCACAGTACTTGGCATACAAAAGATGAGCCCCTCTCATCAGTAGAAGCCAAGCTGCTCTGGTATCGCTTTTCTCTCTGTTGTTTTTCCGACTTCCTCCACCTGTCAGATCATTTCTTAGTTAGCTAATGTTTTCTCATACTGTTCATACATTGCCACTCGAAGTTCAGTCTTTGGACCAGTGGTATAAGGGATCCTTGTGAGCTCTTTGGAGGAGGTCATGTGCTTCAGACAAGACTTTTTATTTCTGAATGCAGGTTCTTGCAACTGGGCTCAGTGGACTCTACTCTTCCCTGCCCACGAAGTTGGAAGAGAAAGGCGAGGAGTGGCACTGCCTCCTGAAGGACGACTGGCTCCTGCTGCCCCCCCTGGTGCAATTCATGAACTCCCTGGAGTTTTGCAATGCAGTGATTCAGGTATAAGAGTGCAACCAGGCATCTGGGGCTGGGACCTGGTCAGAGTTTAGGCCTTGCCAGGGATTAGTGTGTATCAGCAGGTCTTTATTAATTTTCATAAGTACTTACGAAACAGTGCTGCTGAAGCCCACTCAATGTCCTTGAAAGAGTGAAAATGCTGGTACGTTTCTGAAGTTTTAATGGCGAACAAATAAGATTTTATTTCTCTATAAAAAAGCGTTATTCTGTTTTGATTATCCACTTAACCATTAAAAATAAGTTCAGTGTCTGACTCATTAAGTAGATATTTTTAGTTTTCTAAGTACTCCAAATTATAACACTTTTTACTTCAAGGTCTTCCTGGGAGTTTACAAAAGAAAACACTTTATTTTGCTTAATGGTGCATACTACATAAAGAATATTGTTATCCCAATTGAATTTGGAAGAAGTTAACCATCTTCTTAGCAACACAAATTAAATTTGCTTTGAAATTGGCCTGCTTTAGGGAAAAAACAGCCACTGAACTCTTGTATATGTGGCTTCTTGATTAGATTTTTTACCTTCAGATTTCTTGTTACTGTTTTCAGTAAAAATCTGATTTTATATATATTTAAGGCTGTATTAAGTTTTCAGCAAAAATCACTACTATATGGCATAAATATTACCTTAATATTGGATTTATTAAGAAAGCGAGTTCATTTTATGGTGATTTTAGGGTGAAAAATGTTCGTTATAATCTGTTTATCTACCAAATAAAGAAATAGCTTCTGGAAGGAAACGAAAGTAAATTACTTTAGTTCTCATCTCATTTTTATTGCTAAGTCCAAGGAAGTTTTATTTATACATAAGATAAATGGATTACTTTTTAAATTATTTCTCCCTTAATATTATAGTCTATCAACATTTTCTTTCAGAAGTGTTTGGAAATAAAAACGATGGAACTGCTTTAGTTCCTCTCTACAGAGAGAAAAACCATCAGTAATTTAAGCAGCTAGCCTCACTTCCCTAGAAATTGCTTTTATTTTATTGTTTGACTGAATCTTTTTATTTTGAAAAAGAAGTAAAGCTATTATAGTGAGAAACAGAGATATTATAGATTTCATGTGATATTTTGAAATGGAAACCATATACTTTTGATTTTTTTGTGAACTCCTGGAAAGATAACTTATAAAAGATGTTAGTAATGGGTTATCCTTGCTACCTGTATTTTGAAGATCAAATAGAGGGAGCTCTGTATCACTAATAATATTTCATGCTTTTGAACATTGTTTGATTTTATAAAAACACTTTATAAATCCTTTCCTCCCTAATATAAATATTAGAAGCTGTATCTCCAAAATCCTCTCTGCTAACAGAATAAGTGTATTAAATTATCTCTTTTGACAGTTATACTCTTTTTAAATAATTAGTTGCGAGGGTAAAACAAAAATGAGTCACAAGTTGAAATGGGGCCTTAAGGAACGAAAATTATGTTTTCTAGTTTGTTCATCTTAATTATCAATCCTTATGCATATTAATCTATTTATTGTCCATTTTTCTAATTGTCTTTAAAATTGCCATTTTTTTCTATTTGGCAATATAACTTTATCCTAGATGCTTATACTGTAAAAATGGTTTGAAAAAAATAAATCACATGGTAGTCTGTAGTCTGAAGTCTTCAATACTGAATAAATGCCTTAAATTTGGGTTTTCTTTTTAAATTCAGGATGTGTGCAGAATTGTTTGCTTTTAAGGCAACTGAAATTGAACCCTTTCCTTTGCTGCTTTCATCTCAGGTGGCTCACCCACTGATCCGCAGTCAGCTCGTCAACTACATTTACAATGGGTTTTTGGTACCAGTCTTGGCTCCTGCTCTCCATAAGGTCAGTGATTGGCTAAAGTCATTTTCTGTTTGTTTTACTGTTCAACTGAGGGAAACCAAGGAAGGTAAGTATGGTGTAATTGTCTCAGTGATGGATTTAATCTATTTTCTCTTTTCATTCCATCCATATTTCTTAGCAGTATCAGTTATGGGTCTTAAAACCAGTCATGGTGTAAGTTGGATGAAATTCATTTGGTGTCTTGGAATATAGTTCTGTGCGTGGCCCCATGGTCATCAATAATTGGAAAGCTGGCAAGCAGTCTCTGATGCTAGAGCCCACCTCAGTTCGTGCGTAGGGCCTGCTGTAAACATTCTGATAAGATGTCCTCTGAGACCTTGCTTTCCTGGAGAATGCACGGGCTCCTATACGTATGGTGGGGGCAGACAGTGCACAAGTGCCACAGTTTTGCCATCTCCTTAATGGAACATGATTTTGTATTACAACAATTCTGTGACAGCAAAAAATTAGCGTGAAGCCAAGTTAAGGTCCCATCAAAGGTTGGCTGTCTCATTAGCACCACTCTAAATTCCTTATGACTCTCATTTTGTATAATAAATCAGCTGATAGCTTTTTCATTGTGAGCTGTTATAAGACACCCATGGACCTAGAATTCTAATTTCAAGGATGTTTTTTCTTTTCTCCTCTGGTTGGGAAAGAAGCAAGAATTAATTTATAATGTGGTTTGGATGAAATATCGACCTTTCTATATAGTTAAGTTCCATTTTTATGTACTCATTTTGTTAAAAAAAATCACAGCAACCCTGAACCATGTGCAAAAACAAGTACTTGGTCTGATTCCACATTTCTGTGTTAGGTCTGAGTTCAAGAAATAACCTTCGATAGGAATTAAACATCAAAATACTAAAATCTACCTAAGTTAGTTTAGTGTTTCATAGACACAAAGAGAAGACCAAATATGTGGAGTTAGGTCTGTCTTGGAAAAGATAGGGCATATCTTTGAAAAAACGTGTTTTCCATGTGTTTCTTGGTTGTCCTTCTGTTGCTTAGTATTCTGCTGTTTGGGGATGAGTGTCTGTCACTGAAAGGCTTAAGCCTGTGTGTAGTGGAACTGTTGAGACTCCTTGCAGTGATTATTCATATTGTCTTTCACACATCTAATCTTTTCTTCCTCATTTATTCACAGGTTTTTCCTCATTGACTTGTTAACATTAAATAACTTGATTGACATAAAATTATTATAGTGATTACCATTATTACTACTTTACATAATAATTTGTGTTATAATTCATACTTTAATGTTACACATATTAATGGAAATTCTTTTTGCCTATTAATGGAGGTATCATGTGATGTTTATACATGTACATAAGTCATGTGATGTTTGTGGGGTTAAACATACTTACCTTTCTGGTTATTGTTTTTTATGGCAAAACCTTTAAAACCCTTTCTGTTAGTATTTTGGGATGTGCAGTACATCACTGCTATTTGTAGTCACCCTATTGTGCAGTAGCACACCAGTGCTTCTTGCTTCTCTCTAACATTGACTTAGCACAATTGCAGCTTGCTTCGTAATTGAAAATGAGCTCAGTCTCAGCTATGGGAGAACCTTTCTTCTGTACTTCTTCACACACTGAGCACTAATAGAATCCAGGCACTAGCTGTGCCTCTTTAAATCTATTTCCACTCTTAACTTTTCTGATGGTAGGGTTCCTTTATGTTTTGTTTACTGGGATGTCTCCATTGCTGAACACACTATACTACCTTTGACTTATGAAGTTTGATAAAACATACACACACACACACACACACACACACACACACACACACACACACACAAAGGGAATGTTTGTTGAAGTGACAGCAGAACGCTGGTGGTTGGAAGAGAATAACAGTTAGTTAACATTGTGGGGGGATGGTGTATAGGAGGACACTTAAGTGTGTGTGCACCTATGGAAGCTCAAAGGTGACATCATGAATCATCCTGGATTGCTCTACTTCCTTATTTCTTTACTCTAGGGTTTCCCAAGCGCTGCGTTCCAGGGATGGAATTAGAGGGTGCCTCCTTTTCTGCCTGGGATTTTATGTGAAGTCTGGGGATCCAAACTCAGATCATTCTGCTTGCAAAAAGGCAAAGGCTTTAGCCACTGAGCCATCTCCCAGCCCTGACTAGCATTTTTGATGACATTTTTTATGTATCACCTGCTTTCATTTTTATTTATGCCCATAATTTAAAATATGGGACTTTTGGGGAGGGGCCTGGTGAGATTGATCATTCAGTGGGTAAGGCGCCTGCTAACAAAATGTGGGACTTTCTAAAACCATGAAGTCAATGTGTGTTTATTATAAAAACAAGTCACTATTGGATACAGGAAAAGAGAAGTGTAGGTTAGATTTGAATTTGCAACTTCTTAAGATTCCTTAACTTTTATCCATTGCAGATAGTTTCTCTCAAGGCAATTCCATTTAGTAACCTAGGAGAACAAGGACTAATTGTTTTCCTCTCTGATTTTTCTCCCTCTTCTCCATTTTTTTTTGTTTGTTTGCATTTTTATCATTTAGAATGGAAATGGTTAGGGAGATGGTAGGGGAGGGAAACATCTTCTTTTCCAGCTGTAGTGGCTGCTTGAAAGGAGGGAGTTCCCATGAGCAGCAGTGTGGGGACAGAGGCTGGTGAGTGCAGTTCTGGGTTGGCCATGCCCTTAGCAACTCCTGGTGGGCATGGTCAATCCTTGTTTTCTACATCATCATCTTGGATGGGAAAAGAGATATCTCAAGTCTGGTCTGCTGAAGGGACTCTTGTTTGCATAGACCAGCTCTACTGTCCTGACAACGTCCACATAAAATTTCCTTTATGTGTGCTCTCACCTCCTAATTCATATATAACGTTTCTGTTACGTGCCTTCATTCTACGCTGTTTGCAGCTGTGAATGTATTCTGTCTGTCTCAATAATAATACAATTAAATTCACACTTAAAAATTTTCCCACATCACAATATCTGCAGCTATTATATCCATAGAATTCCTTACTCAAGGCATTACAAAACTGTGGGGAGACTGGGTTGATGATTCCGTAGGTAAATTGGCTGCTACATAACATGAAGACCTGTGTTAAGATCCCCAGGACCCACATGAAAAGCTTGGTGTGACAGCATGTGTCTATAACCACAGTGCTGGGTACTGGGAAACAATGTTATGGAGCTAGGTGATCCCTGAAGCTGACTGGCCAGCTGAATTGATGAGCTTCACATTCAGTGACTCACTGCCTGAAAAAGTAGAGGTGGAGAGTGATCAAGAAAGACATACAACATGGACCTCTTGTTTGCACACACACACATGTGGACTCACATGCACATTCCCATACTGACAAATACATGCACCATACATACACATAACAAACATATACAAAAAAACCCTTATGGATAGGAGTGGTAGAAAATGGAAGAGTAAATTGTCTCTACAATTCCTTCTCCTACTCTACTCATGTGTAATAAAGCTCCACCCTCAAAAGTTATTTTCACTCATGCCTTTCTCATCTAACACTCCAGCATGTTCATTTGTTTTGTTAGCACGGAGACTCTCCTAATGTTCTCAAGGGCTGCATAGTTTTCTGTAATTTGGATATGCAGTTCCACAGTTCTTCATGTACAGCATGAATTAGAAAGTTCTGGAGCTAAGTGTTAAGCTTGCCTAATATATGTGACTCCCCTGTATACATTTATTCTCCCAGAACACACACACACACACACACACACACACACACACACACACACACACTCGCGCACACACGCACACACACGATGAACTCAGAAACAGAATGCTCTGAAACAATATTTTCATAAATTCACTTGGCACACAATCTAAACTTTGCTAAACTTATTTGGTATCCGCTCTTACCTGAATCATTCCAAAGTTGTTTAAACACTTGTATTAATAATTGTATATCTTGCAGAAGAAATATTAGTGTTTGATTATAGGATGCTATCCTAGAACTCCTTGGGATTTTATGTAAAACATAGCAGGTTAAACATATTATTTTCCTGAAAGGATTGAATTTCCAAATACATACATTTTGGAATAAGGAATCGGAAGCTTACCTTGGACATTTAGGAAAGGGTAAGTTCTTAGGGATAGACTGAAACCCTGCTGTGTAAAAGCCATATTAAGGAAAATGATATCATATTACTATAGACAGGAATTAGATTCAGCTACAGATGTGTATCTGAATATTCCAAGCTGGTTGGTTCTTTTTGACTTCATATTAAAAGTTCACCACTTTCCTCAGAAGAACTTCCTCACTCAAGTCTGTATGCTTAATTCATCTAAGCTAAAATTTCCAGGCTAAATGTTTATTGAGTTAGTTACATTATTACTTTGCAGAGACCAAGGTAGATGAGTTGAGCAAGGATTGTTTTCCAGGAAATGTGGACATGAGAGCAAATAGGGAGCAAGGCAGGGAAGGCTGGAGAATTGTCAGCCTGCCATGCCACTCTGATCCCAAGAGAAGAGGAGATGGAGAAGAGGTTATCCAGCAGTGTCCCAGACAGCTCTGCAGCCTGAGAATGTTTGTCTGTAAGAAAAGGTCAGTGTTTCTCTGAAGCTGGTGTGCCTACTATCCCTGCTGCTATCAGCCAGTCACTACTTCAGAGCCACCTGTAGGAAGTGTGGTCTTGAACAAACCTAGATAAGGTTCCAATAGTAGCAATAAAGGTCAGTGAGACCTCTGTGGGTGGAAGCAGGAAAGGTGTCAATTTCCAAGGTTTTCTTGATTGTGGATATAAAAAAGATGGACGCACATGTATATGCAGAATATTGAGGAGTTCAAATGAATCTCAAGGCAAGGAGTCCTCTTGCTGCCAGTCACAGTGGCTGTGCTAAAGCCATAGACAGGGCTATAACCTTAGGTGGAAGCCTCAGGTGCCTCTGTCTCTGTGTTGTGTGTGTAGCTTGGGTTGCAAGATGAGCAGTTGTAGGTTCTCCCCATGTCATCCTCACTTAGGGAATCAGGCTGATAAAAGCCTTTTCTAGAACTATCACCTGTCATAATATCAGAGGGAGGAGAAATAGGAAATGGCCTGCTGGCTCATCTAGCACTTATCTGGAAGTGACGTGTGTCATTTGTTCACATTTTATCTGTCATGTGAGAAAGCCAGTCCCTGGGCCATATCTGCTCTCTGGAAAAAATGTGATTCTACACTTTCTCGGGGGGGGGGTTTAGGATATGATCATGGCTGTTGTTCTTGGTCTGTCAGTCAGGGTTCTGGTAGGAACAGGTGGGCCTCAGGTTAGGTTGGGATATTGCTAGAAAAGTGTGGTATTTCAATAACTTATTTCCTGGTTATAAACTATCTCCAAAGTTAGTGACTTAAAACAGCCACTTACAGTATTACTATAATATTTGCACACACGAATACGTGTGTGTGTGTGTGTGTGTGTGTGTGTGTGTGTGTGTGTGTAATCAGTTAGAAGGGACTACAAAGAAAGAACCACCAAGAGGCATGAACTTGTCTGAGGCAACTCTTCAGAGCAGGGGTCAGGGAATAAACAAGAGCAGGGGTCAGGGAATAAACAGCCAAGCCTCATTCTTTTTCTTTCCTTGAATCCCATTGTCTGCACTCAAATGGTAGCTAGATAGCTTAGGGAGCTGTGGACATGGTATCAGTACAAGTCCACAGGGGAGCAGAGCTGTTTGGAAGTCACTCATATTTACTGGCATTGGTATCTTGGAGCATCCATTAGTCAGGGCAGCTTATACAGGTAGTTTATTGACATTTTTACTCAAATAGAGTGCAACTTTAACTTTTCTAGAAAGGCATTTAATAGTTTATACTTAGTAATTCTGCATATTGACTTTTGCCCTTGCAACAGAGACTGTTGAGGGTTAATCCTGGCTGTGAGAAGGGGAGCTTCTTTTCTCAGTAGTATATCCACTGATAAATGGTTCTTGCCTTAGCAAATGCCCAGGCACATGCCAGTGCAGGCAGCCCAGGAGAAACTCAGTGCATGCAAAACACATGAAAGTAGGAGGGAGACTGTTGGGAAGAAAGTTTTCTTATATCTATTATTATTATTTTTTAATGTGTGTGTGTGTGTGCACATGTGTGTGTGTGAGGATACTGGATATCCCTGTGGAGGACCAAGGATGACTTCAGGAATCATCCTGGATTGCTTCTAGCTGAGTGGGCTGGAGTATGTGTGTTCGAGTATGTGTACCAGAGGACACTTGAATGTGTGGTCCTGTGGAAGTCCAAGGATGACATTGGGAATCATTCTGGATTGCTCTCCCTCCTTATTGCTTTGCTTTGGGGTTTCTCAGACTTCTGGGAAGGTTTTCAATGGGAGAATAAAGGATGGGGTTGGGTAATATGGAGTGAAAATGACATAAATTCATTGTATTTATGTGTGAATCTGTCAACGAATTAAGATGTATTAATGATAAAAATTAGAAAAAAAAGACAAAGCAAACAATCAACTAGTCAAAGAAAAAGGAGAGCTCAAGAGGAGGAAGGGTAAGGGAAAGGGAAGAGAGAAAACAGGGCTATAAAAGATCAAGGTGGGCTGACCCCTCTCCCCAGCTACTCACCTCTTCCAAACTACAGAAAGGGGCCACAGCTCCTCCTTCACGTACAGCTTCCAAACTTTCTCACTAGATGATTAAATGCATGTAAATGCTTGTTCAGAAATATTGGCATTTAAAAAAGCAGTCTTACCTGGCATGGTGACTGTTCTCCAGCTCTCAGGAGAGCGAGGCAGGAGGATTGCCCATGAGTCTGAGGCCAGCCTCAGTTATGAATGAGACCCCACTTCACAACCCCCAAAACAATGACTAACCACCACTGAGGTGTCCAAGTCCTGAACCCCAGTTGCCCAGCACTCTGAGTTCTCCGGGCGTTCTTTTCGCGCCTCTCTGCTGCACTCCTGCATATTGCTGTGACCTGGGGGTCTGCTGATCAGTCTTCTGGTCTTTCGCCTGCACAGATGTCCAGAAGCTGCTGTGGCTGAGCATTCACTTACTGTGTTGCATCTCTTTGCCCATGTGGTCTGTTCCCCTTAAATATACAAAAGCAAAACACAAGTCCACTCAGCTATTCTGCATGCCTTTTGTGAATAATACAATTTTTTATTATAGTATAGGCTCCTCAAGTATTCTCTAATCATTTCTCTTATTCTTCTCTAATACTGCATTAATCATTTTCCATTAGATTCTTTTATTTCTTGTCTCCCAGTAATGACAATTCATGTCATCCTATCCACAAACCTTGACCAAGGTTATTTTTTGCTCGTGTGTCTCATTGCCATTGGCTCTAGGTCCTTCTTACACTCACTGTTTCCTTTGCTTGGAATGTTTTTTTCTTCAGCCTCTGTGGCCAGGTTGACCTGAGTTGCTCACTTCTTGCCATCCCTAACTTTGGAGTTTCTAGCCTTCTTGCTTTTCTGGAGTTTTGTGACACTCAGGACCCACACCAGTTCTTCATTGCTGAGTGCACGCCCTTCCTGAATGCTCTTCTTCCCCACTCTAGTGACACATGTGGGGGGGAGTGGGGGGGGCAGATTGCATTGCTTCCAAGCTGTGTACATGGGACCCTGAGGTTTTCTGGTATACTCACAAGGTCAATAGGAGCTATTTTGAATTTTTGAGAGAAAAGTATAGTGACACCTGTTAGATGGAAAGTATGTATTCAGAAAAGTTGAAATTCCATTCACTCCTCCACTGTAGCCAGATGAGATTTTGGTGGGTGACACATATTTGTCACATGTGTCACATGACACTCAACAATAGAAGAGAGAAGTTCATAGGTTATAGTTCCATTGTCCAGGCTGAGTCTCCAGCAGGTTCCATTGTTAGGACTTCACAGAGTATTGTTACTTAAACCTAAAGGAGTGAACAGGCCAGCTGGTCAGCTGGCTAGGATTTTTGTTGTTGTTTGTTTTTTGTTTAAGGTTGCCATGACAAAGATTACTGATACTTTTGAGATGCTCCAGACCAAGGAATTTTGGAATCTTTGTTCTATATTGAATGCTTTTTTGTGTGTCTCTAAGCAAGATTGGCAAACCAGAATCCTTGGGTCGCATCTATCCTGTTGTCCTTTGGAGTGATTTTTGCATCTCTCCATGGATGAGTAGGTAACCAAAGTATGGTACATACAATAGAATGTCATTCTGCCTTACTCACCATGAATGAAGTCTGAGGCCATTTCTTGGTGAGATGAAAGTTCTATAAAAGGACAAACACTTTGTGATTTCACTTATGTAAATAACTTGAGTCATTAGGGTCACAGAGATAGAAAGTAGAAGGGTTCTCTTAGGAGGGAAAAGAGGAGAATGGGAAATTACTATTTTACAGGTTCAGAGTTTCCATTTGGCAGGGTGAGAAAAGTTCTGGAGATTTTTTGCCCAGCAATGGGAATGAACTTTTAACACAGCTAAACAGCATGCTTAAAAATGGTAAAGGATGGGGGCTCAGGGGATCCTAGACCCCACGTATAGACGCCGGGTGAAAGCAGGGACGGCCTGCATTTTTGGCCCTGGTAGGGCGGAGCCTGTGAATTCCGGGGCAGAGTAAACAAGGAGGAGGTGGAGGTGGTCCATGGTGTTTCCTGAATTTGCCCTTGGTTCTACACACACATATACATACATACACAGACATGCACACGCACAATTGAATAAAAAATGGTAAAGATGACAATTTTATATGTATATTTTGCTATAATATTTAATGGAGGAATAGTATTTTTTTTTACATTTTTCAAAGTTAGGATTTTTTTTAAGACAAAATATGTAACATAGATTTTGGGCCCTAAAGACTAAAATATTTGCTCTGTACTTAAAGTATAGCTCAGTGGTATGGTGCTTGCCTAGGATTTGTAAAACCCTCAGTTCTATCTTTGTTGTAGTTAAATACAGGTGTCAACTTGACAATTAAGGCTTGAATTCTGGGCACAATTGTGAATAAGCAAGCTTGCAAAAGACTGTCTAATTGATGGGGAAGGGCCACCCCATGGTAGGTAGGACTAATCCCTGGGCAGGGTAAGGAAGGGAGCTGGTTAAGAAAATAGGCATTCTTCAGTATATTTGGTCTGACATGCTGGTCTGGCAAATGAGGATTGTCCCTCTCTTGGCAATGGATGTGGTATGTGGCCAGCTCCCTTAGCTCCTGGTGTTGGTATGAGCTCTCCTGCCAGGCTGGACTAAGAGATGTGGCCAGACTATCATAAGGAAGAATAAAATGCCTTGTTCTCCTTCGAGTCATTTGGTTGTAAATTTATCGGCAACATTCAGAGTAACTGCACTAATCCCTATCACCAATGATGGTTATGATTACAGAGGAGGAGGAGGAAAAAATAAGTTTAACTCTTTCGATCTTTATAGAAATGTTTGCTAACCCCTGTAATAGGGACAGCATGGTGTCCTGTATAATTAATCTTTAGTTGACCAACAAGCATTTGCAGATGATAGATAGGAGTGAAGCTCCCCAGGTAGAAGGAGGTGGCTTGGCAGAAGGATGAGCACTTTTTCTCTGAGTGCAGAGATTAGACCAAGGAACAGGATGCTGTAATAGGTAAATGCATCCGACTACCTGTCATCAATTGGAAGTAATCTCTGTCCAGGTGTGTTGTTGGGATCCTGGGCTGGCTGGAGACCAGTAAACATTTGGCCATAGTCTGGCTTTCGTTTTTGTCCTGTCTTTAGCAAAATTAGTCAGAGATCTGGCAGGAGTTTGGATGGGAAAGAGTTGTCTAAGCAAAGAGTTGTCTAAGCAGTATCCTGACTTAGTCATAGTATTTTAATAAGTGCCTCATGAAAAAGGATGCTCTTCATTTAGTGGGATGTTTTGACTAATTTCTTCATGAGTTCTTAGGAAACGAGGACAGAAGTTTGTGACTATGTCCAGTAGGTGAACACATAGTTTAGAGGGGTGGGTGCCGAGGGAAAGGACATAGTACCTTCTCTGCAGATAGCTCACAGGTGTGAGAGCAAAGTCTCTATAAAGAGCTACCAGCTGTTTTATTGGGATGCTTTTTCATGTCAGTGTGCTTGGAAAACAAGCAAGAAATCTACCAGAACAAATCAAAACAAGACATTTTCCCCACCAGTTTCTGTGTGCTGAAACTGTGCTTGAGCAATATTACACAGGCAGAATAATTTCCAGCGTTTTCTTAAGGGCACACGTGTTGGGTTCCTGTAGGCCACTGGAGAGCCCATTTGTTTTACAACTTGCCTTCAAAACACACACATACATATTCATGATCTGCATCCTGCCAGCTCAATAATTCATGGCTTATTGACTTAAGTTGATGGATGGAAGGTTTGGGGGACTTGAAAAAAAAAAAGACAGAAACCCCAAGAGGCCAGGTGCAGTGACACCGTGAGTTGCTTATCTGTATGTGAATCGGGTAGACTGGGACTCCATTACAGCTCAGTTTGGCTCTTACCGGCTAGACATGTTTTGAACTTTTATGCCCAATGAGAGTCATGAGTGAAGATTTTAAGAGAGTTAAGTAACTTCAAATTATCACCATTATAAAATATTAATGGGACACAGTTGGGTGTCAAGTTTATAGGAGAAACAGACGGTCCCTACGACCAAGGGAGGAGTGAGCAATGCAGCTGCTACTTCACCACCATCCAGCTCCTGATCTTCCTCCATCCCTCCTCCCATCTATGCTCTCTGGGTTATGAGATGGAAGAAAAGACTTAGGGGGTGGGAGGAGGCAAATGCCCTGACTTGATTTTCTGGCAGGCTTTGTTTTGTATTTTCAGATACCTCCAGTGTTTGTGGGTTTTGTCACTCTGCTGTCTTCTCTGTCATTTCCTGACCGTGAGATACTTTGATATTTTTGTATCTAGTGACTAATAATTTTATGAAATTTTATTGATAAAGTCATTTCTCTCAAGGCAGAATGGAAAGAAAAGTATCTTAAAGTATGGAATTAGAATAGCATGTTGGCCTTGAGAATCTTGAGATCTTTTTCTTTAAGATTTGATCATTCTTTGCTATGTCTTTTATAGCTTCCCTTGAGCTGTTTGAGCTCCAAATGAGACTCCAGCCCTGAGGTCAACCATAATAAAAATTACAGAGGAGTAATTTCCTCCCCTGTACATTTTATATTTTTACTTATGCATTTTAATAAGTTGCTCTTTGAAGTCCATTCTCTTTATTATTGACCCGTGGCTTTTAATCACTAAAGGCTCCTGAGTGTTGTCTTGTTTTTGCTAGCTACATATTCCATTTCCTTAATAGTCTAAGTTCTACTTTTTCACATATTTTTGCCATGCCTAGAATAGATTACAGATGACTCTCCTGCCCTGAGAGTGACCCTGTGTAGTCACCTTGGCTTATAGACTACTGGTATCTATAGCAGTGAAGGCCATCTCCGCAACGACCTGGAGAAACAGAATCAGTTTTGTGCACCTGTGTGTGTGTGTGTGTGTGTGTGTGTGTGTGTGAAGAGGAGGTTGTATTTCCTTGCTCTATAACTCTCTGCCTTACCTCTTTGAGACAGATCTCTTACTGAATCTGGAGAGCTAGTAATTTTTCAGTCCTGCTCCTTGGACAGCAAGCCTCAGGAATCCATTTGTTTTCCTTCCCTAAGCTGTGGGATTTCAGGTTTGTCACTATACCTGGATTTTTACATAGATACTGAGGAATCTGAGCTCAGGTCTTCATGCTTGTGCAGCAAGCGTCATCTCTCAGCCCCAAGGTCATTTTTTCTTTTTTCTTTTCATGTATTTGAAAAGAATGTATGTATGTATGCAGGTGCATGCACATGTGCATGCTTGTGTGTGTGTGTGTGTGTGTGTGTGTGTGTGTGTATGTGTGTGTGTGTGTGTGTGTATGTGTGTGTATGGATGAGGTAAATGTGTGTGTGTCGGTACGGGAGTATGTATACAAGTGCACTTGAGTAGGTGTGTCTGTGAAGGCCCAATGGTGATACTGAGAATCATCCTCCATCACTTCTCTACCTAATTGCTGTGAACCTCTATCTGGCTGGACAATTTTAGGTTGTGTTGTGTCCTTGTTCAACACTGGAGCTTCAGTTGTCACCAAGAGACCCGGCTCTGCTGCAGTAGGAAGAGAGGAGCCCAAACAATTGTTCTGTTCTGTCTCTTGGTTACCCTGAAGTTAAACACAAGAGCTGGGGTGGGAGCAGAGTGCCCAGAAGTAAAGATCACTGTGGTCAGCCAGTAATTGCAGGTAAACGAGGTGATTAGAGAGCCAGGGCTGTCACAGGTCCACTGCTTGTGACATGGAACAGCGGCAGCACCGTTGAACCTGAACTGAAAAATTCATGTTCAGCAGGCAGGCTCCGGACAGACGAAGTAATTGCTCTCTGCCTGGCAAGAGCCAGGTATTAAATAGACCTGGAAGATTGTAATGACAACTGCAAGAGGCTTTCTCTTAGAAATGCTTGAATTATTAATTGAAAATTAAAAATGTGCATCATCATTGAATAAATTTACTCAGGAAAGAGTGTGGGGAAGTAATGTGGCTTCAGGTAAAAAATGGATTTTGAGATTAGAGAGATTTTTTTTTGAGGTATGTGTCCGATGACTTTATTTACGTACTCATTTGCTTATTTTTATTATCTGACACTTTCATACATGAATACAATGAATTTAAGTCATTTTGCCCCATCTGATCTTATCCCCCTTCTTCCTCCTGTTAAGAACTTTCTGTTCAACTGGTCTCCTATCTACTTGCACATCTTAGCATGTGCATGGCCCACTGAGTTTCGTCTGGGTTGCCTGAAGTAGCATATGCCTGGGCACTTGCTGGAACATGGGCATCATATCAATGGTTAGCTCCCTAACCATTCATGGTTTGAAATGTGAGCTGCTCTCCCAGACTCATGTGTTTGAATCTTTGGTTGTCTGGCAATAATATGGGCACCTTTAGGAGGTGGAGCCTTGCCGGAGGGAAGCAGTCACAGGGGGTGGGCCTTGAGGTTGGTTAGCTGTAGCCTGCTTGAGTTAACCAGTCTGGTCTTGATGCAGTAGCTCTCAGCTTCCATGATGTCTGCAGTAACTTCGGCCGCCTCCAGCTTCTAACAGCCGGCCATGCCTTTCTGCCATAATGGGCTTTATCTCCTCTCTGGAACCATAAGTTGATAAATGTCCCTTTCTCCCCTTAAGTTGGTTGAGTCTCAATAGTGTCTCACAGGAACAGAAAAGAGTAACTGCTACACTCCCCTTCCCACTGGCAGCATTAACCTTCAGTAGTTTTCCAGAGAGGTGTGGTGCCTTAGAGGGTCTTCTCCCCTTCAGAATGAAATGTTGATCAAATTTTGGCAGGTCTTGTGGAAGTAAACACAGCTGCAGTGAGCTCATAGCTGCAGCAACTCTGTCATGTGGAAACACATGAGAAAAGATGCTATTGGATCATTTGTTTCTTTAAAAAACTTCTTAAAAGAAAATGCTATAATTAATGTCTGAGGTCTCATGCTGAGTTTCAGACTAATTAAGCACCAGACTTTTGAGCATTTTGTAATCAAGGCATCCCCTTATAATGCCTTATCTCATACTCAGCTTTTATTTGAGGTTATGGGAACCTAAAGCTTCCATTTTTTTCATATTCACAGAGCAGTAGTGAGATCATTCAATATAGGCAATATGACTGTTGAATGTATGGTACCTTAGACTTGGCTCATAGCTAACTTCATGGTATCATGTGGCATCCTTATTCCTATAATGCCTTATCTGATGGTAAGCCCAAGAAAAAAAATGCAGCCCCAAATAAATAATACTCTCTTGCCTAAGTAGAGCTAAAGTAGAAAATGAAAGAGAAAACACATTTCTCTGATCAAAGCTAGACATAGTAGTTTATTTCATAGGGTGTGGGTGTGAGTCAGACTGGTTGGGTTAGTATTCCAGCTTTGCCAACTTGCGAGCTATAAGCTCTTGGGCAAAGCACATGACCTCTCTGAGCCTGTGAACACAGGTGTGGTGACTAGGTAGGGCATGAGAGGGAAAGTAGAGGAGAAAGTTAAGTTGTTTTGAGCTGTGGGGATCAAGTCAGGTTGATGAACTGATGTCTGGCTGCTGTCTTGAATCTGGGGGTGACTTAGATTGGTAGAAAAGTGGGTACTTGAGGGGAAAGGTGTTTGAAATGGGTTAGAGATTAACTGTTATGTCAATTGAGACAACTCTTGATTGTTGAACAAATCCATAAGTCTTATGATAGATAACTGCCTTTAAAATGTAAAGTAAGGCATGAATTTTTCTAGAAAGAAGCAGAAAGGAGATGCATGAAAATATTATCAAAGAATCAATGACGGCACTAAAGAAACATGCCTGAAATGTACTAGCCACATGTAGAAATTAAAGTATCTAAGGCAAACTTCCTTGCTTTGGTTTTTAGGTGCCTATGAAATAATCAAGTTAAGAGCAACTGACAATACATTGTCATCATGGTTGTTTATGAAGACATTGACTATCCTAATAAGACCGTGATACTTACATTTATGTTAAATGCTTTATTTTAATTACAGATTTAACTTCAGAACCAAAAGGTTCTGAAGCTCAAGGCCCCATTCAGGTGGGTAATACTCAGCATATGATGGATCCAGCGTTTCTCTGTTTGTGAGATTCTAGGAATTTAGAACTTTGGACCCAGTTAGCGTGCAGTTTTCTGGGAAGGCACTCCTGCATGTCTCAGTCCTCATCACCAACAGTGTTTGCCCAATGTGCATGTAACACCCAGTAGGCATTCTGGAAGTGGATTTTAGCACATGAATTAGTAGCATCTCAGTTTTAAAAGGTTTCACAGAATACTGGGCATCAGGCCCTAGGTAAGTAATTTGTTTCTTGAGAGGCTGGAGCTGGAGAGTTGCAAGTTCAAGTCTATTCTGATTTACAGAGTGAGTCTAGCCTGGACAACTTAGCAAGAACCTGCCATAAAATCAAAAGGAAAAAGAAGGCCAGGGATTCATCTCATTGGTAGAGTGTATGCTTAGTATAGGGAACATTCTAGGATCAATCTTTTGTGCTACAAAATGCATAAATAACAAGTGACTAACTAATCAGCGTGTGAATTTCAGGTAGCATATTTTGTGTTTATTTTGGCCAACTCTAAATAGTTTGGAGATGGAAACATATTGTGTTATGAACACACAGAATTTTTATTCCAAAGATGATTCCAAAGATTACATGATCCTTATTTTTCAGAGAAAGACGTTGAAGACCAGAGAGGTCAGTTGACTTGGCCATGTTCCTATGGATGGTTGCTGACCAACTTGGAACCAAACCCAGATCTTTAGTGGTATTAGCACTTTTGAAGTAAATTCTAGGTCCATAGGACCTTCTACAGCATGCATTTTAAATAGAATTAGAAAAAAAGTCCTTCATTTTGTTAAACATAAGATGGGGTTCTTTCTAGAGCAAATGCATTCCTCTCCAGGTTCTGGTACAGTGTAGGGGAGGCTTGGGTATACCTACATCAACTTTTTAATATCCTCCTGGGAAGTCAGCTGGAAAAGGAGAGCTTGCGCCACCTAGTGGATCTAAGAAGAGGATCTCAGGCTGAAGTTTTTGGTGGCCCTTCTTTAAAGAGAAGAAAAGAACATTGTTTTTTATTTAATAAATTGACACATTTTCCTGTGAACACCTTTGTATCCTGAAAGTAGTGTTTGCAGTCCAGGATATGTGTGAAATCACTTAATGCCTCTTGGTAATGCAAGCAAAGCACAATCTTTAAAAAAAAATTGTGCATTCATTCATTCATTCATTGGTTCAGTGTGTGTATGTGTGTGTGTGTGTGTGTGTGTGTGTGTGTACACGTACAGCAGAGGGCAAGGGTGACATCATCCTGAATTGCTCTACCTCCTTATTGCTTTGTTCTAGGGTTTCTCAGGTTCTTCCTTCCAGGACCAAAATTTTAGACTGATGCCATTTCTGCCTGACATTTTTATATGAGATCTGGGATCTGAACTCAGGTCCTTTTGCTTGTGAGGGAAAGGCTTTTAACATCTGAGTCATATCCCCTATCCCAACAGAAGTGTTTAAAATGGCCTGGCAGCATCTGTGATTTAATGGTCTCAAGAACCAGGAGGCATTGTGGAAGTACTTCATATCTGAGTGTTGCTCAGAATCAATAAGGGAAGCTACCCAAGCCCTGAAGAGGCCGATTTAACTGTGCCGCATTGGACTGTGAACAACTGTATGTTGAAATAGCTTCCTGTGTGATTCAAAGATGGAGTCAGATCAATGAACCTCCCCCCCCCCAAAGTCTAGCATAGATCACAGGCACTAGGATTCTTAAAGGCAAGGGATTTGCCTTTAAGGATCCTAGGAAAGGAACAATTGTAAGAGTGTTCCCATACCAAAGGGGAACCCAAGAAAGGGCTCTGGGCAATGCCAATGAGTCCTTACACTACACTAGAATGGAGGACTCAGAGGGAAGTTTGGCATTCACACAAAAGGATGCTCCAGGGAATGGGGGGGAGGAGGAAGAGGGAGACATTGGGAAAAGGAGAAGGTAGGGGATGAAAGGAAGGGGAAAAGGGGGGAGTGCAAGGGGATTGGGGAGGGGTAGAAGGAGGGAGGGGAATGGAGTACCTATTAAGCTTGTATGATATGTGGAAAAATAAATAAATATAATAATAAAAAAAAGATGGAGTCAGAGTCGAGAACCAATACCTACATTGTTACTGAAATATCTGGGGTAAAAGCCTGGGACCTGGAGACTCTGACAAGCTAGACTAGGTCATCCAAGCCAAATATACTAGTGATTGATCATGGAAAGCAGAGAAAGGCCACATGTGGAAGAGAAACAATAAAGGAGTCCATGATCCCAAAGTTTAACTTTAGGGTACGGACATAAGGTTTAGGTTTAAGCAGGGGACAGGAAGTTTATGTAATTTACAGGCTTGGTCAAGGTGTTGTCCTGCCTATCGTTGACTCACCATACATCTCAGCTTCCTGTGTGTTCTGTTCATCTGTACTGCAAAGTGGCATGATTATGAGATTGTATTCCACCCTCCATGTGCATGGCTGTCCTCATCTGGGAGGATGGACTTTCTGGGAGGTTTTGTTCTTAGAACTGAAGATGACTCTAGAGGAAGGGCTAAGGACAATAATGAGCTCTGTGCCTTCAACCAAAGTATAGACACATAGTGAAGCAGAGATGCCTGACTTTCAACCTGTTTCTAGTTCCCTGGTGGGTCCAAGTGAGGAATCAGTGTTTGTGATAAAAGCAGCTTCTAAAAATCATTTCTGTGCATGAATCATTGGATTCCCAATGTGGTTTAGTGGGTGATGTGTATTTTATGGCTTTCAAATCATTTGCACAGTATTCATCCTTACCTAAGGGCCAAGAAGTAGGAATTGTACAGCGCCAGCATTACTTAGAGTAATATCCCTCTCATTGTGTCTAAAGGACTCCTCGTTCATGTCTCTTGAGAGGTACTGTGAGAGTAGGTTTATGGGGCCTGACCCAGGTCTGAGAGATGAGTGTGAGGGCTTAAGCTGTATCTCTGTGAGTGGCAGATAAATGCATTATTCAAATGGTCCTCATCTGACACTGTTGATTTGGTTTAACAAATCACTGATCTGTTTTAGTGATGGTAGGAAAGTGGGTATTTCACAAGAAGCATATGTTTCTTTTATTTGTTCAATGCTGAGTTTCACCTCTACCTGTGGATTCCAAGAGTAATGTGCTCAGCAAGTTCTCTGAAGAAGCTGTCTCCTGGAGTGGAATCTTAATCTATCACCTGGAGCTGTTTTCCTAGGCATAAAAACATCAAAAACAAAAAACAAAAAACATAACTGATGTGTTTGGAGAAGGGAGGGTGGGTTGGTGACGGGGAAAGGTTGTGCTGTAACTTGAACAGTGTCTGTCTCCATGGTCCAAGTGTGAAACAAAGGTTCTGTGCCTGAGGATTTCTGCTCTATTTTCAAAAGATTAGATAGAATCTTATCTCGGTATCTTTTCTTCAGATAGTATAAAGAACAAGACATGTGATACCAGGTGGACCCTGAGTTTGAATTTGATCTCTACCACTTCTGTTTGTAGGGCATAATTTTGAGTCTCAGTTTTCTTGTGTAAGACAAGAACCCTAATAATCACCTTGAAGGGCCAAAGAGGATTAACTTTTGAATAATGTGCGTCAAGCACTAACTCATTGTTGACCTAGGGCAGAATTTTGTAAGCGGTAACGGTTTCTGTAGCTAACGCTAATATTTTTCATGATGATATATTCATGATGATAATAGCAGCATGCTTCCCTTCTTTCAGAAATGCATGGCCTGTGTGTGTGTGTGTGTGTGTGTGTGTGTGTGTGTGTGTGTGTGTGTGTGTGACGAAGTGATAATCAAAGAGCCACAGCCAGGAAAGTCAGCATGTTCCTCCCCACATAGTCAGCATGTTATCATGTAGTCTCATCTCATATTAATCCCTTAGCATGTGATCACTTGCATTAGTCCCTTTTTATCACTGTGAGAAAGTTCCTCAAAGAAAACAGCTAAGGGAAAGAGTTTATTTTATTTCATAGTTTCAGACCATGGTCAAATGGCTATATTGATTCTTGGTCCTTGATGAAAGAGAGTATCTTGACTGAGAGCATGTGGTTGAGCCATTGATGGACAAGAGACAGGAAAAAAGGAGAAAAGGAGACCAGGAGGGGAGAAATAAAGAGAGAAGGAACAGGAGGGGCAGACAGGAGCCAGGAATAAGATGTACCCTTCAGAATATGCCTTTAGTAGCCTATTTCTTTTAGTCAGGCCCCATCACTTAATTTCCCATTCGCATATGGACATATCAGTGAATTAACTCATTGATGAGTTCCTATTCATGAGGTTGTTATCATGACCCAGTCACCTTTCAGCTGTGGCACCAGCTGGGGATCAGTACATGAGCCTTCAGAGGATATTTCATCTCAAACTGATTACTCTCTAGAAGAATTAGGTCACTTGTCTTGGGCATGTCATGCTGCTAGCTTAGAATGCAATGAAGATTCTTTTTTCTTTATTTTTTTCCTCTGTGTGTGTATGTGTGTGTGTGTGCGTGTGTGTGCGCATGTGTGCACCTGTAGAGACTCAAAGGTTGTATCAGGCATCATTCTCTATTGTTGTAAACATGGGTCTCTAAGTAAACCCAGAGCATGCCATAAGGGCTAGTTCTGGCTAGCCAGTTTTGGTCTGGGGATTCCTAGGCTCTGTCTTCCAGGACCTGAATTACAGTTCCAATATTGTTCTCATATTCGAGAGCTCATTGCTGAGTGCCTCTGGCATCTCTGCTTCCTTTCCACATGTGAGAGAAACACTGGACTTCCTTTTCTTATACCTAGTCTTCAAACTTCCAGCTTACTTTGGTCCCAGCAAGTCTGGAAATAAACCTCACCAATTAAATGTTACTTACCCCTTTTCCAAAGAATCTGTGATAACCCGTTATCTGCAGAAGGCAATCCAGACTCCATCACCTTGTTAGGTGAACCACCTAACCAGGTCTCTCCTGCCTGCTGTCTTCATGATTTTCAACTGCAAATCAGATCAATGTCATCACCCTCCATACTCTATTTTTGTTCCCATGTTCTTGTGGATCCTCCTTTCTTCATCCTGCCTGCGAATCCAAAGCAGATCTGTCTCACTTGCACTTGAGCACGTGCTGATTCCTTCCGTCTCTAAATCATGCCCTCAGTTTTCTTTGAGAACAGTGCTGGTGTCACCGTGAGAGCTTTGTCAGTTGGTTTGTGAGTGCCTTGAAGGGCAGATGCTTCTTGTGTGTGTTCTGTGCTGCTCCTTACTCACCCATTCAGTTCACAGCCGGCTGAATAAATGTATCAAGTGAGCACCCTTCTCACTAAAATGCCCACGTGCTGGCTCTGCAGGGAAATAAAGGCCACTGAGACCGAGAACTCACATTAGCTCCTGATTTTAAGTCACTGACTTGGAATCAGACTCTCAGAATTTCAGAATCACAGGAGAAAGTCATCAGACCATCGAACTATTGTTTTACAGCCAAAAAGACGATTACTCATGATGGTGGTGAAAAAGCGAGGTTGTGACTCTGACAAGCTGTCAGATGTTTGATCTCAGATCAGCCATAAAAAGTCTGGATGGTAGCTTTGGATTCACAGTAGATAATCCTGTAAGGAGTTCTATAATCTACTAGAGCTTTGTGTTTTCATCCAAAGCTATGGGGAAGGGTATTTCTACTGCTACCATGTCTCACGGTTCCCTCCTTTGTTACATATATGAACCCACCACAGAGGATTCCAGAGTGTGCAGGTCCCAGTGCAGGTTCCTTCTCTACCAGCAGCAGCTGAGACTCCAGAAAGTGACTTGACTTGCCTGTGGTCTGAGATACTGTAGATTGAAGTGCGAGAGTCTCACATTCCCACTGCAGGCTGTTGCATACTGCCCTGTGATGCCTAGATGATCTGTAGTCCTCAGAGAATCCCAGCTGAGGAAGAAAGCCCATTTGCAACTCTCTGTCAGAAAAGGGAAAGAGTAGTTCACACAGTGTTTAACTCCCAAGACAGGTCATTCACACCACATTGGGGAAAGATGGCAACTTGCATGGTGTCACAATTTGCCTGCTATTGCCGATAAATTCTTGACCAAATGACTTCTGGGGAAAAGGAGATCCTCTCCCCCCAGGGAGGTGTATAGCTTCTTGAGATCTTTTCCTTTTCTTGATGAGATGTTGATGGTTCCCATGCAGTTCTTTTTATGTCCAGGAAATAGTGTTTTTGCCACCATCGTCCCACTCAAACTCTTATAATCTTACCACCCCCTCTTCCGTGTTGTTTTCTGAGTCTTGAGGTAGGAGTGGATGGGACTTAGGGCCAAGAAGTCCAGTCATTTATTTTTCACAATTTAATGAGCTGTATTTTTCTATAGTAAACACCTTCTGTTATAGAAGGAAGCTTTAAAGTTGAGTGCTGAGTGCTTCTCCAATCTATGGGTATAATAACAGGTGTTTAAAAGGCAACTTGGTGTAGTGTCTTCACAGCTAAACTTTTATAGCCTGATCTTCCTCTGGGACTTATGTCCTTCCCCTTTCATAGGTTCTTATAGTTTATAGGAATGTTGTCCCTTCTAACAAGCTGTCCTTAAATCTGATCAGGTTGCCTCCTTGATATTCACTCATGTCGCTATTACCCAGTCACTTCTTGCCATGGTGATTGTTATTGAAATTTGAAGACTTCACAGATCGATGAAGCTTTTGGTTGCTTTTCTCACCCAGTAACTTCAATAGTACTCTCTGATACTTTGTAAGCTGTCTAGCAAGGAGGAAGCTTCCAGACCAGTTTCAGCTGGTATTTTTTTGTTCGTGCCCTGTGATCCACATGTGTTGCATCTTCAGTAATAGAATCTTACTGTCAGTTTCTGGAGGACAACCAAGAGCAATGGCAACAGCCTATATTGTTTGATACTGCTTGGAGGGCCTTTGAGATCTCTGCGACCAATAATTTATTAGGAAGTATCATGTGTCTGTTACTTCTATTATTTAATTGTCTCAGTTCCAGCTGGAGCAGCCCAGGGTATTATTTGCTTTATTCCTTTTTTTCTTTTCTTTTTTTTTATTCTTTATTTTTTCTATTCTCTGTTCTTTTCTATATAGGGACTGTCCTTCTTCTTCTTATTTTTTTTAATTTTTTTTTTTACTATTTATTCAATTGTGCACGTGTATGTGTGTGTGTGCATGTGCGTGTATGCGTATATGTGTGTGTAGAACCACGGACGAACTCGGGAACCACCACGGACCGCCTCCTCCTTGTTTACTCTGTCCCGGGATTCACAGGCTCCGCCCTACCAGAACCGGAAACGTAACACCCCCCCCCCCCCCCCCGCTTCCATCTGGCATCTATACGTGGGGTCTAGGATCTGAACTCAGGACCTTCCGCCTGCAAGGCAGAGGCTTAACCCCTGAGCCACCTCTCCAGCCCCCCTTTCTTATTATTTTTTTAAGCTAAAATTTTTGTGACTTATTTATTTTATAAGAGATTCCTATCTGGTTGCGTTCCACATTCCCAGAGTTTTTCTGTTAAGGAGACTTTATTTTGACTTGTGAGTGTCTGGTTCTTAGTCCAGCTTGGCAGGACAGATATACCAATACCAGGAGCAGAAGTAACTAACTAGTCACATCATACGTATTGCTGAGAGAGGGGCAAGCTTTACATGACAAACTCACTGAACCAGCTAGGAAGTACAGCAGTAGACTCATGCTCATGAGGGCTTCATCTTACCAGTTTCCTCCGTCTTATTACACCTGCCTAGAGACTAGTCCCATCCACCATGGGCTGTGTCTTCCACATTAATTAGACACTCTCCTGTAGGTTTGCTTAGGGCTTACCTTAACTTTCAGTTCTTCACAGATGGACCCAAAGCTCAGCCTGCAGTTACCAAGTTAAAACTGTATCCAACTAACACAGACAGGGTGGGTTCTGGAAGTGGAGGGGGCCCTTAGCTAGCATGGGCACAGAGCAAGAGCTGGGACAAGATGGAGAAAAATGACTGACTAGCTCTCAACCCCTGTGGGCCCAGGAAGACTTCCACACCTGTATTGTAGGATTATCAGCAATCATGCTTATCTTCTACACAAAACACCAACCACAGACTAAGCACAATATTTTGGTTATTTGTGCCACAGTGTGTTTACATTAAATTTTTTTTCTGTGTGTGTGTGTGTGTGTGTGTGTGTGTGTGTGTGTGTATTCATGTCAGAGAGCACTGTGTGTGCCTATGGAGGGCCAGGGATGACATTGGGAATCATCTTGGATTGCTCTATCTCCTTTTTGCTTGTCTCTGAAGTTTCTCAGGCTCCACCTTGCAGGGCTGGAAGTACAGAATGGCCTCCATTTCTGCCCAGTGTTTTTACATGGGATCCAGGATCCAAACTCAGATCCTTCTGCTTGTGAGGCAGAGTTTTAACCCCTGAATCATCTCTCCAGCCCTAAAAGCTTTTTTTTTCAGAGTTTAATGGAAAAAAATAAACATTGTTGACTTTCATTTGTTAATAAGAGAAGTTTCAGTATCTATCCTTCAAACAAGGTTTTTACACACTGAGTCATCATGCTAGTAGGTTGGAAAGTCAGTTTAGAAGGTAATGACTAGCATTTAAAATGGAACAAAACAGAAAATTTCAGAATGCACTGCACTTCGTCCTGGTGAACATTGTGACCTTTGTTAAATATGGTCCTTTTGGTAGTTATAGTTGAATTTGTTTTGGAGTTATGTTGTCCTACTCTAGAGGACTGCCGGTAGAAGGGATCATCTGGCACTCCATTTCTGCCTTATCGTGAGCTGCCAGTATAGGCTGGGCTTCTCTTAGTATGAAGCACACATTATTAATTATTTCAACATGTAGATTTTCAGCCCCTAGACCATGGCACCCAGTGCTGGAGAGGTGATTTTTGTTGAAACTTCAAGGAGAATACTACACTGGTTTGTGTAGATTTAGCTGTGGATTATGGAAAACTCCCTATAATGGTCCTTTTCTACATGTCACTTCTACTTACAGCTGCTCCCTGGAAAGGACATAGGTGGCCACATCTCAGTGCTAAGGAGGCATGCTTTTGTTTCTAAACTGCAAAGTCACTTACTTCAAAGGAAGGGAGAATGAATGTGGAAGAGACACTTAGTAGTCTCGCATGTGAACAAAACTGTTTCTCCTGATGGGAAGCTGAAAGTTTCTGTCATTACAATCAAGGGAGACACATGAGTCCTGGGGCAGAGGTGTGCAGGTTACCTGCTGTGAAAGGACACTGTACTGCAATGCAAGTAGGAGAGAGGAATTCACACACTAGTCATCAGACTTGGTGCCCTAGCTAGGGGCCGTGTCCACTTGTGGCAAGCAGGGATCTTTATTTAAGCAGCATGACACCTTCTGCTTTGGCCAGGCTGTCAACTCACCAAACCATGGGCCAAGGGGGAAGGAACAGGAGTCCCAGGTGGGCTGGCTTTGGCCTAGAGGTCTCAGGCACTCACCCCTAACATGTCTGGTTCTATCCCTTCTCCCTTGCAGCTTCCCTACCCACCTACTTTTACTACTTTTAAAATTGTATATCTTAGGTGATGAGATTTTATAAAAAATAGATGCTGGGGTTTGAGAGTCTGAAGCAGGTACTGCAGTGCTCATCCTCTTGGTTGACCGCTCTGTCCTGCCTCATGTCCGATCCTTCCCATGGTGAGAAAGGAAATCAGGGTTATAAATTAAGCTTCTAATTATCTCTGATTTGAAATAGAGAGTGAGATTTCTCTCTTCAAGTTTCAACAAGTGCATGATGGAGATAATGCCGAACCAAAGGCTTCAGTTCCTAAGCCTCAGAATTAGAAGGAGCTAAGAGAGGCCGTTCCCTCCCTCGCTTAGGACATGCCAAACACAACTCAAAAAACCCCACCTTATCTGAGGAAGCCAGGTGTTGTTTACCTAAGAGACAACTGCAGCAGCAGGGAGAAAAAACATCTGGTCTGAAGTTTGGTGTGAATTTTTGATTCTTCTCCTGCACCATCTGAAGTGACACGTACCCTGTGAATTGATCTTCAAGTGATCGTAAGAATGCCAAGGAACAAGGAGAACAGCAGAAGAGGTTAGCCTACTTCTTACTTCCCCTTGGTAGAGTTTGCTCCAGCCCCGTACTCTCTTAGTCACTGGCTCCTCTCCCCACCCCAGCCTTGCATTCTGAGATGCGCCTCTGTGATTAACCACCGCCAGATAATGAGCAGGTTTGGGCATAACAGAGGAAAACGACCAAATGACTGGAATTATTGAATTTGCTCCGGCAGACACCTGTGTGGTTTCTGTCTTCTCATTGTGTGGAGGTTTTCCTGTCGCTCCCAGAAAATAAGCCAGGAATGAAATCTATCTTTTGTCGTCACAGCTTGTTTGTATTATAGTTTTGGTGCCTTGGAAAATTGGCCTAAACATAAAATTCCACCCCTAAACGATGCACTTAGCCCAGCAGGCAGATGGGATTTATAGGGTGGCGTGGCAGATGTTAGATGTGACCTGGCCTGCTTCTTGCCAGGAATCTGTAGTTGAGACACTGGCTCATGAGCCATTTCTCCTCCACTGTTAGCTTGGAAGACAGTCTTCTAGAAGCCATTAAGATTGGCATATTCATTAGGAAGAGAGACGGGAGAAATCCATAGGAACATTTCTTTTCCCCAGTGGGTTACTTTCTCACTTGCTGTGTTTCAAGAGTATGGTCTGAGTCAAGCTCTGCATTTTCAGTGAAGTATTTTTTCAACTATAAATGGAAAATTTTCTCTGTTATCAGGTGTCGTCAGATTCTAATTACCCTGGTAATAAAGGCATCCTCCATGTAGGCTTTAAAAATTTGAGTTCTTTCCTTTCTCTCTCTTTTTTCTCTCTCCCTTTCACCCCTCTTTCTCTTCCTCTTCTCCTCTCCCCTCTGTCCCCCGTCCTTCTTTCTTCTCCCTTCCTCTCCCCTCTCTCTCTTTCTCTCTCCCTTCTTCCTTCTGTCTATAATATGGTTACTGATTGCCACCTTAACACATTCATTGATTATGCTTTGAGTACCTGACAGTGTACCAGGTCTTTTGAGAACTCACTGTCTAGGTCAGATGTACTTGTTTCTGAAGAAAGTTGGCAGTCATAATAAAGGACAGATAAATACATGAAAAAAAAATTGAGAAATGGAACTGACTTAGTCAAAAAAAAGGGGGGAGGGTAGATTTGATTAATAAGAATTTTAGAACAGGAGAGAGAGTTGTGTTTAGAGACTGCACTTTTCCATCATTGATCCTTAAGGCCAGTGCAAGGCAGGCAGCAGGCAGGATCTTCCCGAACTGAGCTGTTTCCAAAGGCAGCCTTGTAGTCTGTGCATCTGACAGGGCGGCAGTGAACTCCTGTGTCTTGGCCTTCTAGTGTTAGACCTCCTTTCTTCTCTAAACCTGTTCTCCAGCCTGCTGCAGATTCTGTGACTGTCTGTCCTTCCAGGAGGAATCTTCTGCATGGGTCCCTGGAGTCGGGGCTCAAAAGACTGTATGGCTGTGAGGATTGCAGGGGCACGCTCAGTAGAAACCTTAAATACACAGCAGACACTCAGCAGCTTTTATTGTGGTTTCATATTGTAGCCAGGAGTTTGAATCCAAAAGGTGTGGATTCTTTTTGGAACAATTAGTAAATAGGAAAGGGATCAATGAAGTGATCTTTGGAATATTCCTCCCATCCTTCTTTTTTTAAACTTTATTTTTAAAACTCTGTGTGTGTGTGTGTGTGTGTGTGTGTGTATCAGAGGACACTGTATGTCCCTGTAGAGGACCAAGGGTGACTTCCAGAATCATCCTGGATTGCTTCTACCTCCTTTTTACTTCTTTTTGGGATTTCACAATCTCCTCCCACCAGGACTGGAAGTACAGGCCTTTACTGCCTGGGATCTGAACTGACTTCTTCTGCTTGCCAGGCAGAGTCTTAACCCCTGAGGTATCTCTCCAGCCCCCATCCTTGCTTTTGAGCTAACCCGTCCTCCAAATTTCTTCATTAATTTTTGACTGAAGTTTATGTTGTAAAATTTTTTCTTATGTGATGTTAGAAAATCTTCCTTTCCCTTTTCCTTTCCTTCCTTGTCTTTAATGTGTACTGACTGACCTATAACTCCTATATAAACCAGGATAATCTTGAATCCAGGATCATTCTGCCTTAGCTTCCCAAGTGTTAGGATTAAAGGCATGCATCACGACATATGGCTTGGAGTATCTCAGTAACTAAACTGTATTGGATGTTTAAATATAATGGGTCATATGAAATTATGATGAAGTTACAGGTTACAAATAGCATATTTATAGTATAGGACAGGAAGCTTTGGAAGTGGTTATTTGCTAAGTTAGAGAGAGAGAAAGAGAGAGAGAGAGAGAGAAGTGTTCTATGCTGGGGGAAAAAGAAATACCTTGGTATTTCAATTTATTGCTTTTCAACTTGGCCAACATTATTGGCAACATAGGTATCTTAGACATAGGGCCATTTTGTTGACAATTGCAGCATTATTTCTTTTTTTACCCCAATCATAAAAGTTCAATAGGTACCCTGGCCCTTTCTCTCCCTCCCTCTTCCCCTCCCCAGTCCCCCCTTGCACTCTCCCCCACTTTTCTCCTTCCTTTCACCCCTCTCCCTCCACTTTCTCCCAGTGCCTCCCCCATTCCCCTCCCATCCTCTGGAGCATCCTTTTATGTGAATGCCAAACCTCCCTCTGAGTCCTCTACCCGAGTTGTAAGGACTCAGTGGCATAGCTGGGAGCCCTTTCTTGGGGTCCCCATTAGTATGGGAACACTACCATGACTGTTAATCCCTTGCCTGTAAGGATCCTACTGCCTGTGATCCATGCTAGACTTTGGGGAGTTGTTGACATGTCAGTCATTGTACAAGTCATACAAAGTCTGATTATGGCTATTGCAGCCATAACTTATGTGGAGTATCTTGCATAACGTTGGTCCTCCCCATCTTTAGGCTCTTAAAATCTTGCTGCCCCTCTTCCGCAAGTTTCCCTGAGCTTTAGGATGGAGAGAGATTTGGCTGGTCTTGTTCCAAGTGATTAATGTAGGGTCTTTGGTGTTCTGACTTATGGTTTGTTGTTGTTTTCAGTTTTGCTTTTCTTGCACTGCCCTTGGCTCTGTCCTGATTGGTATTGAAGGTCACCTCCTAACCAAAGATAAAAGGCTGTTTAAATGAAGATCTTACTATAAGAGGAGACTCAAAGGTACACGGAATAGGAATGGGAAACCACAGTGAGGGGGTTCAGTCTCCCATTTGCAGGATAGTTACCATCTATCTGCCAGTCCCTATACCCTCCCTGCTTGGTGAGATCAAACCTCTTCAGTGGCAAGTGACCAGGAAGGGAAGCGAGAGTGATTTTCATCAGATGTCTCGCTATTTACATGTCATACTTGATGGTGACCTATTTTCTCTACTGAAGCATGATCCCCTCTCTCCTTTTTTCTGGGGTGGGGGGGCTCCTTCTCCTTCCCTCCCATTCACAATCTCCATGATTACAGTAGGTATTTCAGAAATTCATTTCCGAATATGTTATTAAGTGGGTTTGGTACTAGGATACACCTATTAGAGAGTACATATGGTGTCTAACTTTCTGTGTCTGGGATATTTCCCTCAATATAATTTTTTTTAATTCCATCCATTTCCCAGCACATTTCATTAATTCATCTTTTTTGATGGCTGAGTAGTCTTCCATTGTATAAATGTACCATATTTTCCTTATCCACTCACAACTGTTGGGCATTTGGGTTGATTCTATCACTTTGCTATTGTAAATAGAGCTACTATGAACGTGGTTGTGCTTGCGTCACTGTAGTGTATTTTTGCTTTATGGGGGATTATTCCCAGAAGTGGAATAGCTGGGTCATATGGCATTTCAATCTTTAACTTTTCTAAGAATCCCCAGACGGCTCGCCAGAGTGGTTGTATAAGCCTGCATTCCCACCAGCAATGTAGGAGAGTTCCCTTCTCGCCACATCCTCTCCAGAATTTGGTGTTGTTTGTATTGTGGATTTTTGCCATCCTGACCGGGGTGAGATGATATCTCAGGGAGGTTTTGATTTGCATTTCCCTGATGGCTAAGAATGTGGAGCATTTTTATTTTTATTTTTATTTATTTATTTTTTCTGACTGAGGTTTGTTTTTTATTCTTTTGCCTTTTATTTTTTTTATTTTTTTTAATTTCAGCTCATACAAACTTATTAGGTACACCAGTTCCCTCCCTCCCTCCTCCTCCCCCCGTACCCCCTGCTCCCCCTCCCCACCCTTCTCCCTCCCCA
Source organism: Typhlomys cinereus (assembly GCA_023101885.1). Lineage (NCBI taxonomy): Eukaryota > Metazoa > Chordata > Mammalia > Rodentia > Platacanthomyidae > Typhlomys > Typhlomys cinereus. Next base: position 1,407,701 of record JALPQD010000110.1, on the reverse strand, counting down.
TCCCCCAGTGCCTCCCGCCCCAATTCCCAGAGAGTCCTTTCTTGTGCATGTGTGATTTTCCTCTGGGCCCTCTCTCCGATGACGTACAAGGACCCAGTGGCCTTTCCCTGAACCCTTTCCCGTGTTCCCCTTAGGTATAGGAACACTGCTGTGGCTGCCAATCCTTTGCCTCCAAGGATCTTGGTGCCTTTAGCAGATGCTAGACTTTGTGAGGTCAACAGTGTGTTGGACAATGCGCAGGGCATGCAAAGTCCAATTATGATTGCTTCAGCCCTAACTAGTATGGAGTATCTTACATATCATTGCTCCTCCCATCCTTTTGCTCTTACACTCTTACCGCCCCCTCTTCTGCAAATTTCCCTGAGCTTCAAAATGGGGAGAGACTAAGCTGGCCTAGTTCTAGGTGGTTGATATAGAGTCTCTGAAGTTCTGGATTGTGGTTTGTTGATTTTCTTTAGCAGTTTTGCTGCTCCTGCAATGCCCTTCACTCCAAGAATGTGGAGCATTTTTAAAGATATTTGTTAGACATTTCAATTTCGTCCCTGGAAAAGTTTCTTTTTAGTTCCAAGGCCCATTTTTTAATTGGACTATTTATCTCCTTGGTGTTTAGTCTTTTAAGTTCTTTGTGCACTGTGGATAATAGAGCTCTATCAGATATGTGGTTAGTGAAGATTTTCTCCCATTCTGGGGTTTTTTTTTGCTGATTTATAGTCTCTTTATCTGAATAGAAGCTCTTTAATTTCATAATATCCCATTTGTTAAGTGTTGGTTCTAGTGCCTGTGCTATTGGATTTCTATTTAAGAACCGTTGGCCTAGTCCAATCAGCTCGAAGGAGTTCCCTACTCTTTCAACTAGAGTTTTTATAGTCTCTTGCCTAATATTGAGGTACTTGATCCATTTGGAATTAATTTTTGTGCATGGTGGCAAGTACAGATCCAGTTTTAATCTTCTGCATGTGGACATCAGTTTTGCCAGCACCATTTGTTGAAGATGTTCTTTTTCCATTGGATTTTTTGAGTTCCTTTGTCAAAGATCAAATGGCTATAATTGTGTGGGCTTATATCTGGGTCTTCAATCCTTATCCATTGATCTACATGTCTGTTTTTGTTACTCAGGCTTGTTTTTGCTATTCTGGGCCTTTTGTGCTTCCATATGAATTTTGAGATTATTTGGTAAATTTCTTTAAAGAATTGCTTGGGATTTTGATTGGTATAGCATTGAGTCTGTATATTGCTTTAAGTAGAATGGTCATTTTTATTATGTTGATGCTGCCGATCCAGGAGCAGGGGAGGTCTTTCCACCTTCTAGTGTATTCTGTAATTTCTTTCTTAAGGTTTTAAAAGTTTTCATTATAAAGGTGTCTCACATCTTTGGTTAGGTTTACACCAAGGTATTTCATTTTTTTAGGGGTATAGAAAATGGGATTATTTCTCTTAGGATTTTTTTCCATTTTTAATCCTTGGTGTATAGAAAGGCCACTGATTTTTGCATGTTTATTTTGTAACCTGCCACCCTACTGATCTTTTGTCTTAGTTCCAGGAGTTTCCTGGTAGAGTTTTTAGGATCACTCAGGTATATGATCATGTCATCAATTGCAGCATTATTTCTGCTCTAAACTTTTTCAGCTAGTTCTGTTAGAGGATTAGAACAGGGTTTAAATGGTTGAACATTGGATAACACAAAGAAAAATGTTTTAGAGAGAATCTGGTGTTCCCTCTGCTCTAGTCTGCCATAGGCCACATTTATCCTTTGGGGCCATCTGGGTCTGTCCTTTGTGTTCACTTCACCACCGCCTGGTTCTGCAGATTGCTGACAAGAGAATGGGGGAGATGAAAGGTGGTAGAAGGGCTCACTGTCTGTAAGGATTTTGTGCTTTTCCTTCTCCCACCCAAAGCATATTTAGACAGGTGCACATTGCTCTTTCATCCACCAACACTCTACCCATTTCCTGCTCCACCCCCAAGTTTTATTGTTTTCAACAGATGCCATAAATCAGAAAGTGAAGTCATTCTTTAAGTTAGTTCCTTCTGTGCATTGACATTTATATCCATTGTCATTAAATCTTGAATACCCTAAAACATAGTGGATCTCCCCCATTGTACAGAGCAGGAAGCAGCCTTGATTAAGCAGTGCAATGAAGACCAAACAAGTGAAAAAAAGCCCTAGGTTTGAACATGAGTCTGCTTAGCTGCAAATCCTATGCTATTTCTAAAATCCATTCTTTGTTATCTTGTCTTTGTTTTTTCAGAACCTCATTCTCTGCTTAGTTTTGACAAGTGTATTCTCTATGGCTAATGGTATTCTCTAACTTCTGGTGTAGGTGCAGATCTTAGAATGTTCCAGTACTTTGAATAGCAAAGTGTTTCAGGTCATTTTTATGTCCCTAGCATTTAGTACAGAGCTCCTGTATGTGCTCAGCAAGTGTTTGTTGAATAGGGTCATTGGCTTGTTTTCCTACAACCAGGAACTGTAGTGAAAGTTAGGAACCATCAAAAGTGCAGCATCCGGAATGGTTAACAATATGCATGAGAAGGTTCTTTATACGGAGAACAAAATGGAACACAGAAAAAAAACCAAATCCCAAATCATGGAGGTTTGTGTAGTGTTGTGATATGAAAGTGAAATGTCCCCCTCAGGCTCACATGTTTGAATACTTGACCCCCAGCTGTTTGAGAAGGTGCAGAACTTTCAGGAGATGCAGCTTCACTGAAGGAAGTAGGTTGCTGGGGGTCAGCCTCCATTTCCTGCTTTCGCTGTGCTTCCTGAGTGCATATACAACGTGAGTAGTCAGCCTCCAGCTCCTGCTGCCATGCCTTCCCTATCTACTGCCATGTCTTCCCCACCACGATGGACCGTTTCCCTCTGGAACAGAAGTCAAAGCAAACCCTTTTTCCCCTAAGTTATTTTTAATCTGGATATTTTATTCCAGTGACAGAAAGAGAGCCATTTGGGCAGAGGTAAGAACAATATTTATTTATATGCCTCTATTTTGGGCTAGTTGGAACATGTTGAGGAAAGGGGAGCAGTCTCAGAGAGGAAGCCTGTAGCCTTAAAAGTGCCACCTTTGTCTCTATGAAGTGTGTCTCTGGAGTCAACTTTCCTGTATCCACCCTCTGTTGGGTCTATGGAGAAGTTATTCACCATTGAGGATTTAGAAGTTCTTCACTGCTTCCTTTTCTCCCATTACATATTTAGTATTATTACAACTGAATCGAAGGAATTCTAGGGGGAGAGGGGAACATAGATTTGCTTTTTATTTTTAATGTTTTCCCCCCTAGTATATTGTAGAAGTCCTCACAGTAGCCATTGTTTTCATTTCTTCATTTCCCAAATATTGGGGAATAAGTAACCAGACTTAGTGACTTTGAATGTCACCTCCATCCTCCCCAGCCTGCCTGTGGCAGTGGTGTCAGTGTGGTGTGTGGCCTTGAGGTGAAGGAGCAGAAGGGAGGCAGGAGGGGGCCTGGAGGGAAGGAGCCTGGCTTGACAACGGCAAACTGTTTTCAGACCTTGAATAATTGAATGTTTCCTCTCCCAAGTTTTGAGGCACCTGTGGGGCAGTGTCTAGGAGCCAGAGTCTCTGACTTCCCTTCTGTACTCAAATGTTCTTGGGAGGATATTCTTGGGTGGTCTGAGTCCTTGGAGGAAAAAAGGTGGCTTGGAAAGCCCATCCAGGTGCTGCCCTTGGCTACCCTTGGTGGAAGAGCCTCCTGTCTACTGGCTTGTCTCTCTGGCAGCAGCTGACAGGTTCCAGCCAGGATTCAGCAACAATGCTCACTCCTTTTTCTTCCCCCCTCTGCTACCCTCAGTGGGCTGTGTTCTCTTTGGCCCACTGTTTCCTCTTTCTGGTTGGAGCCATGATGTCCAAGACAGAACCAGTTAGCTAGTTTTCTCCTCTGGAATTAGAGGAGAAGCCAAGAAAGGGTGGCTTCTGCCGTGGAGAGGGTGCCAGGGTCACCTGACCCCACTGCCTGCCGCCTACCTGAGTGACAGAAGGTAGGATCCATCTGCTTGCTCCAGAGTGACTGGATGACAGAGAAACAATTAGCAGGTGGGAAATGTATTTTTCAGGACACATTTAAAGCTGCTGTGGCAGAGAGGACTCGGGTGCTAATTTAGATGCAAATGGAATTGCCCAACTAGAGCTGATTACAGAAAGGTCAGGGTGTCTGTATGCTCAATTTCCCTCCTACGTATCAAGTTAATGTGCTGCTGTGATTGTGGGCACTATGGTTGGGTTTGGTTCTGGCTATATATATATATATATATATATATATATATATATATATATATGAGAGAGAGAGAGAGTTTGGGCTTTGTAGAAGTGGAAAATGACACTTTCTCCATCTATCCCCTTTTTAAAAGAAAGCAAATTGTCCATTTTGTCCATTTCTGTAAAACTTGCAATTCTATTTTTAAAAAATTAAAAAACCCTTCTAGAGCTCTTAGGATAAAGTAGGTTCTATAGACTCATCCTGCTTAGAAGCCCAATGGTGCACATCTTCCAGGGTGTAGTTGGGGGATCGGCAGGTGGCAGGTGATGGTTAGCAGTTGGAAATTGTGCTGTTTTAGGGTTTGTTGGATTGCTGCACTTCTTACATCAGAAATGTATTTTGTACATTGACATCCTATATTATAATCTATGATTAAAGTACATGTATATGGTATTGTTGCAGTTACTCTTCATGTTCTAATAAATTCACGACCAAACAGTTTAAGAGAACAAAGATTTTATTATGTCTTACGATTCTTGGTTACAGTTCCTTATCCAGTTTGGCAGAATAAGTCATACCAACACAAGAACCAATGGAACTGGCCACACTACAGCCACAGAACTACTGGGAGAGGGACAATCCTCACTTGCCAGACCAAATATACTATCTGGCCAAGTATACTGAAAAATGACTAATTCCTTAGCCAGCTCCCTACACTTTATTCATCTACCCATGGACTAGTTCCACCTACCATGGACTGGCCCTTCCCCATCAATCTCCTGAAGGCTTTCTCTGGACTTAATTCAACTACTAATTCTTCGAAGACACGTGTGCCCAGATCTGGAACCTTCATTTGTCAAATCAACACCTGTATTTAACTATAATGTTGTACTGTACATATTTCTAACAAAATATATGTGTCTAAGTTTCATGAAGCAGTACTTGCTCATACTAATTATAGTGTATTCTACCTGAAAATACTCTAAATGTTAGCAAACCAGCAGATCAATTCACTCATCCACTCATAGGTCTCAGGTCAGATTTTGAAAAATACCAGTTTAAGGGTCTGGGAAAGGTGGTTGGTTGAAGCAAGGCCCAGGCATGGGCTAGAAGAGGGTACAGGAAGAAAGATTTACTTCAAAGGATGGACTGAATAAGTTGTACTTGACAGTATTAAAATCAAGAACCTGGTCTAGAACTTGGGCTGAAAAGCAGACAGTGAAAGTACCTAGCAGAGGCCTTGTTTGAGGTTACAGTTGTCTTCATCCTACCAGGGGAATTTTTTGGGGGGGGAGGAGGAGTACATGGAAATTGAGTTGCTTCAGGCTGTTTTAGTCACTGTGGCCCAATTTTACCTGAAATAGCCCCCTCAAGATGTAGTACCCTTGGGTGTTGTTAACCATATGCAATATGACATTGAAGTAGAACCCGTATACTTCAGGCCAGCCTCAAACTCACTATGTATCCCAGTCTGGCCTCAAACTTGTCATCCTCCTGCCTCAGCTTCCCAAGTACTGGGATTACTTGTCTGTACCACTTATTTAGAGACTATTGGATATTGACTTTAAATGTCTAGATTATCTGAAACCATTCCCGAACATAGCAGGAAAAAGAAAATTCATCCCTGTCAATATGGTTGTATAAGTTTGTAGCCATCTGGTGTTCTTTGTGGAACTAGATAGATCAATGTTTACATTCTTCTGCCCTGTCTTACTAATGCTACTCCTGAGGCATCAGTGCTAGACTCCATTTTGCATTCCATGGGCTGAGCATCTTTTCTCTATGATTTATAGGTAGCTTTCAAGTGATCACACTTAGGCTCTGGCCTCATCCTTGTTAAGAATGTTGCCTATTTGGGAGGATTAGAAGTTTCTGAAGGCACAATAATGGGACAGGAAAAGATTTTCCTGGATCAAAGTCTTCCAGAGCTCTTAGGATATGGTGGGAGAAGAGATGAAAGGTGAAAGAGAGCTGGATTTTCCTAGTTGTAGTATTAGTTTACGGTGAGTGTAGCCTCCATTTATAGATAGTTTGCAACTTGATACTTGAAGGAGTTAGGTTTTTAGTATTTATAACATTTATGCAAATGCTGCCCCTCCAAATGCTTTTTAAATCCTCTTTGCTTATTAATGACAGCTTTGATTTCTAAAAAAGAAATAAAATCTTTTCATTCATCCAGCTAAGAGCAGTAAACAATTGCAACTTAACACCCTCTTTCAAGTTAGCCCCTGAAGATTGAGACTTATACTCTAAGGAGTTTGTTGCGGGATTTTGGGCATATTAAGGTTCATGTGTAACTTAAGGAAAAAGTAGATACTGCCCATCTCTGCAAATCAGTTCCTAGGATTCTGCACAACTCTTCAGCAGTGTGCAGAAAAGTTGAAAATGTGATATGAGAGCAGCTGCCCATATAGTCCATGTAGAGTGACCACACTTTGCTACTTTTTGTCAGTGATCATCATTCTTAGGGACTTCAGACTTTGAAGTAAGTCATTTTGGCTGAAGTTCTACTAAATGATCCCAGGAGACTGCAGCAGTCATGTGGATGTGAACCGGTGGGACTGCATGTTTGGAGTGGTTGAGAGTCATTTCCCTCACAGTGATGTTTAGTGACATCAGTTATTCCAGAAACATCAGTTATTTCGGAGGTCTTCTTTAAAAATGGCCTTATGTTGGGTGTGGGTACACACCTATAATCTTAGCATTTAGGAGGATGATGTAGGAAGATTACAATTAGAGGGCAGTATTTGGAAGTCTAAGACAGGAGAATTATGAATTGAAGTTCAACCTATATGTGATGGCCTATCTAAAAAATAAAAACAAGGACTCAAGTGTAGTTTAGTGATTGAGTGCCTGGTTAGCAAGCATGAGACATGGAATTTTACCCACAGAAACACACACACACACACATACACACACACACACACACTCTCTCTCTCTCTCTCTCTCCTTACTTTCTTAGGCTTTCAAGACACATGTTAAACAGGGCTTCTTAAACTTTTTCTACTCACAGCACCTTTTACCTGAGAAATTTTTATATAATTCCAGTTATCTTGGTTTTGAGCTCGGGGCACATCTGTAGAGAATTAGTGGTTGAGTTAAACTCAGAGGAGAACTGCAGGAGATTGTCTAGCTGATGGGGAAGGCCCAGTCCATGGTGGGTGGAATAAAAGGCCCTGGAATAAAATACAGAGAGCTGGTTGAGAAAGTTGGCATCCTTGTGTACAGTTGGTCAGACATGCTGGTCTGGCAAGTAAGGATCATCCCTCTCTCATCCATTACGTAGAGATTATGTGGCCAGTTCCCTTGGCCCTGGTGTTGGTGTGAACTCTCCTGTCAAGCTAGACTTAGAAATGTAACCAAACAGTCATAAAAGAAAATAAACCACTTGTTCCCTTATGCTGTTTGATGATAATTTATCAGCAACCATGCAGGCTAACCAGGTATACAGGTATATTTCTTTTGTCATTGCTATGACCAAATACCTGGCAAGAAACAAATAGAGGAAGGAAGGGTTTACTTTGGGGGATAGAGTTCATCATGGAAGGGAAGACATGGCAACAGGAATGCAAGGCACTGGTCATGTTACATCTGCCATCAGGGAGGGAGTAGAGAACAGACAGGGAATAGGGCCAATCTATAAAGTCATAAGGCATGCCTCAGTGATCTGTTTCTTCTAGCATATTTCTACCTCCTAAATCTTCCAAACCTTCCGAAGTAACAGCAAACTGGAGACTAGCAATTCAAACACATGACATTTCACACTCAACATTAATAGTAGATATATAAAATAGGTATGCAAATCAAATATTTGCTAATAATAAATCAAAAAATTATTTAAATAATTTTGAAACTTATAATTTTGTTACTTTAAAAGACAACATCCATTTTCATGCTAGTGAGATGAATGTGTGTGTTCATTTTTGCATAAGAATTATTTCTTGACTGAATATTCATAGTGTGAGATGTAGAGCATCTTCAGTGGCTTTCATAATTTAATGATATATATTTTTCTTTTTCCATGTTTTTGTGGGTATGTGTGTATATATGAATATTCACATGTGTGGGCAGTGTGTGCTGTGTGGGCAGTGCAGACCATGTATGATGTGATTAATGGGGGGAAGAGTACAGAATGTAACTGTGTGTTGCAGTCAATTAAGCCGACCAGGTTCCTTTCCTCATGGAGATCTGGTGTGCAATGGCTGCAAACAGCAGCCTCCTTGGTAGTGTATTGCAGCCTGTTGCTTGTATGGGTTGCTCTAAAGGACCTAGGAGACAATCTTTCCTGGTGATTATTTCTGTTTCTAACCTCATGCTGTCATGTTTAGGCTTCAGACAGGTATGAGAGGTGCCTTTGGAAAGCCCCAAGGTACAGTGGCCAGAGTTCATATTGGCCAGGTCGTTATGTCTATCCGTACCAAGCTACAGAATAAAGAACATGTGATTGAGGCTCTACGGAGGGCCAAATTCAAGTTCCCTGGCCGCCAGAAGATCCACATTTCAAAGAAGTGGGGCTTCACCAAGTTTAATGCAGATGAATTTGAAGACATGGTAGCCGAGAAGAGGCTCATTCCTGATGGCTGTGGGGTCAAGTATATCCCTAATCGTGGTCCCCTGGACAAGTGGCGGGCCCTGCACTCCTGAGTGCTGAGTGCTTTCTCTCTGGTCAAACCTCCCTCACACAACAATCATGCTTACTACTAATAAATCTCACATCTACTTCAAAAAAAAAAAAGAATGTAACTGTGTGGTATAGAACTATCCTAGAGATGTATGTTGTTGTCATGACAAAGTACCTGGCCATAAGCAAACTTAAGAAAGAAAGGGATGGTTCACAATTCCAGGTTACATTCCATCATTGTGGGAAGTCAGAGCAGCTGGTCTTATCACATCTGCAGTTAAGAAACAGAGGAAATGAACACATGCTCGCTTGCTCAACCCACTTTGTCCATCTTCGAAATGGCTCCACCCACAATTAAGATGAGGCTTCCACATTAGTTAAGGGAATCAAGACAGTCCTTCATAGGCAAGCTCAGAGACCCTTCTCCGAAGTGATTCTATATTCAAGTTGACGATTGAATCTAACCATCACAAGAAGCAAGGCTGCAATGCACTCCCAGGATGCCAGAAACACCTCAAGTTCATGATTGGTTGATTTTGAATTATCATCATCATCATCATCATCATCATCATCACTGGTGTTGTACATTCAGATACTTTTTATTGTTTCCAAGATTTCCACAATGTCTCAACATTCACTTATAAGGTCGCAACCCACAATTTAAGAAGCTGGGATATAGAGGACATGGGAAGGATGAAAAAAGTAAATCCAACTTTGGCAGGTATTAATTGCTGGATTATCATTCACTGGTGAGCACCTCCTCTTGCACCCAGCTTTTGCACCACAGAGGGTGATTAGCTGTGCACCCGTGCATAGCCTTTGAAGTGGCTTTTGTAATTTATTTGTTGATGTTCACCAGTGTCTGTATTTGGGCTGCAGAATATCCTTTAAAGATGTCAGAGACACTGTGGTGTGTTGAATGTTCGAGTGCTCAGGCTGCTGCTGCCAAGCTGCGGGAGTGTGTTTGTACTCCAGTACCGTGCCCAGCCATTCAGGGCACTGCTGTGGGAGTTTCAGTAGATTCTGAGAGTGAATTCTAATGGACTTTATTAGTATGCCTTGTTTAGACTAAAGAAAACAGACAGCTGATTCGGTAAGATGGTATCCACCTGGACTCAACTATCCAGAACACAGCTGAGCACCAAGAACTTATAAAAAGTAATTAAAGCAGCCAAAATAGACACCGCCAAGCCTTTATGCACAGATGCATCCATCCACTCGGGGCGAGCTACACTTATCTAGCAGATCTGGACATCTGGTTTCTAAACTAATCTGTGGGCTCTTAAAGCTGAAAATTAAAGGGGGAGGAGGACAGTCTTGTAAAAGGAAAGACACAGTAATGATACGATAAAGTGACAGTTAACACTTTTAAGGGAAGGAAGAAGTGAAAGCAGAAACCAAGACAGAGGACGTACAGCCTTTCCAAAGGCATTACCATCTGTTTCTCTTAGCATCTATTGTGTGCATCAGACGGCTGGTGGGTATCTTGTTGAAATCCCAAAGCTTGGCCTGTTCTTTGGTTGATTGCAGTGATGATGATTTCTGGGCTGTTTTCCTGTGCCAGCAAAGAGATTATTGACCCTGGTGACCTTTAGTCGTTAGGATCAGACGTTTGTTATATTCTATTTAGGAGAAAAGGGAGCATCTATTAGCATTACAAATGTTCCCAATCAAAATGCTTAAGGTTTAAATTTTGATGCTTTAAACCTCCAATCCTTAGCTCTTTGAAAAACTCCACCTCAGTCTGACAGAAAGGTTGACATTTTCTGCACAGGCAAAGGCACATAGGTGGAAAATATTAATTTGTATTATGAAGAAGTCAGAGTTGCTTTACTAAGTAGTAAGTTCTTATAGCACTTTATAAATAATACTTTATGTGTAGCATTTAGTTTTGGCTTCTTGCAGCTCTCCAGAAACGCACCTGAACAAATGCATGTGGTACCTGGTGTCTATACTTCTCCTTTGCAATTTATTATTTCATTTGCTGTAGCTCGTCTTCCTGGATATAAACCATATTCATTTCCATTTCCTTCTACATGGTGGGTGCCAATAAATGTTTATTGAGTGACTAATAATGAAACAAGTTATACCAGGCTAATTAATTCTTTATTAACCATGTAAATACTTTTCACAATCTTTTTTTCCTCCATTTTGATAACACACTAAAACCTTTATGGAGTTTGAAGTGCATTTGACTGGTGCCACTTGGATGAGGTCCTCTCTGCCTTTGTTCTTCCCTTCCTGAGCTTCAGAGTGGAAGCAGCCCGAGGCATTGTGAATATGTTACTGGCTTTCCCCAAAGCACCCAGCTGTTTCATGCAGGTTTTCTCTTGATAGAGTCTCCACATGAGGTTGGATGTTGGGGTAGCATCTGGGGTAGCAGCAAGAGGGTGCTCACTTGTGCTAACCTGTGCATGCTCTGTCATCATCCAGGTGACGGTGGAGGAGGTGATGACCACAACTGCGTACCTGGACCTTTTCCTGCGCAGCATCTCTGAGCCAGCGCTGCTGGAGATCTTCCTCCGCTTTATCCTGCTGCACCAGCATGAGAATGTGCACATTCTTGACACTCTCACCAGTCGAATCAACACCCCCTTTCGGGTAAGCAGACCCCAGCAGAGGGACTCACAACTTAGGCTCCAGGAGAGACCGATTTAAGAATGACATTATGGGGCTGGAGAGATGGCTCAGGAATTAAGACTCTCTTACAAGCAGAAGGTCCTGAGTTTGGATCCCAAGTCATAAAAAAAAGTGGCGGAAACCAAGGTGGCCTGCACTTACAGCTCTGTTGGGTGGAGCCTAGGAAATCCCAGAGAGAAGCAAAAAGGAGGTAGAAGCAGGATAATTCCGGAAGTCACCCTTGGGCTTCCACAAGGACACACAGTGCCTTCTAATACCCACCCCCTCCACCTACCCATCCCCCCACACTTTTTTTAAAAAAAGAATGAAATTATGAATCCCCCTTCCTCCTTTTGTCTTCCTATCTCTCCTCCCTTCCTTCCTTCCTTCCTTCCTTCTTTCCTTCTTTCCTTCTTTCCTTCTTTCCTTCTTTCCTTCCTTCCTTCCTTCCTTCCTTCCTTCCTTCCTTCCTTCCTTCCTTCTTTCCTTCCTTCTTTTTTTTTTTTTTTTTTTTTTTTTTTAAATATAAGGACTTTATTTTTTTTTTTTTTATTAAAAATTTAATTATACATTTTAAAATTTTTTACCAGTTCCCTCCCTCCCCCCTCCCCTTCCCCCGTGTCTCCCCCCCAATTCCCAGAGAGTCCTTTATTGTGTGCGCCTAATCTCCACTGGGTCCTCCTCTCCGATGACATATAAGGACCCAGTGGCATTTCCATAAGCCCTTTCTCTTGTTCCCCTTAATCATAAGATTACTACTATGGCTGTCAATCCCTTGCCTCCAGGGGTCTCGGTGCCCTTAACAGATGCTAGACTTTATGAGGGCAACAGTGCGCTGGACATTGCGCAGGGCATGCAAAGTTCCATTATGATTGCTCTTTCCTTCCTTCTTTCCTTCCTTTCTTCCATCCTTCCTGTCCTCCCCAAAGTCATTACCTTCATTTTATTTAGGTAGAGATGAATTAAATAACTTTTTTCCCCCTGTCAAGAGTCCTTCTGTCAGAAAGGTAATTGCTGCCTTTAAGAGGACTTTTTTCTCAAATTGTCTGCATTGGTACTTCTATATGCCTAGCATAATGTGCTTCTGAAAGGACAAGATTCTGGGAAACATAAGGACTTACGTGCAGATAAAGCCAAGGAATCCAAGTGTATGAGGTCTGGGAATTGGAGAACATGTCTCTGTCCACAGGAATTCTGAGGTTTAAGTCTTAGAAATTTGTGGGTGTTGAATGTTCATTCTTTAGTTTGGAGTGCTGTATAACTTTGAAAACCTTTTGAATACTGTTCTATTTGTTACAAGGCCTCCTCAAAGGTCCTGTCTGTTTAATTGCAGCTACTGTTTGAAAAGTGACAAATAATTTAAGTGTGTCATGTGTAGAAGTCATGTGATTAGCAGCAATAGTGTGAGAAGAAAAGGGAAATGAATTGTACAGGACACTTCTGTGTTTCATTGGAATTGGCTTAATGTAAATTTAAAGTGGCGTCTCACTGCTATGCTGGAAGACCTGGAACAACTGCTGGGAAAATTATTTAAAAATAAATATAGTCAGGAACCAGGCATAGTGACACAGGTCTGTAATCCCAGCACTTAGGATACTAAGGAAGGAAGATGACGAATTAAAATTTTTTTATTATTTTTTTCCTAGTTTTACAAGCATATCGAGGAATCATCCCTGTCCCCCTCTTTCCCTCCTGTTTCCCTTTCCTCCATCCCTCCCCTCTCTTCATCCATCCATCCTGTCTGTTTGCTTCTACAAGTGTCTGGGTTCCCTCTGGATCGTCTGCTCTGGTGGGGGTTCAGGCCTATGTGGCTAACCAAGTGGCCCTTTCTTGGGCAGACCCACTAATGGGGCACTCCCTTTCATCTAGCCTTAGCCCCTAAGATTTCCACTGTCTGTAATTATTTCTTCTGAGATTCTCACTTGTCTATGGTGGCATGTTGATATGTCAGCATTACAAAGGTCTGGTAAGGACAAGTCTGGTAAGGACAAGTGAGTTCCTGGATGCAGCATCCCTGCCTGCATGGAGTGTCTTGTCCACTGGTGGACCTCCCCATCTTTAGGCTCTTACAATCTTATCGTTCCCTCTTCTGCAAGGTTCTGAGCCTTAGGATGGGGACATATTTGGCCTGATTCTGGGTGAGTAATGCAGGATCGCTGGTGTGGAGCCCAAGAGACACCTTTCTCTGAGGAAACTCCTTCCACTTACCCAGGGGCCTAAATAAACTTATCTGACTGGGCGGCCTCTAAAAAGAAACCAGTATGTCAACTATAGTTTAGCTGTAGTTTATAGACCATTGTAAAAACCTTTCCTGCTTTCCCTTTACGAGTGTGTATCTCTCGGCACGAAACCCCTGGCACATAGCACCCTAGAACCAGGAATAAAAAACTCTTATGAACTGAGGCTAATTCTGAACACTTACTACTCCAAAGGAAGCCACAAGCCCCAACTCAGAAAAGGGAGGTGAGCACGGACAAGGATGAGAGTCCAGATGCCCAAATGCCATAGATAAAGAACAGAGAGAAGCTTGCACAAACAAGGCCGCTAGGAGTCTAGATGTCTAGCTGTCCCGGATAAGGAATTAAGTCAACGGTTACTAATAATATTCTCAAGGTTTCCAATTTCTTGCCTGACAAACACGTAACCTGTAACCAATCAGCTTGAGCCTTGCATGAGAAGCCCCTAGACTCATTTCAGACTGTAGAAAACTCCCTGAAAGTTTTGTTCTGGGTTCCACTTTGCCTACTGTGCTGGGTACTATATGAGCCCTTGCTCAAGAGCTTGTAATAAAATCCCTCTTTCTTTTACAACGGAGATGGCTCTTGGGTGTTCTTCAGAGATTTCTGGACCATGGGCATAACAGTTGGTACTCTGCATTCTGGTTGACTGTTATTACTTCACTGCTCTTCCACTATGCTGGGTGTGTCCTGTCTGGGTATTGAGATCCTCTACTTTTGTTGTAGAAAAAGGATTCTAGTTGAGTGCTGAGTACTCTACTAATCTATAGATATAATATCAAGTATTAACAAAGCAGTTTGGTGTACTGTCTGCTTGCCTATAGACTCATAGTCTATTCTTCCCTAGTGATCTATTTTATGGATCTATGTTATGGGTTCCTGTTTATGGAACAGGGGTGTGTTCCATTCTGATAAGCAGCTTTTGAGTCCAATCAGAAAGCTGCTGGGTGGTTCCTTGATACTCATGTCAATATTACACTGGTGGTCACCTGTTACCTTGGTGATTTATATTGCAGATCTCACAGGCTGATGAGGCCTTTGCTTATTTTTCTCCCCCAGTAGCTTCTACAGCATTCTTTGGTACTGTGTAAGCTACTCCCACAAGGAGTAAGCTCTTAAACCAGTTCTTTAGCGTATTTTGTCCAAGTCCTATGATCCATATGTGTTGTAGAAGGTGGAAAATTTGAAGATAGTTTGGGCTACATAGCAAGACCTGGTCATGATCAAAGAAAATAATGTGAAAAAAAATTATTAGAAGAATTAAAATATTGTACTAGGAAAAAAATAATTCAGTAGTCACCTTGATAGCAATTTTTCTCAAGTCATGTAGAGCCTTCTCTAAGACAGATCACATATCAGAACACAGGGAAGGCTTAGTGAATTTAAAAGACTACAATCATACAAACCATGTAGATGTTAAACAAAGTACCCCTAAATAGTAGTTCAAACAAACAAACAAATCACAAGGAAAATGAGAAGTTACTTTAAGATCTAAAAGAAGGGTGAGCCCTAAGGATATTAGTCTAAATAAAATAAGCCAGTAATAAATATCTAAACTGGTTTTCTTCACCTAAGATATTGAAAGTAGTCAAACTTCAAGAAACAGAGTAGAACATTGTCTGTCAAGGGCAACAAACTAAGAATAGTAGGAAATGTCCACAACCTGAGATAGGACCTCTATGAAAACTTAGAGCTACATCGTATTTAATGGTGAAGAGAAAAAGATTGTAATGGTTTCTTAGCTTTTCCTTTAAGAAAAGGAATAAGGTAAGAATACAACCCCTAATTCTGGTAATCATAGCACTTGAAATAGCCCAAGAAATTAGTTAATAACATAAAATAAAGGCCATCTAGATTAGAATTAGAGTAATCTATGTTATAGATCCTTCCCAGGTTCTTATGTCCCAGAGTTGAAGATTGAAACCAGAGCATGTGGAGAGGATTAAAAGCAGGATTTATTGATTGATATTGAGGAAAAGAAAGGAACTCATAGGCACTTTGAAATGAGCTGGTAGGTTGAGGAGTCCACAAAGGGAAAGGGAGCTGTAGATTAAGGGACTCTGCTTTGTAGTAAATAGTAAATAGAATCTGGGACAAGTACCTGAAATTGGTGATCTTATCTCTTCTATGAGGATGGACCTTCTCAGTTTGACTATTCTAAGAAAAATGGTTCTATCTATTTTCCTAGACTAAACTGCCTAATAGAAGCTGTTCTGTCCTTTTATTGTGAACTTTTATGCAAAAATATTCAAAGACTATGCCAGCAAAACTACTTGAGCTCATAACGAGTTCAGTTAGGTTGCAAGATACAATATTCATATACAAAACCAATTTGCTTATAAATAACAGAAAGCAATATAAAGTCAAATGAAGATGTCAACATCATTAAAAAGGATTAAAATTCTTAAGAAATTTCACTAGAGTGGAAAACTTATACTGCAAAAACTACAAAAAATTTAGAAAGAAATTAAAAAACTAAATAGGTAAAAACATTCTATGCTTATAGATTGGAGCACTTGATATGGTTAGAAAAATAATTTTCCCCAAATTGATCTGCAGATGTAATGTGTTTCTTATAAAACTTCTAGTACCTTCTCATTGAAATTGATGAACTCAAACTTGAAAGACAAGCTCAAAATGGATCATAGACTGATGTGTAAGAGGAAAAATATATAAAATATCTCAAAGAAAGCATAGGAATAAATCTTTGTGGTCTTGTAATAGTTTCTTAGCTTGAACACTGGAAACATGAACAATGACAGAAAAAGGCAATCAATCAGATAAAAACAAACAAAGCTCTCGCACTTCAGATGACTCTGAGAAATTAAAGCCAAGCATCACTGTGTATTCTTATGATCAAGGCATCAAGAAAAGAGTCCTATACCCTTTGACCCTGATTTGCAGGTTACTATGGCAATAGATAAAGATATGACACGTAATTGAGATTGAGCTGGGGAAAAGAGGTGCTGGGTGACACATTGTAGTGAAAAAGAACTGAAAGGTTTCCTGGTGAGACCTAAGCTAACTTTGAGGAGGCAGGAGAATTCATTCCAAGTAAAGGAATGTCACACATACTGACTTAGAACCTGATCCTTACTTCTAGCTAACTACAAATACATGACATGCTTTAAGCTAAGGAAATGTTTGGGGGGTGGGGATTAGGTACAGATGTTTCTTTACAATGCCCTTACGGATGTTATTGACAAGCTGTAAGTCCATCCTTCTTAGAATACAAACTGGCACTTATTTTCCTCCACTGAGACTGAGATAGCTTAGATTACTTAAATGAACTGGTAGATTGATAAAAGCTTACTCTCAAAAGGGTGCAGCGATTTTGTAACATACTTTTGGGTATCTCTCCCCATTTGGCAGTTTATCTTTTCCTTTTGGGAATCAAGGTTGAAAGAATTGATGTTTTTTTTGTTCATTTAAGTTTTTGAATTAACTTCTTAGGGAAGTCCATTATCTCAATACTATGGGAACTGAACCAAAGAGAAATTTGTCCCAACATCAGGAAAGGAACTAAAGTGTGGGGCTATGAACTCTGAGGAGAGCTGGCTGGGTTACATGCAGTTTTCTATGAGCCCTCTCTGGGAAATGACCAATGTCATTTGCAAACAACTTAGGAAGAAGAACAGTTTACTAACGAAGAAGTGGAGAGGGTGATTCTGTGTTTTGACCTAATGAGGGCATGCTTATATGTATCTTGATCTTTAAAACATGCACTGCCATTTCTCATACACTGGCTTTCTAAGTATCTCCTCCTATAGGAGAATTGATATCCTGCATACACATTTTTTTTCTGGCAGTGATGTGCTTTTTTTTTTTTTTTTTTTATAAATAAAACGCTAGGAATGAAAAGGCTGTTTTGTTCTGTACCTCGGATTTACTTACCATCTGTGGGGAGCAGAGTTGTTGCTATAACATCTGAAACAGAATGTGTGTTGGTTGTTCCCAGCTTTGTGTCGTGTCCCTGGCGTTGTTCAGAACTCTCATTGGTCTACATTGTGAAGATGTAATGCTACAACTCATTTTAAGGTGAGTTACCATTTTGTTATTCTCACAAAAGAATATTTCACTTTATAGTATCACCATTTTTATTTTACACTTGATATTATAAACTAAATAGGGGCCATGCTTCTAAGGAAGAAAACTATTAAGAGAATCAATATAATTTTCTCCTTTACTTCTCAAGGTTACTTTTGTTTTACTATAGAAAGTTTTAGTGGAGGCATATGTATTATGTTATGAATATATTCCTAGAAACAATAAATAGACTGTTGGAAACTTTTGGAAGTATTATCAAAGTATTGTGGGGTTGTGGTAGAGCTAACTTTTTTTTTTAGTCCTCTTCTTTGATAATGTTGCATACCATTGTGCACTCTGCAGTTGTGTATTTCAATTAAACTCAGTATTTAAGGAGCACACCCAGTGTGCAATTCAGAAGGGGGTAAGGTGTGGGGCAAGTACCCTAGACAGGACTCAGTACGAGGTGGCAAAGCTGTGTCTCAGTACGGATGGGACAGGTTCTGAAGGGGCTGGTTTGTGAAGCGCAGTCCTGAGGTGCTATTAAGATGATCTGAATTTGGTGATTCAGGTAGGGAGTTTGGCAGTTCTAAACCCTGCCTTGGCCCTCTGTACCTCCTTTTCTGATCCATGAAGGAACAGCTTGCTTTTGCTTCATTGTTAGGTCGGTGATTTGGTGCTGAATCCCAGCATCGCTCAGGACATGCCTGAATTTACTTTTTTCACCCAACCCTAAATCCTGAATCCTGGAGTTGGCTCTTCCCAAGAGACTCACCTTAACTCCTCAGGAAATAGAACTACAGAGAATAGAAAAGGGGCCCAAGGAGGTAGATTCCTGAAGGAGCCATGCTGGGAGCAAAAATGACGTGCCACTTTTCTCTGTAACATTTCTATGGCTAAGGCAAAGACAGATTGGGTAAAACTGTAAACTTCATGTTCTGTTAGAGATACATATGCTTATTTTTTTTTCTGTCATTTTTTCTTAAGTGAGCTGACATATGGACCTAGAGCTGGGCTTTCTGGCAGGAGTGGGGGTCAAGGGAGTCTGAAGCTATAGTTGTAGAGGTAGAAGAACCCCAGCTGAGAAACTGCACTATGGAGGGTAAATGACCAGCAGTTGTAATGCAAGAAAGTCAGCCTGAATCCCTAGGTGTACACCTCTCTGTTCTTAGTGGAAATAAGAACCAATGTAGTGAAGAACGGGGCTGGAGAGAGGACTGGGCTTTCCCTAGTCTGCCTGTAGTTTTTGACATAATATGAGTGGAAATGACTAAGAGGAGCTAGAGAGATTGTGTTGTAAATAAGTGCTTGTCATGCAAGCGTGAGGACTGAGTTTGATCTCAATTTGAATCTTCTTAAAAACAATAGCTAGGCATTGGGGCAGGTGCTTATAATCCATTGTTACCTGGAAGGCAGGGACAGGTAGGTTCCTGGTCCCTTGGCCCCAGTCTAGTGCAGCTGTCCAGTCCCAGGCTAATGAGAGACCCCGTCTCAAAAACAAATAAGGTGATTAACACCAGAGGAATGAGACCTGAAGTTGACCCTCACATGCATATACATACACACCCACACACACACACACACACACACATACACACACACACAGAGAGAGAGAGAGAGAGAGACAGAGACAGAGACAGAGACAGAGACAGAGACAGAGACAGAGACAGAGAGAGAGAGAGAGAGAGAGATTACTAAGAATTGAGGATTACTGTGATGATATAATGTTTCCAAACAGCTAGCTTGTAAAGCGATGTCAAAGTGATTTTCTGGGAATAGTCATTGCTTGTGACTGATCAGAAATGCAGAATGTCTCAGAATCCCCTGAATCCAAAACCCTGGAGTGAGGTCCCTGAGTTGCGCTTTAACCACCTTTCCAGGTGCTTCTAATGCCTGACCATGTTGGAGACTCACTGCTGGGGGAATAATATGGAGTGAGTGTAACATCTCATAAAGGGTGCCATTAAAACAATCTAAAAAAAGAAAAACATACCATGGAGGGCCTTACACATTGTCATTTTATGGGAGACTATCACTTATTAGATTTTTAAATGAAAAGGGGTTTTTGGACTTTGAGGATTTAGATCAGGTCATCAGTAACTAATCTTAAGGCATTAGCAGAGAACAAATCTGATCATAAAGAAGCAGCTGGTAGTCTGTTTTGAAAGGATTACTTCAGCTTCCCATCAAGTCTTTGCTAACAGAACAGAATGCATTAGCAAAGCCTGAACGAAAGCCAGCAAAACAACTTGGCAAAGCCTTTTTTGTTGCCCAGAACCAGGTTTTTACTCCAAGATAGATGAAACCTGATTGCATTTGAATGTTAAACTCTTAAATGCTCTATGTTGGTGGCAGAAAGAGCAATTATGATTTCAGTATACCTGGAAGATGCAGAGCTTTCTACCAGGGTGGGGGTCGTCAGGGTTTGGCAATCTCAGGGAGTTACAGGGTTGACTGCTGGTTGTTTGGTCACCTTTACAAGGTGAGCTTTGAGCACTGTCTGTCTGCTCACAGTATTCAAAACTGTCCTCAGAAATGGCATTAGCTGTGGCTGCTTCCGAGAGCCAGATCTGAACCTTATGAAGATGGAGAAATCAGTCCATATTTGAAATGTGTACGTTTCCAATTCAGGGATATGTTCATTTCCGTGATGTTCCCCAGAGGTGCCTATAGGGCATGCTGCCACAAGGTCTGAATGGAATAGCAGGGGTTAGAAGATAACTTGACGCCTGGTCCTAGACTCTGTAGTGCATCTGTTTCTTTCTTCCATGAGGTGATGGTGATCACACAGTAACAGTTTCTTGAATGCTTCCTCTGTTTCTACACTTCCTGGGGCTACTCCAAGAGAACAACTGAGAAGACCTGGAGATTTCCGGCTGCTTCCTAACCCTTTCCCTCTACACGGATTCCCATGGCCCGTTCTGCTTTTGGAACATGCTACCTCATGGGGTTATTGCGAGGACCAACTACGATATCTGTGAAAGCATTTCACAATGGTATAGAGTACTTTGCATACATAAGGGAGGGAAGTTTTCTAGAAAACACATTTTTTTTTGACTTTTTTTTTATTAAAAATTTAATTATACATTTTAAAATTTTTTACCAGTTCCCTCCCTCCCCCCTCCTCCCCCTCCCCTTCCCCCAGTGCCTCCCCCCCAATTCCCAGAGAGTCCTTTATTGTGTACGCCTAACTCTCCACTGGGTCCTCCTCTCCGATGACATATAAGGACCCAGTGGCATTTCCATAAGCCCTTTCTCTTGTTCCCCTTAAGCATAAGATCACTACTATGGCTGTCAATCCCTTGCCTCCAGGGGTCTCGGTGCCCTTAACAGATGCTAGACTTTATGAGGGCAACAGTGCGCTGGACATTGCGCAGGGCATGCAAAGTCCCATTATGATTGCTTTGGCCCCAACTATTGTTGAGAATCTTGCAAATCGTTGCTCCTCCCATCCTTTTGCTCTTACAATCTTACCGCCCCCTCTTCCGCAAATGTCCCTGAGCTCCAGGATGGGGAGAGATTAGGCTGTCCTAGTTCTATGTGATTGATATAGAGTCTCTGAAGTTCTGGATTGTGGTTTGTTGATTTTCTTCTGCAGTTTTGCTGCTCCTGCAATTCCCTTCACTCCATTCTGCTGGGCACTGTATGTCACCCCCTGGCCAGAGACAAAAAGCTGTTAAACTGGAGTCTTGTTGTAATAGCACATTCAAGGGTAGATGTAATAAGAGTAGGAAACCTCACTGAGGGAGGGGTCCATCACCCATTTGCAAAATGATTACTTTTTATCTGCTAGACTATATGCCCTCCCCTTCTGGTGAGATCAGGAAAGAACGTCTGTGAACTTAACCAGGTTAGAAAACACATTTTTATAAAGACAAAATGCCTACTCTGATTTAGAATCTATGCCAAAACAAGGACAATGAAAAGTCTTTGTTCTTCTATTTATTTAAATATTATCTTAAAGAGCATAAACATAGATTTATGATATATCCTTCTTTTGTGTTTGTCTCCCCTGCAGCCATTTGAATGTGCTTGACATGAACGGGCCATTCAGCAGTGCATACTATGTGAATGCTTCCTAATGAAGTTGTTATGTGATAAATAACCACATCTCAGTTTCTGTCTTAACTCAAATGTTCTTCAATATTTTCACTTTAAAGTGATACTGTGTTTATAATTGGTATATTTCTTTCTTTTGGCAAAATCCTATAAAAAAAAGTTGAAATAAGTTACCCCAAAAGAGGGTGTGTCAGTAAGCAGAAAACACAAGAGAAATTGTCTGACTCCATACCCCATGGCCCCGTGAATGCTGAGGGCAGACAGGAAGTGCTGACAGGTTGTAACATGACAGATATTCACAGAGATCCCAGGTTAGGCAAAACTTAATTGCATAGTGCCTTGGGTGCCATTTCTGGATGTTCTGGTCAGGACATTTTTGTCAGGTTTGTGAACAGTATTGCTGATCATGTTCATATAGAGGTGATTTTACTTGAGGAAGCTGTGTGGACATTTCCATCTCTCATAGGAGTTGAGGGACATCCCTGGAGGGAGCAGTCAGCCTAGGGAGCAGTACGGCCAGAACATTGGTAAATGAGGAAAGTCTTTTTGAGATTCTGCTTTAGATTTCTGGCTGTTGACACATGGTTAGAAGCATCATCTGAGAAGTACTTTGCTTACTTATCAGTGTGGCATACATGTGCTTTGCCATTCATTGCTAATCACTGAGTAGGTTCAAAAGTGATAGTTTAATGAGTGGTATCTAGGAGAGGGTCATAGAGAGTTAGGAGGTAATGAAAATGGGGCAGGAAAAGGATGTGGACAGCATTTCTTTTTCCTGTCATGTTGGGGAATAACTTTAAGTAATCCAAACATTTAAATTCAATATTCATTATTGGACATTGATAAGATCTGTAATTTCAAAACTTGGGAAGCTGTGGAAGTAGGGTGATAAGTTTTGGGCCAGCCTGGATTATATAGTAATGAGCTTGAGGCCAGCCTGAATTATATAGGAAGAGCTGATCTCAAAATCTTAAAAGGTATGCAAGTAATTTGTGATTATTTTTACTTCATGAATTTAAATAAAATTACTAAACAAAATGTGTATAGTACCAATAAAAGATGGCTTAGTGAAAAATGAAGTTACAGGAGATGAGCTTGCTTTAAATGCCTATGCAATTTTTCTATTGATAGCCCCTTTATTTTGGCATTTGACATGTAGGGAGTTTCTCATGTTTATTCTGTTCCATCTTTTTCTCAAAAAGATGGAAAGACACAGAGTTGTTATGATAGGTCTACTCTTTTGTCTGTGATGATCATTGTATATGTTTATTTAATTTTTAATATGTATTCATCTAAATTTGTATTTGCATATGTGTGTATGTGTGTGTGCATGTATATTCGCAGTGTGTAATATGTATGCATATGCACTTGCTTATGGTACAGGTGTGGAAATCAGAGGACAACTTGTGGGAGTTGATTCTCTTACTTTACCATGTAGGCTGTGGGAATTGAATTCAGGTCCCTAGGGTTGGTGAAAAGTGTCCGTACACACTGAACCATCCTGTCAGCCTTCATTTTAAAAACCTGGCAGAAGAACTGTTTGAAATACTGAGAGGTTGCTTATTTGAATGGACTTCCCTAATTCCAGTTGCATAAAACCTTTTTTGTAATGGACAGTGATCTTCCTTCCTTTCATTTGATTGACTCAGAAGAAAATTCTTAGCTTCTGCCGAAAGCAGGTATTTTCAAAGTTGCAAATTGCCAATAACTCTTCTAAAACAATTTGAGGCTATCCACTGGTGGTATTTGATAAATAGCTTTATTAGCTTTTACCCAGTGTTCCATTTTTTAAATACTTCAAACAAAAGTAGGAGTATATCAATTTAAATCATGAAATATGATTGGTGTGAACTGCAAGAAGGCATTGTGTTCCTGCAGTCTATAAACACACTGGAGCTGTTGATTCCATGAATAATTAATAATCCAAATAAAGATACAGTAAGTCATTTTTCTAGGCCTCACTAACCTCTGGGGAAAAAAAAGAACAGCAAGGACAGGTTCTTTGGCTGTTGCCTTGGCCACCTCTTAATCAGACCTTGCAGCAGTCATCATCCTTGAGTATCCCCAAGTGAAGCCTCCAAATATATGCATGAACAAGTCAGTATCTTGCAGCTGTTACCACAGGGGTGTCTGCTATGGTCTCCCCACCTGCTCTGCAGACCTGGGTTCTGCCTCGCCTAGATCCCTGCTACCCTGATAGCCCCTTTACCCTGGTCATGTTCTCCTGCTCTACCCTGCACCTGCTTTCTCTGGTTGAACCCCCTCCTTCCCTTTCCCAGCCTCCTCTGACTGTCTTCTGTGTCCAGCTGCCTCTAGGTGCTGAGGCAACTGCTTCCCTGTGTTGCTAGCTGGAGTGTAGCTGGGCTGTGTTCATGCAGATGTGGAAAATACTTCTCTCCCCTGTGTTACTTCTGGTCACAGCTCCCACTGGTCCTCAAGAAGAGTTCCTTCACTTTCTGCCCATACTTCCGTCTTTTCTCCTATAGGACTCAGACATGATCTCTAAAGGATCAGAACAGACCTGTTCCCTTTCCCACACTGCTCACTCCCATTTCTCCTCTTGGTTTTTGGTGCTTTTTAACTTTCAAAAAACAGCTTATAAAAATACCTGAATGCCATCACATCAGAGGTGGCCAATGGGGCATGTTTGGTTCTTGGTGACAGCAATGTGTACATGTCCAGGAGAGTGAAGGTGGGGGCAAAGGGACAAAGACTCCCTTACTTAGCTACCTAAGAATTTAGAGTACTTGAAAATTGGCTTGATTTGGGGAAAGGAAGATTGAAGATTTGATGACTGTTTGTCATTTCACACCTGGAAATGTTCTTGAAGTATTCATTAGAAAAGATCAAAGAAATTGGATACTTGTCCTCTTTGATTCAGGCTCCTGCAGTGGGTGGGTCTTCCATGCAAACTTGGGTTTTCCTCATTGGGACTAACCAGGGTGTGTGTGTGTGTGTGTGTGTGTGTGTGTGTGTGTGTGTTGGGGGGAAGTTTGATGTTTATAGGCCCCAAGACAAATTCTGCAAATGGTGCTTTTCATCTTTTTATTCATGGGACCCTTAATCATACCTTGTTTTACTTGGCACAGCCCCCTTTCTCAGAAGCAGTGTTCAGAACCAGGGCACATTCTGGTTGGTTTCAAGGTTGCAGGCTCATGCAGGGGCTCAGGCTGCTGTGTGGCTGTCTCCAGCCCATGTGTGCAGCACTTGGCTCTGGCTCCAGGTTCTTCATCCCACTCACTTTAAGTAAGCAGTGCAGTTCTCCCTATTAAGACAGCACACCATTAAGCACTCCATTCTACCCACAGAGCTCACCCCCGTGTTCAGGCATGTCAGAAACAGTCATCCAGATTTTCTCTTCTCCAGGCTCATAATACAGAAAACTGAGATGCTTTCAATCATTAATTGACAATGTCTTAAGTGAGGTGGGGTCCAGGGCTCCTTACTGAGTCTTTGGACACCATTTTCCCTTCTGGTCATTCAGAACAGAGGCATACTGTGGACTGGTTTGCTACCGTTAATTATTGTTTATTGTGAGCCAGATATTTACAGATCATAAGACAAAACTATTGACGTAGTCTTTGCTCTGGGGTATGTGCTTTGAGGAGGCAGGCATGGAAATGCTTGTGACACAAGGTGAATGGTGCTTTTCTAGTGACGGTAGAGGGAGGCTTTGCCATGGAGTAGGGAACTGAGAAGCCTGCCCAGAGGAGCTGACACTGCTGTTGGGCTTTATAGGATGACTGGCTTGTGGTACAGAGAAGGAGGAAGTCTTACTTCAGGTGAAGATTGTGGAGGGTATAAAGACGCAAAGCAAAGAGGGAAAGGAAAGAAATGAGGAAGGTCATGGATGCTGGGAACGACCAGAAACACTCGACAAAGAGGTTGTTTTGTAGGAACGTTGAAAAACCTTGACTTGGCAGGCTTTTTAAGACAGGGAGTGGATGGCCATGGTGGCCAGTATGCTGACTGGGTAGAGGATGGATCTGCCCCTGGCCTTGACTAGACCCAGTTATGCTTTAAGGCATCAGCCCTGGTAAGGAATTTGGGATTGCCCAGACTGAATGCTGACTGCTGTCATTCCAGGTATCTGATCCCCTGCAATCACATGATGCTGAGTCAGAGGTGGGCTGTGAAGGAGAGAGACTGTTACTCCGTGTCTGCAGCCAAGCTGCTTGCCTTGACTCCTGTCTGCTGCGCCAGCGGCATCACCCTCACACTTGGGAACCAAGAAAGGGATTATATTCTCTGGTCAAAGTGTACGCACGATAGTTCAGGTAGGTATGCACTGGGGGTGATTTTTGAAGCAGGATGCCATATCCTGTCTCCCCTGGGAGTTGGGGTCTCTTCAGGCAGACAGAATAACTTAGAGACCATTTTCTTTTGTGAATGAACAGTTGGGGGTCTTTGTCTGCTTCCTAATGAGTTTTGGACCCTGTATTTAGTGTTCACAGAAGTACACAGGCTTCACCTAATCTCTTATCACAGACCTTTGTTTTATGTTGCCTTTCCGGTCATATCCTCTGAGTCCAAATGTTAAAACATGTCCCACCATGGCTTCTAAAACACAAAGAGAGTTAACAGGTGTGAAGGATGCTATAAGTAAGATAGAACTGGCCCTTATTTTACTTTCTAAGATGACCCATTTATAGATTGTTCAATAATATATATCAGTATAGAACTTGAAATTTGTGATACAACATTATCTGATTTGTTTGGTTGATACAATGGAGAGGTTCATGAATTCTGCAGATGATAAATTCTGTAGATGAGTTTTTTTTTAATTTTTACTTTGTTTATTTGAGAAAAAGAGACAGACAGAGGGGGGGGTGAATTGCATCAGTTACTACTAGACCTAATGCATACTTGTCCCAGCCTTCCTGATCACCATCTGCTTCTGTACAGGGCCTGAGGAACAGCCGCTGCCCGAGGCGCCCTCTCCACCCTCCCCGGCTGCCTGCATTGTGGAGTACGGGAAAGCCCTGGACATCAGCTATCTGCAGTACCTCTGGGAGGCTCACGCCAACATCCTCCGCTGCATGAGGGACTGCCGTGTCTGGTCAGCTCTCTATGATGGGGACTCACCAGACCCTGAGACTTTTCTGTCTGAAGAGAATCGCCTGAAGTCCACCCACCCTGAGGTCAGGATCCCTCAGCAGAACACCAGGGGTACGGGGCCCACCAAGGACAAGACCCAGACAGAGCTGGAATGGGATGACAGCTACGACACAGGGATCTCTTCAGGGGCTGATGTGGGCTCCCCTGGACCTTACGATGATGTGGAGACGCCAACTCCCCCAGTGCCTGTTGATCCTCCCAAGCACATCCAAGAGATGAAGAGGAATGCCATTCTCCTCTTCAAAGGGCCCTATATCGAAGAGTCGGACTTCCAGGATGATGTGATAGTGTATAGGCTGTGTGCCGAAAAGGACTCAGAGGATGCCAGGGAACCGCAGAAGGAAAGCACAAGCCAACGGGCCCAGGCCCAGGCTCAGGCCCATGCAAATGCCGCCCCATCAGCAGAGGGTCAGGCCGAGGCACAGCCTGAGGAAACTGCAGGCCCACCAGCCAAACCTGAAGAAAGTACAGGCTCATCATCTGAGACTCAGCCTGAGATCCAGCCTCAGGAAGGTGCAGACTCACCAGCTGGGCCCCAAGCTGAGCCTCAGAGTCCCCCCATGAGCAATGGTCCCCTTTCTAGCCCCCAACCAGAGATAGAGGCACAGCTAAGCCGAGATAGTTCAGACCTGTGTCAAGATGGGTCCAAAGAACCCAAGCAAGAAAGTAAACCTGACATGGCCCCAGAATCAAACTCAGAGTATATGGTCTCTATATCTGAGGCAGAGGCTCCGTCAGACCTGCCTGTTGCTAACCCAGAGAATGAAGATTTCATTGCCCAGTGTGACCAGATCATCCAAGAGCTGGATTCCAGCACCCAGAGCTTGGTGGACCAGAATTTCCCAACACCTAATCAGTTGCTTCTCGCCAGCAAGGAAGAGGGGAGAGAAGAGAACAAAGGAGAGGAGGAGGAAGAAGAGGAGAGGAAGAAGCATGAGGGAGAGGAGGAGGATGACTTTGACTCCCTCATGGCGGAAACTCCTGCTATGGAGATAGTGCCTTCCCCATTCGGGGTGAGAGAGGACACCGCCTTTGCCAGTCACCATCCCATGAGGACTCAAAGCGCCCCATTCACAGGTGACAGCTTTAAGTTGCTTGGTAGTTTCATCTGTTGAGAGTGTGTGTATTGGAATAGAAGGTAGGTGAAGGTAAGGAGTTTATACTTAACAGTAACAGAGACGTGAAAATACTTTGGAAAGAACATGGTGGAATGAACTTATTTTTATTTTGCCACTTTTGCAATGGTGGTTTTGTTTGTTTAGCAAGCTAAGGCCCATATTTTATCATTTTGTAACTTTTCTTGATGTTTGTGCTAATGTAATATAAATGGCAAAGGAACAACCTGATCATTATTTAATAACTGTATTTCCTTGAGTCTTAATTTATATTTTTCCTTAGTACTTATTTTTATACAATTTTTAAAAAGTTGTTCTCCTCTCAGAGCACATGTTCCACAAGGGTGAGATGTTCTTTGCTGCATCTCCACTGTCCAGGCAGCAACAGAGTATACAGTAGGTGGTTGGAACACTTGCAGGTTGATAGCAGCTGGTGTACACACCATATGCCATTGGCAATAGTTGGCCTTTGCCTAGGAGTAGAGTCTGTTATCCTCCCAAATAAGGAGAGTAGATCTATTATACCTTACTACTTTCCCAAGGAATATGTTCAAGAGATACACTACCAACCACCAACCACAGGTAGAAACTCAGAGGTAATGTTTCAAGTAGTATCTCAGATAAATAATGGACAAATTATAGTAGAAAACATCATTAAACATTAAGTAACACAGTGTGTGACTGGTGAGAAGGGTCAGTGGATAAAATGCTTGTGCAAGCATGCAGACTGGAGTTTGGATCCCCATAGTCAGTGTAGAAGCCAAATAGGTATGGTGGCTGCTTGTAGTCCCATGCTGGGTGGAGAGAGCCAAGGCTTCCCTGGAGCAAGTTGGGTAGTTAGTATAGCTAATCAACAAGATTTGGGTTCCACTGAGACCTTTTCTCAATAAATAGAAAACAATCAAATAAGACAGCTGAGATTGACTTGGGCCTCTGCATACATGCACACATATGTTCACTCCCCAAATAAACACATACATCCTCCCACCCCAGAACTCTGATGTGCAAGTGCTAACTTGGGAATTCACAAAGATAAAAGCCTGGGAAGATCAGGAAAGGAGATGGGGCCCTTGGATGGTATTGGGTAGCAAAGAGAAATAATGACAGAGAGGAACAGGCAGTAGCCTTGGAGTCTCGCCTATGGATGGGTCCTGGTGCATGGCAGTTACTCTTGAGGACAAATGGAGGTGAAGAAGGACATTGCAACCAATCTTACAAGTAGCCTCTCAGACTCAGTTGTAGCATGTCCTTCTTTAGCGGTGGGGAAGGAGCTTGGTGAGAAGGGACTGTGTCCTCACCTCCCCAGATCCTCTTAGAGGAAAGATAAATGCCCCCTGGTCCAGTTGTGATTTCAAGGGGCTACTCTACTCTTCTCCCCCAATATTTACTCATTTATTTACTGATGCCTGATGATTTATTTAAACAGGGAGAACACTTTTAATTCCACAATTATAAGGCATGAGGTTCTAGTTGAAATAACATTTCAGTGTAAACGAATTTTAATTAAAATTCAGTCAGTCAGTCAATCATAAGTAAAAAGGATTGGATCATCTCAGGTTTCCCAGCTAATGGGGGAGGGATGAGAATGGGGAGATGAGTGAAGGATAGGGATAGAAATAAACTACTAGCAGGTCTCAGCCAGCAGGAAGTACTAACCTTGTCCTGCAACCCTACTGTGGGACATCAAGCTGACAAAGACCTGTCCTTTTCTGCAAAGAAGTTTTTCTGTCCCAGGGAAATGCATAAACTATGTAGTACAGCTCAGGGGAAAACAAAAATGCAATGCTTAATTAAATAGTATCAGTCAGATACACGTGGTTCACTAGCGTTCAGATAAAATGGCATGCATTGATACAATTAGGTCACTGTTATTGAGGCCTTGCTTCTCTCCTTTCTTCTTTTAGATCTTGTACCCAACATCACAAAAATACCTCTTTCCATGAATGTTTAACTTTCCACTTTCCAAGGAACTGTGGTTTTTTGCTGAAATGAATTTGTTTCCCAGCAAAATCAGAGAATCCCACTTACCCAATTTTAGTTACTCATACATTTGGCAATTTTTTTTAATTGATCCCATAACATTTGGCAAATTCTGTGCCTATGATCTAAAGACACAAAAGTAAAAGAATTCACCATCTTAGATTTAGAGACATCAGCAAAGAATTTTGGTTTCAGTGAGAAGTGAGCAACCATCTTGGGCCAAGACAAAGGGAACCAGGTGGAGAGAGGAGAAGTTAGTGCAGAATAGGGGCTTTGAAGGTGGGTGAAGAGGGAAGTTGTGCTGTGTGATTTCTTTTGGGGAGATGTGAGCAAATGTCTCTTCACCCCAGATAGAGACTAATTCCACCCAAGTCCAATTTAGTGAACCAGTCTTTTTTTTTTTTTTTTTTGGTTACTTACAGGACCATGGGTGACTTAAATACAGCTGTATGGCTGACTGGCCCACCCCAGAATCTATAGACAATGCACAGAAGCACATATCTGTAAAACCTTTCTCTGCTGAAATACTTCTCTCCCTCAGCAGTTTTTCACTGTTCATGTAGCTTTATCAAGGGTTCTTTCTTGCAACTTTTCTTGAGTCTTACAAGTTTCATGACTTTCCTGAGCATTGTGACTTTAGTTAGCTGTCTGAGTCTTAGGAGTCTCCCTTCTCCCCCAAAGAGGAAATAACTCCCCAATAAGCTGGTAGTGTCTAGGCAGAGGAAATGGGACATTCACGAGAGAACAGTAGGGATCTTGTAGGGCAAGGAGGTGGGAGAGGTTGCACATGCATAGTTGATTCTTGCTTATGAGGACCTTTGGACTAAGCTGAAGAAGGGGGAACTTGTGCTCCTAGAAAAAGTTAAAATGGAGAATGAAACAACTAGATTGAAAAGAGCTAACCTTGGTGGTATGGAGAGAATACTGTGGTCTCATGTCAGAACATGGGTTTTGTCATAGCTCTGGTCCAGAAATTCTGTTTCTAGCATGATTTTCACAACTTTGGTCATACTTCATACTTCACTGTCAATATATATGAATATGTATGCATGTATATACATGAATGTACACATACACACAAGCATACACCATGCATACACACAAGGATGTTCACTACAGTATTGTTTATAATAGAAAAGGAATAGGAAAAATTCAAATACCTGTAGGAGACCAGCTTTTTTATTATTATTTTTTATAAGCTCAATAGGTAACCCCCTTCCTTCCCCTGTCCCCTTTCTTTCCCCTTGTTGCCGCCCCACTTCCCCTCCCTTCCCTCTCTCTCACCCCCCTTTCCTCCCTCCTCCTCTCTTGCTGTTTCCTGCCTGCTCCTTCCCATCCTTCAGAACAGATGTTTATATGGGCGCTGAATTTCCTTCTGAATCGTCTACACTAGTGAGGGTTCAGGACTCAATGGCATACCTTAGTATGCCTTCTTGGGCCACCCACTAATATGGGAATTCTGTTATCTGTTTAACCCCTTGCCTCTAAGGATCTTACTG
This sequence comes from Typhlomys cinereus, assembly GCA_023101885.1. Lineage (NCBI taxonomy): Eukaryota > Metazoa > Chordata > Mammalia > Rodentia > Platacanthomyidae > Typhlomys > Typhlomys cinereus. The sequence goes on along the minus strand of JALPQD010000110.1, from coordinate 1,376,212 downwards.
CCTGGAGCCTTCTCTCCTGAGATCCATGCTAGTTTTTGAGGGCTTGTTCACATGCCAGCCATTGTGCAGGTCAGGTAAGACCAAATCACAATGTAGCAATATCCTGGCTGTCACAGCCTAGACTTGAGTGGAGTATCTTGCCTATTAAGAGTCTTCTGCAAGGTTCCCTGAGCTTTAGGATGGGGAGAGATTTGGCTGGTCTGGTTCCAGGTGAACATTGTAGGGTCTCTGATGTTCTGAATTATGGTTGGTTGTTGTTTTCATTTTGTTGTTCCTGCACCGCCCATGGCTGCATCAAGGTTTGCTGTTGAGGTCTTCTCCTAACCAAAGATAAAAGACTGTTTAAACGAAGGTCTTAATATAAGAAGCTTAAAAGTAAATGGAAGAATAGGAGTAGGACACAGTAGTGGCATCTAACTGCCATCAGGGAGGGGATAGCGGCTTGTTTTTTTTTTAATTAATAATTTTAATTTATTTTTTCCTAGTTTTACAAACATGTTGAGTACTTACTCCTGCTTCCCTCCTTTTCTTCCTCCCTTTGCTTCTCTCCTTCCGCTCTCTACATCAATCCATCCTACTCCTCTTTATCTGCTTCTATGGGTCCCAGGGATCCCTCTGGATTGTCTGCTTTAATGGGAGATCAGGCCTCTGTGGCTGACCAAATGGCTCTTTCTTTGGCAGACCCACTGATAGGGACACTACCCTTCACCTGTCTGGTCCTTGCCTCTAAAGTTCTTACTACATGTAATTATTTCTCCTGAGATCCTCGCTATTTATGGGGGCATGTTGGTATGTCATGTCTGGTAAGGACAAGTGTTATCGCAGTGAGTTCCTGAATGCAGCAACCCTGCCTTGAATGGAATGTTTTGTCCAGTGGTGGACCTTCCTATCTTTAGACTCTTATGATCTTTCTGCCTCCTCTTCTACAAGGTTCTCTGAACCTTAGGATGGGGAACAATTTCATTGGCCTGATTCTGGGTAAGTAAGCATTGCAGGGTTTCTGGTACTCTGCATTCTGGTTGGTTGTTGTCCACTTAACTGCTCTTCTACTGCCCTAGGCTGCTTCCTGTCAGAGTGTTGAGATCCTCTGCTTCTGTTGTAAAAAAAAAAAAAAAAAAGGCTTCTAGAAAGGTTTAGTGCTGAATGCTCTTCCAATCTATGGGTATAATAACAGGTATGGGTATAATAATATTTACAGAGAAATTTGCCTGCCTATAGATTTATAGTCTGTTCTTCCTTGGTGATCTATTTCCTTCCCTTTTATAGGAAGTTTATATAGTGTTCTAATTAACACTAACAAGGATGTGTTCCATTCTGACGAGCAGGTCTTGAGTCCAATTAGAAAACTTGCTTTTTTCCTTGATACTCATGCCAGTATTACACTTTTGGTCACCTGTTGCCATGATGATTTTTATTGTAACTTGAAGATCTCATAGGTTGATGAAGTCTCTATTTTTCTCTCGCAGTAGCTTCTACAGCACTCCTTGGTACTGTATAAGCTATCCAGCAAGAAGTAAGCTCTCAAACCAGTTCCTTAGTGTATTTTGCCCATGTCCTGTGATCCATATGTGTTGCATCTTCAGTAATAGGGTCTTACTCTTAGTTTTTTAGTGGGCAACCAAGAACAATGGCAAAAGCTTATAATGTTTGGGGGCCTTTGAAACCTCTCTGACCAACAACTTATCTGACAAAAGATTAGCCTCCAGAGTATACAAAGAGCTCAAAAAATTAAACATTAAGAAAACAAACTTTCCAATTAAAACTTGGGCTCTGGAAGTAAACAGGGACTTAGCACAAAAGAAACTGAAATGTTAAACTATTATCTCAAAAGACGTTCAACTTTCTTGGACATATGAAAAATACAAATTTAAACAACTCTCTGATACCATCTTACCCCAATCAGAATAGCCAAGATCAAGAACACAAACAACAGAGAATGTGGAAAAAAGTGGACACTTACTCTTTGCTAGTGGGAATGTAAACTAGTATAACCTCTTTGGAGATCCGTATGGCGATTCCTCAGAAAGTTAAAAATGGAACTACCATATGACCTAGATATACCACTTCTAGGAATATTCACAAAAGACTCTATATCTTATTACATAGACACTTGTTCATCTGTGTTCATTACAGTTCTATTGACAATAGTGAGAAAATACATTCATTCAACGTGCCCATCAATAGAGGAATGGTTAATGAAAATGTGGTACATATACACAATGGAATACTATTCAGCCATCAGAAAAGTTGAGATTATGGAATTTGGTAACAAAAGGATGAGCTGGAAAATTTAATATTGAGCAAGGTATCTCAGACACAGAAAGACAAACATCATATGTTCTCTTCTATGAAGATTCTAGCATTGATATTCTTGCCAATGTATTTGGCTTGAAATTACTGTAAGAGTCAGAAAATTTGAAAGTGATCAATGAGTGGGAAGGAAGAAAGGGATGGTTAGGGTGAAACCTTTTAAGGGGGAGATTAGGATACCACGTCAAGTAGAGCGAGGTAGGGAATAATAGGGAAAAAATACCTGTGGTGGGATGAGATACAGGAGAGACAGAGGGACTTTCAGAAAAATCCTAAGATTGTGGGATGTAACCTCATAGGAATCCATGTTAGTAATATGTTAAAAAAAACATTTCTTTAAAAAACAAGAATGGACAGCTCCTCTGCAGAAGAACACAGAGAAAGGAAAACGGAAAAACAACCACAAAAATGCCCTGAGCTGGTCCACTCAGAACCCATTGACAGTTGAAGCCAGCTTGGTTTTGCAACACTCTGAACAATAAAATGCTATGTGGTCCTGAGAACATGGAAACAGCACTGCATTAGAGCTGGTGTGGGACATTCTCTAAGGTACATTGCTAAGCAGGAAAGCAAGGTTCATAACAGTGAATGGAGAATGTTGTCTTTGTTTAAATAAATATAGCCAGACAGACAGGCAGGCAGGCAGGTATGAGCCCACATACATACTCAGGCACATGCCTATACTTGCATTTACCTGGGAGGTAAGATAATGTATTGGCTCAGAGCCTTGGAAACAGATGGTCTGAACTGAAATTTTGACTCCACTATTTACTACCTATGTGTATTTAGTATTCTGCCTTATTTTTAAGTAGGATAAATAATAAACATACCTTCTAGGGTGGCTGTATTAAGTGAATCAGTACATGAAAAATACTTGCAACTCTGGCAGGCACACAGGGTGTTCTTAATAAATGTTTTCAATAATAATTCTCTCATTCTATTATATACATAAAACATTTTTGGAACACATTAGAATCTGTGAGTAGGGAATGCTCACCAGGGAGTGGCCTGTTTTTACTTTATATTTGTACATGATTTTAAAATATATATATGTAATATATAATGTTAGTCTCTATTACAATACTAAGATTTTTTGCAGAGTTCAGACAGGACATGGTAGAACTCTCATCTAAGGTGGAGCTGCAGGTGACATCTCCTACATTCAGATGTTTCCAAGGTGGGATTTGCAGAGCTAAGGCACAGAACTGATGATAGCTTTGTTCCTGGGATTGAAAAGAGCAGGAAGAGAGAACATGCTTGATAAAGATGGGGAATGGGGCACTTGAGGCAGGCAGTATATGACAGAGAGGGTTAGTGGAGATGTTCTTAGTCATTCTGAAAGGTCAAGTACTCAGTGGGTACTCTGTTAGGTTTCTCTGTGACAAAAATGCCAGAGGCACTTAACTTTATTTGGCTGACTGTTACAGGGTTTCAGTCAGTAGTCACTTGACCCCATTGCCTTCCAGCCTGTGGTGTGTAGTACATCAGCAGGATGTGTATGGCTGGGGAACTTTCATGGTGACCTGAAGCAGAAAAAAGGAGGAGGGACCAGGATCTCCAGTATCACCATCAAGGGCATGTCACCAAAATGGCCTAAATTCTTCTACTGGGCTCCACTTCCTAAAGGATCCATTACTTTCCAACACATACATGGTCCTTTTAGGGGGAACATTCACGATCCAAACAAGGTGGGGAGTTTATCTGGCCTCCTAGGACTAGTGTTTAAAAAAATACACCTTCATCCTTAGTGCACACAGTGGCTTTGTGAGTTCTCGCGCAGTCTTCTAGTTTCAACTGTGTGCCAGTTCCCTTAGCAACTGATTTTTTGCTAAGCAGCTCCCCCTGCAATGTGTTAGAAACCAGCTAAGAATAAAGTAGGAATTCAAAGAGTTTAATTTGTATTTTTTTATCGCTCTTGTCTAAGAAGCTATAATGTGTGTTGGGATGACATGCTGGCCTTGACTGGAGGCTCTGCCACTCAGGCGAGATGCTGAGAGTAAGACATGACCTAACTCCTCATCACGTTTGTGATTCAGCTGTCTTTACTGCTTTATAGTAGCGCTGGTCTGTTGACATCTGTCCTTGTCACCAATGAGCAGCCAATTTCACATGGCGGAATGCAGACGTTCTGGGGTCAGGGAAGGAGTGGCGCAGCACATCAGCATCACATGTTTCACAGAAGGCTCCACCCACCCAATTATGTCTTCCTCCTCCCTCCCAATGATGTCCTCACTAACCTCATTTCTCTCTCTGGAAAGAAACAGATATGGAGCGAGAATGGCAGGGGATTAGAAGGATGGGGAGAAGAGTGGAGGATGGTGAAGATAGCAGCTTTCCGTTGAAAGGCCACTGAGGAAGCAGGATTGGGTTGTGATGACTTACTATGCTATGACATTTCTGGGGCTCCTATGGGGTATTGTAGTTACTTTCATCCACCCAATCTGCACAGGAAGTGGCTGAGGAGTACATCCTCCCTTCCCAGGGGTGGTGTGGCCCATGAGGGTGTGGTAACAACACCTGATACCTCTCAGAGACCTCCTTAGTATTCCATTTGTGTATGTGTACAAGAGGGCATTTGAATGGTGGTCCAACGGTGACACCTGGAATCATCTTGGATTGTTCTACCTCTTTATTATTTTTTTTCTGGGGTTTCTCAGACTCTATCTTCCAGGGCCAGAATTACAAGCTGCCACTATTTCTACCCAGAATTTTATAAGAATCTGAGGATCCAAACTCAGGTCCTTTTGCTTGTGAAGCAAAGGCTTTAACCCCCTGAGCTGTCTCCCCAGTCCCTTGTTTTTCATGACACAAAACTACTGCAGTTGTCCTATTACATACCTGTGGGGATACAAGGTTCATGGCTTCCATTTCTTACAAAGAGCCTGTTTCTTGTAAGGGATTTTTTTTTTTCTCGGATGCTGTCAGATTTATCAGTAGAGCATCTTGAGATGAAGTGTGTTTTTGTTAAATGCACATTAATGGTGGTGAAGTCTTCATAAGGCGTGTTTGTTTATCAAGGTTATGGGCTTTCATTATAAATATGTCAGGCTTTAGTGGCATCATCAATAGCTCCTCTGGGGGAAATACAAAATTCTCATCGATCTCACTTAATGGAACATTTTTATGGTAAAAATTTAAAACATCTTCAGGTAATTTTATTAATGCCAGATTTATTTTTTTTTTGTTTTTCTTGCCTCAGTGAGCTCAAACATAAAGCATATTAATGTTCTAGAGATCTGAAGTAGTAAACCCCTCCTCTGTCTGTTTAGATGAGCTGTTTCTGTAGTCACATGACATTCACCATGCTCAGGACTATGTGCAGACATTAGAAACCATGAAAGTTTCAGGACAATAATAAATTTTTGTGTTAGTAGAGAATACCAAACAGCTGATTATCAATAGCAGCATGTGACCAGGGACTTACCTTTATTTTACATGCAACCAAGAAAGACGTTACCTTATCAAGTGTCAGGATGGGGAACAGGGTGTGTGTGTGGGGTGAGGACACAGGTGTGCGAGGCCCTGGCTGAGACAGGAGTCCTGACTGGATCAGTATTTTAATTAGGAAATATAGTCTGGTCTGTCATAAAAGTATCAAACCCTCCGTAACTACATCTTCAGGGATGTAGAAACAGTACAGGAAAGCATGTTTTGTCTGATTTTTTTTTTAAGGTCCTTGATAATTTTCATGGCATTATAAGTGCTCATTGAGCCGGAATACCAGCTCTTCTGCTATTGTCTCTTGGTGACAGTAGTTTGTCTGCTGTTTGGGACCACAGACAGAAGCTGGACATGTCCCAGATGGGCCCGGGATGATTTGGGGTGGTGGCTCTGATGGCTGCCAGGCAAGTGCATCCCCACATGCCGAGCCAGCCCTGATGTCTTGTGTCCTCTCTGCAGGCCCATTCATCAGTGTGGTGCTGTCAAAATTGGAGAACATGCTGGAGAACTCTCTGCATGTCAACCTGCTCCTTATCGGCATCATCACACAGCTGGCCAGCTACCCGCAGCCCCTCCTACGCTCCTTCCTCCTCAACACCAACATGGTCTTCCAGCCTAGTGTCCGCTCTCTCTATCAGGTATGTCGCTGTGGCCACGCCGCTCCTTCTTGTCTTGTCCCTTTCCTCTAGCGATTTTGTCTTTTTTCAAAAATACTATGTCCCAATTAATTTGCTTTCCTTCTCTGTCCTATTGTATCTGACTGTGCAGATTACTCTAGACAAACTGCAAAGCTTCATTTAGTTTGATGTCTTGAGAGTACCTTACCAAGAACACCCAGGCAGTTAAAAATGAGCAAATGCCTTATGTCATGATAGTTTCTGTAATGAGGGCTGGCCTGAAGGGTGTATTGATAACTGAGAGTGGATGGCATGCTACAGCAGTATGTCATTAATGTTGTTTCTGACAGGTCCTTGCGTCTGTGAAAAACAAAATTGAACAGTTTGCTTCTGTGGAGAGAGACTTCCCAGGCCTTCTCATCCAAGCCCAGCAGTACCTGCTCTTCCGGGTGGACATGTCCGATGTGACCCCGGTGCTAACCAAAGGTCAGTAGCTAGCTTTCTCTATCACACTTACATGTAGATCGCTCCTAGTTCCCCCATGTGTTAGTTTGTGTTTTCAAGTGCTGCCTGGGCACCCAGACCAGCATCTAAAGATACTGCCACTTGTATCCAACAGCAGGGAGCAGTCTCCGAGTGTCTAAATCTGAAGGGAGGACTGCCAGGCCTGCATCTGGCCTGTGCCCTCCGCGGGTCTAGCGAAGCATTGCTTTTCCTAGCTGATCGCAGTTCAGGGAAGGAGCTGGTGGGCCAGAAAGCAGCATTACATACTCTCAGATGCCCATCCTTGTCCTGAGGAGGATATCTGTGCTTTTTATTATATTTTCAGATCATCTTGTACCAAAAAAAAAATGCATCAAGACTCTGGGAGGTGAAAGCTGTTCTATAGGAGCAGAATTGAAGATGTTCAGCCTGGTTCCTGCTTCTTCAGCTCTGGGGGGAGGAGCAGAGCACCTGGCAAGGCAGGGAGCAGTGGGTGCGGGGCAGTTCTACAGAGAGCCCGGCCTGGCCTGAGAGCACTGCTGCTTTTCTCCTTTCAGCTCTGGGTGAACAGATCTGATGACTGTTGTCCTCAAAGCTTTGACGCAGGTCTCAGGGAGCACACACAAGCACATCGCTCTGGCTATACCTAAGCACAGTTGTCCCGGTATGACACAAGGCTTCCATGTAACAGGTGAACAATAGCAAGGATAGGTTCTGAGGGGAGTGAGGCATATGCTGGATTCTGCCTCTGTGTATTTGCTAATGTCTCCTGTTCACTTTGCCTCATTCAGTCCCATGTCTCTTAACTTTTCTGGTAGTGCTAAGAATGGCACCCAGGCCTTGAGTATGTTAAGCACGTGCTGTATCTAAACTCTAAGCACCCAGGTCTGCAGTATGCTAAGCACATGCTCTAAGCTACACTCCTAATGGTCCTCCAACTTTGAAAGAAGCATTTGTTCTCCATCTCTCATTTTAGGTCCTTTTTGGTCACAGTCTGAGCTCTGGTTGTGATGAGCTCCTGGGGTGCTATGTGTTAGATTTTTAACAGAAAGGTGGGCCAGGTACCACTGGTAGAATGCGGGGTCAAACTTCAGGAGAGTAGGCGAGGCTATTCACAGAGGGAAGGACACCTACCTCTTGGTTGGCATCTTCTAGCCTCTTGTTCTTCTGAGTGGGGAGCTTGTGCCTCCTTGGCTTTCTGTTTGATAGACCACTGCTAGAACTCAGGGGCTTTGGTCGTAGTTCTCTGTGATTGTGTATGTGCACCTGAACATGGAGGTGTGCTGTGATCTGGGCCAGCTCAGCTTATCTGATGTGGACTCACTATGTGGACCTCAGTGAGAGGCTGGATATCTGGGATAGCCTCATACATCTGTGGTTGTTGGCTGGGGTTATAGGGCGTTCTGTACCATCCAGCAGGTTAGTCTAGTTAGTCATGAGTCATTGCTATAAAGTTCTAAGCAAATGTATTAAGCTGAGAGCTCACACAAGATGAAATCTTTTGCTTGCTGAACCAAGTCTAGAGGCCTGCCAAGATTCACAAACAAAACACCCATCTCAGATGGAAAGAGCTGCAAAGAACAGCGGGCCATTTACAGTCCTTCAGATGAAAGGTGGCCTCTATTTTCTTATATTGCTTTACTTTGGGCTTAGTCTTCATTTATATTTTATAGTTTGTCAGTTTTTATTGCCACACAGCCTTGTGAAATGGACAGAGAAACTAACATTAGGTCTGTTTTCATATATGAAGCCAGTGGGGCGCACTCAGGGCATTTAGCCACAGTCACGAGGCAGGAATCTGAGACTGTCTTGCCTCATTGACTGACACTGATGTACAAGGGAGACACTCCCCTGGTCTATAACCAGCATATTTGGGTGGGCATCACTGTACTGTGCTTGGTCCTGGCTTATCCTGACTGGCAGCTGACATTGGTCTGCTCAGCTGAACCTCTGTAAAGATGCCTACTGACTGTGTGAGCAAAGGTGTTTGACTCTTGGATTCTACTTGGGTAGATAAACCTCAGCAATGACACATCTTGTTCATAAGTCAGGCTACAGAAGTAGTTTTTTTTTTTAAGAGACGGGGAGAGGAGTGAATTCGAAAGAGAAAGTTGAGGGGAAGAAGGTGAGCCTGCTGCAGGGAGGGGCAGGTGTGGGAAGGAAAGCTGCTCAGTCCCTTCACTCATTCTACAAAAGGTCATTGCCCTCTATGGATAGACAAGATAGGGGCTGTGAGAGACTATCAGATGGGGCTCAACCCTCATCTCATATGTAGGAGAAGCAAAACAGTGTATGGCTGAAGTTAGGAAAGTCTCAGTGGGCTGGTAAATGGGATAGGACCCAGAGTGAGGACTGAGAGACTTTGTGAAGTGATCCGCGTGCATCCAGTGGCCCCCGTGTACTCAGCATGCATTGACATGCTTGATCCTTAGAGTAGCTCTGTGAGCTTTTGACAGGTGAGAAAATGGAGTACAGAGAGGTGAAGCCATTCTCCTGAAGTAATCCAGCTGGTGTGTGAAGGAGTTTGTGCTCTGGAGCCTAGTAAGGTGAGGGGATGAGAGCTGTGGAGGAAGGGGATTCGAGAAAGTGAGCACATACAGGTTCTGGCCGCCTTCACCACTGGTTCCCAGGCCAGCTTCCTTCCTGGGCTTGATGTGGCCTGAGGCCCAGCATGGAAGGGGGTCTTCAAGGATGGCTGTGAACCCCAGCAGTGTCCACGCCTTTGTTCATACAGTCGTCAATGCCGCCAGGAGTCTCTGTTAAAAGGTAGCGGGAGACAGATTCTCAACAACTTCTGCAGCTCCTTATGACTCGAACCGTGATGAGCTTTAATCCAAAAGGCTATTTAAAGCAGTAAAGTGGAGGATTTTTTTTTTTTTTAACACTAAAGACTCTAGTAGTGAGATGTGGAAAGTACTATAAATGTCAAGAATTTTTTAGTACTGCCGTTAAGCAACACTCTGAAAGAGTGTTGAAAAATGGGGCTGAATTCTAAAAAGCAGCCAAAATAATGAAGAACTTGAATGTAATGATTTACAGGAGTAATGAAGAGTGTGTGGGTAGGGGACAGCAGGGGGCGTAAATAATTCCTACAAATATACAAGGGCTGGCAATACTCAGTCAAGGAAGTTGAACCATTTTAATTAGTAAAACTGATTTGGTATGAAAATGTAAATCACTTGAATATGTTAGAGATTGGGCTTATGTCATCTTAGACTTATGTATCAAAACTGAGTTAGAAACCTCTGGAAACCTCCTTAAATGTCGGCTTCCAAGTCTTTTACTGCCAGTAGATCCCAATGAAAGTTCTTAAACTGGTCTTTCCAGTGTCCTTAGTCCTTGCTCTTATTTCTGGTGATCTGAAGGAATTGTCTGCTCCTTTTTGGTATGGAAGACTGAAAGGTCCAGCCAGAAGGAGATGGGGGCTCCAGGAAGCCTTGGGGTCAGAGCCACAGCTGCAGAATATCCAGAGTCGGAGGGAAGGAGCTGCTTCTGGTGACAGAGCCTCCCCGGAGGAGGCAGAACAGTTGGCTCAACAGTGGGTGGCAGAGAGCAGGCGCCACAGGTTTCCTTGATAAGCCTGTGACCCAGTCTCTATCCAGTGGACCCCAGTGGCAGCACTGGTGTGGGAATCTCTTACTGTCTTTCATTGATATATATTTGAGTTGAGTTAGAGTCTTGCTGTTGTTCAGGCTGATCTTGACCACCTGGGCTCTGGGATCCTCTGTCCTGCCTCAGCCTCCCAGGTAGGGAGAGTTCAGGGAACCACCATAGTGTCTGGCTGGAAAGTTTCCTGTCAAACCTATATTCCTGCCACAACTTGTACGAGAGGTTCCTTGTATAGGGTTTTGGGTAAAAGTTTTGCATCACAGGCTGAGTGCTGGTGAGTTCATGTGTCATGGAGCGCTCAAGGGCTGGCTGCAGATCTAGTCGGCTGATGCACCGCACCCGACCATACAGTCCGCTAAATCCTCCTGCCTCAGACATACTTGTCACTTCAGAGGGCACAGAGACTCCCGTGACTGTCTCCTTTTTCCTTCCAGATCCCACTCTCGAGAGCTCCAGGACAGGAAGTGTTAAGAGCCTTTTGGATGGTCCTCCAAGAGTGCTGCAGCCCTTCCTGAGCAACAGAGTCAAGGTGTCTGGGGCACCCCCTAACCTGCCCCTCCCGGTGAGGAACACTATGCTGGCTGCTGCCCTCTTCCCTGAGTTCCTAAAGGAGCTGGCCGCCCTGGCCCAGGAGCACTCCATCCTGTGCTACAAGATCCTGGGCGACTTTGAGGACTCCTGCTGTTAGCATTTAATAACTATTTTAACAGCAATTCTTGTTTTGTAAGGTTATCGTGTCTCAACTGAATGTCAGATGCAAAGCTGCTTGTAAGAACATCTACTTTGATGTTTCCTGACAATACTTGATATGTGGGGAGGGGGTTTTCTGAGCATCTCTCTCTGGTCAGAATTCCCCCTATACGGAATGGTTGTCCCCTTGGCAGGTCCTCTTTGCTGTTTTTCCCTCACATGGTTTGGTGGTTGTTCTGAGCTTGGAACTCAGATGGCACCGAGCAGACACCAGAGCTCCATGGTTTCCGCACCTGCCTCAGGGCGAAGGCTGGTGCTCCCACCACATGTGAGCGAGAGACCTCTACCACTGCACACCCTGCCTGTGCCCTCTGGATCTCAGCTTCCATTCTGCGCAAGAGAAGGAACATGGAGCTCCTACTGCCTCACCACACACACGTCATTTGCCTCTTTGAATTTCACTTCCAGGATTTTTGCGTTCTCTCCACATGCATTTGCCTTATGTTGTGGGAAAAATCCCCCAGCCCCAGCTTTCTGCTGGGGAAACTACATGTTGTTGGAGAGAATTCAGAACGCAGGGAATTATTTCTTGTACTTGAGAGCTTTCTTTAATCACTCGAACACTAGAGAAACACTGAAGATAGCCTTATTTTAGCTAGATTTGCACAAAATGAAAAATACCTATGCAACTGTTACTCTGTTTTCTTAGGCATTTGATTGATCAGTTGAACAAAGTGTGGTATTATATACTTATGCAAAACCATCATTTTTAAAACATTTTATGAAAGCAAACATTAACTTGTGAATTTCTTCCATGGAGAATTTTCTTTTGGGGGTGGTGGTAGTTTGGAGTGTGCGCAAAAGATAAAATGAAGCTAACTGCAGCCTGTACACACACTGGCCATTATTTTGTTTGCACTTTATAGAGAAATGAGCACTGCAGTCCATATTGGGAGCCGAGATGTAAATGCAAACAGCTCACAGGGAGCCCTGTAAGGCCAGCTGCCTGCTGCTTGCTCTTCACGGCCTTGCTCTGTGATGCCTCTGGGTGTTTTCCAGCCTGCTCCCCGCACCACAACCCTGCAAAAACCACCACAGGTGGGGAGACACATGGACAAGCTATTGGCTAAAAATGAGACCATAAATAAACTGGTGTGTATGAATAGGAAATCTCCCCCTCCTACTTTGGGCCCAGTTTTGAAGGTACTAAATGGGTAAGGAGCCAGAGCTCCCCGCAGCAAGACTATTAGGCCTGGCACCCTTTCTTCCCTGTGGCACCTTCCTAAGCCTAGGGCAATGCTAGGTCCACTGGTTGCATCTTAGCAGCACTAGTTTGCTATAATCAGGCCCCTGGTACAGGGCAGTGGGAGAACGAGTTAAATCTGAGGCTTGCAGAATAAAAGGTTTTTGAATTTCTGGGACCTTGAAGCAGCTCTGTACTGAGAGAACTAGACAGCCAACACATGGCACGAGGGCACAAGAGATTTGGCAAGGTGAGCTGCTAGGAGCCAGCCTGGCAGGGTTCCATTGGTTAAACAGGCACATTTCTGCCTTTGTGTATGTCTTAAAAAACAGTTTTTGAAAAACAGTTTACCCAGACATGTACCAGCATGTGAAGGCAACAGTGCCCTGGCCTGCACTGGCCATCCTGTTGCCTGCCCCCATGTCTCCTTCAGCAACGAGGTTAGCTTCAGCTACAGAGAGGAACAGGTAAAGACACTGTAACCTGTTCCCTTCAAACTTTGTTTTGCATGAGGCCATCTGATTATTTGTACCTGCCAGGTGACAGGACACTGAATCCACTTCTGCACATGGTATTCTTTAGCTTTGCTTTTTCATCCTCTTCATTATCTGGTGTTGATTTTTCTAGTCTATATTTTCTTTTTTTTTGCATGCTAGGCAAGCATGCTGACACTGAGTTCTCATATTTATTATAAACTTCAGGGTCCCCTTTGTGGAAGGTGCCCATTGGGAAAGAATAACTTTGTGTCTTGTTATCTTCTAGTAGGTTCAGAAGTAGCTCTCCTTTAAGAAAGACAGAGATGACTGGAGTCTTGGGTGAGAGGTAGGCCTGACCATCTGAAGTAGGGTGGTGGAGAGTAAACTCCCTGGCACCAGAAAACAGCTTGTCTCTGAATCATTGCAGTCTTCCCTCAGAGAGCTGTGTTCATATATATATATAAAGTCAGAAAACTAACCTGAACATAGAATATCAAGTATCACAAAAGCCATGTGGTTGAGGGAAGCAGCCAGAAGAGCAAGTCCCAATGATTCAGAAGAATGAACATTGCTCTAGGCAGATTTCAAGTCACTGGGCTCCAGGGAAAGCATCTGAGGTACTTTTGTTCTAAAGTTCATTGGTGAAACCTATAGAAATACTTTTGGTTTGTGACATTTTGGGTGGTGGTGGGATTTTTAGAGATTGGATGTGTTTCAAACGTGACCTGTGTCCTCTCTCCTGTGCAGGCCCCAGGTCAGCTGCAGTGTGACTTGTTAGAGCACCAGTGGACAGTCCCCTTATGCAGCCCTGGACTGGCGTCACTGTGTCTAGCCTGAGAAGCCTGGGTGGGGGCCCGGGAGTAGAGGGTTCCTGGAACATCAAGACATTAACCTTGATTCATAATTCAGAGTCTGATCTAAACGTCTAGACCGAGTGAATTTTATGGTTCAAAATACTCATGAGAACACTGGGATATTTAAAATTGATTTTTGAAAATGGTCAGTTTAGGTTTGGGTTAAAAAACTTCATGGGAGATGGACTGTAGTAGTCTCTCAGTCATGAAGTGGAGAGTGAGGAAGAATTAGAGATGTGCTGTTCTTTATCATTACACACTTGCTTTCTCTGGTAGGGGCCGTTGTGAGCCTGTCCTCTTGGTTTAGCATCATTATGGAAAGACTGACATGGTGAGGGCAGAGTGGGTCTCTGAGATGTGTTGGGAAGATGAATCTGGTGTTTTTCAGGCTCCCACTAGTAAGAAAGACCCTCAGCTGGTGTTTTTTATTTAGGTCAGACAGAGTCATTGTTTTCTAGTCCATGAGGACGTGATGGGGCCAGGGTTTCGTCGGGACAGCGTCCTCTCATACACAGAATCTAGTAACTGCATATGGGGATATTTAGGCTGCTTTAATTCGGGTAGCCAGCAGCACTGAGGGTTGGAAGCTGTTTTCAGTGTCTTTGCAGTCGTCACATGGGTTGATTTCCAGTTCTATTTAGAGGGCTAAGGTCATGACCTGCCTGCCTATTCTGGATCGGGCTGCTTTCAGTAGGGCAGTCTGGCCAGCACAGTGGGACGAGCCGGGGCGGGATGTTAAATATCTGTACATGCTCCGATGCTTGTTTAAGGGCAGTTCAATTTAGTTGCTAATTACTGGCTGTGTGTTTGCTGAAGTGGCTGTCACGCTTGCCATTTTTATGAAATGCTGTATCACAGGACATCTATTACTGTGAGTCACTGGCCCAGGCCATGCAGCGCGCAGTTTGTCGCAAACCTCAGCCAGTTCTGCAGGGTTACCGCCTCCATAAACAGCGGTCTGTGGGCAGCTGAGACCACTTCAGTTTTACACCATTAGGAAGATATCCCAGTCCCCTCCTTGTTGCAGCCACCAGCTATTAATGACAGGACACAATTCTCTGTCACATGACGGCTCAGGACAGTACATCAGTTAAATTTTATCTCACTCTTCAATTTCATCAACGCAGAAACATTGTAAGAGAACAGAGTTGACTTTTTCTTTTCCAATAGACCTACTACTTGGCAAAAAGCTTTGGAAGGCTAAGAATGGCTTTTGGATGATTTTGCCTCAGTAAGTCCTCTCTGTTTAGGCATTTGTTAGGCCATTGCTCGTGCTGGAGGACAGATTATCCCCACAGCTCATAAGCAGGGCTGTATTGAAAGACTTTTAGATTTCTGCTGTTTAGGGAAAAGGACGAGGATTGTGTGTGTGCGTGTGTGTGTGTGTGCGTGTGTGTGCATGTATGAGAGAGAGAGAGAGAGAGAGAGAGAGAGAGAGAGAGAGAGAGAGAGAGAGAGAGAGAGAGAGAGCCTGTAGACTCTTGCTCTCAGAACCCTCACAGTGATGGTTTCAGTTAGAACTGACACTATCCTCTTGGTTCATGGTGAATTGTTTTCTGCCTTTGAAGATGTAGGTAAACCCAGTATACTGTTGCTCAAATAAATAACAAGCCTGACCACAGGATTCTCTCTGCATGCATTCTGTGTTCAGTTCAGGTCTCTTTTGTGGAATTTAGATTTACTGTGTCACTTCAGAACCCAACAAAAGTGATGGAAGCGCTTAGGCCAGATTATAAATTTCACAGAGCTGAGGCTGCATGAGTCCATGTGTCAAGTGGCATTTTACTGGGACAAGTCTCCAAAAACTCCACCAGCACCCAGGCCTTGCAGATGTTTTCGTGAGGGAGTCTGGTGTTGATGATCTCACTTAAGTGATTTGTGCTCAGCAGTTTGATCAAGAAGCAGAGAAAAAGGGCTTTGTGCACATTCCTTCTACCTCCCTGCCCAGGCACAGCCCCCAAGTGCTTTTTGTCTAGGAACCCCTAAAGCATCAGAGGCCACATCCATGCTACCTTTGATAACGGGTAAACTACATGCTATTTGGCCTTTTAGGTGGAGTGTTCATCTCCTAATAGTCATTGTGTGAGTCCTTGAAATGACATAATGCAATTCAACAGAAATGAGATGATGTTAATTGTGGGCCACAAGGTGTTAATGCTGAAATAACTAACTTGACGGAAGAAGTGCATTCTAAAATCTTTCAGTCTTCTTCTAGATGAGCAATAATCCCTTAAAAAAAAAAAAGATGGGGACGGAATCCAGCTACCACCTTTTTACCTTGGTAGACTACTGAGAGGAGTGTTTTTCATCTGTATCTCGACAGAGAAGAAGTTTCGTTCATGCACGAGCTGGAACAGGTTCAAGGGATTGCTTTTCTGGACACAGATGACCCAGAATCTAGTTAGCCAGAAGCTTTTCTTGTGAGAAGGGGAACACACGTTGAACTCTTCTCATGCTCCTGGTGCGAGGATGCATGCTGAGCGCTGGGGCCCACGCTCTTGCTTCCCACCAACCAGCTTCTTGGAGCAGCAGCACACATGGTTTGGACTTGCCCAGACAGGGCGGCTCCAGTGGCCTGGGAAGAGCCAGTTTCAAGCACTTTAAGTCATCGTCCACACTTCACGTGTCCAGCCACAGGTGTGTGGGTTTCAGTGACAGATGGCAGTGGCTTCAGTTTCGGTGCCAACTCATACATTTTAATGAGATTTTCCCTAACAGGTACAAACAGAACCACACTAAATTCATTCTCGTGCAAGAATATAAAATTGCATTTCACCAAGGTCCCTATACCAGCAGAGCCATACTTTGTGAATTTCTTAGGGTGACACATGGACACGCCTTTCAACTATATCTAGTCAGGTCCAGCCAGAGTTGTGTTTTGATTCATTCCTGGTGGCAGTGATGTGGAGATACAAATCTTGGTTTTTAGATTTCAAGAGTTGACACTGACGAGGAGGAGACAGTTATTCTCAGCTGTGTGGTCTCATAAAGACCAAGCATGCTGACGGTATTTTTCTCGGGAATAACCAATCACGCATATGCTGCTTCCATGGACAAAACTGGCTGTACCCAAGGCAGGCCCTCAACTTGAAGTGGTCTGGGGGCTCTTGTAGCACTCCCTGAAAAGATTGATGACTAAGAAGCCAGAACTTTTGATACAAATGGAGTCTAGAAAATTGAACCCTCATTTTTCCTTATGAAATAAAAGTCCTGCCAGTTTCAAATCTCAGCACCTTGTCCACTGTGATTCAGAGACCTGGAAGAACGAGACAGGACTCTTCCTTTCTCTCTTGTAGAGAGGTTTATTAAAATTAACTTCACTTTAGACCCAGTAGCTTTCATTACTGCAGCACAATGTGGGGCTGGTCCTGTGAAGTAAGGTTCTACAGTACTAAGTTATTAATTTGCTTAACAGATAATATTTTAAAATATCAGCTCCTCCTGCTTGTCTAAAATAATCCACAGAACTGGTGTCCTTTCTATCGCTGCTTTTGGCTGGGCGAGGGGTCACAATCTCCATCATTCTTACTTAGGAATAACTTGGAGGCTTGTCTCATAATGGAGGTGGGAGTCTGCTTTCCTTCTCCCTCTCGACTGCTGCTGCAGCAATAGTCCCCAGGAGTGTTCTTACTGAAGCTGAGAGTCGGGTTTAAAATCAGAGCCTCCAAGGATTTTGTTTCCCTGCTGGTCATAGTTTAGCAAGTATTTACCATATTTGCAAAACTGGTCTTTAAAGGGAGTGCTGTGTTTATAAGGCCCCAGGCACCAGAGAGGACAGGCTATGTATGTCACGGGAACGGGGAAGAGGCAACCGACCTTCATCACCACAGCAGCTGCAACTCAAGGATGTTAAAGGTCAAAATTTTGACTCGGTAGTTATAATCTTATTCTTTCCAGGTAAAACAATCAATGTTACAGTCTTCCTTTTTTGGTGTTTTTTTTTTTTTTTTTTTTTTGCTTAAGTGTGTGTGTGTGGAATGAGGGGTTGTAAACAAAATGATCTTTGAAATGTAAGTTAATTTTATGTGCTATGTCAGTATATATTTTATTCATTAAATTTATTTGAAGATTTCTGTTGTTACCTTAACTGATTGAGTCCCAGAGCTGTGACATCAGCTCCCCAGGGCGCTGACCAGGCAACATCACCTCCCTCAAGCTTTCCTAAAGAGGTAACTGTCCTGCCTCCCTTCCCTGCACAGTGTGTTTGCATGGCACTGATTTATTCTGCTGTGTTTCATCTTTATTTTTAGTTCTAAATAGACTATATCCAAATTACAGCCTCTGTATGATATCTATGGAAGGAATTACAAGGAACAGTTTTCTTAGAAACATACTTTAGTTCATTTAGAATAACGCCATGGCAGAATTCTAGCCACTATTGCCTCCATCACAGTCCTGTTTCCACTCGTGAAGCACACGGTGTAGCTGCTGGTCTTCTAGGAAGGCTGATTCTCAGGACAGTCTCAGAGCATGAGCATGTGTGTAAAAGTCACCTCCCAAGTGTGTGTGGCTTGCCAGGGACTGGATGCCAGCCATCTGGGCTCATGTTCTCAGGGATACCCTGTCTTCTTTAGGCAGAGTCCCCAGTTTCTCACAAGGTCAGCTTCTGTTCCAATATTTCCTTTATCACAGTTGGGTCCGCTCGATTAAGGCTTGCTTTCCTGACTAATCCAATCAGCTTATTTACAGCTCTGGGGTTTCCCCCTTTCACATCCATTACCTGTATAGAGAAAAGTTAGCAGGAGAAAGTACAGACTCATGAAAAATGCTCAAGGTTTCATTCCACTGCAAGTTAAATTCAGACTCTCTTTTTCCCCTTCATGTAAGATGTAAAATGAAAAAAGGAAAGGGGAAGGGGGATTAACTTCTGAAGAGGCCTCTAGGCCCCTGTCAAAGGGGATTCAGCTCTTCCACTTTCTGATTAGGGTGAACGAGAGGATCATGATGGATCACAAGTGATTGCTGACAGCTAGCAAAGCCGGCATGTGGGAACTGGGACTCTCTCTTCTGGAGCAACACAATGACACAAGGACAGTATTTGTGACTCATCTCTGCGAGGGAGCACAGGGCCTAATCAGACAGGGTGCCTCTCCAAATCACTAGTGCTATTCAGCAGGAACCTGGACACGAGACTTCCTATCTCTGCTCCCTGTCAACAAGAGTTGTTCCTTAGAAAACAAATCTACAAGGTAGCAGAGCTCTTGGGCCAGGGGCTGCAGCAGGTGGGTAATGATGAAGGCAGGAGGGATTGGACTTCCATCAAAAAAAAACACTGAATCAGGGCCCCGGCTGACCTCCCCAGCAGTGCCCTGATGGTGCAAGAAGCGTGCTTGAGTGCTGCAAGACAGGTCTGAAGCCAAGTGTCCTTACTGGTTGGTCGGTGCAGATGGGGCAGGAAGATGGAAATTGCTAGGATAGTATGGCCTCATTTTCCTTATTGAGGGCTCTTCGCAGAGCTGTTAGTGTCCCTGCAGCTAAAGGTAGGTGGCATTATTCTGAAAGAGATACTAGCAATTTTTTCCCCATTGAAAAATATCTCTAGACAATATGATTAGACTTGAAGGGAGGTGCTGCGACTTGGCGGAGTTTTCTATCTTGCACTCTGCTAAGAACACAAAATGACTTGGTTTTCAGCCATGTTTCTGTCACAGGACTTTCTTGGTAATTTACAAGTCGTTTTCCTTTCTGCCTTTCTTCCCAACTCTCAAGGGCATGAAGCCAAGGTGCTTTCCCATCTTTCCCCCCTTGCTGCAGTCCTTAGAAGTGAGGTGGTGGACAGCCTGCAGGTGACATCTCTGGGAGGGGTGACAGGTCCTGGAAGCCAAAATTTAGGCTTGGAAAGCTGGATGAGGCCTCTTTAACTAACTCCACGGAGAGCAAATGCTGGGAAGTTTCCTTAGAAACGGGGGAAAGTGAAACCCCGTTCCCAACAGTCAGCTAATCTCATCTCTCGACATTAACTAAAGTACTCTCAGGAGTAGAAGTTACTGACAGTTCTGAGTGGCCCTATAGGGAAAGGCCTGTGGCCACGCCCAGATGTCAAGTGGCCTCTTGTTCCTGCTGGACCGATGACCCCACCTCCTCCTGAGATACTCACTACTTGAGGGTGTCCTTCCAGGATGGCCTGGCAGAGCTGCTCCAGGGCCTTTCGGTCCTGCAGCAGTTCCAGCTTCTGTTCGGAAACAATCTGCCCAGCGGTCTTGCCCTCTCCCTTCCACAGCTCCTCAAACACCTGCAGGCAGGAAGGACAGGGAAGAATTGGCTCTTCTGCCCATGCCATGTGCCACTGTGGCGATGTGAACAGCAAGGCAGGAAGCAGCGGATTCAATCAGTGCCCAGCTGCATGGGCCTGGCCCTAGGGAAGGTCACCATCTCTCCCACTGCCCCTCTGCATGGAGGAGCAAAGCAAGTCTGCTGGGCAGACTAGCTCTCTCCTTCACGAGGAAGAGGACTTGGGCCAGCCAGGTGTACCCTCACTTGTTGACTCAAGTCAGCTTGTCCTGGAAAAGGATTGCGGGAGGTACTAATGGAGTCAGAGGGCCAGTATGTATCTGTCTTGTGCCCACTGGACTAATTAATGGAGGCTCTATGTAGTGAGGGGTCGACCACACAACCACTGTACATATAGTCCAGAACAGCCTGTTGGGAAGCAAAGCTTTTGGAGAAGGCAGAAAGTAGCCCCGTCATGAAGACACAAAATATAAAAGAACATTAACATAAGTGAAAATCCTGGAGCTCTGTCTTCCATCCTTTTCCCTGTAGGTAGAGTTAAACTCAAGTCTGGCCAGATCGCTTGGCAATTACTAGTCTACTTATTTTTCTAGTTGAAAAATGATGCTAACGGCAAATCTCCAGACTTATCAACCTTGAAGAAAATAAAAATTGGAAGGGATTTTCTGGTGTAGTTGCTTTTATTCCTCTTGTAGCTCCTGCTGGTACCACCCAGGGACACAGGGACAGTCCCCATCACCACTTGGCTATGGCAGAGTCCCTCTTACAGTGATCAGTGCACACATTACTCCCTGTGGCCCGGCCTGGAATCTGCCTCTTCTACATAGGCCTGAGAACTATTTGTCAAGCAAGGCTGACCAGGGGTCCGTCCTTGCCTGGGACCCAGGGCTCAAATGCTGGTTGGAACAGTGCTACTTCTACTCAGAAGGAAAGCAGGGCCCTGAAGGGAAGATGCTTCCAAGTGCACAGACTGCTGCTCTTGAGAAAGGGCTGTGTAAAAAGAAGCAGAGTAGCTCCCAGGAGCCATTAAGAATAAAGGAGACTCCAGTTCCAATCCTTTGATTTTTCCTACTTAAGACTGCAAGCTTCTGGCTACAGCCTAGTAGGGAGGGAGACCCTGAGGGGGGTCACATTCCGCTGCTCTGGCCCCCAGCTGCTCACATAATGGCTTGTTGTCCAACTCCTGCTGTAGCATGTATCTTCAACATCTATCTGTATCTTACACGCCATGGGAAGTCCAACCCAGGGCACTGCTTCTAGCCTGACACATGGCTCTTAGACCTTGTTACTGTGGGATTTCTAGCACAGTCCTGAGCCTTTGCAATTACAAATGGTTACAAAGACTAAGGAATAACACAAGTTGGGAACCCCAGAAACACAGATACTGGAGTTGCAGTGACAGATGGGGCAGAAACAGCCTGTGGGTCCCTGGGACTAAATCCACACATGGTCTTAGTCATTGCCCAACTATGTCTGTGCTCAAGCTCTGCTCATGGTTCCTTGAGGAAAGAACCTGGGCTCCTCACCTTCCCCTTCCTGTTCTAGGCTTTTTCAGGTCTGGCTTAGGAAGAAAGAATTGTTTTGGGGAGATGATAGGAAGGGGGAGTTCTATTGACTTAAAAGCAACAATTAAGAGGTCATTTGTGTAGGAAGGAACAAACATATGTTCCTAAAAGGGCAGGGCAGAGTAAAATATGTAAGGTGCTGAAGTGCTAAGAGAAAGACAGTGGTCCTGGTAACATGGTGCTAGGGCAAGACAGATAACAGGTTTCAGGCACTTTTTCTCTCAAGTGCACCCCAGAACTAACAGAAGAAATTGGAAGAATGGGATACGATGTGTGAACTGAGGCCTCCATCTCTAGGGGCTCCATCAGGCCTGTACACATGGATATGTACAGCATAATTGTACAATGTGGTTCTTGATGGTAGAGTGCTTGATAGTATGTGTAAGGCATTACAAACAAAACAAATTCCCCCTGCATATCCATATTTAAGAACGAGAAGAATGGTTCAGTGGTGCAATAACATGTCAAAACAAAACAAAAGAATCAGAGAGAAAGTTAAAAAACACTAAAATTATATCCCATCTTTCCTAGTCATTATGGAATGAAATGAGATATTAATAATGAGAGACTTAGAAATTACATAAATACAGATTGAAGAACACACAGACACAGCAGATCATTGAAGAAGTCAGGCAGGAAGTGAAAACCCATTAACTGTGCTAGATAGTAAAAGCAATACGAAAAAAGAAGTTAAAAATGAGAACTTCTGGGCTGGCAAGACAGTGCAATGTGTAAGGTGCCTGCTTGCCAACCTGGCAACCTGAATACCCAGAAACCCATACAATGGAAGGAGACAATGGACTTACACAAAGTTTTGTCTTACCTCCACCCATTTGCCATGGCATGTATGTGTTTGCGCTCTCTCTTTCTCTCTCTATCCCCAGAAATAAATAATTGTTTTAAAAGAATTGAGTGTTTACATAAAGAAGTGAAAAGATTTCAAATAATCCAAAGATGTATCTTAAGGACTTAGAAAATTAAGAATTAACCACCAAAACCAAAACTAATACAGTAAAAGAATAAGGCCACAGAGGAAATACATGAATAAAGACTAAAAAAGACGATACAAAAGGTGAACTAAGCAAAGAGCTGGTTCTGGGGCTGGAGAGGTGGCTCAGGGATTAAGCCTCTGCCTTGCAGGCAGAAGGTCCTGAGTTTGGATCCTGACCCCACGTATAGACGCCAGGCAGAAGCGGGGGCGGTCTGTGTTTCTGGTCCTGGTAGGGCAGAGTAAACAAGGAGGAGGTAGAGGCGGTCCATGGTGGTTCCTGAATTCACCCGTGGTTCTACACGCACATACACATACATACATACACACACACACATACATACATATACACACACCCACACACATGCATACATGCACAATTGAATAAATAATAATAATAATAATAATAATAAAGCAAAGAGCTGGTTCTCTGAGAAGATAAAATTGATGTCTTTAGGTAGACTAGGAAAGAAAAAAACAAGACCTAAAGGAAACACACACACCTACACCCCACCCCCGCACATACACAACTCAGGTCCTGTGGGTGGTATGCAGCTATAGCCCAGCACTCTGGAGATTGAGGCAGAAGGATCACGTCTGTCCTTAGCATGTATTACACACAGACCCTGCCTCAAAAACCAGAAAAACAGAAGACTTAACTGCATAATCACTCACATCATGGAAATACAAATAACCATTAGGGATTATTTCAAAAAACAATATGCTAACAAGGTGAAAACTCAGATGAAGCTGACAAATTTCTAGACATATATGACTGATTGAAACTGAATGAAAAAATACAAATAGACTAATAACAAACAATGGAAATGAACCAAGAATAAAAAATGTTTTCAACAAAGTAAATCCTAGGAATAGTGTTGTTGTCAGATTTTATTAAATTTTGAAGGACTAACACCAATTCTCAAATTACATAATTGAAAATGAGGGAATTATTCAAACTAATTCTGAGACAATTTTATTCTGTTTCCAAAACATGATAAGGATACAATAAAACAAAAATAAATAAAGAAAACTAGAGACCAGCATTTCTGCTGAACATAGACACAAAAACCCTCACTGAACACTGAATTCATAGCACCTCAAAAAATATCATACATGATCAATGTAGTTACACTGCAAGAATGTAAAGATGGTATTACATGTGCAAATAATTTTTGCAGATGTGTATGTGCTTTTGTGTGTGTGTGTGTGTGTGTGTGTGTGTGTGTGTATGTAAATGTGTGTACCTGTGGAACTAAATTATTGGCCACTACCATTTCCACTTGGTATTTTTATGTGGGATCTGGGGATGTGAACTCAGATCCTTTTGTTTTCGAGGCAGTCTTTAACACCTGAGCCATCTTCTCATTCCATCAATAGATGCAGAAAAAGTGTTAGTAAAAGCTCAGTCTCATGTCATGTAGACGTTTTGAACAGGTTGGTAACCTAAACACAGAAGAGTCAGACGTGACAGAAGCACAGCCAGCATCGTGCTTAGGAAACACAGGGGTCCACTCTCCTTGTTCACTCACTACACTACTAGAAATTTTAGTCAATTATGTAAGAAAAAATAACTCATACAAATGGGGAAGGAGGAAGACAACTTGTTCCTGTGTTCAGATAACATTCTATACACAGAACCTCCCCAAACTTCACAAAATACTATCAGTAAATTAAATTCAACAAAGTAGCAGCATATAAAACTCAGTTGCCTTTCTATGGACCAATAATGAATTTTTAGGAAGAAATCATAGACTCAATCCCATTCAAAACAGCTATAAAGTGAAAGACCTCTACAATGAAAACTACAAAAAAGAAAAAAAAAACCTGACCAATGGAATTTAAGAAGATATTAAAAGATGAAAGACCCCTTTCACCTCCATGTTCATGATGATAACAGTGCTGAAACATTCATTACTAAACGACATGATCTATAGGTCCCATGTAATCTCCATTGATGACATTCTCACAGAGCTAGTGTTAGCTTTCTATTGTGGTTACTGTTAGGATTCCTGACTCCAGTTTGATGGCTGCTGCCCCCTCCCTAGAGGAGCTTTTAAGAGCCAGTTTGCCTATGCTAGCAGGGGTTCAAGATCAAAGATTGATCCTGATCCTGGGCTGGGCAGATCCTGGAAGTCATCCCCAGAATCTACCCCCTCAGCCTACCACCACCCTGAGGGTATAAAACCCTCTATTCCCTTCTTTTGGCTTTCTTTTTTTCTTTTCTCTTTCGCCCTCTCCTTCCTGAGCCACAAGATCTGGAACTCCAATTAAAACTTCTATTCATGGTGCATTCTTATACTTTACAGTCATAAAATACTTGACAAAAATCAGTAGAGGCCTGTGGTTTCAGACTATGGTTGGTGGGTGGCGGAATAGAGCTCCTTAGTGTTGGAAAGGGCAGAGAAAGAAAGGTTCAATCCAATGACCTAACTACCTCTACTAGGCCCCACCCAGATGTTTCTTCTACTTCCAACAATACCATTAGCTAGCAACCAAGCTTTCCATATATAAACCTTTCATGAACATTTATGATACAAATGGCTATTAAAAAACAACCCTGGGGCTGGAGAGGTGGCTCAGGGGTTAAGCCTCCGCCTTGCAGGATCCTGAGTTCAAATCCCAGATCCCACGTATAGATGCCAGGTGGAAGCGGGGGCGGCCTGCGCTTCTGGTCCTGGTAGGGCGGAGCCTGTGAATCCCGGGGTAGAAGGAGGTGGAGGCGTCCAAGGTGGTTCCCGAATTCGTCCGTGGTTCTACACTCACACACACACACACACACACACACACACACACACACACACATGCGCGCGCACGCACACATACATATGCACATGCGCACAGTTGAATAAATAATAATAAAAAAAGAAAAAAAAACCCTGAAATTAATGTGTACGCACAGGACATGAATAGTCAAGGTAGTTCTGAGCAAAAAGAATGAGAGCGGAAGCATCACAATAACCAATCTCGAAAAATACTACAGTAACTTAACAGTAACTTAAACACAGTAACTTAAACAGTGTGGTACTGGCATGAAAATAGACACACAGAGCCCAACACAACAGATTAGAGATCTAAAATAAATCCATGTATCTATAGTCAACTAATTCTCACCATAGTGTCAAAAGCATATACTGGAGAAAGAATGGAACTGGAAAAACCAAGTATCTTCATGTAGACAAATGAACATAACTCCTAATGCTCATCCTGCACTAATTCAACTCAAAACTACAAGAAAAAAAATATAGAGATTACTTCAAAATGGATGATGCTTTTTGGGTTAGGATTCCCAAAACACAGACATGAAAGCAAAAACAGAAAAATGAAACTACATCAAAACAAAGCTTCTATGCAGCAAAGGAAACAGAATGAAGAAATACATGCAGAATGGAAGAAAATACTTGCCAGCCATTCACCTGACAGTTAGTAACCACAATATGCATAGAACTCCGTAATAACAGAAACTAAATTAAAATACTGTAATAATATAAACTCAATTAAAAATAAACTTAAACATTGTAACCTCTTATTTTTTGGAAGTCTTAGGTCTCTAAGTTCATGTGTGACTGCCCCCCCTTCCGCATCTCCTGTTTTTCTTGTTCCTTGTACACCTACAGGTTTCTATAATGGTGTTCACTCAGTGTTAATTATCTCTATCTAGGAGTGAATATTTGGAAATATGTGCATTTTTATGCACTATTACATGACTTAAGGTCTTTTATTAAAACAAACCAGCAAAGCAGGGTCTTCTTTGGTAACTCAGCCTGAATCTGTAGTTCAGGCTGCCATAGAACTCTGGATTTTTCTGTTTCAGTCTCCTGAATTGTGACATTACAAACTCTCATACTACCACTAAATTCTTTATAATAAATATGTAGAAATCTACATTTTCTGTCCAGAAAACAAATAACTTTCTTACAAGCACAAGTGGAAAGTGGAAAATAAAAGAGCAGATGATCTCCCCCAGGTTCCCTCCTCAAAGCACTGATCCCTAAGGGTGATTGATGCCCTTAGCAGCACCCACTAAACACCCTTCCAAACAGGCCTTACAGAAGCTGGGATTCACAGGCTCCTTTAGACCTGCTGGGAGCTGATAAAGCACAAACGTGTCCCTATTTAGAGTTGAATAAGCTGTCAGCCTCTTCCAGTCTTTTCCATTTCTTCCCACAGAGTCCCTGCAAATTTTTTTTTTTTTTTTTTTTTTTTTTTGTGGTGGGGCAGGGTGGGTGGGAAAGGGAAAATTTTTTTTCTTCTTTCAATGTTACTATTCATTTGCTTTTAGTATGTCTACAGTTTTCTTCTGCCCTCAGGCTATCCACTCTTTCCACACCTGCTGAGCACTGAGCACTGTCATAAACACTTGTACCCCTCTAACATCCACACAACCCAAAGCCTTTCCTAAGTGCAGGGTCCCTGCAGCTGATGGTCACAGTGACATGGCTTTTGGAGCCTTTGTGGGATCCTGTCTAGTTTCACAGCAGAGAGCTCTGTGTGTGCTCCACAGTGACTCACAATTAGCCAAAAGCAGCCACTTCCCCAAAGCCTCACTTTCTAACCTGCCATTACTGTCGGTGTGCATAAATATTAAATGCAAAATGTGCTATTAAAATAACATTAGGTTTGTGGCTGGAGCGCTGACAGCTGTGTGGTCTCTGAAGTTGAGATGAGGCCATGGCTAGCCGTTCTTTCCGGGGACTTGTTTATAGATGAATCTGAATTCCAGGACTCTCTCACCTTCCTAGTTTCGCTAGTGAGGTGAGGCAGCACCCTTTACATGGTGCTGTTTTTCTGCATTTTTATGCCTTTCATTCCTTGACCCCACCCTCTTTGCTGAAATTCTCCAAGGCCAGGCACGTGAGAGAAAGAGAGCTGTGGGACTGGAGGCAAAGGCATGAGAGGAACCAGTGGGTTGACAGCCAAGCTGTAGCTGTCTTTCTCTGGGGAAGCCAGGCAGCCAGCAGCCCCCAGGAGCTGCTGAGCCCCCAGCCTTGTATATAAAGAAACACTTGGGGAGACATTCAAGGCAAAACCAGATAACTAATTCTCCCAATGGAAGCAACTCACTGGCTTTCCATACTTGAAGAAAAATTTCCAGTATCAAAATATCATAAGTGCTTTAATACGTCAGGTATGAAATTCTCTTAATTAAGGCATCTGGATTTCACAGAAAACATTTCCTGGGATCAGAGGGCCATGAAAAATGTGTGGAGATGTGGACCTACCTGTTTAGCTGCTGATGAAGAAATTGCTTTACTGTCCAGCAGGTTGAGAAGCTCGGCAAGGGCAGAGGCTGTGACGGGACTAAGACCCAGAAGAGAAAGAAAAGTCAATTATGAGTATAAAAATCCAAACTTTCACTCTTGTATGTTTATTTCTTTTCGTGTGTGTGTGTGTGTGTGTGTGTGTGTGTGTGTGTGTGTAATAAAGGGCACTGTGTGCCTTGTGGAGGACCAAGGGTGACTTCAGGAATCATCCTGGATTGCTTCTACCTCTTTTTTGCTTCACTCTGGGATTTCCCAGGTTCTGCCCACCAGGACCAGAAGTTTCAGCCTGGCATTTTTATGTGGGACCTGGGATCTGAACTTAGGACCTTCTGCTTGTGAGGCAGAAGCTTAACCCCTGAGCCATCTCTCCAGCTCACTCTTTTATATTTAAATGATAAAGCATACCCAGGGATGAAAATAACAGGATAACTGGGCTCTATTTTACTTATTTATTTTGTATTTTAGGATAACATGCTCCTGTATGGATTTTTTTTTCTTCAGTCTTTTATTTTGCTACCCAACAATAACAGCTGTTTGGCAGAAATTGTAGCAACAGACAACTGCTCGGTGCAATTAGTTCAAAAAAGGAGGTGGCTGCAAAATTCATGAACCACAAAGAGAAAGGAGGAAAAAAACCCAGTAATTAAATATTTTCGACTGAAAGATCAGCCTAAAAATTACTTCAAACAAAATAGCTAACAAAGCCACTTTTGTGAGTGTTTCTATGCAAATATAAATTCCTTTTAATTATAAGGAGTTTTCCACTCAGGAACGCAATGTCTACCAGCCTCGTCCTTGTCTGCCCTCGTGGGCCTGCTACCATGCTACTCTCTTCTGCAGATTTGCAGCAGTTCCTTGGCATAGAAGGACCCATAACTTACTATATCTCCATTTGTATGACATGACTTATTTGCCACAATCCCAAGGCACAGAATGTCAGGGGGCAACTAAATACTGTATAAGCGTTATTAATTCACATTCAGGGGTAGAGTGAGGGTATGCATTCAGGTTACTAAGAAGACAAGACTGAATTACAGCCTGCTTCTTTACAAATATATGGTTTAGCTACTTCTAAATATACACAGCAACTAGAGTAATGAAATGCTATCTATCTGAGGTCACTAGGGGACTAGTTCAAAATAGGAACAGCTTATAAAACAGCACACCAGTGTGTTTGTGAAAAAGGACTCAGAAAGGCTTACTGCTACTTGAAAACACATTCTGTGGAAACCTTGGCCCCATATTCACTATTAATCTCTGGAAAGCTCTTAGATAATAAATAAGGACTATAACTTTGCCTTTCTGCCAATTTCTATGAGCTTCAAACCAATGGCACTTCAGGTTAACCACTTATATCTCACAGTGCTCTAATTCAAATAGAGTAGAACATTATTAGGGTTGTCCATTCAAAAGGGCTAACAATCTAAGGCAGCCCATTATCCTTAAAGAGCTTGTTTATCCCAAAGACTGGTTAAAAGGCATTCTAAGTGGAAATTAAGTTTGGAGAATATCTACTGTTACTAAATTGCTAGAAGGTCTGTGACCCATTCAGATTGAGGCCCTACAAATAGAGGGCAGGAGGCTGAGAATTAAACCAATAGCCTTTCCAACCTCCTACCTTTATGAAAAGTAACAAGGAATCAGAGATTCTTCTTTAATTTGAATTGCTTGGATGTTCTATAACCTCAGAAAATACAATAGTTGTTTATCTTGTGGTGTAGACTTTGTATAGAGCCCATAATAAGCACAAAGCTAGGTTTCTGAGCATGCAAAAGAGGTCACTAACTCCTAGGAGTGAGGAATTGTCATGGTCTGTTTGGCTTATTGTAACATGGCTTTACATAATAAAAATTATTGCTCACAGTTCCAAAGACTGGGAAGTTTGAGAACAAGGTGCCATCAGAGCCCGTGCCAAAAGGCTTTACCTTCTCACTACCAGTACCTACTTGTTGTGTCTTCACCTGGATTATGGGGCACATTCTCTGAGCTTCTTGCGTAAGCTGACATCATGTTTGTCTAGAACCCATGCACATCCTCCTGGAAACTTTCGATCATTTCTCCATAATTATGCTCAAAGCTATGTAGATGCTATAGAGATAGTTGTTACATGGTGTTGTTTAGGGACTAAGAAAAAATTCGGTATAAGTTCAAATATTTTCAATCTGCAGATGCTTGAACCCACAGATGTGGAAGGCTGAATGATTCCAGATATGCCAGAGCTCAACAAAGCCATGCCAAGGATCAGTACCCCTCGAGTTGACCCTGAAGGTTGACCCTTATCAGTTAAATAAATAAAACATCAGACTTCAAACCCAATGGCAGCAGCAGCTGCAGTCTGATAACCTGCTGCTGTCAGATAATCACGGACTCCAGGCAGCTAATGTGCCTCCACTGAATCACATCTCAAAGTCAAGCTTCTTGTGCTCATCTCTCCTCCTGCCAACTCTGTCTAGAAAAGAGTGGTGTGGAACCTTTCATTTGGTTGCTCGGAGCTTTTAGGGCCATGACTCTATCTCCAGCGTGGGTTCTAAGGACCAACATTGACACTTCTCGCTCCCTCTCTGAAATGGCTGTTCACTACATGTGTTCTAGACCGCACAGCCTCCTTCTCTCCTGGTGAAAGGGGACCCAAAACACCCCTGGAGGAGATGTCAAGGCTTGGCCCACTAGGGGCAAATGCTGCTCACTGATTCTCTCACTCATGCCTTTCATCCCCTGGGCCCAGATGGTGTTCTCACTCCTGGTCTCACTATCAGTACCTACTTGTTGTGTCCTCACCTGGATTATGGGGCACATTCTCTGAGGCTTCTTGCGTAAGCTGACATCATGTTTGTCTAGAACCCATGCACATCCTCCTGGAAACTTTAAATCATCTCTCCATAATTATGCCCAAAGCTATGTAGATGCTATAGAGACAGTTGTTACACGGTGTTGTTTAGGGACTAAGAAAAAATTCGGTATAAATTCAAATATTTTCAATCTGCAGATGCTTGAACCCACAGATGTGGAGCTCTGTGGGCTTCTTGTCACCCCTCTCCCCACATACTTTCACCTCCATTTCTTAAGGAATCAGCTGATACCAGGGCATTCGCTTTAACAACTCCTCCGCCCACGCTCTGTGCCTGTCAGCTTTCACACCCCTTCCTGGGATGCCTAGTTTCCTTGTCCTGTGACATTCATCTCACCCTCCCACAGGCTCAGGCCTCTGCTGTCTGGAATTGACTGAGTCTAGCCTACTTTCTGATCCTACTTTCTTCAATAAAGATTTAGCCATTAGGGTTACTATTGGCTCTCTGTAAGCACGTGTCACTGGGACCCCACCCTAAACCCCACAGAAGCCCTCTCTTTTTTTGGGGGGGGGGTAGTGCTTGATTTATTCGTTAAAAAACAAAAACCCAACAAGTTTTATATATACAAAACAAGATGTTTTTGTTTTCAAGGGTTAAAAGCACTGTTTAAAAAGTTGATGTGGGAGCAGGGATGACACGGAGCTGATTCCCCCAGAAGCACTTGTGTGAACGCATATGCACACGGAACCTACTATAGGCAGGTCAAGACTGCTCAGGACAGTGAAGAGATCATAGGGCCCTTGGGTCACAGCGCAGAGGCGGCCGCCGCTCATGGAGGATGGAGGCATGAACGTTGGCTGCGCTGGGCAGAGAGAAGAGACTTACTAAGACCCAGATATGCAAAGCCAGAAACTCGCTTCATACAACTGAGCCATGGGGCAGAAACATCAGGCGGCCAAATGGCAAACCTCAGGGGCGACAGGAAGAATCACGATGCAGATGTGTGATCCTGGGGACAGCAAGGCTTCACAGAAACCCTTCTCTATAGAATCCTACCTTTGCTAGTGATTGAGAGGCCTCCTATCCCCCAACCCCTAACCAATGTACCCTGACTCCAAATGGTGTCCTGTGAGCAACCCTTCTCCAAGACCTTCTGGTCTCTATTCTCACTGACATCCTCTCATGTTGTGGGGTCAGTGTTCTCTCTTCCTCCATCCCCAGCTCATAGAGGGCAAAGCACATGAGGTCCCAGGGTGACCAAGGCTGCTGTGTGGTTCCACTTTCACTCAAACTATACATTCTACACCAGGGTGACAAAACTCTGGAAAGATACACATAGGAAATATCTGAGGGTTTAAGACAAAATTTTGGGTGGGTGCTGGATAAAGGAAACATATTCTCTACCACTGAGCCATACTCCAGACCCTGTCCCCTTTTAAGAAAGTAAAAATCAATCTTATTCACAGGTTATACAAAAGCGGGCAGCAGATTCACACACTAAAGTTTGCCAAGCTTTATTCGAAGCCAAAATTACCTTCCTCACCTATCAGCCCTTCAGCTGTCTCATCCCACACATTTTCTGTCTGCATTGATGACAATACCATGCTTCTGGTCACTTGGGTGCCAATCACCATGCTATTGTTGCTTTATTCCTTGATCTTTATTATTCCTATTACTTTATTATTAGCCTTACTGCAAGTTTAGCTTTCTATCATCAAATCCTAGTGATTCTTCAAAAACATCCATTAGGAACATTCCTCCTTCTGCATTCCTACTACTTCCTTCTATTGCTGTTGTGACTGTGGCCCAGTGGTCTCCACAGGCTTCTGCGCCCACGGCTCTATTCTTGGATGTTTTCCCATGCACCACACCGCTGGACTAATCTTCCTGTCACCGCCATTCCTTCTCAGCCCGAAGCCTCCTCCATTTCTCAGCACCCCGGGACTGATGCTCAGAGCTGGCCTGGAAATTTGGGGATGCTCGACCAAACTGAATAACTAGATAGTCATATTTGCCCCTGATTTTCCCACAAAATGTTCAGGGAACCTGCAATTTCCACTTCCCAGACTAAATAAAAGCTATTATTCTAAATGCTTCATTATTAAAAAAATTTCAAAGCAATATATGCAAAACAAGCAGAAAACCAAGTTTGTTAAGAACTTTTTGGGTTGGATCTACACTCTTCTGAGATGAATGTGAATCTACAAAACTGGCAGCTGGGGAGTCTGCTTGTCACTGCTCCCTGCCTGGTGTTATTGTGGGACTATAGCTAGCTTTGCCCCCTGGCCCTTCTTCTCACCTCTCACAGACAAGGCAGTTCATTAACTAATGTTAGTTCCATGGTCAGGCAGGTATAGCCAGTGGCTACTATTTGAATATGATTTGTCCCCTGTGGAACTCATGTTGAAATATAACCCCTGTCATGAGGGGATCAAGTGGAGTCTTTAAGAGGTGATTAGGACTGTTACCTCTCTAATGGCAAAGTGCATTATCTTGAGAGTAGGTCTCCATAAATGCCAACTTGATCTTTCATTCCCTGTCTCTCTCCATGTGGCTTTGGGACTCTGCAAGCAAGAAGACCATGCATCCATCACTGGATGTAAGCCCTCGACCTTGGACAGAAGTGTAAGTCAAAATAATTTTCTCTGCCTTAGTCTGCACCCAGCCTGTGATACTGTATCACTAACTACAGAGAAAGGACACACACACCCATCAGGCTAAAAGTCCATTCCACAGTTTGGTTTGGTTCTTAATTCCTACTTCTACATAGATCAGAAAATGGAACAGCTCTCTGGCTTCCTTTTTTATTTCTGAATGAGCAAATATATTTTTAATCAGAATAGGGTGATTTTAAGGACTTAAATCTGGTGTTTCCAAATGGTCTAGGGAAATACCAAGGGCCGATCTCCTTCAGGTTCTGCAGAAGCTGCCAAAGAGACTGCTCAGGAAACCTCCAACTTCACACACTAGCATCTAAAGATCCCGAGCAGAAGCTGAGTAGAAAGTCAAGAGTCTTGGCTGCTGTGCACCTGAGGGAGGTCACCGTATCTCTCAGGGCCTCAGTTTCCTTGCCTACTCAATGAAAGAGCGAAACCTGAAGAAGGCAAAGTTTTCGGCTGAGACTAAATTTCAAACACTATTGAGTTAGAACCACCAATATGGAAACAGCAACCTCAAAGTTAAGAGAATTCTACTTCCACAGATGTAAAGAGGTGGTCGTCATGTAACCTTCCTGGATCTTCTGGCCAGAGTGAGTCTCCTGCCTCTCAGTCTCCAAGGCACTGTGTACAAGGTCCACAGCAGAAGGAAGCAACCAGCATGTCCTCTGCCTCTGCTCCTGGTTACACTGGTTCCTCACCATTCTCCACCATAGTGCTACCAGGCGTCACCCGGCCTCTCCCTCATTCAACCTCGTCCTGCCCTTTAGGCTATGGTACAGTTTATGTCATCCACAAACACTCTCCCACCTTCCCATGGTGGGTACAGTATCCTCAGTATCAATAGTGGAGTTTCTGAATGGCCAGGGTACATCTGGGGAGACAGGGATGAGAGGCAAAAAGGAGTGAGAGTGCTGTGGGGGCCCGGAGCCTTAGGTGCCCGCTGTTTAGTTTTCCTGAAATGAAAGGGACAGTCATGATGTGCCAGCACTTGTATTTCCTCCTACCCTCTGAGCAAGGCCTATTGCGTTCAGCCACAGTGAGGAGACTGAATGTCAGAGGGTGGAGTCATTCAGGGTCAGGCTGGTTAGGAACCACATTGAGAGGTGACCTAGCCCGTGTGGCTACACTTACATAGGTACATATGTCATCAGCAAGAGGCCAAACAGCTTTGGGATCAAGCGTCAGTGTACCTCTGTCTCCAGTCACAGCTCCGCGCCATGGGACGTGCTGAGGTAACATCATCCCCACTGCTCTAGGTTTCCCGTCCACAAGGACCAAGCAGGAACTTGCCATCTTTCCAGCTTCCCTAAAGAATTATCTTTTCATTCTTTTCATACATGTGTGTGCATGTACATGAACATTTCATTTGTGCGTACATATGTGTATGAGGATGGACACACGTGTGTCCATGCTTGGGTGAGCCAGAAAGAGGTCCACATGAAATGTCTTCTGCAAAGCTTTATCCACCTTGTTTTTTGAGACAGATCTCTCACTGCACCTAGAGCTTGCCAAGTTGGCTTGGCTGGCTGGCCAGAAGGCCCCAACAATCCTTCTGTCTCTGCCTCCTCAGTGCTGGGATTACAGGCACGTATCCCTCCACTTGGATTTTACAGTAGGTCCTCATGCTTGAACAGCAAGGACTTCGTTGACTGACACGTTTCCCCGAACCCTTACCCTTCCTGAAATGTACCTTTTCTTTGGCTTCTGTTTCAACAAGTCTCTCCAGGTTTTCCTTCTACTTCATCATTTTGTCTGTCTCCTTCTTGGTCCTACGCCTCAGAGAGCACAGATGGTGTCTCCCTAATCGCTGGCTCTCCCCTGCATTTACATGCTACCAAGTACACAGTCCACTGCACCTCATTCTTTACTCAGGCCCAGACCCCCCTCAAGATTTCTACAAGTGCTGCTCACTAGCTCTGGAATACTTTTGCCCTGGAAATACCTGAGTAATCCCACCTGGACTATGCTTGAGCCCTGACTAAGTGGCTGCTGCTTCTCTAGCTGCTTCATGACTGTCGCCAGCCTCTTTCAGAACAGGGCCTGCACCTGTCCTGTGGCCTGTTCTTCCCTAGAATTAGAAGAGTACTGGTGAGCATGCTGAATAATGAACAGGAGAGAACTCTCCTTTGACTCCAGCCAGTTATCTCTTGCCAGCTGTGGATCTGTACCCTTTGCCTGCTGGACTCCCTCCTCTGTCTTACCAATGGCTCAAATTAGCATGTACTCCTTGGCTGTCTCCCTCAACTTATCTCTTCATTTACCGCCTATAAACTGAGAAAGACTGCCATCCATTTTGGTACAGGTACTGCATGAGCAGACACCCTAATTTTTCTTGAACTTCTCAGCTTACAGAATTGTGGGAAATAAATGTCTGTTTAAGGAACTCCATCTGAGATACTTCATTACATTTTTATAGCAGTCCAAGCTATTAGCATATGTCATATTCCTCCAGTATAAAACCAGAGGGGCCTAAAAACACATGGGCTTGGCCTGGAAACCATCCAGGTGGCCTTTGGTCATCTCTCCAGTCTTGTTCCCAGTATTCCTACCTGCTTACTTCAGCATCCCAGCTTCTGGGTTGCCTTAGCTACCACGGCTGTTTGTCTCTGATCTTAGCATCACTACTTTTACAATCTGCAACTCCAACCCACCCCTACACACACCTGGCAACTTCTCAGTTCTTTAGGGCTTGGCTTAGCATTAACACCTAATAAAAGCCCTGGGTGATTTGACCAGTCCCCATTGTGTGCCCTGTGCATGCCTTCACCATACCAGGACCATTCTGAGGAGACTGGCTATTTTCTTGAGGGTCTAAAACTGTGTAAAATCCTTGCCTTGTGCATCTTCAAGCTGCTGACTCCTAGCACAGTACCACAGATGAGTGCAGTGTCTGAGATTTGAACATATAAATGAATTTTCAGATGGGACAGAGAATATTTTTAGGATTTGGAATTCATAGGAGATGTTTGTTGTCTTGTTAAAAGACCTTTAGGGAGAACAGTGGATGAAAAACTTGCCCTGTCCTATTTCAACTGTTTCTAGATACAGAGTTCATGACAAAGGAAGAAAGAAACCCAGATCTCACTCACCTCTCACTGACAGCAAGGTTCTGCTGCTTTAAATAGCCCAGGAAAGTGTTCAGGACCCAGCCAGTCACCTTTTTTGGCTCTGCCCTAGTTTCTTTTATCACATTTTGGAAGAACTCCAGTAGGCCAACTTCATTCTGTCAAAAAAACAAACAACAAAAACAAAATAGCACACATACACGTAACACACACACACGCACACATGCACACACACACACACACACACACACACACACACACACACACACCCCTCCACAAAAATGAAGATCAGCATTCTGAAGGCAATCAGAAACTGCTACCCTCTGCTGCCATAAGAAATCTACTTTGTGAAACACAGATGTCACCAGAACATTCTGCTCATTTTCAGCAAACAGAAAGCATTTTACTCTGCATCTATAGAGAGTATGTTTTTCAAAAGGAAGGAACATATTTGAGAATACCCTCACTGGGGACCTAAGGACACTGCTGCTTGCCACTCAGCCCCCAGCTTGAGCTGTCAGTGGTGAGCTGGACTCAGAACATTTGGCCTGAGGTGAATTTTTTTTTTTTTTTTTGATTTTTGGTCCTTTCTTCTACGAGAATTTCTGGTGACTGCTGGGAAAGAAGGTGACAAACAGAGCAAATAAGTAGGAATAATGAGGAAATTCCACCTCTAAAGAAATTAAAACTGGATCATAACCATCTGCTTTCATCTTCACATCATTCCAAGAGGCAGGTAATGGCTTTGGCACGCTTTCAAAGTAAGAACTTTGGTAGATGTGACCCAGTTAGACTAGGTTCACAGTCGTGAACCTCTGGCTTTCAGATCTTCTGAGAAGAGCTGATATAGATCTTATGTCATGGTTTGAAATGTGAGTTGTCCCCCACAGGTGTTTAAATCCTTAGTTGATGGTAGCATTGGGAAGGTCATGGAAACTTTTATAGGACCCCAAAATTGAGCTAATCCTACCTAGTGCTTTTTTTTTTTAAGAAAAATGAACATGTTTTACTCATAGGACAGGCAAAAACCTCCAAATGTAGCCAATATGTTTTCAAATAGATTTTCCTTACCTACTGAAATCCAAATCGAACTACACTGTCCTTGAATATTCCTCTTACATTTATCCTGCAGCTAGGCTCCAACTCCTGCCCCTTTCTTGGACTTCTTCATTAAACTAAATAACATTCTGGAACAATAAGATATCAGCAAGTAGCAAGACATACTAACACGAGTGCACTCAAAGTTCAGCTATTATAGAAGTAGTGATATATATACAGGCACAAACTACGAAACTGCAAGAGTAGAAATTCTGTAATAAAGAGCATCTTCATGCCCTTTGTAACAGAAAGATTCTCTGGTTACAAGCTTTCTGAATAATCCCATAAACATTTTGAATCTCCTTTCAAACCAATGCTGTTACTCTGCTCATATTAAACCAGGGCAAAAGGCCACATCAGCGGCTTTAGCTTGAATATAGATAAAGGCAGATCCAGGCACCATGAAGAGGAAGCACTACTTAACTTCCAGGAAGTCTTCAAACCTCTCCACTGATTCACAAATCACAGGGGAAGGAGAAAAATGCTAGGCAGCCAACTTCGGGCAGATTGAATTTCCTTTGTTCTCACTTGACAGGCTGGCCACTGGTAGAATGAGCTGTCAGAAGGAGACCTCTGTGCTTTGCCAAGGAAAGTTTTCAAAATCTACCTAGAAATACTGCACTTGGGCTCACAGGCATGACTGTGTGGCTGCATCGTGATGGATATCTACTCCTCTACCCTTGGGTGGTTTTGATATTGGATGGATAATGCATCTAGTCAGATTCTGTTTGTCTTCTCATGTCAGTGCTGTGATGGAGCCTCTCTGAGCTGGAACTGTACTTCACTAGGGATACAGGGTTTTGGTGCATGATCTAAAATGGGTGTGAAAGCCTGGATGGTGAGCTACAAGGAGTGAAGCTGAAAGAAGCTGTGCTGCTCCTGCTGCCCAAAGAATGATGGGTCAATCAGAGCACCGCAGGGGCTGCCTGCTCTGCTCTTAGGGAAGCCTCCTTCCCAGGGATGGATATGGGCACACATGCGTGTATACACACACACACACACACACACACACACACACACACACGCACGCACACAGAGTCTTATTTTCATAGTTTTCTCAGTTCTATAAAATTGGCAAATGCTAATAAGCTTGGCAAGATCTCACAAGTCTCTGATGAACACAGCCATCTGGTTTTTCGAGGAAAACAGTGGCCCAGTAATTCCCTTACATAAAAAGAGCAAAGGAGAAAAGTCACTGCATTAGGGGACCTTCAATATTATCCCTCAAAGCAATAAGCACAGATCTGTTCTACATATGGCAGAAGTGAAATCTGGCTACCTAGTGAGTCAGGTATCCTGGTGGACATGGTGCTAACTGCTCCCTTATAGATGATTGGATCAGCAAGGACAGTGGATCCTGTCTCACATACAGCATCAGGCAGTCTTACAGCACCATGACTGGGAAGCTTCTTTGCTACATCTCAATCAAATTTCTCAGAGCATTCAATTATGCCCAGATCCAGGTCAATTTCTTAGACTCTAGCAGGAATCCTCAATTTCTAATAGATTTGCCATTTGAAGAGTGCTGGTGTGAGACAAAGCACAGGGATCACCTTGTCTTTCCCTCACCTGCTCTGCAAGGAAGCCTCAGTGTACCCTTGCACAGGGCTCTGGAACGATCTGCACCTACACTGTTTTTCTGCATTCTACTTTCAGGGGCAGCGAAATGTTGTAAGACTGTTCAGCTGAAACAGGATGCAAGCTGACTTCTCAACTGTAGCTCTTGTTTCCAGCCATATATCCTGTGAAGCCAATACCAGCCCAGAAACAAGGCTGCACTGTATTTATAGGTATTACAAAACCTGATATAGACAGTTGCCCAGAGGCACTCAATGAAGAAAAGGGCCTGGAAAATACAGCTGAAGAACAGCTGCTTTTACAACAGGGCGTGTCCTGGCTGCCTTTGGGGACCTTGAATTAACAAGTTGAGCTGGTCAAGGACTCTCAAGAATATTTACTAAATATGGTATCCCCCTTACTCAAAAAGACATCTCAAGATCTCTAAAGGAAGTCTGGAACCTTAAATAGCATTAAACCCTATGATATTTTTCTGTATATATATATATTCCTATAGCAACAGTTGATCCATAAACTAGACATGGTAAGCAACTAACATCAAAACTGGACAAATACGATATAATATAATATATATATCATATAATATATATAAAAATGAAAGTGTTCTAACTTATGCACTGTTTATCTCTGCACTTTTCCAAGTATTACGGTTGATCCACATTTGATTGTACCTGAAACCTTCAGAACATGAATAAGGGGAGATTAGACTACTAAGTGGCAGGCAGTGTGGGGCTCATCAAAAGAACATATATTCCCAGCACTTGCATTATTTTATTTCATGTCTGCCATTGGTCAAAGATTCCTGATATAGTAAAGATCTCACAGAAGTCCTTCCCCATAGCAATCAGCTTAGAAACTAGAAGGAGCTTACTTTTTGCCTTTGCCAAGTACACCTAGGCTACATGGCTTGGTACACATCTGTTCATAGCCCAGGCCACCCAGGGTGCCAGAGGACAGAATTCCCCTGTGCCTCTGTTCTGCTTTCCCCTCCCCCCAGGGAAATCACTGGGAATTCGCCAAGACCCTGGCACTGCCCAGTTCTGAAGTGCCTTCTGGCAAAATGAGACAAATCCCATTCTGTTTCATTAGTTCTAACATCAAGTAGACTTATTATGCTCTAACTCTTCTAATATTCATTAAGTCAAGTGGTGGGTTTATAGCTAACTGGACAGCTCATACCTTCTGACACGAGTGGTAACTACCCAGGCCATGAATTGGCTGCACACTGAACAGCAGTGTCTTCAACTGGGCAAGGCTTTCACATGTTACCACACGAAGCACAACCCTCCAGGTGAAAGGGTGTGGGGACACAATACTGAGCAATTGTGCAGATGTGTAAAGGGCATATTAGTGGGGGATCTGTTGTACCTTCATTACACTAATGATTCTGGTCACTGTCATAAAGTGAGAAAAACAAAACTCAAACCCAACAATTTGTTGTTGATAGTTCTAAGAAAAACGTCCAATGCCAGTGGTAGGGATGGGGGTGAAGGAAGGAGACCTAAGACAATAATGGTTTTAAGCCAAAAAGAAGAAAGTACATAGCAAGATGAAGGACTGGAATGTTTAATGGGCAGGGGTTCCAGTCTGTAATGCGAAACGGTAGCTCTCTGAAAACTTCTAAAAGCAGAGAAGTAAAGCACGGAGCCAGAACTCTTCAGTGGAGATCAATGTAGCAGTGTGAGGCTACCCCGGAAAACAAGACTCTCATGTGGAGCGTCAGAAGGAACCCAGAGAATCCTTAACTATCACTGTCAGCTGCAAGCATATAAGGACCGACTGCGGCATCCAGGAACTCACTGTTATAAGACTTGTCCTTACTAGACCTGCATAATGCCTGATATACCAACATGCTCCCATAGACGGTGAGGAACTCAAGAGAGATAAGAACACACAGTGGAAACCTTAGAGACTAGAGCTAGTGGGGTGGCCTGAGGAGGGGCAACTTGGTATAGTACAGAGGCCTGAACCCCCATAGGAGTAGACAGTCAAAAGGAAACCAGGGGTCCATAGAAGTGGTCAGGCAGGAGAACGGGAGGGAATGGAATGGACTGTTGAAGAGAAGGATTTGGAAGAGATGGGGAATGGAAGGAAGCAGAGATTAGTACTCAATATGCTGGTAAAATAAAACAAACAAACAAAAATTTTAAAAAAGAAAAGGAAGCCAAAGTATATATTAAAGTACCACAGAGGCCTATCAGGTAGAGAAGTAACCTTTAAAAGTATTGTGAAGATTTTAAATGTGTGATTTGTAGTAATTCTTAAATTCTAAATGAAATACATTTTATACCTCCTTAAAAAAAAAAGAATATAAGGACCCACAGAATCTCTGAAAAGATACACATATACTAGGTCTTGCCAGAGATTTGTCCTATTTGAATGCTCACAATTCCCATCCCGGATTGTTCTCAGTAGAGTAGGGAGCCTCTAAAACCTGAGCACAACTCTGAACAATTTTACTTGTGCCATGTTCCCAGAAAAGCCAGGAAATACACAATATTCTAAGTTGAATCCAAGGCACCAGCTCTGTGCAAAGAGCCTTTAAACTAATGCAAAAATCATTTTGGTTCTCAGAGATGAATTCATTCTAGAAGAGAAGCTGAGGGAAATCAATTTGGGAACACAAATTCCCCTTGTATAATCAAAACAAAAAGAATTAAGGTAGTAAAAGTTGACAGCAAAATGGCAACAGAGACTGTGTCTGCAGGAATGGGACCCGCCAAGTATGCTGCCAAGAAATCAACTCTGGCTGTGGGTCACACTTTACGTAGTTCAAACCCAGAGAGAACCTGGGTTGCTTAACCAAAGCTTTCTGCTGCAGTTCAAAACAGCTCCGCCTGAAGCCTGAAATATTGTAGCTTATTTGCCCCCCCCAAAAGCAAATTACTCCACAAATAGGAAATCAGATTTCAGGAGGGGCTGGGGACTGAACCCTCTGGGGGTCCCAAGGCTGTTGCTAAGACTTCATTTGTCCTTGCACTTTTCCCTTAATGACTCTGAGACATTTACCAAACAGCTTGGAGCCCAAAGCATCTCCCTTCAAAGGCCCCGTGTCACTTGCACTGGACAGGAATGGAGCTGTGTTTGTACAGGGGTAGAGTTAGATGAATCTTTCCTATTCTACTATGCCAGAACAAAAGTTTGGTGATTTTTTTCCCCAGTGTACAGAGTAATTGCAAGAGCACCCTTAAGATGGCAAGCACCACATACAATTTATAAAATGAAGAATAAAATCAATTTCAAGAATTGCGTGGAGCTGAAATATGGCATGTAACTGTGTTGACCAAATGGATTTTCCTTCAGCAGTAGTTAGAAGGCAATACTTTGCACTTTGGTGAGTTTGGACGGTCTAAAACCAGTCAATATGAGTCCAGATGCTATTTCAGACTTCTAGCTTTAAAGCAGTGCTACATATGGGACATAAAGATATTTATCATGGGGGACCGTTTATGGGCAAAACAGACCATTTCTAGCTTACTAGAGAGCTAAAGTAAAATTCCTGCAAAACAACTCATTTAGCAAGCAACTGTGGTCATGAGAGCTATTTTTTCTATTTCTTTGTCCTTTGGAGACACTTTAACCTTTTCTATGATGTCAGAAACAGGATTATGGCTTTCAATGGAGAAGAACCAGCTGGAGAAAATGAAGTTGTTCAAATAAGATGACAAGTCTTCAGGGTGAATATACAGAGGCATACATGAATGGCAGTACAGATAGCTGACTGGTGAGGACTCACATAACACATATCACATTGTCCTCCAGGTTCACAGGGAGCCAGGCTGGATTTTTATACAATCAGACTTGCAAGGTTCCCATGGAGCTATGTTTGCATGTTGCCTGGTGTCAATGTTTTTCTTCCTGGCAACATATTTTTAGAGTCTGCCTGACTGTCTTTAGAGTTTTTTTTTAGATTCAATCAAGACTCTGCTGTGTCTACT
This sequence comes from Typhlomys cinereus, assembly GCA_023101885.1. NCBI lineage: Eukaryota > Metazoa > Chordata > Mammalia > Rodentia > Platacanthomyidae > Typhlomys > Typhlomys cinereus. The sequence goes on along the minus strand of JALPQD010000110.1, from coordinate 1,333,313 downwards.
ATCTTTGGGGTTCGAGTCACCCTCTTTTTTTTCTAGCTGGAAAGAGGAGATCTCTGGTTGCTCTTGCAGAACTCCTGAAGGTCAGAAGGGAAGAGCTGTAATAAAGCATACCTGTCCTAACATTGGTACTTTGACTGGTTGGACTATTCAGAAAGCATGAAGGGCCACATGCCAAACTGAAGTGTGTACTTTCAACATAGCACAGAACAGGATGGCAAGTGCAGCAAAACACCAATCATTGCTCCTCTACTGAAACCTCCCGACAGACTAGAGTCAAATCTTTCCACCTGTTGCTACTGTGCAGTGTCCTGTGAGCTTATTCAGGGAGAGTGATAAGAGGCACCAGGTAAAAATCAAGCCACAAGCCTTACAAACTGCCCTAGGCAGGGACTGTTCTCAATAACTGGACCGAAGCAGCCATATAGCTCCTATAGAGAGATTAAGGAAAGGAAACAAAAAAAAAAGATACTGCAGATGGCAGCTCATTCTACTTCTCTCTTACTTTTTTCCACTAGGAAAATGGGTGACTTATGCTTTTTATGGGAGTAGACTGATTTTTCACAAAATTTAGTGGCAGCACTTTATATTTATTTATAGGGTAATCCAACATATTCAAAATCAAGAATTACCAAAAGTTTTAATGTACTCTTACAGTACTTTAAGAAACAATTGTAGAACTGTATTAAGTGTCAGTATTAACAAACGTAAAGATGAAATTTTCTCTGCTAATGAAACAAAAGCAATCAAAACCAGCCATTGTCTGTAAATATATTTCCATTTGGCACAGTAGCATATTAGGTATGTAAGCAGAAGTCAGTCTGTGAGTTTTACTCCAGCACAGGTGTAGGAAAGTTCTTTGACCAAAATGGTTGCACATGAGGTAGCATCTAGAGTGGCCAAAGAGGGCTGTCATAAGCAAACAGCAAACTGTCTGCAAGCTGCTTTTCGATGTGCTGCCTATGCAAATAGTTATGATCTTTTGCGTTCCCTGAGTGCAATGTTTCCATGGAGAGCAGCCTGGGAAGACTCTACCAAAAAACGCACTAGCATATAATTGTAATAATTCTAAAAAATGTTCTTACATCCTCTGGCTCAAATATGGTCTTGCTATACTATCAGAAGCTCTCTTATTTTCTACAATCCTAATACTTGGATCTCAGCTCCTATATTTTTACTCCTTAATTCTTACAAATGAGATCAGAAAGTAAGGCAATTTGACATAAGACAGGAAAACATGGTTAGAAGAATAGCTTGAAGCCCTGGAGTAGCAAGTTATTTACATAATCAATAATATAGGTTTTCTTTTGGAAGGGGGTCTCCGGAGGTTCTAGGAGAAAACTCTAGATACAGAATAATAGCTTGTGAAAGCAGGCTGGAACACAAGAGGTTGAGAACAAGTGCCTTGAATCATGGCACAGCTGAAGGAGCCATGGAGGCCTTCTTGCCAAGAGATCAATGACACATGTATCACTTCATGATAAGCTGGAAGCTACCAAGAACAACAGTTCACCCAGAATTTTTGTGTGTAGTATGCTGGTATTAAATTCACTCATGCACTATCCATTCAGACAATGGAGACCTACTAAGTGCTTCATATGACAGTAGATGCTAAGGTACAATATTAAGAGTTCAAACAGTACACAAACTGGTGCTGCACAAGGAAATGACAAGCTAAATTAAAAATAAGTTAAATCCTTTAGTTTTCTTTGTGGAGAAGGCATGTTGTGGGGAGGGGCAGGTATACATATTGCTTAATTAAATAAGTATCCAAAGGCCTGGTCACTGAGTGGGAGTTCCCTGATGCATACCCCCACCACTGCTATTTATTTAATGAATACTCCTGGGCACTCTTTAAATTGAAAGATGGTTCATTAGATTTGTGCATCTGCCCTTCTCAGCAATCTGCTGTGTTTCTGATGAAGGCATGGAAAAACATGAACATATCATTTTCGGGAATGTTATGAGTAACTCAGCGTCAATGATTACAAAGTCATAAAGGGCTCAGGCTGCCTAATCTCAGGCAAACAATTTGTCTGAATAATTGTCTGCCTGCTCCTATATTCTATTCTCATTCACTTTAGAAATTTCAAGTCCTAAATCTTTCATGTTTAGAACTAATCACCAAATACATATCTGTCAATTATAAATGTTATCTTTTAAAGGTTCTGTGAAAATAAGTCTTTTCAAAAGGGGTCAAACATTTTCTTTTTGAGGCTCCCTTTTTCTAATGGAGTGGGTCCTAATCTCTATGCTTCCCTCCCCCATCTACCTACTACAATCTTCCCTGAGAGTTGGTGGCTATAGTGTCTGAGCAAAACAAACTCAAGGAAGGGGAAAGCTAATTAATCACATAACTTTGCCCTGCCTCCATACTTTGAGAGCTTTCTAGAAGAGTTAGTTTTCTCTCAACAGGGCAAACACTTATTCAAACACTATTCTTAACACTTATTCAAAAAACTACTTGGCACAGGAATGGAAACTAAACAGGACTATTAAGTATATAAATGCCTTGCCCTCACAGAACTGACATTTAGCAAGGTGAAGCAGATGCTGTCCCCAGGACTAAATGTGACTATCTATTGAATTACTTTCTAAAAGATGCATGCATTTTCAGACTTGAACAGAAATATCTGAGTTGTTGAGAGATTTTAAAAGGTTCTTTCTCTTTTCTTATGGAGAAGGCTGGCGCACGCGCGTACACACACACACACACACACACACACACACACACACACACACACGCTCACACAAAGACTTTTAGTGTATTTAGTGGACTTTTCTGGAAATCAGTCTGGAGCAAAGAAATGTGTAAGAAACCTGTGTGTGGAACAGTACTTGGCTTTTATCCAGTTGCTTAAAGCCCAATGAAGAGAAGGCATGTCTTTAAAGCCAGAGAGTCTTGGTCCTCACCTTCCCTCCCTTACATGATAATAAGTGCAGACCTACAATTCAGTATTTAGTTCAAATGGTAAAGGTGATGGGGGCGAGGGAAAAAGACAAAGACACAGATTTGTTGCATCAACCTCAAAAAAAATACACAAGTTGTGCGCACCCAGGTAAAGAAGTGCTCAGTAAGGGATGCAGACTGAGTAATTCCCAAGTTTGCTGACAAGCTCATGTGGTTGAACAGCAAAGACTAAAACAGTACCTACCTTTAAGATGCTGAACAAGATTTAGTAACTAAATTGCTTTGACTGAGTCAAGACAGGTGTGTGAACACAGTATAACGGTGGCCTGTGAGGCAGTAAGCCATTCTACCTACAGTATTAGAAAATCATAGATCATGTCTAATAATTATTGGCCAGAAAACAAAGAGTTCTCCTGTGAGAGGCTGTACTTATTTCTTAAAATAACTATAATATGGAGAATAAAAAGAACAATTCATTTAGTCAATAGCAGACTACTTCCTTCACTATGAACTATTAGATTGCTGTTAAGTATACAAATATATATAATAAATATACCTATTCCAACACCTATATATTTATTATTTATCACTGGTCATTTAAAATGCAAAAAACAATCCAGTTTCCATAGATCCTGCTGTTCTGTAAGATGATAGAAATAGCAAATGTTCAAGACCAGTCTTCGCTATGTGAAACCTTGTCTTAAAAAAATCCCAGCAAAATAACTCTCTACTTCCTCCTGCAGATGACTGTGACAGAATGCCTCTGTGCTGAGACTGTACCACTTATGTTACCATGACAAAGAAATCCACAAAGTCCTGAGTAGTTTTGAAAAGGATGGAAAATCCCTAAGCAGAACTCAACAATGTCAGATTCTCTAAGGGCCCAAGTGAGGCTAACTCAAGTCTCACAGGACTGAGATTCTAAGTCAGTTTTTGGCATTTGGTGCAGAACAAATGTTTTCTTCCACAACAGGCAAAACAACTGGTGGCTTTGGAGAATCTAACATGCTGCCAGCCTGTCACAGTTCAATATTGTTAGACATCAAGAAATCCTATACATTGACTTTCTTTTGTCCTGAGGACACATGGGAAAATACTCATCCATAACACTAGGAGTGGCTTCAAAGTCTCTGTGGTTGCTGTGAGCAGCTGCTCACTTCTACACTGGAGAATGTTTTCTCTTGTGATATTATGAGCAGCATGTGAACATGCACTGTAAAGGGCAGTCGGTGAAGTTACTATGTCTCATTCCTCTCGGAGGCTTCTATGTGGGGAAATATGCCAGTTCTCTAGTCAGTGATGCATACAGGAGTCCCTGTAGAATGTCACCCAGTCTGCTGGCCTGCATTCATTTCTAGTCTGGTCTGCACCTACCAGTATTGTGAAACTGTGCTCAGGCAGCATTCCGTACTGCTGGATGAGCCGCTCTCGAGTCTCACTGGGGAGCTCAGGCAGCATGTCCCGAATCTGGTCAATATTGACCACCTGCTGAGAGTCTGCACCTTCCGGCAGAGATGTGGTATCGTAGAGTATCAGGGGAGGTAGGTTGGGCTCTGGCATAAACCTAGAAAAAGAAAGAAATTAGGACCTGACTCTGGGCATCTGGATTAGTCACAAGCACAAATCTAACATTGATAGGAATGTTGTGTTGAGGTACTATGTGCTCTCAAATGTTTTTGAATGTTCTGACACCCAGAATAGGCAAACCAACTACTCACCACACCTACAACGTCATGATGGGAGGAAGAGTAACATAGGCTGAGCCATACTCTGATTTAGTGGGTGAGTGTAAAAAGGGACTAGAAACAGTGAGACCAAGTGAGGACAATTGACTTATTAGGAAAAAAAAAGAATTTCTTTCTACTTAAACATTTCTATTTTTAGCAGAACTTGTACAATACACAAAAAATTAAAAGGAGAGGCAAAATTTTTTGTTCTTTAAAAGTAGAAAAATGGAATGGATTTTTACTAAATAAAATGTAAAACCTAATGGAGAGGAAAGAGTTTTGTTTAGGACATTAGTAGGGCAGTGAAATGATTTTGTATCATATTGCAATAGTGGGTGCTTGTGGTTACATGTATATAAAAACCCACAGAATATACAACATAGTGAGTGAATCCCAATGTGAAGTATGGATTTTAGTAAATACCAATACTGATTATCTTTCTAACAGGCCACACTGCTGTAAGAGATTAGAAACAGGAACCTGTGAGGAGGGCAGGAAGAAGTACATGAGAACTCTACTTCTCACTGAAAACCACCCTAAAAAAACAAAGTTTTTAAAGATATCCTGGCTATCCCACTGCATAAAATCTTATGAAGCAACCGTTCTTTGTTCCATTCCAGAACTAATGTTTTCTCTTTACTCATAAGCGCTAAAGGACTTATGTGAAAGAAGGGTATATTGAAAAAGGAACTGGATTAGAAGTGCAAATAACTAATCAATGCAGTCAGATCTCTGCCATAAATCCATCTGACTACTGAAGACAAGAGAAAACCCAAAGGGAGGCCTCTTAAAACCTACTGCTGTCGAACTTAAGGGAGCTAGCAGAAGCCACTAGCAGAGTTGAAAGGCAAATTCCACTGTCAGTAGGAAAGCAACATAAGTAACGCTGGAGAAGAAGGAAGGTTCTTGGGGAAAACAGTTGGCACTAGAAGATGAGTGATTAAAATAATCTTGGCCTCGATAAGCACAAGCAGGAGTATGGGGGTGAAGATATCCTATGCCTCACAAGGGAAAGGTGGGATAATTCCAACAACATTATTACTTAAAAGTTCCATTTTTGAAATCTGCTAAACTCTATGTGAAAAAGTAAAGCTTCATTTTATCTTAAGTCTATCATTATTTACTTTATTTCTAGATCTCATATTAAATAAATCTTTCCTCTTTCCCTTCCTCCTTTTCTGTGTGGGGATGGAGCCTAGGAACAGCTACATGATAGGCAAGTACTCTACCACTGAACTGTGAGCACCCAACTTGTTCAGCTTGTCAACGAATAGCAACACCTAATGCTTGAAGAGAACTTCTTATTGACAGAGCCATTTGTTTTTTCACATCCTCCTAAGGAACTTTAGTGTACCGCAGAATTTACTACTGAATGCAAGATTAGGCCAATTTTCACCTGTTGTCCTTTTATCTGAACTTTAGCAACAATCTTGATTCAGAAGCAGGTATCTTCTAGCAGTTGAATTCCATCCAATGAGGAGCTCTATGACTACCAAAGTTATTTCTCCCAGCACACACATAAAATAAAATAAGAAGTCTTAATTGCCATCATCTTTCAACAAGTTGTTCCTATAAGTTCTCCAGGATCGTTAGGCTGGTTTTCAAATGGACCTGAAACATTCCTCTAGATCTATAATGGAGCACGAGGAGTGATTACCTGTAGTCTTGTTTTCCTTCTTTGTCTCTCATTGGCACTGTGCACCTACAATAGTTAAATAAGAATAGTAAGTCCAAATTGCATGCAACATTGGTTAGACTACATATATAGAGAGGTTACTATGGTATGGACATCAAATGTCCTTCTAAGATCATGCATTAAAGGATCAGTCCCCTGTTTGGTTCTTTTTAGAAGAGGTAAAACTTTAAGAGATGGGGCTTACTTAGAGGGCTCTATGTCATTAGAGTATCACCTACAAGACCTCTCTCTCTCTTGTATTCCCTGGCTATGTTACTCTTTTCACTATTCTTACCAAATGCCTAGCAGAAACAACTTAAGGGGAAAATGGTTATTTTAGCTTAACGCTTCATTGTGGGGAGGGCATGGCAGAACAGAGCGATTAACATCATAGCACATAGGAAGCAGAGAAAAGGGAATATGGGGGTTGGGGCAGTGTAAGATATGGCCCTGAGGATACACGCCTAGTGACCTACTTCCTCCCACTATGCCTTACTGCAAATAATGCCATCTTATCATTAGTCCATAAGAAATTAGTCGCGGAACACTCTCATAGTTTCTGGAAACACTAGCAGACACACCCAGAAGCACTCCTCACTAATCCAATCAAGTTGGCAATCAAGATTGACCATGGCACTGGTAATGAAGTGAGGGTTCTGCTTGGTCATGCACCCCAGCTAGGATGCATTGCTAACAGGCCCAACTATTCATGGGCTGAAACCTCAGAAACTGAAAGCCAAAACAATCTTTTTCTCTTTATAAGCTAAATATCTATGATATTTGCTACAATAAGAGAAAGCTGCCTGATGGAGGATTTTCCTGAACAATAATACCTAGACAAATGTTAACTTGTCCATCTTCCATAGAGACACTTACATAAATCTATTAAAATGTAACAAAACATAATCAGTAAGTGTCGTATCCCTGAGCTATACCCCAGCCAATAATTCTAGCTTTTATTCAGCTTTCAAACTCTAGGCTCTTGATCTTTCTTCATTATTTTGCTTAAAGTACAAAGTCCTCTAAATTCAGATTTGGAAAATTAAGAATCCAGGCTATCTAAACATAAAAAGATATCCCTAAAACCAGGCTTTCCTATTCCCAGCTTAAGCTGGTAGAAGTTTGATAGATTATTTAAGGAATTAAAATTGGCCACAAAGTAGGCAAGCTAGGAACAAAGGAGGGTCTAGGACCCAAGTGCAAGTACTTTTTTCTTTATGTTAAGAGTGGGGCAGAGCAAATTTCATTTCTATAGGGTACAGAGGCCTTTGTTTTTTCACTATTACAGAGAGGCTAAGAACCTTCATCACATGACTGGTCACATGACTGAAGCCAAACTTCCTATGTCCCATCTGGCTGTAGTTCATGTGCTTATCAATACAAACTCACCCCAGCTTGTAATCAAATGAACGAGTTTCATTCAGAATTTCACCTCCATTCTCAAGTTCATTGATTTGCCTCTGAATTTCATAGTCTATGAAGAAAACAGAAAATTAGTATACTCTGATTATACCTTGCATCTATTCAGGCAGCAATTAGACACTTTCCTCAGTCTACAAGTAAAAAACATAATCAAGAAAGACAGATTGCTTGTAATGATCCTTCCCTTGTAGACTGCATTTTCTTCTTATTACTGGAAAAAGCTTTAAGAAGTCAGTCAGTCTCTCTCTCTCTTTCTAGAAGTCTGATTCAGAGAGATTAACAATTTTGTACAGATTATACAACTTGGAAGAAGTAGGGTTAGGGTTAATAAGTCTAGTAACTGTAGATCCAGGATTATGGTCTATCAGAAGTTCTTGTCCTAGAGATGGAGCATAAGAAATCCCAAAATTACATGTAAATTAGATGCAAACATACATTTTAGAGAAAGGGTCCACAATTTTCATTCTGTTTTCAAAGGGATCTGTTATCCTCAATGATTAAGAACCTCTGCTCCATGACATGCACTCTCACCATCAAACAGAACAGACAGGCTACGGCAACCTAATCATAACCACTGCTAAGTTCCTTGATGAAAGGAAGCCCTCTCCTTAACTCCCCTTCCTACCAGGCACCACCATCCTTGCTCAGATCCAAATCCTTTGATCTGAGCTGTTAGGCAGCAGCAACATCAAACCAGTCCATTTCTGTTCTTCTCTCCCATTCTGACGCTCTCTGACAAGAAATGATGGCTCTAAGGCTCAATCAAATTACAAAGCCTGCTGGGAAAATCACAAGCTTGGAGAACTGGGCCCCTGGTGGCAAAGCTTCAGTTCTGTTGATCTGTCTGACCACGAGGAAATTTTCACAGATTGTTCATACAAAGGACACTTCATATAACAAACAGGTTAGGTACAGTCAAAAACATGCCAAGGGCTCCTCTATAAATCATTACAGACAAATTTTAAAATTTGGTTGCCTGTTTTTTGTTTAGGTGTTTATTCCACCACTGAACCCCTTAGGTTAATGTGTCCCCAGCACACTGCCATGTCCATGGTGAAGTGAAACTTTCCTCCACTTGTTCCAAGTGTCCCTGCAACAAACTTAAGTTACAAGCATGAGTTTCCCTGACATATCTTTGATCACTCCGGAAAAGAGGACTGTGTCCTCTTTTAGAGACCACCCAACCCTATTCCCATCGTCCCACATTATCCCTTGAATAATTTTAATGTCTTTTGCCTAAAAAGATGAATCTATAGAGTGGTCACTAAGGTTGGTTAATCATCTCAGGTTTTGGGGCAGAAAGATTTTTACAAACACCAGAATAATCTGTTCTGTACCATTTTTGACTTTTCTCGACAGGACCCAGAACATTACTAAACATTTTGGCCACAGGAATGCAAGGCAGCTTGTTGTCTTACCCTCTGTGTTCTCTTGAAATGAAACTTCCAAGTCACTCCTTTTCTTTCTAGGAAGCTACTTTAACTAAACTTTAAGTTTTCGAGAGGTCTCACCTTCAGGTCAGTCTTCAGCTTCTATGGGCCTGCCCATACAGCTAACTTGTATGTACAGCTAATCAACAGTGAAATGCCCATGGTATGTGCTCTAGGAAGACCAACCTAACTGCACAGGTGTATGCAATCTATTTGCTGAAAATGGTAAAAAGCAAAAGAACATATTGACTAAGTAGAACCCTGAGGAATAAACTGGACTTTATAAGAAATGTGATACATGGTAGAACACAGCCACAGTATGTTGTGATTCCTCCCAAAGGAGGTACAGGCTATTTTACCTTCCCTTAATTTGTTTGGATTCAAGTTGCTTTGTTTTCCATCTGATTTGAATAAACTGTGTTAAAAGTGACATTGAGTAAGTTGAGCTGAGAACTCAGGTGACTTTGAGGATCCATTCTCATATCCTCCTCAAGTCCTTCATTCCTAGCTCAGGCTAGGTGAATGAAGGACTCAAGACCACACAGATGGAGAAGCCTTGTGGACACTCCACACCAAGGGCCTCACATCTGAGACCTTCTCAGGCCTTTTCTTCCACTGACCTGCCAGTTTCCCACAAAGCAGGAATGAACAGGAATAGAACCAGCAGCCCACCACCCCAGTCTATAGAATTGTGAAAACCAAAGAGGTCACTGCAGGAACCATTAGACTTACAGTTACAACAACAGTAACTGATACAAAGAAGATAGCAGGAATAACAGCTGACATTCACCTATGGCTTTGGCCAAGAACCTGATGCTATTCAGATTCTTCACTTCAGTCCTGATACCCAGAGGTTCCCCAGGGTGATGCACAGATATATTGGCGTCCACTCTCAACTGGCCCTCTGGAAGGAAAGAACAAAAGCAACACTGTTAAAATCTCGGAGGCAGTATGATCTTCATAGGGTGGGTGGATGTCAAGATAGGCAGCACCTAATTTGACTTTCTCTGTAGTTGTAGCAACCTATCTTTAGAGGCCACAGCTTGTTCCTTGGTTCACTCATGTGTCAGTCAAGACCAGTCAGGAGTCTTGAGACACCTGAAATGTGTGCATATTTATGTGTATGTGTAAATGTGTATATAGTGTACACATAAGTGAGATTTTTGGATACACTCCTGGAAGAATCTAGTTATTTTGTTTTAAACACAAACAACAATATTTACTGAAATAGAGATCTACTCTGTAGTTTTATTTGATAGATTTTTTTTTTTTCAAAAGTATCAGAGCTGGGTTTTAGGGTAAGCTTCAAAAATGATTCCATGAAATCCTCTAGCACTTTCCTATGGAATGGGGGAGGGATTTTTAAGATTTATAAGAAAGTCCTTAAGAGTTCACAGCTCAAGGACATAAGCTGAAACCTAAGCTATCTCTCTTCCTTTCTCAGGTACTGTAAGAATTTTCCTTCCATGAGTCTGAAGCTTTCCTGCTCATCGGAGGACGGCAGCAGCACAAAGGCTGCCGTGTGCTGTTGTAAAGTGGGGGGCATCAGTGCTAGGATGAAGAGCTTCAAGCCCTTCCTTACAGGACCGTTTCTGTCCCTGAAAGCTCCTCAGCTTAGGAACCACAGTCCTAAAGAAGCAGGTGGAGAGGACAAAAGGCGTCTGAGGAAGACAAGGAGGCAAAAATCCCAAGGCAAACAGCAATAAAGACAAGAAATAATCACTTTTGCACCTTACAAAGTAAAGCTCAAATTCTGTTCTCCAATTTCACTTGTAATACTTAGAACAGGATGAGAAGACAAAACTGTTGAATTTTATTTCTCTAGATAGTATATAACTGTGCCCTATCTATCTATCTATCTATCTATCTATCTATCTACCTATCTATCTATCTATCTATCAAGACACTATGAAGCCATGGCTGTCCCTAAATCAACATACCTTCTACTCAGCCTTCCAAGTAGCTGGGAGTACAGGTATGTGTCACTGTGCCTTGCTCCTTTGTGGATTTTCAAGTTAAAAAGTACTCTGTTGAGGATGGGCTGAATAAATTCATTTTCCAAAGTTTGACAACGAAAGTGTATTCAAATAATAAAAGCACAATAATTCCCAGCCAAGAAACGGAAAGCCTTGAATGGGCTCTCTGCTACTCTCCACCCGCTCAGCTGTGGATGAACATGGATGAACTGCCGCCCCTTCTTTCTCTCAGCCCTTCAGGCAATGGTAAGAGCTGCCCTACTCTGTGGCTCGAAAGGTCTGATAAGAGCTTAGTGGTGATTCTATACTGCCAGCACTGATTTTTCAACATTTGCACAAAAGAACTGCTGCCACTTGTTTTAAAACAGCTTTGATCAAGTCATACTTTTCTGAGTCCTGAGAAGTCCCACTCATTTAGGAACTTTGTTTTTCTCTTCCACTGTTTTGCTTTCTTTGCCCCTTACATCCAAACTGTCAATTAGAGCCTCAAGTCTTCCCTCAAGAGACATCCAGCCAATTGGCTACTCCTTTCCCTCCTGCTGCCACCTTTTCTTGAGGTTTTCAACTTGGGGCCAGTTACAGACCACACCCTACCCCAATACAGCAATGCCTTTGTCTAGTGACTGATGATGAGGCTACGACTTTCTCTTTTTTCAATATTTTATTTGTTTATTTATTTGTGTGTGTTTGTGTGCGTGTGTGTGTGTTCATCAGAGGGCACTGTATGTCCCTGTGGAGGACCAAGGGTGACTTCAGGAATCATCCTGGATTGCTTCTGTCCCCTTTTTGCTTGGCTCTGGGATTTCCCAGGCTTCCCCCACCAGGGCTGGAAGTGGAGGCCTGCCGCCATCCCCATCCCCTCCCCTCCCCCCGCCCAGCATTTTTTTACGTGGGTCCTAGGATCCAAACTCAGGACCTTGTGAGACAGTTTTAAACCCTGAGCCATGTCTCCTTCCCTCCCTCCCTTCCTTCCTTCTTTCTTTTTTTTTTTTTTTCCCCAGTTTGGTGGTTTCCTCTTCATTGATGTGCTTCCTACCTTCCTCCTACAATTTCAAGTCCCTTCCATCTACCCTCAAAAAGGAACGTAACATGAAAGGGATTGTGGGGTTCTCAGCCTCTTGGGCAATTAGAAAGGGAAAAGAAACCAAACAATCACTGAATGTGACAGATATTGACAATCAAGAAGTCTAAAGCAGAGTGAGAAGAGTGGACAAAGAAGAGGGAAGAAGGGGAGGTATAAGAGGCTATCTCTGCCATTACCCCCCCTACTAGGAGGGGCTGTAGAGAAACCCTCAAACGTTAAGTGCAGGTCCTGGAGAAAGGAGATGGTGTTTGAGCCGGAAGGAGAAGGTGGAGGTTAAGGAAGGGGCGTCGGCTCTCTTTGTAGAATGGAACCCCCCACCTCAGGGACAGCAGCTTCGCAGACCGTAGACACTTTTTTATCGCTGTGGGCAATGCATATTTAAAAAAATGTATTTTATTTACTTGAAGGAGAGAGGAAGGAAAGAAGGAGGGAGGGAAGAAGAGAGAAAGAGAGAGAGAGAGAGAACCACTCATGCATGCCATGGTGCTCAAGTGGAGGTCAATAACTTTCCTCCCATCAGGTGGGCTTCCTGGAATTGAACTCAGGTCTCCAGGTTCCACTGAGCTATTTTGCCTGCCCTGTGGCTGTGACTTTCATACTGACTAGGTGTAGCTTTCATCATCCACTGTTTACCAGGGAACAAGCAGCCCTGCTGGCTCATCCTGTCTCTTTTGTTCAGCGTTCAAGAGCTCTCCTCTGATCTTGGGTAAAGTGATCAATATTTTCCCACTACTCATCCCCTCCCATCAGGGAAGCTCCTTGCACTTAACTTTGCCTAGTCCACTGGCACTTCCTTTTTGGGGGGAGGCAGGCTGAGACAGGGTCTCATGTAGTTCAGGCTGGCCTCCAGCTCATTGTATAGCTGAAGCTGGCCTTCGAATCTGGATCCTCCTGCCTTCAGCCTCCCGAATGCTGTGACTGCAGGTGCTTACCTCCTTGCCCGGCTTCCCAGACACTATCATTGTTATTAATGTTCTAATCATCTGCCTTCTGCTCAACCGACGAGTTCTTACTCTTACGAGTTCTTATGTAAGTGTTCTCCTTTCTCCCAGATACCCTCATCAGGAAGTGAGCCATTCTGCAGAGTTCCTCCAGGAATACACAAAACGGATGCCAAAAAGCTGAGCAGGTGACTAGTGTCTACTATGATCTGTGCTCACCAGGACCAGAAGGGAGGGGCCCCAGATTTTAAGTCCCCATTTGTCCTCTCACGGACATGGTTCTTTCACTTATCCCCTCTCTCCCACACTAGTGGTTAATCTCTTTTTGGGAATTCCCTCTTATATGTACACATATAATGGTATTTCTCATTAAGAAAACAAACAAAGCCTCAAAACCTATTCCCTTGAGCCCTGTTTTCACTCCATCAGTCATACAGCTGTTTCTCTGATTTCTTTCTCAACAAATTCTCTCAGGCAAATTTGTTTGTGCTCACAAGGTCTTACCTCCCATTTACTTGTAAACCCACTTCAGCATGACTTCTGTTCCCCTATCTCCAAAAATGCCACCATCAGAGGTACCAACAACTCCTGACAGCCAAATCCAATAAGGGCGGGACATGTTTTGTTTTCACCTTATTGGACTGTGACTTATTAAATAATCCTTCCTCCAAACCTCCACTCCCCCTTTAAAAAAAAGCACCCAATTTTATTAAATGTTCACATTATTTCTTGCTACTTTCAACGTTCACTTAATTTGCTGGTATCCTCTTTCTTGTGAAACCTCAGTAGTTTCTTTAGACTGGTATACGGTTTTCTCTCCTTAGCCCTGATATTTCCTATGAGCCCTACTCTAACCTTCACAAGCATTGCAATTTCCAAATCTGAACTTTGACTTGCCCTTCACAAAGACATTCTTGTAGTCATGTCTAAACATTAGCAAATACTACCAGCTAGCTCTTCAAAGTTTCTTGAACACATCCTTGGCTTCCTTCCATCTCTGATCTTCATGGCAACCCATTACGAACCCTCTTGCTCCTAAGAACCACCGTGAATTCACCAGTCTCTTCATCACTGCTGCACCAGCAGTGAGAAGAGATTGCTTTCCCCTCAAGTGCCTCACGGCAGGCTGTTTCTCTTTAGTTGCAGAGCAGTGACAATGGTTTTCAAAAATATCAATCAGACTCACTTAAAATTAAAACATTATATTCTCACACTCAAAATCCTTTTACTGACTTCTGCCACTACCTAAGCTGTCCCCTGCCTAACTTTCTGGTTTTCTCTAGTGTCACTGCTCCGGGCACTTTCCCTATAAGTGTCCTCTGTCGCCTTGGTTACCTTGGTGCACTTTCTGAACTCCTTTCCAGCATAGGCCTTTTGCCTCAGCTGTTTCCTGGAATGCTTATCACCCAACTCTGTGCTGGCTGGAGTCCTGAATCATTCTTTTGGTCTTAATTAAATGTCACTTCCTCTAAGGGGCTTTAAGAAGCAGTACTGTCACCTTCCAAGTTATTCTGAATCATTGCACTTCTATTATTTCCTTGAAACACTTATCATAATTATTGTTTGTTATGTGTTTGCCTCCCTCAAGAGTGTAAGCTAGTTTTTAAGAGCTAGAGCTGTGTTTGACCATTGTGACCATTCAATGAGTGAAACCTTATTGAATAATGGCTCCCAACTCACTAGTGCTTCCCTGAGCAATGGGCAAGCACACTGGTTTCTATCTCATAGCAAGCTGCAGGAAAATTCTAAAATTCTGTCTGAATAAGACTACTCTACAGTTGGAATAACTGAAAGGCCCATTAGGCTCAAAGGGAAACTTCTAGAATATGCCAGGTTCTATACAACCAAATCTCAATACTTGGGAGATAACTTTTTTCTTTTTCTTTTTTTTTTTTTTTTAACTCAGGGAACCCTGAATTACTTAAAAAATGAAACCATCTCTCACAATTTAGAACTCTAATTTGGAAGAGGAATAAAAGCATGAATTTTAGTCTTTCTCAGAGAAGACTATACTACATAAATGTCTGTGAGGAATCATTTAGTATCCTGCCGTGTTGAAAGAGAGTTCGCTATCCTAGATTCGAATATAGTATCAAACATTAACAAAAGACACTCTACCCAGCGAAGACAAATGCCTTTTAAACAAATTAAGTGAAATTGCCTCAAGTGCAGGAAAGCCTTATCAGTTAGCTTTCCTCCATGCATTCTGTCCCACTGAGGGAGGGCCTTCATCTACACATGAGAATGCTATCAAGCTCAATTTCTAACTTCTAGAAGCAGAGATTTGTAACCACTAAACTAAAGAACTATACCACTGAGCACAGTGATAGAGTGCAGGGACGCATTTCTTTCTAAAGCACATTCACACAACAGAAATATAACACTGGGAGAGAAAACTGTTTCTGCAAACAGCAGGACCCGGAGGCTCGGGGAGGAAGGTCTGTCTGTCAAATCATTTCATTCGAGTTGCTGAACACTTTCCAAAACTTAAATGAAAAAACTTAGAGGAAAAAAGTGATCATAAAAACTTTTCTTTATGGGTGTGCTAGGATTCAACTTAGGTCTGTCACATGTCAGAGAAGTGGTCTATCACGGAGTTACACCCCTACCAAAAAGTGACCAAATTTTACCAAATTTCATAAAATATATTCATCCAAATGAGTGGTGACTCCACAAACACAATCCTACTTATCACTGTTGATGGAAACATGTGACATCTCTCCAGCTTCAACTTCTTGCCAGGCCTTCTGCCATTTTCTATCCATTGCTATAATCATTCTCCACAATACAAACTTTAGTGACAAAGCCACCCGGGGAATTCAGATTTCTCCCACATCAGTTAACACTGATTGATGGCTCTGGGCTTTCTTTCCCTTTCTGTTTTTTCATTGATATATCTATATATAAATGCTTGGGGATGACTGTTCTAACTGTGGAAGATAAGACTCAAAGAAATAAGCAACCTTCCCAGAATTCTGCTGCTAAAAGTCACAGGCCTGGAGTTTTATCCACCTCTAGGCTCTCTGTCTTCAGCACTAACGCTTCGCTTCACATGCCTCTGAAGAGGCATCTATGGCAGGACACTGTATGGCCACCATGAGGAGTGTGCTGCCATGCTTAATAAGAAGAGTCACACCTGAGCTCAGTCCCTACGCAGGCTCTGTAGTGAGCTTTGGACAAGTAATGTGACCTGTGAGCCTAAGTTTCCTTACTTGTTAACAGGAATACCACCACCTCTCCACATATTGCAATGTTTAAATGATATGGCGAGGCATTTTAATGAGGGCATACTAAATATTCAAACTAATAGGTATTATTTTTGAAGTACTTAGCACATCTACTTCTATACACGCTCAGCTCAACATCCTTCTGTAAATGCCTTGGAACCTGGGCTATTAGCAGAGCTATCTGGATCTCACTAAATGGCAGTCCACAGCAAATTCATGCTTCATTCCAAAAGCAAAGCCCAGTACCCTCCAGTGCCCCCTATTCATCATGGCCCTTGGTTCCAGGATGTAGTCTCTAGAATTGAGTAGTCCTATGGTGGTGGGACGGAAGAAGCAAAGGCATTGTGGCTGAGAAATTGCTAATACAAGGCAAAGACAGCCTCCTGAAGCCTCCAAGCAGCCTTCAACTCCCCACAGCATTTTAGAACAACCTGAGCTACTTGGCTGATGTGCTAGAAGCAAAGCTGCTGGATTTGTGTTTAAAAGAAACACAAAGTGTCACAACGAATGAGATTTAATGAACACTCTCAGCTGCCACTGACTCATGAGTTCTTGCCATTATGGTTTATCTATTGGCAAGGACCCATATGGGATGATTTCTCAGCTAACAGGTGGCCTATTTATTATTCCATAGGGTTTGCAGGAATCACAGTGATTTTTGAAGAATATCCAAAAACTTTTTTAAAGTAATAGAGAATCAATGTTTAGCACACTAATAGATATCCATCCTACCTGCCTATATTTCATTTATGCTCTGTGGGTTAAAAAAAAAACAGCATGAATGTAAAAGGAAAATGGAGAATTCTCTTCCTTTAACACAGTTTCATTTCTATTGAGAGAACCTTTACAAGGTTTATTATAAAGGCTAACTAACATTTACACCACTCAAACTCATGTGTCTTTAGCTTACAGAAGATGCTGGAAAATAAGCAAACTGGGTCTTCAGGTTGAACTTGTATCAGAGCTCTGATGTTACAATTTATTGCTTGTAGGACCAAGAGGAGAGTTAGGCATACACAATAAAGGACTCTCTGGGAATTGGGGGGGAGGTACTGGGAGATGGGGAGGGAGGGAGGGGGAGCAGGGGATTCGGGGGGGAGGAGGAGGGGGGAGGGAACTGGTCTACCTATTAAGTTTGTATGAGCGGAAATAATAATAAAAATGTTATAAAAAACCAATTTATTGCTTGTAAGATATCCTATATGATAAACCTTCACATTAAAAACTCAAAAGGCCCTGTATGAGCTGGAAAGATGGCTCAGGGGTTAAGCAGAAGGTCCTGAGTTTGGATCCCAGGTCCCATGCAAAAATGCCAGGTGGAAGGAGCAGCACCTGCACTTCTGGCCTTGGTGGGTGGAGCCTAGGAAATCCCAGAGTGAAGCAAGGAAGAAGTAAAAGCAATCCAAGATGATTCCTTGGTCCTCCACAAGGACACAGTGCCTTCTGATACACACACACACACCTCAAACAAATAAACAAACAAAAAGGCCCCATGCAACATAAGAAAATCTTATGACATAGTAAGGGTGCTAACAGTCCTATGCACTGCAAGAAGATGGACATTGCTGTTGATGGTACTGGGCGCCCACTGTGACCATACTATACATGCTATGGAAACACACGACAGTAAGTGCAGAGCTTACATTCTGTCAGGGAGGGCTCTAAGGATAGTGAAAAGTCTTATACATACTCTGGAAACAGAAAACAGGAAGACAACATAGAAGTGATTAACCATTAGAGATGTAAGGAAAGGAAAAGGCCATGGAAAGGAAGTCACAAAGATAATTTAACTAGGGCAGTGATTTTTTTTTTTAAATAATGTGTTTCATTATGATTTTGTCATACATGTATATACTGTATATTAATCCTATTCTAAGCTCAAAAGCACAAGGGTTTATTTGTTTGAATATAACAATATTCTCAGGACAAAGTTTTACATATTTTTTGCAGTTCTGGGAATTGAATCTAGTACTTCACACATGGCAGGCAAATGTTCTATTACTGAAATATAGGTCTGGATCTTTGTCATCATAATTGTGTCTTTCAGCAATAATCTAGCTTTACCTGAACATGTATAAAGTTATTTTAATTGTATAATTTTATGGGACACAGTATGATATTTGATACTTATATATAGTGTATATAGTGTATGTACTCATCAAATGTGCATATACACACAGACACACACACTGGTGTATAATCAAATCAGAGTAGCTCCCATTTTGTGATGGATGAAAGAGAAACAGATCTCCCTAAGGCAGCAACTACGCAGAACTTACAAATTATGAATTACTCTTCATGAAGTGTTCTCTTTCTGAAAAAGATTAAATTGAACACATTTTTTTAAATCCTCGCAACTTTGATTTAACAAGCTAGGAAAAGGTGTGTTGAACGTACTTTTATTTTTATTTTGGAGTCCAAGGAAAACCCTAAAAAAAAAAAATCCTAAGAAGGGTACAATAGGCTAAATCTAGGATGTGTCAGGAAGCACAGACAGAGAGAGGGTACATAGGAGGGGCCCTTCACTGAGGCTTCTACCTGCCATGTTCGCCTGGCTGGTTCCCAGGGCTTGAAGGATCAGCTGCAGCTCCCTGACAACTGTGGCAGCCTCTTCTCCACAACACAGGTCGGGCTCCATGACCACTTCCAGAAGGCCAACTCCTACCAAAGAAAGGTGGGTCAGCCCGACTCTGGCTTGACAGCCTCGTCAGCTGAGAAAGTAACCAGAAAGATTAAGAAACCTCACATTAATGAAGGACCCTTGGGATAGTTCCAGCCTTGAAATTGTTTCTCTTTCTCCCCCATTTTTTTGATTTTTAACTCTGGGTTCGTTTCTTTTAATGTCTGCTTAAGGATATCCAGCTGTGAGGCCGTGACAAGGTGGCTTAGTCTAGTCTGATTTTAGGAGTGAGTAATTGGCAAGCCCAGCAGTGAGCATAGTTCAGGCCATGCTCTCTCATCAGCTCTGCCAATATCAACATGGATGTTGTGATCTTTGTCAGTCAGGCTCAACTGGTTTGGGAAAAGTTTAGAAGAGGAGAGAGGTGACACCCAAGAGAGGAGGAGTCTTGAAGAAGAAGGACAGACGTGTCCAGCCTACCTGCCCGGTTTAGATCAATGAGTGTCTGGGACCTCAGGTCATCGTGGAGGCTTTTGCCACTGTCTTGCTCCAACTGGATCTGCTTGATCCTCACAGTCTTGGTGACCACTTGACCCGACCTCTTCCCTGTACTGATGCCGTATGTCAAATTCCCATTGGCGGCAATTGGGAGCCTCTGTTGGGTAATCTGGTAGCCTGCCTGCTCTCAAACAAACATGGAATATATAAGTCACAAGTTCAAAGCTGAAAGGTGAATCCAGTTCACTTTTAATATCACATCATAAAGGCTTACAGGAATCATAAAGGCTTATAGGAAACAAAAGTAATCATAAAGAAAAAAGGAGACAAAAATTAGTTCATGCATTGCTCCCATCATTTAGTTTAGTTTCTTCTGGTTTTTCCCATCACCTCCTTACCTGTTGTTCAAAGCCCCTCGCCCCCAATAATGATGCAATTAATAATACAAATCCTATCTTTGGTACTCAATACCATTTTTGGGAATAACAATAATCTCATTGTCCGGGAGCCCCCTAAGAGAAGAATTTATTGTTTTCATTTAGCTCATTAGCCTAAACTCTGCATCTCATTATCAGGCTTTCTTATTAGAAAATGCTACATAAGCATTTTGCCATCTACTTGCAACACAGCTGACAGCAACAGTTCCTATTTTTCTGGTTCTGGTCTTTTGGTTAGGTCACCAGGCCAGCTGCCCTTTCCAACGCAACTTCCAATGCTTCTCTAGCCAGATGCTGTGACACTCGGGCTCAGCTAACAGAACACTGAGTAGTACTAAGACACTGATGGATATTCTGAGTACTCCTGCCCCTCCGTCTAAGTGGAAAGGGAGAATTACTTTTGAATGCTCACAT
Organism: Typhlomys cinereus; assembly: GCA_023101885.1. Classification (NCBI taxonomy): domain Eukaryota; kingdom Metazoa; phylum Chordata; class Mammalia; order Rodentia; family Platacanthomyidae; genus Typhlomys; species Typhlomys cinereus. The sequence goes on along the minus strand of JALPQD010000110.1, from coordinate 1,312,954 downwards.
GCATCAACATATGCCGAGCAGGAGGCAGGTCAATGCAGACACTTGGAGGAGAACAAAGAATAATCGCTAAAAGATCGGCAGCACTTGAGCAGACCTGGATGTGGTTCTCAGTACACTATCCTCATTCCAACCCTCCATAAGCCCATAAATAACATGAGCACACAGGAGCTTGCACAAGCCACGCACAGATCTAGGCCATTTCTAGGCTGGCACGTTAACGTAGATGATCTGGCTTCCGAGACTGCACCCCTCCCTTCTAGGTTGGCCATAGACTTTTATATTTCCATTGTTTCAGAAGTACCCGTGTCCTGTGTCAAAACAGTGTGTGTGATGCCATTTGAAAGATAAGCCTGGGAAATGCTGATACTAGTGCCTTGAACCACACTTTGAGAACTGGGTAGGAAGCCAATTCATTTCCCAGGTTTGAGGCAAGAAGTCTCAATTTATAAACCTTGGTAGGGATGCTGGATAAAATACTAAGAACTTTGTTAAGTTTGAGTTTCAAATAAACAACAGCTACTTTTTGAGTATAAGAATGTTCCATGAAATATTTAGAGATATTCACTCTTGATAAGACAAGTTACCTAGGCCACAAAGAATAGAAGTCACAGAAAATCAAAACAGTTCAGGGCTGGGGATGTGACTCAGTAGTAAAGCATTTGTATGTGCCCAGGTCTATGCCTAGCACTAGAAAAAAAAAATCATTTGAATCTTTTTTAGTCTACACAATAGAGATTGTAGGAAAACAGGTAGCTGGGAAGAGGGGAGGATACTGGGATTGGGGAATTCAGGTTCTGCTTTACACTTTGTTTTCTTTTACTTTTGCCTCCATCCACTAAAATCTAACTCTCTTAAATCTTCACCTCAAGGAGAATAAAGTATATAATATTGCTGCTACCATTTTTATAAATCTAAAGGATAGCCAGACTTACTTATCAGAGGATCTGATCAAATCACACATTATTTTTGGAAACCCATTCAACATTTTAGTTTTGTTCCAGCTCAATACTATGAAAAATTGGCTTTCACTCGCATTGGCACTTCTTTAAGAAAGAAACTTTCTAATTTTAAGGGAAAAGCAGGTAAATATTGAGTTTGCTGCTCAGCCAATTACTGTTGTTTGTGCAGGTTTCTGGTTCATGTTTCTGCTTACCACCTTCCACTTACTTGCTCCTTGGGAGCTGACAAAATGTCTCCAAAGAAGCTAGCCTTCTTATTGGGAACTTTGACATCAAAGACAGCTACCCTCAGGATGATTACAGAGGGACAGTGGGCACTAACAATTGCACTGAACACGGAGCCAGCCTTTGTCCTAACAGGCAATTAGTACCAAACACCACGGCTGGGCTGAGCCTGACAACAATGGCCTCTCCTGGTCCCTGTTCAATTATGAGCGAGCTCCAGAAGCATGAAGCTAAGCAAGAAGTCAGCAATCAGGACAATCACATCCAATCTAGTAAACATCAGGGGGCACCTGCCTTCATCAGGGCTGGGAAGAACCTCCCATGGTGATGGACAGAGCACTGATTTAAAACATGTGTATTGCAGTCCCTTTCTCTTCTTCTACCCCCAAGGCAGGGCTGGCCCAGCACCCAGAACTTCCAGGAGTGGATGGCCAAGCACACTTACAGGGAGATCTGCATAGAAGTAGTGCTTCCTGTCAAACAAGGACTTCTTGTTGATGTGGCAGTTCAACGCCAGGCCTGTCATTACCGCAGCTTCCACACACCTCCTGTTGAGCACCTGTGGAAACACCACACACACTTCTTTCAGAACCAAGGGCCACATAGACGTTTCTCTCTGGCACTCACAACTTTGTTGAACATTCAACTGGCCCTTTCGACAAGTGTTACCTCTGGTTTTCTGTGTAGGCAGCTCTGCTTCAAAAATAGAATCCTGTGAATCTGGAAAATGATATTAAAATTAACAGGACCCAGCAAGATGACTCAGCTGGTAAAAGCACTTGCAGTCAAGTCTGAGGACTTGCGTTTGATCTCTGGAACCCACATTGGTGGACGGAGAAAAGGGACTCCCAAGAGTTGTGCTCTGACTTCAACACAATGTGTATAATTATGTATATACACACAAGACAAATAAACTTAAATGGACTAAAGAGAATATGAGTGCTTCTTTAATTTCCTCAATTGTTATAGGACTATTTAAATAATTCAATTCATCCTGATTCAATTTAGGTAGTTTGTACTTACTAGAAATTCATCCATTTCTTTCTTATTATCAGATTTTTATGGAGTATAAATTTTTGAAATATAACCCTATAATTCTCTGAATACCTTGGGTATCAGTTGTGATAAATTCATTTTCATCTTTAATTTTATAAATCTGGGTTTTTCTCTCTCTTGATTTTGGTTAATTTGGATATAGGTTATTGATTTTTTTTTCAAAGAACCAGCTTTTTGTTTCATTGATTCTTTGTATTGTTTTCCTTATCTCAATTTCAGATATTTCTCCCCTGATTTTGCTAATCTCCTCTTTTCTTCTGCTTTTGGGATTGGATTGCTCTTGTGTCTCCAAAACTTCAAGTGGCAATGTTATTTACTACTGACGTTTCTGGTCAAGGTACATAGGCTGTGAGCTGGAGCCCTGGCTCTAAGCTGTGGTCTTGCTGAGGCTGGGGTACAGTGTGGCTGCTCTCATATTCTCCGCCTCTGTGACCTGCATTAGTTTTCCTTGCTCCTTTCCACTGGTTTTTCCAGCATCTGCTTTCTCTCACCATGTTGGGCCCGTCTATCCATTTGAGGGCAGCTTGCTTCCTCTCCCTAGGCATGAAGAGCATGCAGGTCACTTTGTTCTGAGCATGCAGAGTAAAGCTGCCTGTTCTTGGCACCAGGAGGGAGTCTGTAGTTGTGGGTGATCCCAGACTCTGTGTGCCCAAGTGCACGCAAGTACACAGGCACTTGATAAACCATCAATTTCCAAAGAATAAGAATGCAGTAAAACACACAAACATTAGAGCGATATTGAATATACTTTAATCTTTTTTTGATGATTTAGAAGGCCTGAAGTGCTTCAGGGTCAGAACTATAAGCATCAATCATCAGCACACTACAGTTGCACAGAGGGGCTAGTAAACAGAGTGCCAGTTAAAAGAATGCCAAGAAAAGAGAATTTATTATGATCTTAGTCAAGCTGCTTGTGACAGATGGAAGGCCAGGTCAGCATGTTCTGAGGAGAGGATGTGGAATGGAAAATTCAACTTAAGTTCTCTTCATTTCTGAGTATTTCTTGAATGTCTATAATATATTAAACCTCAGGGACATAGAGATAAACAGGACCCTGTCCTTGTCCTCAGTGAGTCTATAGAGATAGCACAAACCTGCCAGCATCTCAGATGCCATTTTCTTCTACACCACAATGATACTGCTAAAAAGGAATCTTGTGGCACTCTGTTGCCTAATGTCTCTCAAATGGTCCCCTGGTCTGTGGATAAAGGCCAAGCTCTGCCAGGTTCCAGCTTTTTCCTACATCTTCAGTCTCATCTCATCATGTTTTTGCTTGTGGCCTAATTCTGTACAATCTGTAGATGTTCTGACCTTCCCTGTCTTGTTTCTGAGACAAGTCACCTTTGCCAAGCTTGCATTCTAATCCTTCCCATGCACCTGTTCTTACCTTCTCTACATTTCCATTTGTGCTTATATCCCAATGAACTGACTCTCTTCACGTTCATTTCCATATGGTCATAAATCTCATGAGAATGGGAATTGTCTGTTTACCATTGTATCTCTGAAACCTAACAAAAGATCTGAAAAATGTTGCTTAATCCATAGGGGTTGAATCCAAATGAAGAGGAAGTGAAATGGGGGGAAATTTCACAGAGGCAGTGATGCCTGAGTCTCTTCCAAAGTGTTGCCTGCCACCTGCTGGCATTGTTTCTGGAAATGTTCTAAGTGACAGCTGACCAGGTATGATGTGACCAAAGGGGTAACTTGAGAACTTGAGGGGTTTGAGAGAACTCAAACCAATTTATAATGAAGAAAAGTTTGTTTCAGAATTTTCTTTGTAATTAATTTCAGTGCCTAAGAAGGAGAGTCATGGGGTTGATCTTGTGTGGAAAGGCATGTCTGTGCAGGCACACACATATGTACACACAAATGTGTATGCAAATGCGCACACACACACTTACACACACACTTACACACACACACACACACACACACACACACACACACACACACACAATTACACCGAAGCATGTGCACTGGTGGTGTGTCAGGAGTAACACTGAACTCGCATATATTTGTCATTTTGTCCTCTTAGCAATCAAGGGTAGATACTGTTATGATCTGCATGTTATTGGTAAAGAAGGAAAGCACCAATACCAAGTCACTTAGCCAAGGTGACATATCAGTAAGAAGCAAAATGAGGAAGTCAACCTCTAGAACACAGGCTCTCCATCACTGCCCTCTGAATCTTCAAAGAATAATGCAAGTAAGTTTTAGCTTCTAAGACTACCAACACTTGGCCATAAGTCCATAGCTGCACCTCCAATCCTCCAATCAAGTTCTATTACTGATCATTTAAGGCAGATGCTGCTTCTAAAGAAGTATTTCCTGCCAGATTCTAGCTCTACGTAAGACTGTTTCCAAACACAGTTGAACTAACTCCAAGAACACAGGTACTATCATTGGTTAACTTTCTGAAATACTCAATATACAGTTTTTGGCACATGAAGGGTTTAGTGATGGGCATACCTACAGGTTTCCTCAATTAGCAGAGAATGTTTCATTGCTAGACTTCTGATTCCAGTCTGTATAACATATAACAAGAAGGTTAATTCTTTTTTTATCTGAAGATAAGAAAGATGTGGCAAGTACAATGGGGGATAAAATAAACAAAAGATGGATGGTCAACAAATGTCATGACTTGTAGAGAGAGAATGAAAAGATCACTGCCTTGAGAAGGAAATGAGAAGAGGTGGGTGGTGAGTAGAATAGTGAATGGGTTTTAGATGGAGTTACTGACTTGACTTGTCTGTAAACCATGACAGAGCCGTAGCCATGACCTGTTTGGAAACTAATATGCACCCAGCTTAAAGCAATATAAAGAGCCCCAAAACATATTTGAGACTTCCAAGGAGAAAGTGTGTCCCCAATTTGAGAAACAGTCTTCTAGTTTTGCAATTCACTTGGCTTAGCTGAACAAGTATGTTCTGTTGGGCACAATGGATTTTCATTTGCAACTCCTGACATAATCACAGCCACTATCAAGGTCCTTTACACATCCTGTTCTCCTTCCTCCTCAGGTCCATTGTGGTAATTTGGGACTGCAGTCAAATTATCCCCTCCAGGCAGGGTCTCTGCCCTAACTACCTGTCTAGAGGCTCACCAGCTTCTAGGGTTTCCTGCGCACTGTTCCGCAGTGGACTTTGTACAGATCAGTGTGCTTAAGGACTTCCTCTGCTTAAAGTCCTTTTTCATTTTCTCCTAACCAAAAGGATGAAGGCCAAACTCTTCATGACCCAGTTGAACTATACTTCTGGCTTCCTCACTCTCTACCAACCCAATCCAAGAGTCTCTGCAGCTATGCAAATGTGTTCCTCTGCATAAACTGCCACTTCTGGGAAGGTCTGGACATTCAACAAAACTCTGGATGTCCCTTCCTTGGTGAGTTCTTCCCCACAACCACCCCATAGCCCTTCCCAGCAGAGCTCTCGGAGGACAATCAAATCATTCTGCTTTGTTCTTCTGTCCCATCACCTAAATATAATTCCAAGCTGATTAAACATTAGCAAAGGTAATGAATAATTTAACAGTTCCTTTATCAACACCCCAAAGACTATAAGCTATAATATAAAAGTAAATCTGTTCTAGAAATGTATTTGTCAGGAAAAAGAAAATACTCTTGGTGTGTAAAATAGAACAAATTAAGTGTAGAGACTTCATTATACCGATGACACAAGGGCAAGAGATATCAAAGAGGACACAGTGATGCAACTTAGGGGGATGCTCCACAGAAGCCTATCTCAGAGCTGCAGGTAAAGAGAACTGTGGGGCCCTTGAGGGTGCTAAGAACATGTTAGCTCCATCTCTCGGGTGCTGGAGTCATGGAGAAGACCCTCACTAACAGCACAGATGTTGGTGGAGGCAGAGAAAGAAGAAGTACCAGGCTGCTTCCTTCTTCACACCCACCCTCTTTCAGCAGAGCCTCCTACTGTCTGAACCCACCCAGATATCACCTGACCAGGGTACTGACTGCACCAGGAGGTACAGGGAAATCAGATAGAATGGATGTAAGAACATGCAGATGACTACTGCAAAGGCAAGTGCGTATGTTTCATTTCCATGACTTTTTTTGATAAATACCTAATCAATAAATGCCGTCACTGTCAAGTCTGTTCAGTCAACCATAAAGCTACAAATTCTGTGGACTCCTCTTTCACATGCCAGGAGCCAGGAATAATGAAATGCTACTAATTCATAAGAAACATTTGTGATAACTCAACCTGGCATGAACTAAACTTAAAGTCCTCACTCATTGTTAGGAAAGGAATTGCTGAGCAGATTGAAAGAATAAAAAAAATTACCTAATCTATTCAAGCTGGTAAAATATTCTCAAGGATTTGAGCATGTTATGTAAAAATTATACTGATTACTGTGTGTGTGTGTGTATGTAATATAGGCATAAGAAGCCATTCTCTAGAACCTTTACTGAGAAATGTTTTAGGCATACTTCAATGGAAAAAACTGTATATCTTTCAAAATTCTTTGCAACAAACACTATTCCTCTGCCTTCCCATTTTCCCTTCAATTGGCAAGTCCATGATGCATGTGCTACAATACCGATTAAGTGCAGTGAGTACCGGCATATCCTTATAAAGTTGAGGTGACATGGCAAGACTGTGTCTCCAATGAAAATCCACCTCCTGAAGCATTAAAACAAAGATGATAAGGTGTTGGTTTCCAAAAAGTTCAAATGGCAGTTACTCTATGAAATTTATGCTACATATGACAAATCTGATAATTAGGAATATAGCATGGTAAATGTTTTAATTTATAGAGAGAAAGTAATTAAAATTTATTAAGTAAAAATAAAGCAATAAAATAGGCCTTTATCTTACTGCTAACCATAAATTTGTCTCAAAACATGAACTCCTTCTAATTCATATTCAATGTAAGTTGCCACATGATAAATATTCATTACCATAGAGACAATGGTTCATTGCTTCCTCAACTCCTACCCTTTCTCACCAACCCTTTTTATCACCCCCCCAAATACAAAACCTCTTGTGCTATAATAAAAGAGGTTGATAAAACTAGTCAATGAGTTGAGATAATTTTTGAAGAGGAATTTTACTATAGAAAGTATGGTTTTATGTAGATATTAAATATATGTGAGGTATATATGTAAATTTATATGCTTCTCATGTTTAAACATCAACAGTATTCGGTCTGCTTAAACACAGGACAAAGATAAAGGTAAATGTTATATTCTCTCTCTCAAGTCCCTTGTTCATGAAATGGAAAAAAAAACCCCACACACAGATAAGAACTGATCAAAAGAAGAATGATGTGGCCAGCAGTTTTGGCTGTTGTCATGGTTAGGCACAGGTGTCAACCTGACTATTGAGGGTTTGAGCTCTGGGCACATTTGTAGAGAATTAGTGGTTGAGTTAGGCCCAGAGCAGACCTGCAGGAGATTGTCTAGCTAATGGGGAAGGCCCAGCCCATGGTGGGAGGGATTAGGCCCTGGAATAAAATACAGATAGTTGGTTGAGAGAGTAGGCATCCTTCTGTACACTTGGCCACATATGCTGGTCTGATGAATAAGGATCGTCTCTCTCAGCTGTTGTGTAGAGATGGTGTGGCCAGTTTCCTCAGCCCTGGTGTTGGTATATGCTCTCCTGTCAAGCTGGACTGAGAACTGTAACTAGTAACTAGCAATGATAAGAGAAAATAAACCCCTTGTTCCCTTAAGCTGTTTGATGGTCATTTATCAGCAACTATGTAGGCAAACTGCAACAGCTGTCTAGGGCCATTTTTCCCTTTCCAATCCTTTTGTACTAATCCCACTCCTTAAAGGTGGCCCACAGCCCAGTGTTCACATCACCTCCAACTAAGGCTTGGGGTCATCAGTCTATAATACTGTAGACACTGGTGCAATTCCTCTGGCATTTTGATGGATTTCAGGAATACTAAGGTCTCAGATCAACCCCTGGGAAGTACAAGAAAAGGAAAGTATGCTTTTGGCCTATGTCAGCCCTAGGCCTGCCCCCAACATGTATAAAAGGAATTGTCACATAATATTGCCTAGTTTCTTTGAGTTCATGTTTGTGTTAGAGATCAGTGGCCCAATTATACCTTGTATAGTCTTATCCCTGGCCAACTAGCTATGTTAGATAGTAAAGTTAGAGAGTGATTGGCAGCTAGGGAAACATAAGACTAAAGATAACTGGTTAACTGGTCTTATTCTGTCCCCCCAAAACTCTAACAATTACTAACCCAGTATTATCCAGGGGTAACGAACCTGATTTCTAAGCAGACTTTTGCAAATACTTGAAGTGGGGCAAAACTAGGTCTGAAAGATCTAAATCCGAATCTCATTGTTACTACTCAACAACTGTGTGGTCTTGTACAAGCTCCTCATTTCTCCATGCCTTAGTTTCCACATCTGTGAAGGGAGGTGGTAGGGAGAGGAAATAATTGTTATACTGCAGATTTTCCTACAAATTAAAGAAAAGAAACCCACTCTGGTGGATATTTAGTAATACTAGTTTCAGAATGGAAGTGTTACTGAATGCAAAATGTGTACCTCAGATGAATCCTTCATTTGCAAACTTTTCAAGGACACCAGGGAATCTAATGAGAAAAAGTTTAAACGGCTCTATAGATCCATTAGTCTGGATTTACTATCTGAGGTAAGGCATAACAGATGCTAAAATTATGTGGTATGTCAAGATAATATTTCTCCCTTAAATGATAACCAACTTTTTGTGATAATTACTGTGCTATCTCCAGTTGAACAGAGGCCATATTTCTTAATGCGTCAGGAAGCTCGTATTGCTTCATTTTCCATTTTACAGTGAAACAAAAATTTCCTGTGTAACATTGTATGCTTGCCTAGGAATGGAAAATGCCCCCATTCTCAGGTGAAAGAAATGGACTTCTAAAAGAAGCGGACAGTTGTCACCCCAGCACACTATGGCCACACATCTGTGAATTTCTGTCTTCTAAGGTAGTAGCTACTTTTAAAAACCAATGAAGTTCATAGAGAAAGATGTAGGAGGGCAGAGTAGACATAGGAATCAAGGGAAAACACAAAACCAACCAGCCAAACCCACACACACACAAAAAAAACTGTTCTTTTTGACAAATTTTGGGATGGGGCCAGGGTTTTCAATGAAGAAATATTTCTCCCTACTTAATTTCTAAATGGTTGTCTTTCTCCTGTTCATAATTTAAAGCCTTTTAAGTGTCTAGCTAGAAAAAAATGCGAAAACAGGCAAACCTATTCATTTTTACACTAACCCATACGTTGTCAAGTCTTTTCTGATCTGTCCTCAAGTTTACAAATAATATTCTGAACCTAGAAAGACTTGATAAAATGCAATAGCAAACTATCCTGCATCATTGAGAACTCAAGAATAATCACTTGCAGCAAGGAACATTGACTTCATGAGTGCAAGGCATCTCATGATCCAAGATAAGATTTCCTTTCTTGTGTACAGAAAATAGTAGTAATAAGTAGGAAGATTTGATTATGGCAAAGAAAGGAACAAATTTTCCTGAACTACCCAAACTCAAAGTAAAAAATGCAGCTAGATATTCATTACTGGTATGGGCAAGGAATGTGGCAGACCAAGTCCATGACTATAAGAAGCAAATACACACACATACCTTTCTATTGAAAGTCGTATCTGCTGTGTTCATCAGTCCCAAGAATGTCCTAAGAAATGAGTCTTTAGAAGAACATAACATATACTTCCTGTTTTTAGATACTTCTTGTTAAGTGACAAAATCATAGAAATTTAAAGGGAAAACAGAACAGGACAAAGGAGGGAGAAAGGAGATAGGGACTGAGATAAGAGAGAGAGAGAGAGAGAGAGAGAGAGAGAGAGAGAGAGAGAGAGTTATCTTGAAAAGAGAAAGCCAATACCCCTACAGCAAAAGTTCCTCTTAGTTAGCTTTGTTTGAACAGTATGTAAGATAAAAATATCTGGCCTGGATATTTTTATAAATGTCAACTTGGAGCTGGGGATAAGGTAGAGTGGGTAAAGCACTTGCCACACAAACATAAGGACCTGAGTTCAGATTCCCAGAACCCATGTAAAAATCAGACACTAATAGTGCTTACCTATAATCTCAGTGCTCCTAGAAAACAATGGAAGGCGGAGATGGAGTAAGCCCTTGAAACGTATGGGTTAGTTAGCCTGGTGTATGCAGCAGCAAACAAGTGCCCTTCTCTCAAAAAAGTGGAAGGTAAGGATCAATATTTGATGTACTCCTCTGATCTCCAGTCATGTGTTGTGTCATGTACACATATGTATGTGAGCACAAATACACACATCATACATACATATAAAGATAAAAAGAAAGCAAAAATGCCAATTTGTGATACAGAAAGGAGTAGGGAAAGAAAAGGAAAAAGAATTAAGTGAACAAGGCAGGAAGAAAGAAAAAACGAGACTATAGAAATACAACAACTAAATGTATTTATGCTTAATCTTCTACTGGATCCTAGATTGGGAGGAAAGCAAAGGATAAACTTGAACATGAGCCAGGTACTAACACTATACCAATATTAGTTTTTCTTTCTTTCTTTCTTTTTGAAAAAAGGATTTTATTGTGGGATATGAAAATATCAAATTCAAAAGGAAAATCAAATCAACAGATGAATGAGGATCAAGAGGAAAATATTGATAAAAATTATCTTATTAGAGAATGGGCTTTCTTTCTGATGGATTGAGAAATAGAAGACAAATGAAGAGATATAAAATTTTAAGGAGCAAGAGAAAAGTTTCAGTCCACACAAAAGCTGCCAGGTTTACTGTGCTGTTGAAGGTTCTTCCCAGTGTGATGTCAGATGCTACTTTGGTTCTCTTAGTCTTTGCACTGGATTCCTGGGTTGACTGTGACTTATTCAAGGTAGAACTTTTGCCAGGCACCACGATTTTCCAGTTTTTCTCTCTATTCCAGGGGTCAGCCTTATTGAATAACTGAGTTACTTCCAACCAAATGTTTTGCCCTCAATATTAGTTTTTCTGAATGTAGAATTTATACATGAGAATGCTTTTGTTCTTGGGGGATAGATGCTAAAATATTCAGTGATAAAGTGTTATGACGTCTGGGACTCATTCTCAATGGCTCATCTAAATGGGGAACAGTCTCAATACACAGTGGACAGTCACTGCAGTGTTCTTTTACTTTCCTACAATTCTGGATGGTTTCTAAATAAAAATGCAGGGTAATAATGAATGGGTAATTCTGTTACCTCAGAGGAGGGTAAGATATTACAAGCTTTCCACACAAAACAAAGAGAAAGAGGAAGACAGAGTCTGGAGGAGGTGGGACTTTTTACCCCGATGCTTGCTTGTAAATGACAATAAAGATTCCATTCCCTATTACTGAAAATATGTTATAGTGTATATGTATAGTGTATAGTGTATACTAATTGTATTTATCTGAACTTTCCTATGCCATAGATTCTATTAAGTTAAGGGAAATATTAAAGTCTCCATGTAGGTAATGAATAGTGTAACCCTCTTAGTAAAATGGAACAAAAAAAATCTGTGAACAGAGAATTTTATAATATCTATAGATATATACAAAGATGCAAAAATCTTTTCTGGTTGAAACATTTTTAACTTCCCCCAAATTTGTAGGAATGTTTTATTTTCTATTAATGCTTTCCTTCTGTCGTCTCATTACATAAATATACATGTGTATTTCTCAATTTGTGCTTTTCTGAGAAAATCTGTGATGTAATAGTTGTTACTCAGTTTACTGTCAATACAGACCATCTACATTCATTTTCAGGTGTGTTACTTATTTACATATAACCCCTACCAGTCACTATAAAATGAAAAAAATGTGTTTGCATTTTAATGATGGAAAGTTAAAAATACGAGTACTGTAATATCAAATAAAATTTATGTGCCACTCAAGAGTTATATATGAATTTCCTAGATGTAGGAATGGAAGAGAATAATAAGGCAAATAAGCCAGTTAGCTAGCTGTGAGAAGTAAACAAAGGTTATGAATGACTACAGGCATTCTAAAGGCTTACAAAGTGCTATAAGGAAAAAAAAAATCACTGTTATGTTTTGTTGGAAATGAACAATTAGCAAATACCGCACAAAGGAGCACAGTCTGATGCTTTATGCTAAGAATGGCAGTTAGGCAACTCATGCTATTTTTAGCTGGACTCCAACCTCCTGTGCCCTTGAGGGAACTGATGAAGTCCTTGGTTGCCTCACCTATCAAGTGGTATTGGAGCCCCTGACCTTGCTCACTAAGATGGTTTATGAGCTGACAAGTAACACTGAAAACTCAACACCCTATTGGCAGTCACAGGTCCCCACCTCTACACTTCTCCTCCAAAAGCTATGGAAAATGACAAAGACCCTTGATTGAGCACACTTCTTGCTTCTACATTTGTGAAAGGAAATTTGTGTATCAAAATTTGAAATGGAATATTTTAAGGTACCTGGAAATACCAATGTACTTTCAATTTCACCTATTGTTCCTATCTGGCTCCAGTCCTTTTTTGGGGGATGTACCCAGACGTGCAAAGCTAAGAAGCACAAGATTCACGAGGCAGAACTCTCTGCCACGAAGAACAGAATGCTCTTCCAGTGAGTTCAGCCCAAATAACTATCACTGCCAGAAACCCAAGCCCATGTTTGTCATCTCTGCGATGCCAAGGCAAAATGATTTTAGAATCTGTGGATTATAACAGCAGCCGGCTCTTCCCCCATCCTTTTCTATTCTACATGTGAAACTGAAGACACCTGCAAATGTCCAACTTGGAAAGACTCAAGACAGCCTCCAGAAAGACCACCAGAATGGGCCTTCCTTATGACCTGCAAACCACAAGTATATAATGATGGTGTGGACAAAGAATTCCACAGAACCCAATTGACACAAGTATCTCATATCTCCTTCCAGATATGACACGGATGAACAGCAATACCCTACTCTTCTGGTTCCAAATTTTCTTAGTTTCATTTGCTGCTGGGATGACTATAGGACCCAAACAACTTAAGGGAATAAGGGGTTGACTTGTGCTGATGCTTATAGGTTATAGTTGATCATTTAGCAGGAGAGTTACAAGCAGGGAATGAGGAACTTGCCATACCCTATCTATAGAGAAGGCAGGAGAGGGCCAAGACCAAAGCAGACCTTCTAGTTTGCCAGACAACCAGTTCTCAATCCATCTTATCCACCTGCTCAGGGAATGTTCCCACCTTCCACACATCTATTAGATAAGCTCCTAAAGACTCGTCATAGGTGCAAAAACTAGCTTCATGGTTTCAGAGAACTGAGGCTCTCTTCATCTACTTTGCTCCATGTTATCATATGCCAGGCCTCTGTCTTTGCATCACACCTCTTACCACTAAAAGAATCACTTTTTTAAGAAGTGACCTGAGAAAAGAACTGAACACACGTGGACATACTGCTTCTGCCTGAATATTTCCACCACAGGTTTCTTGTACAAATGCTCAGAACAAAGCCTGTAAGAGATCATTCATATTGGGGACCCACAGAAATGGGTTATTCCAATCCTGTGATAATGTTTTTACAGAAGCAGGTTCTTCATCATAAATGGAAGGTCTTCAGTTTTGGGGAGCTGAGCTTAACATAGGTATTATGGGCTATATATCAAGTTGAAATTATCAAATAATTATCAAAAATGAAGTTGATATGTTCATTTCCATCTGTCTATTAATTTTTCAATGTTTATCAACCCACAGGGGAAGGAAGTATTATTTTTATTAATTTCTTAAAACCATCCATCTTCTGGGAAACTTTTTTCTAGTATTCATAGAACCCATCTAGAACCCCCATAATATTGCAATGGTGCTGTGAAACCAGAAACCCATGAAGGCAGTTATCAAGGCCAGAAATGCATTTCCTGGGAGGGAAGAGCTTTTCCAGGTCTGCTGCAATTTTTTAACTCCCGGCACTGTCCATAGAAGAATAATGAATGGTACCTAACTGTATGATTTCAGGCCGCATTTTATTACAGCCTTCAAGTATAAATCACCAGAACAAAACCTGTATGAGCTACCTGAATGTCAGACAGAAATAGTGTCACAGAACACTGTTAGCGTTTTTTTTTTAACTACTATATATTTGTACCAACCAAAAACCTCTAAGCTTTTGTGCTATTAGGCATCCTTGGTAATGTGTTCATATTTTATTCTTTATATATCCATACTTCCTTATCTAGTATCACACATATTTTTAGTGCTGGATTAGCACTATATTGTAAGCAGTTGTGAGTTCTAAGTATGGCATTATCCTTTGTTGCTAGGCCTGCTGTGCTTCCTATTTAAGCAAAGGACATGTTATGAGAGGGAAGGAAACTAATGGTAACAGGGCAAAGTCCTTCTTATGAAGAATACTGAAGGTTTTTTGGTTTAATAACAAACCTGGGGAGATTGAGCCTGGCACCTGGAGACAGGTCATTTACCAGAAAGGAGCAAACAGTTCTAGCTGTGCTCAGCAGATCCTGGAGATTCATATGGGTCAAGGTTGGATGAAGTCCTTCAGGTTCCCCAGGGTCAGGTGTAGGAATGCTTCATGTCTTCACTGACTCTGCCCAAGTGCTCCTCTCAGTTCTACTTTCTGTCTTTTGTCACTCCATGAGAGGACTGAGACATTTACACACAGAAGTTAAGGAAATACTTTATTAAATATAAAACTAAAAAAAAATTGCTATAGTTTATATCTGAAATGTCCCCCAAAGGTGTTGAAGATATAGTTCTTAGTCTGGTGCTACTGGAGGTTATATTCAAAATTACTAAGAGGAAAGATGTAAAAGTAAGTCTTGGGTTACTGGGGATATTCCCTTGAAAAGGACTATACAATTCTTTCTTTCACTTCTTGACTTCATGAGTTGAACCTTCTTCTTTTGCCACATGTTCCCACCATGATGTACTGCACTTGTCACAAGCCTAAAGCAACAGAGCCAAATGAGGCTGGACTGAAATCTCTGAAACATGAGTCAAAATAAAATATTCTCCTTGTTAAGTTTATCATTTCAGGTATTTTGTTACAGTGCTGTAAAATTTACCAACACAGTCACATTTAAGTACAATAGATGAATATGTGCATTCTTACACATCTAGGCAAAACTTGTAAAAAGCTCAGTTACTTCTTCCATATTCATGGTAATAGCATGGAGAAGATAAGCTAGAAAGTGTGCGGATCATAGCTTAAACTAATATTAAACAACCACTATACACATATACAACACAGAAAAACCACTGGGGAGGGAAATGAAGTCAAGGGAACCAAAGAAAGGTGGAAAGGCATGTTTCCTAAGTCACCCATATTCACAATATGGCTGCTGCCTCAGTTACATGATCATATATTCTGTTCTCTTCTATAAGCTTTCAATTTTAGTGAAGTCTTAGCTTAGATTTCATATGAAAGTCTACAGCCATGCCACCCTGAATGCACCTGATTTCATCTGATCTGGGCAGCTAAGCAGGGTGGGGCCTGGTTAGTACTTGGATGGGAGATTTCATGTGCAAGCAGGGGAAGAGGTATCTGCATAAGAACAAGTCTGCCCTCAAGCAAGCTTAGGTCTATTAACCCTGTAGTCTAGGTATCTTCAAGCTAAAAGACAAAATGAAAAAATGGCTGTACCTTAGAATTAGAGAGCTGGACTAAAGACAATGAAATAGGTCTCTGAAAAGATTCACTTTGAGCCCAATCCACTAATAAATATCTCCCAAAGATGACTTCATAATCCAAAATTACAAAACATGAAAGGTAACTATCTATCTTCAGTCAGAATCAGGAGACATACACAAAGCATAGGAAGATCATCCATGAGTTTCAGGTAGGACAATTATGAAACAGTCTATAAAACATGTAGATTTATAGTTTTTAGAAAAAAAATCTCTGAATATATGAAAAGGGACTTTGTTATTTTGAGAATAAGAGATCTGAAATGACAGATTTGCCACAAATGAGACACTATCAGTGAAATAAAAAAATCCATAGACAGGTTATAGAGGTGATGCAAGAAAGAGAAAATTAGTGAAATGGATAGAATATAGAGAAAATTATCCAAGGTGAAGCACAAAGAAAAGATTCTATTTTTTTTTTTTACTATACTACTATTTGCATGGTGATATGTATACTGGTGAGCTGCCTAAAGTCAGAGATGTTCTCACAAAAGTGGGTCTGAAGAAATCCAGTGCACGGAGCATTAGATTTGTGGATAATTAGATTAGGTCTCCTTTTCCTTATTTTTTTCTAAACATTTTTCTCTTCTCTTTTTCCCTCTCCTTCCATCTCTTCTCCTTTTCTATCTCTCCAGGCTTATAACTCATCACTAGAGAATTTCTCAATACATAGTACGCACAATTAGGACCAATAATGTGCACTGCATGTGTGAAAGTAGATGGGTATATATCTATAAAGATTATATCTGTTAACAGTAATCATGTCTTAAACTATACCTTTATATATTTATCTATCTACAAAATAAAAGCCATTAACATAAATCAGACTCTTATAATTCCAACTGCAGAAGAATGTTGTTGGAAAGTTGATTAGATTGAGAGCAAGAAATACTGGTTCCAATCGAGTGGGTAAGCAATCGTGTGACCATGGGTGAGCAATTCACAGCACCCATGTAAATTTCACCATGTAAATTAAAAGGAGTAAACTGAATGCCTTTTAGATCTCTTCTTACTAGTCTCATGTAGTTCATTTATCAAGAAGCTAAATGACTTCACGCTGTATTTTTTAGGACAGAGCTATGTGAAGGATCTTGTTCTCATTTAGTTTAACAAATGTAATTATCTGATTTCCTTGGCTAGAGGAAATAAACAATTCAGTAATAAAAATATGAGCAAGAAAGGACTTCTAGACTCAAATATATTGACAATAGTTAAAAAAAAAAAAGGAAAGGCGAGAGGCTATAAATACAAGGAGAAACAGTATACTAGGAAACCTAAAAAGAATAGGTTATTGCTAGCATTTACTGTATGATCAGATAGCCCTTTATGCACTCAATAGCCCTTCGAGGCACCATTATATTATAACACCAGCAGTAACTGATGTTGCTGATAACCTTAAGCAATCAAGAAAAGGTTACCTTATGTTCAAAATACTCTGTTTAAGTTAGAAAAGCCCATAATACATTTAAAGAGACCAATAAAAAGACTGAAAAATATCAGAGAGTTTTGAAAAGTTCTTTCATACCTTCTCTTCATGTAGATGCATGCAAATATACAAAACATTTATTAAGAGTAATATATATATATACACAAACATATTTATATACGGGTAATATATATAATACACACACACAACAAGTGTTCCCTCAAGAGAGCCACAGATAGCTTTTTGAAGACCTTAAACACACAAACCTCTCTGAACAACATACATAAAAGGATGACAATCAACTTTTGAAACATATACATTGATAAAGTAGAAGCATCACTGCTAATGAGTTAGATTGTAGCTAGAGAATGTTGCACCAAGACTGGCTGAAAAATGAAAACAGTTGTAAAGAAAGGAGAAGGCTTCTAAGAGCCCACTGAGAGACAGGGAAAAATGGCAGAGAAGGAATCAAATGCTTCCTACACAATTAGGTGGGGTGAGGTCAAACCTCCTGCTGAAGATGAAAGTCCATCACTGTAAGTCATATGAGTTCATAGGAGATATCCAATTACTGTGACCAAGCAAGTTTGAATCCTTGGAACAGTATAAGAATTGGAAGGGAACCCACTACTTTTTTGTGTCTTAACTTACAGACATACCACGTTTATAGGAGAAAGGGGTACAGGACAGAACACCTCATTCCTAGAACACCATACTCAGCAAAAGAATGGAGGAAAGCTACAAAAAAAGTCACTTACTTACAAAGTAACAGGCAAGGCATGAATAAAGTCTCAGAACACAACATAATTATAACTTCTATAGATTACATTAAAGCAAATCATTGAAATGGAAAAAACATTTAATAGAAAACTGCCACTTTCTTGTCTTCTTAGTCAAATAACTAAATATCATCTAACTGAACAGACATCATATTAAATATAGATTTGATTATAAATGCATGCATTTAAACACTTTTCCTATTTTTTTGACTTACTTCATTTCTGTTTTAAATTAAAAACAACTTTATAATTACATTTAGAACTACAGGTCAGGAAGGCATGTCAGTCAATGCTCTCTTGATCTAGTGAAGTATTTCTAAACCGATTAGGCCCTTAAAAATAAAGATACTGGGCTGGAGAGGTGGCTCAGGGGTTAAGCCTCTGCTTTGCAGGCGGAAGGTCCTGAGTTCGGATCCTAGACCCCACTTATAGACGCCGGGTAGAAGCGGGCCTGCGTGCATTTCTGGTCCTGATAGGGCGGAGCCTGAGAATCCCAGGGCAGAGTAAACAAGGAGGAGGAGGAGGCGGTCCACGGTGGTTCCCGAATTTGTCCGTGGTTCTACACACACACATACATGCATACATGCACAATTGAATAAATGATAAATAATAAAAAATAAAGATACTACCAATATCTGTTATGTTCAAATGTTGCTGATTTACCTAGCTTTTAAATAAACATCTTAAGGTCTTATGAAAATAAATTAAGTCCAAAGTGCTTTACAAAAGCATTCACATCATCATCTTCAGGGTGACAAGACCTCTTCTGGTGCATCCACAGACTTGAAGAATACAAATCCAGCATAAAGCACAGCGGTATGCGGTATGTTCATTGTTAGCGAGTTCCCAAGGGGCAGGAGGCACAGCATATTTATTATTCTTCATACTTCTCCTGCTCGATAATAATATTATAGACTCTTGTGAATAAAAGTTCTGTAAAGTATAGCAAATAATATTCCAGTTGCATTCCACAGCTGCCAGGGCCAATTCTAAAACACTTCTGGTGTGGAAAGCCCCAAACACTTTTTTGACAGGCTGATCCTAAGAAAACAGGAGAATGTTCTTGCATACATGTGCAAAAAGAAAGTTTTCATTGTCTTTTCCGCAGTTCTAGAAAATAAGAGGCATTTGTGGCTACTAGGAGAGTCTGTGTTACACACAGATAAGAGCTTCCAGACAAACAAAACAAGAGCAGACTCACTGGTTTCCAATTAATCTCACTGTGGCATGGTCTGATTATCAGATGGTATCTACTCAGCACTCTTATTGGGATGGGGCAGTAAGGACTAGTGTCCTCTCCCCTTTTTTCTGTTTAGGGGTTAACACCAGGAGGGAGAAGGCATTTGAAATCACAAAGAATGAGTGTGTATGTGTGTGCAAGGTATGTGAGCATGCAGACTACGGCAGGCATAAGCTTCAGATCTCCCCATTCCTTGAAATATTATTTGTCCAATTATGGGATGAACAGACTTGTATATCCTAAGACATTTTAGCAAATTAATATATTATGTTTCTACTTTTGTTCACATCTCACTCTAAGAACTTCAATAAGACTAACTGGAATGGCACTGATAAATAGAAAATGACAGACTCTAAGTAAATAATCTAGAATTCTGTCTATAATTTTGTAGGCATATAATTAGTTAATAATTTAAGACTGATTCTGCACCACAGTAGGAAGTTTTATTAGGTCAAAATAATGAAAGAGGCGGCATCCTTGCTAATAAAAACAAAGAATGCTGTCTTTAGTTGTAATCCTGCCAGTAAGCAGCAAAATGGGCAGACTGACCTTTTCCAGCTTAAAATTTATGATGAAATTCCATAAAATTCTAAAACTACAGTAAAATAAGAAGATAAAGTGCCTATACTCCTAAATCTATTTTAAAAAAGGGTTACTAATCCAGAGGTCAGGTCAAGAGTCTTGACAGAAGTGGATATACTGCAGATATGCAGTGGACAGGGGAAAAGGCACAGGGAAACACATTATATTTTTATATAAATATAATTTATGCATATTCATAAATTTATAAATATACACATGCATATACATCTAATGAATGCAGT
Source organism: Typhlomys cinereus (assembly GCA_023101885.1). Classification (NCBI taxonomy): domain Eukaryota; kingdom Metazoa; phylum Chordata; class Mammalia; order Rodentia; family Platacanthomyidae; genus Typhlomys; species Typhlomys cinereus. The sequence continues at coordinate 1,292,811 of JALPQD010000110.1, read as the reverse complement.
CAAGCTCAAAACAAGTAAAAGAGTGGTCCCATGAGCCCATAACAATAGTTTACAAGTATGTGAAGTGACTGCAAGATACAGAGTAGCACAGGATCACAAATGTGAAACATACTACTTGAATCCTGGCTTCTCCATGTACTTTCTAATTATGATAACCACAGTAACTGCCTCACAGAGTTGTTATGAAGTTAAAGTTAACCTACCATGCAGTAAGCAGTCTGTTAGTTGGTCATTATTGTTAAGGCAATTAAAAAAGCAGAAGTCAAGGTTCTGAGCCCAACGGTGGGAGGGTGCAGAGCTAGAATGGGCTCCATGCAGAAAGCTGTAGGCCAAAACTCCCGGTCCAATCAGATGAACAACCGCCAAGTGGAGAAGGCCTCCACCTCTGGACATGGGTGAAAAATAGCGCTGAGAAATCAGAGCCCCTGACTTGGGGCTTGGCTTTGGTGTGGGGCAGGATACTGCTACCACTTAAGCCATTTAGTACATGAGGCCGAGAAATCAATATAGGAACTGTTTGGACCACCATGAATGCACTCTATAGAAACACTTTATGGTACAGCATATAGTCATGGTGAAAATTACACTTAGCACAGGGGAGAACAGGTGACAAAAAATCATGCCTGGAAACATTCTGGTTAACGCTTACAGAGAGAACAAATTTCCTAGGAAGGCGCAGATTCCTCACCAGAAGTTGAAGATGCCAGAAGACAATGGAATCATGGCTTCAGAGTGTGGAGAGAAAATAAAAAAAAAGTCTACACTACCATTCAAGGCTGAGAAGCACAAGAAGCTGTAGGAATTACACAAAAGATAATAGTTCATCAACCACAGACTCAGGATGCAAGTCACCAACACTAGAGGGAAAGTTACAAGAAATATGTTTGCTATTGGAGGAAAAACCAGACTGGAGCTTTCTTAACTTTCCAAGCCAAACCTTAAAACATAAGTAAAAACAAGAACATATTTGCACCTAAGTGAGGAAAGACACATTTTCCCTGTGGGCTGCATGAGTGGTCTCTCCCTGTGCTTAGAGACTTTCACAGAAAGTTTATTTTTTCAACTATTCCTCTCCTTTATCTTCATTCATTTAACCTTAACTTTTAAATTTTTAAACAAAAGATCCCAGGCAAATCCAATAAAAAAAAATCATAGGAAGCACTTTAAGTAACTGCTAATGAAAAACAGCAATGCCCAGCCCCCAGCCCCTCTGACGCCAGGCCTCCTCTTGCCAGTAACCACCTTCAGACCTTTTGGTTGCCTTCTCTGGTATTTATTTTCCTATTTTTAATAATACTGTGTAGCAGAAGACCTTTGGAAAATCCATCACTGGCTGGCAAAGGCTAAGGCTGCTTGGCCATTTGCCATGTGACAATCCTTCCCTAATCTGGCAAAAAGACAGACTTAATAAACTGTCACAATGACACATTGTTTTTAAAACTGGGAGCCACAAGACTTGGTCCATTTCATTTCCAAGAGATAATTGATATACTTATGTGAGAGAATGACAATACAAAACATTCTGCAATGTTTTTATTACTCTATTATAAGGACTTACCTATGCCTCAGTACTTCATTATATCTAATAATAAAAAAGAATATGCCCACTCTAAAGTGTTCAAAATCTATGATGAGCTGGGTAACAATAGAATCTATAAACTAGGTAGCTAAGATGACAGTTCAGTACAACAAGGAAACTGGGATCCCCACCACATCCAGGAGCTTGAGCTTGCAGATGAGTCTATGTTCCCAAAATAAGGTGAGAGTTTTAAGGATGGAGAGAAGGAGGTCTTCATTATCTGGCCTTAGAGAACAAAAAAGAAAGAAATTTCACCAGCAAAAGGATGAGAAATCAGTATGGGTAATATCATTTTATGCTCTTATGTATACAATAAAAAGATACCTTGCTTTAAAAAAACCTGTGACTAACAGTCTGTTTCTTAGAAGTGCCAAATCTTTTATTTATCAATTAAACACAAGCAATAAAACAATAATGACCCCACTTTCCCACCTCTCTTTTCAAAGAAACAAAGCAAAACAACATCAGTCCACTCATCCAGGGTCTAAAATGAGACAAAAGGCACCTCCTCTGGTAACTGGACAAAACTGTTCCCACTTCCAATTACGGTAAATAAGAATTTGTTTCTTTTATTTATCTGGGTTGTATCACAGATTTTGTTAAATCAGTAGTTGGTGCTTTTGTTATTACTTAAGTAGTTTTCTCTGCTGAAATAATTAGTATGGTTGTATTTCCTTTCTAGAGAACATCATGCTTTTCCTATAATTGACACATTTTGTTTGCTTCACTTTTTAATGCACTTGATGTTCATTCTTCTTAGAGCTCCAGATTATAAAATCTTTCTTCACACAAGCAAGAGACACCTGGGATCCTCACCTCCCCACTTTTCCCAGAAGCCTTTATGCTGTAGCAATCTTTCCTTTCCTTGTGTATGGAAGGGAAATTACTCCAGAAAGCAAATTGTGAGAAGCTGCCTGTTTAAAAAATAGCATTATTCTTGACAGAGAGTACGGTGGCAAAATTCTAGGTTAAAATGATTTATTTTTCACAAATAAATTTAAGACCCTGTTCTCTTGTAGCTTTAGGCACCACTAGTGAGAAGTCTGATGTCCCTCTGATCTCTCCATGTAACCTGACTCATTTTCTTCTCTGTGAGCTACTTTAGGATCTTATCTTTATCTCTAGTGTTTATGGCATGCCTGCATGTGACACTATTTTTATTCTTGTGCTAGGAGACTGGCAGCCCTTCCCATTTGGAAAACCCTGTCCTTCAGTTCTGGGAAACAAACCTGAATTGGCTGGTAGTTTCCTCACACCTGTTTTCTATTCTTTTCTTCTAGAACTCTGATTATTCAGATACTGAACTTCTCCTATCAATGGTCCAACTTTCTTATTTTACCTTCCACTGTCCAACTCATAGTTTACTTTTATCTTCTAAATCTTTGAAGGTTTCTTTGAGAGAAACAAGGAGAGGCACCATAACCTTAATTTCTATGAGCTCACTTTATTTATTTATTGTTTAAAGTAGCATTCTGTTCTTATCTCAAGGAAGAAGCTTCTTTTTGGAGAGTATTTACTAGAGTTATTAATTTCTTTAGCATGTTTAACCCTTCTATCTATTACCATCATCTACTGCTCACAGTTTTCTTGGTATTCTTTCTTATTGTGAAGTCCATCTGTTATGTTGAAGAGATTCCTCAAATATCAGGGGATGTGTGGCTGTCAATCTATATTTTAAAGTGAGTTACAAAGATTAATCTCTATAATACCTACAGTAATTGCAAAGATTATGAACAGGAGGGATGGAGTTGGAGGGCCACACCAGAAACAAGGAGAGAGGGGACCATGTTACAGCAGAGAAAATAGGCCTCCATCAAGGACTGCAAGTAAGTAAGGAGACATCTGGTTAAGTTCACAGATTTTCCTTCCTGATCATTTACAACTGATGGGGTGTGATCTTACCAGAAGGGGAGGGCATATAGTCTGGCAGATAGAAAGAAACCATTTTGCAAATGGGTGATTGACCCCTCCCTCACTGCGGTTTCCTACTTTTATTACATCTACCTGTGAATATATTCTTGTAACAAGACTCTAATTTAACAGGTTTTTATCTCTGGCCAGGGGGTGATATCCAATACCCATCAGGATGGAGTGAAGGGCATTGCAGGAGCAGCAAAACTGAAAAAAAATAAATCAACGAACCATAATCCAGAACATCAGAGATTCTATATCAACCACTTGGAAATAGGCCAACCTAATCTCTCCTCATCCTGAAGCTCAGGGAAATTTGCGGAAGAGGGGGTAGTAAGATTGTAAGAGCACAAGGATGGGAGGAGTAATGATATGCAAGAATCTCCACACAAGCTAGGGCCGAAGCAATTATAATTGGACTTTGCATGCCCTGCACAAAGTCCTACACACTATTGACCCCACAAAGTCTAGCGTTTGCTAAAGGCACTTGGATCCTTGGAGGCAAAGGATTGACAGCCACAGTAGTGTTCCTATGCTTAAAGGGAACACAGGAAACGGTTCTGGGAAATGCCCCTGGGTCCTTGCACCTCATCGGAGAGGAGGACCCGGAGGAGAGTTTGGCATGCTCATTAAAGAGGCTCCAGGGATGGGAGGGGGAGGCACTGAGGGATGGGGAGGGAAGGAGGGTGGGGGGCACAGGGGGATGGGGGCTTGCACCGGTATATCTGTTAAGTTTGTATGAGTGGAAATAAAAAAAAAAAGTGAGTTAGTAAAATGATTAAAGTTACTACATCAGGGTCAGCAATTCAAAGACTTTCTGTGCAAGACTAACAAGCTGAGTTCAATACCTGGAACCCATGCAAGGAAAGAAATGATTCCACGAAGTTGTGCTCTGACCTCTACACGCACATCATTTATCAATGACAACAATAATTAAATTAAAAACTTTACACATAAATCCCCATGGTGTCCTTTCACTTTAGGATAATCAAGTAGAGATCTAACAGACCTCTAATCATCAATATTCGAAATTTTCTCAAGCATACATAACAGACATTCTCACAAATTCTTTTCTGGGGGAGGAACGGAAGAGGAAAGATGGACATATCAGTTCACTTGAATTTCTGACACAAAGGAAGAGATGAGGACTGCATGTACTATAGTTCAGAGGGCAGACATCACTGCTTGATGCACTATCTATGACACATGGAACATGTTCTTATTCCTAGAACAAGTGATACATTGGTTTTCTTTTGACCCTTGTCTATTCCATTTACTTTTACCTGGTCAGTTTTGTAAATTTCTGTGTATCTTTGACATCCTGTGTGTTCTTCAAGCATACTCTGTTTCTATTATCTACATGTTTATTAACCATAATAATGTACTACACAAAACAGTGTAGTTCAAAACTGTCTTTTTAGAACTAGAACAGAGCTAGCAGTTGGTAGGTACACATTAAATGTCAGTTGAGTAAAGAAATGGAAACAGCCAAGAAGACAAAAACAAAGTGCATATGAAAAGGCATACATGATAGTCATTTCTTTGAGGAACAATACTGTTTTTACTGAATCAAGAGAAAATATCACCTTTTAACATACTCAATAATCTTCACTGATTGCTGTTGAAACATTTTATTTTGTATTTATTTTTATTTTTTGAGGATTAAAGCAGAGTTTATTAGAGGAGAGAAAACAGAACTCATGGACATGAATCTGTGAGGGGCAAGAGAGACCCGGAGAACTCATGAACTTCAGGCATGGAATCCATGAAGGACAAGAAGCTGGAAAAGAACTCGCAGACTCCAGACATGGAGTGCCATAAAGGGAAAAGGGAGTCAAAGATGGCTGCCAGGGTCAGGTATATTTATAAGGTTAAACAGGCCTGGAGGAAAAATGGCTTTTTCTCATTGGTTAGCTCCAGTCTCTGTAAGCCTCACTGGAGCTTTGGGTTTTCTAAATCTTATTGGTTTGTTCATACTGAGGCCCAATCCAGTTGATCTTGTGCCTTACCTCATGGTAGGGCTTAGCTACAATGGAGAACTAATCTCCATATTTATTCAAGAACATATTCAAGTGAACTGGTAGGTTCACTTATTTCAAGAACAGAGAGTTGGGGAAATTGGCAAGTTTATCTCTGTGAAGATTAAAATAGGGTGTGTTCCTTCAGGGTAATCCCAGCCCTGGGGATGACCTTTGAAGATCTTCAGAGACTGTCCCAGCACGGCTGCTCTAAAACTGCCTAAATATGATGGGTCAGTCTCACAGCATGAGCAACTGTCCAGTGAAGCTGGTGAGCAGCAGGAAGGAGGTGCCTCCCTAGCACAGTGGGCTTCACCTCTGTGCTGCTTGGGAATGCAGCAGAAAATGAGGGAAGTGGCTGTAAGGACGTCCCACATGGACTGATGGAGCCGTGTCTGGGTCCCTGTCGGATGCACCCTGTGTGGCTAAGTTGTGGCTGAGGACTTTGGCCCTGGATTCTGACGCCTGTACCACAGCTCTTCACATGCCAGTGTTGTGGGATCACTCTCCTGAGGTCTTATGTGTTCAGGTTCTTGTGTTTGGGAGTCAAACACTGAAACCAGAACACGTGTAGAGGATTTAGGCAGAGTTTACTAGAGGAGAGAAAGAACAGAACTCACGGACTCCAAATATGGAGTACCACGAGGAGCAAGGGCACCCTGAAGAACTCATGGATTCCATGGAATCCATGTCTTGAAACACTATTAAACCACTTATTTCTCTCATACTCACTTAGGACTTCTGCAATCATGCACATATCCTTTAACAGGCCAGCAGGGAAAAAGAAATTACATATAGATCAAATATGGTCTACAGAAAAACTTTACATTACAACCTGAATTATTCTAGCCACTTTTTTCTTTTTCCTTTCTGGCATGTGTATGCGTGTAAAGTGGGGAGGTGCATTCATGTGTGTGGGTGCGTGTGTGTGTGGATACAAGCATATGTGTGTGCATGTGAGGCCCAAAGTCATCGTCAGGTGGCTTCCTTCATTGTCCTCTATATTTTGTTTAGTGAGGCAGAGTCTCTCAATTGAATTGAGAGCTGCAGTCGGCTAATCTAGTTGGCCAGTTTGCCCTTTCCTTGTATCCCAACTGCTGAGATTACTGCGTCCACAAGGCTTGACTGGCTTTTACATGGGTTCTGGGGATCTGAACTCCAGTCAGCCTCACCCACTGAACAATCTCCCCAGCTCTTGGCTGTCTTGCTCTATTATTAGTATGCCTGGAAGATAGCTACTCAGTACTTTTTGAAACAACACAAAACTCCTCTATATAATAACACATTTTAAAAAAAATCTTAGCAGTCTTACCTTTTCTAAAGAAAATAATCGTTTTTACTCAGAAATAACTCTGTCTGATATACTATTATTGCTCACTTAATTTTGTATGGTCCACATGAATGGAACATCAGGTTAACTAAAGAAATACAGATACAGATAACAAAATGTTGTGTGTAACATATACTTTTGCTACACTGATGACATAACTCAGGGGAGTCTTCAAAAAGATGAAAGCCACCAGTCATTACATATAATACTAATAGAAAAGATTTATGGAACACTTATTACTTGCAGTGACTAAGTATTTTAAAGGCATCGATTCATTTAATTCTCATAAAAACCCAACAAGTCAAATATATTACCTTTATTTTACAAGTAAGAAACTGAGAAAAAAAGATTAAGTAATCTATCTACATGCAAATTCAGTTCATCTCAATGAAATTTTATCTTCATCATTTTCCTCCACCACCAAAACTCTTTCATAAACATTATCAGTGGTTTCATACAGATTTATCACAATTTACTCAACTATTTCCTCACCACTGGGAAATTCTGGTTGTTTCCAATTTGACATTATTGCAAATAATCCTTCTGTAGTTATCGCTGCAGATAAACCATAACCCACATTTTGTTTATTATTGTCCTAGGATAAACACCTAAAAGAACTAGTGGATCAATAAATACTTGTTGGATGAATAAAGTGGATAAATTGCTATCATATTGCTTTATGAGACTTCCCTCTTTATGCTTAGAGAATTTCTTCCTATTGCAAGAAGAGAATATTTTTCTGAATTTCGTTTGTGGTTTAGCTTTACATACATTTAACTTTGTGTGTGTGTGTGACACAGCATGTCTGTGGTATTTAATTTGCTTTCATGTATGACATCAGGTATACCATTTTTTCTCTAAATAACTAATCAATTTTTCCAAAGCTATCAACTGAATAGATTATACTCCTCCCAATTTTTATTCTTTTTACATATGTGTATTACACATTCATGTGGCATGCACATGAATATGCACACATTTCACCTCAAATTCCAGTTTTGAACAAAATGCTTTTTCTCCACTGTTTGTCTTATTCTTTTAGGTGAAAGAAAAGGTAAGAAGATTGATATTATAATTTCTAAATTTCAAGATGTTGAGGAGTCATTTGGGTAGAAATAGGTACGACATTAGAAAAACAGATTATTATGTAAAAGAGAGATGGGAGTTCTATTTGAGAATGAGAGATTACTAAAGAGAATATGTAAAACAATAATGAAAACCAACAAGCAGAGTACCTGAAATCCTGAAATTAAGACATCAGAGAAAATGGAGAAAAAAAAAAGAAAAAGAGTAGTCACATTAGGAGGGACATTGAGTCCCGGGAGGAGATACAAGAGAGAAGGCAGCAGTATGGAAATGCCAGTATCATCACAAACTACACATGCTTCTTAGCTTAAATGATTAAAGCAGTCCATAGTTTGTAACAAGCATTTAACAGATGTAGAATGGGTGTAGCAGAACATTACATGCCTCGAAGAAGGACATCTAAGTGTTCTAGAACATTTTAAATCTAATATAGATAAATAGCAATTTAAGATGTTTTACTCTGTTCACATACTTAAATGGGTCTTTAAAGATGAAATCGTTTATGAAAAAGAGGCAGAGCAGCTCGGCCGAGAATAACCAATTAGGCTACTGAACCCATGAGACCTGTTGGTTCTGATGAAGAAAAGCAAATCCTTCCTTTGCAAAACTGTATTTTACTAATGTAAGTCAAGCTTTAAATGTTCTCAACACACTCACAGTTTTACTATGTTTGGTGCATGACAAGAAATCCTCTCAAACATGTTGGCCTGTTAGTTATTTTGAACTGTCTCTAATATTTAATTACACTTAGGCACAACTGAAGAATCTGTTTATAGGAAAGTGCCTATCCACAAATAAATCTATTTCCAATTGTGAGATGTCATATTCTCAGCCTGAAAATTTAGAAGGAATTTAGAGTTCATGCTTAGACAACGAGAGAGAAAGCAAGGGAAAGGAGAGAGGTCGAGATAAGGATGGAGAGACAGAGAGAGAGAGAGAGAGAGAGAGAGAGAGAGAGAGAGAGAGATAGAGAGATAGATAGGTAAGTAGGTAGATAGACAGACAGACAGACAAAGAGGAAAAAGAAGGAGGAACATGCATGAAGGTCAGAGGACAATTTTCAGAAGTCAGTTCTATTTCCATCCTGTGAGCTCCTGGAGATTGAACTCAGGTGTCCAGGTTTGCAAGCATGTGCCTTACCCACTGAACTATCTCACTTGGCCCCTCTATCTAGACTCTTGAAAATAAACATGAAGAAAAAAAATATTTCAACACAGAAGAAAAAAGGTAGAAGTGTTGTATAAAATGACTATTACACTGGTTGGAATAGATATTATTTCTGCTGTTATCTGTGTCTTCAACAAGCAAAGAACTCATGTTTATAACTAAAACATTATCTCTTCTTAAACAACAAAAATTGTTTCTCTATAAGTGGATATTCTAAGCTAGAAAGAAACTGGGGAGGGGGAAGTAATGTACTCGAGAGATACTCAACAGCAAATGAACAGTAGCCAGAGTATGGTTTGGATGGATGAGAGACCCACATGACAAAAAGCTCAAAAGAGAAAAAAGTTCTAAGACTAAAATGCTATTCAGTACAATCGAAGCTCCAGGTAAGTCTCAGGCACATGAGAGACACTGCCAACAACCTTCCAGCCTGGACAGTAACTCTGAGCAAAGATCCATCAGCCTTTACTTGTATCTGACTGATTGAGAGTATAGAGTGTGTGCCTGCCTATGCCACCCTCATCATCACCTAGTGTACACATTCTTCCATGTTCCACATTCCAGGTCCTGACTGTATCTGCAAATATTATGCCAAAAGTCGTCCTGATAGTGACACTGTTCTCAGCCTTTCCTTGGGGGTCAAATGAAAATCAAAGTAGTCAGCCCACTGCATATTGTAGTTGGCTCTTTATTCCATTTTTAACTGTTCCTTAGTTTTCGGTAACCAAAACCATTGATCTTACACACCAATATTTTATGACACATGGCCTTTCCTTTAACTAGATGCATGCATCTACCTCTTACTTGGCTTCTCAAATACCTTAGACTTCACCTGTTCCAGCAGTTCATCCTTAAGCAGATGCTTACAATTTTTCATAATAGTCCTTCTTACCAAAACATACTCCTCCTCTGGGTTCCAAGCCACACTCTTCTTATTGCCTTTATAGGGGCAATCGCACTGTTTTATAAGATGCTCATCCCTACCAGTCTTTGAAATGCTTCTAAGGCAGGAATCTGTGCTCATCTTATATGATGGTACCTAACAATATCTGGTAGGCATTTAAATGACTGACAGGCATTAAAAAATGTTGTGAAATGACAAGACAAAATTCAAATGCCTAACAAGTATCTTAAGCAGTGTTCAAACTCCCTAACCACCAGGGAAATGAAAATTAAAACTACTCTGGGGTATCATTGTATCCCAGTCAGAATGACTAAGATAAAAGAAAAATAACAATAAATGTAGGGAAGATGTGGAAAGAAAGGATCCCTTATTCATTGTTAGTGCAGGTCTAAACTGGTATAGTTTCTCAAAAAGCTAAAAATGGAACTACCATATGACCCAGTTATACCATTCCTGTGTATTTCCAAAAGACTTTATATCTTAGTACAAAGACAATTCACAATCGTGTTCATTAAAGCACTATTCACAATAGTAAAGAAATAGAATCAGCCTAAATGTCCATCAGTGGATGAACAGATAATGAAAATGTGGTATATATACAAAATGAAATGTTATTTGCTGTCAAGAAAAATATAATTACAAAATTCGCTGGCAAATGAATGGAATTAGAAAATATATACCAGGCAAGATAGCCCAGACAAAGAAAAACACCACGTGTTCTGCTAAGTATTGGACTTTTAGAATGGTATACTTAAATAGAGACTCCTACAACAGTTGCAAACCAGAAAGGAACATAACCTGAGGGTGGGGGAAAGAAGAGGGATCCTAAAAGGGGGACTCTAGACTCACTTTTTTGTCAGGGAACACAGGCCCAGTACTGTAAACCTAGCCAAATGCATGTGGAAGGGGAGATCATTGATCCTACTTGAGGTCAAACTTCTTAGCATTAACTGTAAGTACTTGATTGCAAACGATCATCTAAACACTTATCAATGTGCCCATATTTAGAGAACCTCTCAGCACTCTATCAAGAAGTATTCTTTTGGAATGGAAGATGTGTAATGCAGAAACTACAATTGGCCAAGTGCAGAGAATAAGTGACTATGGAGTGCTCACCCCTAAACAGGATATTAAAATCATCTCCCATCACAAGGCTGAAGAGGGGGCAATAAGAGTGTGAGACCCTAAAAGGTGGGGAGGGGGTGCTGCCAGACAATATCCTCTGGTCACGACAGAGCTGTTTCACCCAAGAAATCATTGTAATGATGTCTTCCTCCACGAGACCTGCACAACAGTTGACCATAGATGAAGGAAGATCTCAAGAAATATACCACCCTGAGAGACTACTGAAGGCTAATGCCAAATAGGAGAAGAACTTCCTTAATCAACAATTTACCCACTGATGGGGTCATCCATGCCCCAGGGTGTACTCAAGAAATTACCAGTGCAGACATACTCATGAAACCCAGTAGGTAACCCATGCAAAAAGACATGCAAGTAGGAGGTAAACTGATTGGAAAGGAGAATGTATGAAGTGGGATAGGAGGGGAGTTGGAATGGGTAGTAAGGAGTGAAAACATATTGTATATATGTACAAAGGTATCTAAGAATAAAGTTTGTGAAATGAACGAATAGATGCTATGAATAGAATACCTTCATATTTAGAAACAGAATTACAGAGGGAGATCTTTATAACATACTCCAAATTTCCTAAACAAATATTTCCTAGAAGATATTAAAACACAGAAACCATTATTTGAAAACTATTAAAAAAAAAAAAAAAAACTTACCGGCAAAGTTCCAGGTAGAGAAGCATCAAAAAAAGAAACCAAAGAATTTGGAGGCGCTGCAAAGCACACTTGAGATGCAGAGAAGAGTTTTGAGTTGGAGGAAATCTGGACATGAATTTCCAGTCCTACTACTGCTGCCCATTTGTGTTCACTAAAGAGGAAGACAACAGTTAAGAAGTTACTTTTGTCAATGTCTATGAATTTTATAAATCCAAATCACAAATGTTAGTTTTCTATTTGTTTTTTTTTATTTTATATTCTTCCATTAAAAAAATTGTCCATTTTATTGGTGAATAAACCAAAACCCATTCACAATGCACACCTCCAATGAGCTTGGCAAGATAAAATTCTGTTTACAATATGTTATTAAGAAGTTCATGGTATAAGCATGTGATACAGAACAGAACAATTTGACAACCTTAAAACAATTTAGAAAAGGTTATCAGGTGACAACTGGTCAGCTTCAATGAAAAGCAAAAGTTTGAAGTGACTAATCGTTTAATCACTCAGTAAATTGCAAAAGTTAGTCTTCTGACCATTAGAACTAACATAAACAGCAGAATTCTACTACAGAAATAATGGTTAAAAAGTAAATTCTCAACCACATTTATAATTCATGTAACATCTTGCAGCTACATTGACTATAATGAAACAAATAAAATAGATCACTTCTAATGGTATTCCTGAAAACTTATGAAAAAAAAACACACTAAACCATCAGATACAGCATTTTGGACCTCTGCCTCTCATCCCTCAGTAGGCTCCAATTTGTGATAGCTAACTTCAGATTCTTTTGTTTGCCTGACTTTATTGCTAGCAAATGTAAGCTATTAAGTGCCACAATAACTTCTTTTATCTGGCCATTCTTGGTCTGGTGGGCCAGTACATGGATCCCTTGGGGGTAATTATAAATGTACTAATTCCATGAAATCTATGCATGTTTCTATCCTGATCTTCTCACAAGCAACTTGTAAATTTATGTTCAGATTACTGAGTTTTGTCTCAAGCATTTTAACACATGAAATTCTACACCTAATATAAAAAAGATTAACCCCTTTTTAAAGTCTGGAAACAAAGGCAGCAAGCAAGAGAAATTAAACTAAATAGTCATTAGAAATTCTGCATTGTCCAGCTGTTAGTAAAAGTACTTCTGCAATTTAATTACATAAAAGGGAGATATCTAACTTAAAAAAATTCCTTCTTTTCTTCACTGAAAAAGCAAAATGAATGTTAACACCTCAAAAATTAAAACCAAATATTGGAAATTTGCCTTATGTTTTTGTATTTTAAAAAAATATTTAAATCATATACACGGAGTAGCGAAAGAAGTATCTAGCTAAGTAACCAACACTCTACATAACCAGGAGGAAGATTGTTTCAGCAGACTACATCCTCCTAGGTCAACATAAAACTCCTCCGGAGATGGCTGGTGTGTTCTAATGCCACCCCTTCCCACGTTTTGGACATAAAGTGCCCTTTTCTTTAGACTAAAGCAAGCGCCTAGGGCCAAGTAGCCCACTTGTAGGCGCAGAACTAAGGTGACTGAATCCAACCTTGCTACACAAGTGGCTCAAGAAAACACTTGTCATTTCACATTCGCGTGTTCTGAAAAATAAATAAATAAAAAGCCTTGAGGCAGAGGTAACACGTGTGTGAGTAGACTTGTTTGTTTTCATTTAGGCATCTGGACTCCAGGTTACAAGCGCACCCCTCCCGCCCGTCAAAAAACGTGAAAGATTGGGCTGCAGTGGCCACCATCTTCCTCTCTCATTCACTAAGCTTAGTTCAGCGGCAACCGTATGAAAACTCAATATACCCTTTCCTCGGCTTCTGGGCCGTATGAAGGGACTGCTGAGCCACTGAACTCTTTTCCCTCATCCAGGTGGACGTGGGACCAGTCGGAGCCCCTTTTTGGTGGCGGGAACAGCAATCAGTCCATACTAAAGCCCAACGTCTTCCAGGGCCGCCCCAGCGGAGTATGGGCGCCGCCATAGCATCTTCAGTCCTGGTCAGGTGATCCAGCCGCAAGGCTCCCTGGGAAGCGTAGTTCTGGCAGTACGCCACAACACCATAGATTGGGACCGGAAGACTACTATTCCCGGCAATCACTGCGACACTAAGACTGCCGGAACTTTAGCTAGGATTGGGAGGGGGGAATGGGGAGCACTGTAACTGGAGGATAGAGTGGGAGGGTTGGAAGGTGAGACTCCTCCTAGCGGGGAGTTGGAGAGGTTTATGCCTCTGTGTGTGTGTGTGTGTGTGTGTGTGTGTGTGTGTGTGTGTGTGTGTGTGTGTGTGTGTGTGTGTGTGTGTGTGTGTGTGTGTGTGTGTGTGTGTGTGTGTGTGTGTGTCTGTGTCTGTGTGTGTGTCTGTGTCTGTGTGTGTGTGTGTGTGTCTCTGTGTGTGTGTGTGTGTGCTTAGCGTTGTAGTTTATGAATTGAGATTAATGAATCTGATATCACTACGAAGATTTCTTGAACCCCTAAGTCCACTTGTTTTTTCTGCCTGCACTTGCACTTGAAACACTCATTTGTGTATTTTTGCAACCAATGCTTGTTGCCTACTGCATTCCAGGTCTAATTCTTTGTCATAGAAATGACAAAGCAGAAAACAGGTTAAAGTTTTTATTTTATAGAGTTTATATCTTAGGGAGATGAGCATACAGAAAGGTAGTATAAAAATATATTTATGTAGGCAATAACTGCTATGTTTAATATGAGATTCTTAGAGACAAAGAAACTTAGACTGAGCCTTCTTGTACATTTTCACTTATTCTGTTTTCTCAACCAGCATCTGAAACAATTTCCTTATATGCTAGGATGCCTTGATAACAGGCATCATTACCTCAATGGATTTCTTTTATTGTTTGACTCCAAAACTTTTATCACCAGCTAGGGATACTGTTCAGTGATACAATGCTTGCTAGCATGAACAAGGAAGGCCCTAGATTCCACTCTCAGAATGAAACAGAAAAGAAAAATTTCATCTTAGTCTTTTTTGAAACTCTCAGGAGTTCTTTGAATTTGAAAACATAGTTAGAATTGCTATTCTCTGTTTTATCATCTAATCTTAATTCTTTTCAGAGTAATTCCAAATACCTGATACATATCTTTTGTTTCTGCAATTCTTGCCTGCTCTTTACCACACTAGTTCCAGAGTAGAACCCTCGAGAATATTTGTTGAAGCAAGTGGTAGTTTGGAGAATACATTTGACAAAAGATAGAATGATTTCTATTTTGAGGGTTAGTTGTTAAGAGAATGATGCTGTGAATTAGGTAGCAATGGAGGTAAACAGAAATGGACATTTCAGATAGTTTTAGAAGGTGAGGCTGAGGGATTTAACAATGGACAGGATATAATGGTGGAAAACTAAGGGGACAAGTCACTCTTGGGTTTCTGGCTTGCATATCTTGCTGTCTAATATAGTTTTTCACTAAAGAAGGAAGCCAGAAAAGGAACAGGCTTGTAGCGAAAACATAAGAGTTTGGTTGCCTTGGAGACATCCAAGAGAAATCAAGTAGACTGAGTGTAGAACAGAGGAAAAAAGATGTATGCTCTACAAACTTCATACTGATGGATTTTTCAGTTACTGATCATTAGCCTATGGATCAGATGGGTACAATTTATGTTGTATTTCTATACAATTATGCTACTATATAATCAACCATATGGAAAGGCAAAGTTTAAATTACTATCCTGAAAATTATTATTTATAAAATTCTATATTGTCTACTTTTTTGTCTATTATGCTGAAGCTGAATTACTATGCCAGAATTATTTTCATATAACTAAGGGTGAAAATGAAGAAATGATATAGTGACTGAGACACAAAGGTGGAAAGTTGTTTCAAAATTTATCTCCAATTACTTCCTTTTATATCCTGCTTCCATCACTCTTCAGATCTTCCTCTGAGAGTCCACATTTTCTACCGGACAGTAGAGGTTCTCTTTTTCTATCTCATTTAGCTCTTCAGGCTTTTCTGACCAGACCAGGTATCAAGAGAGTTGCTTGTGGGGCTGGAGAGGTGGCTCAGGGGTTAAGCTTCTGCCTTGCAGGCGGAAGGTCCTGAGTTCGGATCCTAGACCCCACGTATAGACGCCAGGCAGAAGCAGGGGCAGCCTGCGTTTCCGGTCCTGGTAGGGCGGAGCCTGTGAATCCCCGGGCAGAGTAAACAAAGAGGAGGTGGAGGTGTCCATGGTGGGTCCCAAATTACATACACACACATACATACACACATGCACACACACACACATGCACACAATTGTAAAAAAAAATCAAAAGAGTTGCTTGTGAGCACAACCTGATTTCACCATTGATAAGACTCCAGAGAAGAAAGGAATTTTATATGCAGAAAGAGCGAGACCCTTCCTGATTTACCACTAGTCAGTATAATTAGAAGGCAATTCATAATTAGGAGATAGTACACTCCCTCACATGTAATGAGGGAGTTTATAAATTCACTGGAGAGAGTAGAAAATGCAATTGAAGAACATTCTACTTTTATGGTCAAAACTCATTTCAGTGAAATTCATCTTTGTTTAGGAAGAGGTATTGTGCAATGAAGGCTGCCATTTCAAAGACCTCCACCCCACCACTAGAGGGAGAGAAAATCCTATGCTTTTAAATGTATTTCCTTCCATTCACAAATGGAAATCTTGTAGTTTGGTGCACTTCATGCCCAATCTTTTTTTTTTTTTAAAGGCCTACAGGAGTTGATGATAGAAATAAAGGCTTGTCGCCCATCTTTCTACCTCCCTTCTCTTCCAAGATGCTCAAGATGACATTGTTTTTCAAACACTTCTTGGTAAGGAGTTAGCTAAGGAGGTTCTTCCACAGAACCTCTTTCAGAGGACCATTTCTTGTTTTCTTTTTTAATGCCACACATGATATCTCAGAACTCTTACTGACGAGACAGCTCACTGAGAGAACTATTTTGGTTCCACAACAAGGTGGCTGTCATCTGGAAGACATGGAAATTTTCATTTTCAAGGAGCTCAGGAAGTAGCAGGACAGAGTTTCTAGCAAAATAATTTCACAAGGAAAGTTTCTCCACTCTTATTATATCCATATAATTGACACAATACAAACGGATTAAGAGCAAGTTTTTCAAAAGATGTTTAAGCCTGAGTAGAATTTCCAGCTTTTACTTATAAATGGAATAACCAAGGAGTAGATCTTAAATAATAAATATATTTGGTTTTTTCAGTCTTTTTCAGTCTTGAATGGTCAAGAGTAGGAATGGAGGCGCTCATATCTGTGTCTGACTCAACCCCTTTAGGTATCTATGTAAATGCATTGATTAATAAACACAAATCCCCCCCATTTTAGTTATCTTTAATCATAATTATTCCCTTTCTTTTGCTTTCACTAATTTGGAATGGGGGAAATGAAATGAAAATGAAAACATTTATTTTGGGACTTCTACCTTCTTGAGCTCCATGTGTTACAATGTGAAGGAGTAATAAGTAGTACCAAGTTTCTGCTTTTTTAAGATGAAGAAAACAACCTTAATTGAAGCATTATAATTTTAAGTAAAGTTAAAGGTAGTTTCAGCTGTCATGGCAATGTATCTCAAAAGCTGTTTGGATATATGTTTTAAACTTAAAACTAATCTTTTTCTCCAGTAACCTGCTTTTGTCCCGTGGAAACAAAGGCAATGCCTCTAAAATGCATAGCAGGTGAATAAATAAAATGCCCCTGCAGTCTAACAGAGCTGTATGTGGATCATTGTATTGGTAAGTTTGATTTCTGTTGGCTGTTGGTTTTTATTTGTTCTTTGGCTATAGAAACTAACCTGATGTTGAAATTTTGGCCGTATAGGTAGGGAGAGTAGGTAATGAAGTCAGCACAAATTCCCTATAAAAATAAAAGAATGACTATATCCAAGATTCATTCAAGATAATAGACACGTGACAGAAACTGACAGGGTCATTTTCATGTAGGAAAGACAATGGAACTAGAACATGTCATATTTTCGAAAAAGCATTCAGAAAACACAAAATTCTTTCTTAGAAAACGCCACATTTTAAGATCCATTTAAGTGTCATTGGAGTTGGAAAAAAAAGTCTGGGAATACATGTCTACTGAGTTGGGAGAACAGGATTCATTTCCTTGTATTTTTCCATTGAAGTCTTGCTTCTGATAAAATACTGATGTAGAGGGAACAATAGCTTTCTCAGGAAGATTGCTTTGAGGCATTGCATTTCCAATGCAAAGAAATAGAACATCCTGTCCAGGGCCTTGGTGAGATGAAGTGCCAGCTATGGAAGATGTGACCGGCTCACTGCCGCTAACAGAGCTGGCTCAGGAACTACATCTTTTTGTTGTCTTCTTTCTTTCATTTGATCTCAAGGGATGACTTGGTGTTCTGGAAATCTGACTAATTTCTGAGAACAAGCAGGAGCCGTGTCAGCAAAAGCTCCACCTGCATGTATCCCCTTGACTCCCCACTTGTTAAAAGGAAGATGCTTTTGACTCCAAGTACTGGATACTAGAACATATTAGAAATAACATGTTTCTATAAGTTGTGTGATCCAATGCTTGTCATGCACTAAAATAGCTCTCTCTTTTGTGGTTTGGAATTGAGTATTTGGATATCGGAGCTAGAGTTTGTGAACATGTACGCGCGCGCACACACCCACATACACATTTCTGAGCATTATCTTCATTCAGAATAGTGCATAATTAGTCATGAGTTTTTAGGTTTCAACGCAGGTAATATTTTTTGTAAGTCAAATGGCTCTTTTGATTTTTAGTCTGAAGATTTTGAGGAGTAAACATATGTAGTTATAAAATTAGCCCTGCTCAAGGATGAGGGTGGCTTATTTGGTAAAATATTCACTGTGCAAGCATGAGGATCTGACTTTGGATCCCTAAAACACACATAAAAACTGGACATGGTGATACAACCTGAAATCCTAGTACTGGAGGAGTAGAGATAGTCAGATCCCTCATTCTAGACCCAGTGAGAGAGGGTGTTGCAGAAAATAAGATGGAAAGGGTTAAGAATTAGCTCAGTAGCTAGAGGTTTGCCGTGCAAATAAAAGGACCTGAGTTTGGATCTTCATACCTTATATTAGTTAGATGAAGGATCAGCATCATGGTCTGTCTATAATTCCAGCTTTGAAAGGTGGTGCCTGGGAATCTCCAGAGCAAGCTGGATAGACAGTCAAACTATTCTTATAAGTGAGCTATGGGTTTAGAGACGCAGTCTCAAAGGAACAAGACAGAAGAGCAATCAAAAATGATCCGTGATGGGACTGGAGAGGTGGCTCAGGGATTAAGCCTCTGCCTTGCAGGCGGTAGGTCCTGAGTTCGGATCCTAGACCCCACGTATAGACACTGGGCGGAAGCCGGGGCGGCCTGCGTTTCTGGTCCTAGTAGGGCGGAACCTGTGAATCCTGGGGCAGAGTAAACAAAGAGGTGGAGGCGTCCATGGTGGTTCCCGAATTCGCCCGTGGTTCTATACACACACACACACACACACACACACACACACACACGCACAATTGAATAAATAATAATAATAATAATAAAAAACTTAAAAAAAATGATCCGTGATATTGGACTTGGGGCCTTCAGATATACACACACTCATGTTCACATGCACATGCCCACACGTATATTCACACACGTACAAAATAAATGTATATTCACATACGTACAAAATAAATGTACGCATATGCATGTGCTCTACATGCACATGAAATGGAAAAAATAAGGTGGGGAGCAACCAAATAAGACAATTGAATTGACCTCTAACCCTTGCATGCACATACACACATGCATGCACACTTGCCCACTCACGCCATTAGGATGCATTAATTTAATGATCTCTTTCTCCTGATGAATGGACTTTTTATTAATTTTTAGGGAGATTGCATCACACTTCATTAGGTGGTACAGAAGAGAAGTGTGTGTGTGTGTGTGTGTGTGTGTGTGTGTGTGTATCAGAGGATGCTGTGTGTGTGCACCTGTGGAACCCCATGAGAAATCATCTTGTATTGGTCTATCTCCTTATTGCTTTACTTTGGGATTTCTCAGGCTACACCTTCCAGGGCCAGAAGTGCAGGCGGCCACCTTTTCTACCCAGCATTTCAGTTCTGAGATCTGAACTCAGGTCCTTGTCAGGTCCTTCTGCTTGGAAGACAAAGGCTTTAACCCATGAACCATTTCTCCAGCACCAGAAGAACTTATCTTACACATCCTGCCAGTAATGGATGTCATTAATATATGTATCTGAACTGGTTATTTCTGTCTAGGCTGCCTTTGAACCGAAAAACGAATGAGATGTGCAAAGCAATAAAGGTGATATCTTGGTGGCAGAGCCTTCAGGGCCCACCACAGTTTAATGTATAGCCACTGAGAAGCAATGTCATGCTCCATGAAGAGATGCCACACTGAATTAAAATCAAGTGCCCATCAAATGGTACAACTACTGAGATAAATGTAAAGAGAAGGGGAGAAACAGAAAAAAAGCCCAGCAATTTATGTATATTATTTTGGTCAGGAAAGACCAGCACAGACATTATGCATGTCTCCTTGGAGCCTGACTCTAGATTCTAATTCAACAATAAGATTTGATAGTGACAGTAATTTTAAACCGATGTTGACCAAACACATTAGCCTTGCTATTAAAAGTCATTTTCCACTCCTTTCCACATATAGTAAAAATGAAAAGAGATAATGTTAAGAATGGGATCGGACACTGCATTTTTCAAAAAGCAATTGGAAGCAAGAATATATAAAATTCCACTTCAGCAAATAACAAGGGCAGTTTGCTATAGACAAAATTTAGCCTAATTTTATTTGTGTTTATTCCATAAAGCTATTATCTTTATTATGAGTGCCATAGTATATTGGTATGGAAACGCTTCCCAGGGAGCCCCTGATTTTTAAAATTTTTCACTAGTACCTTAATTTTCTAAGAGATTACATATATTTTCTTTAAAACCAGAAAAATTCCTCCAAATACAAAATTAATAATCAAATTTTATGAACACCAAGATATATTAATGAGTTTATATGGATTTATCAGATAAATTCACTATCTTTTACTTCCCACAGTGGAACTCTCCCAGTCTTAAGAAAGGTTATCACAATTTATGAGGGTCAGTTTGACATTTCACAATCTGTTGATAGATTAGAGTTGAGTGGTCATCGAAGATGTCAAGAGGAAGAGCTTCGAGTTGGGGAAAGAAAAGACTTGCCTTGCATAGTTCTCTCAGAACTGTTCGGTACAGAAACTTTTTCCTGGAAATCAATAAGAAAAGGCTACAGCTGTGTACCAACCCCTTTTATGACACTTGCAGTTCCTAGATGAGTAGTTCTCTTCTCTAAGGTAGAACACAAGTATTTTGAGGCTGGCATACAGTTTTTCATCTCTATCTAGAAACTTCTGCCAAGCTTATCCTTGTGCCCTTGAGTTCTCTTTACCCAACACAGATGTAAGTAAGATGTCACTTATTTCAGAGTGATAATATCCCTTTGCATTGTGTATCCTTTGTGGTGGATCAAGTGAATTGTACTACATCAGTTAACAGAAGTTGTTCACGAAGTTGAAAAATAAAATGGAATGTATGTTTTGGTTGAATTTTTATGGCACCATTGAAACAAATGTCGTGTTTTCTTTCTTCTTTGGAAAAATATTGTTACTCATTTTCAATTGTTAAGAAACAGCAAGCTTGGAAGTGGTAATTTTCACTCTGCCTGAAATATAATGTGGCAAGACAGGCGGAATTACAGGAAATCAATTAGTTTGTGTTGTAAGCGTGGAGTATCCAAGGCCGGTTCGCTTTCTGGTTACTGTAGCTGACGTCTGCTCAACTGTAGATTTCTTCAGAGAAAACTACTGAGTTTTTTTTTTCCTAGAGCAAAAACCTGATAGTATCTTGGCATTTAATCCTTGTCAATTAAGATAGAGGCTGAAACAAATTTCTTCCTTGATTGCATCCTTCCTTCCTTCAGTTTTAAACCACAGATTCCTGAAAGAGCAATTAACATTTATTTTCTGAAGCCTGAAAGTTCCCAATATTACAACTTTGAAATCATATTACCTATACCTTTTTACATAAGGTGGATATCACAATGATTCTCAAGATGTGGTCTCACCTTAGCCCAATCTGCATCAATAATTGTCTCCTGAAACAAGATTCAGTCAACAAGTTGGGTGGATGCATTTATATCTGTTTTTCACAATTTCTAATTTTACTATTTCATAAATGTTGCAGTCCACCGGCATGGTTGCTGATAAATGACCAGAACACAGTTTAAGGGAACAAGGAGTTTACTTTCTTACGACAGTCCAGTTACAGTTCTTAGTCCAGCTTGACAGGAGAGCACACACCAACACCAGGGCCGAGGGAACTGGCCACTATAACGGCTGAGAGATGGACAATCCTTACTTGCCAGACCAGCATGTCTGGCCAAGTATACAGAAGGATGCCCACTCTCTCAACCAGCTCTCTGTGATTTATCCAGGGCCTAATCCCACCCACCATGGGCTGGGTCTTCCCCAGCAGCCAGACAATCTCCTTCAGGTTTGCTCTGGGCTTAACTCAACCATCAACTCTCTACACCTGTGCCCAGAGCTCAAACCCTCAAGAGTCAAGTTGACACCTGTGCTTAACTATGACATTCCACCCCTTGTCAACTTGACACAAAAACAATAGCACTTTTAAACTGTAACCTTTCCTTGTCCCCACAGATGTTAAAATATAAATACATTCCATGGACAAATTTAAAATGTTCCCTCATTAAAACTTCAGTTCCAATATTTTAAAAGTTCAAAGTTTCTTCAGAATAAATTAAATACTTTAAAACAGATAAAACATTAAAACAGAAGGATCTTAAAACAATAAGAAAACATTAAAAAGATCAAAGTCCAGCAAATCACCGCATCCTGTACTTCAGTGTCCATCTTCTGCTGCTCATTATGTAATCAAGGCGGCTCAAGATTCGAGGCATTCTCAGTCCCTGTTTGCAGCTCAAAGTTGTAAGAGCAGAGTTCCTCTGAACCAGGTTGAATCTCTACTCGCAGTTGTCCTCAGCAGCAGTCCCACAGTTCTGGCATCTCACACACAACTCTGGGTTCTCCTCTGCAGCTTTAAGCTTCACCATCTCTTGCAGGAACTCTACGCCTGCCACTCGTGCCAAGCTTTTGCTGCTTTCCATGAACCCCTCAGTAGTTCGCCCAAACCAGTATCACCTGAGGGACGCTGCCAGATTCTGAAGCGAGGTTGAAACGCAGCTTAGTCCACTGGAGCCACAGCTGCACCAACTTCAACGTGCTGACGCTGGAAAAGCCTCTCTTCTAGGCAACCAAACTTGCAAAGGGCAAGAAACAGCTTTAACTTGGGCTTTCGCCCCTGAAGAAAATTGAGTTTCCAAACCAGGAATTTGCCATACAGTGGTTTTCACGTCTTCCACCGTCTCAGTGCAAGTCACTAGGTTTTCCTTCACTGATACTCATTTGTCCAACAGCAGCAGATATACTACTGCCTGCCCTTTGCACATCCAAACCCTCAAGGCTGCCAACACAGCTCTCCTCTGTCAAGCAAACCAGTCCATCGTCCTTATATTCAGTTTTACCAAAGTCCTTGTTTCCCTCATCACAAATTGGGCCCAAACAATGTCTCTCAGCAATTGGCCCACTAAATGCTGAAGAACGGTATTTGTAAATCCACAAAGTGAAAATTTTCAAGAATTTCCAACTTTGTCCAGCAGAACCGTTCAAAAGCCACAAAATCCACATAGTCAGATTTATCAGCAACACCCCACTTCCTGGGTACCAAATTCTGTTGCAGTCCACCGGCATGGTTGCTGATAAATGACCAGAACACAGTTTAAGGGAACAAGGAGTTTACTTTCTTACGACAGTCCAGTTACAGTTCTTAGTCCAGCTTGACAGGAGAGCACACACCAACACCAGGGCCGAGGGAACTGGCCACTATAACGGCTGAGAGATGGACAATCCTTACTTGCCAGACCAGCATGTCTGGCCAAGTATACAGAAGGATGCCCACTCTCTCAACCAGCTCTCTGTGATTTATCCAGGGCCTAATCCCACCCACCATGGGCTGGGTCTTCCCCAGCAGCCAGACAATCTCCTTCAGGTTTGCTCTGGGCTTAACTCAACCATCAACTCTCTACACCTGTGCCCAGAGCTCAAACCCTCAAGAGTCAAGTTGACACCTGTGCTTAACTATGACAATAAACTTATATGGGAACATGTATTTCTGACAAGAAAACAATGCCTTTTGAACCTCCTTTACTTTTTTAAAAGCTGCTTTTAAGATGTTTAGTTATAAACATTTCATTTTATTATAGGATAATTTCTTACATTATATGTAACAATGTCCAAAAGATCTCAAAATAGGAAACATACACACACGCACACTTTTTTTTTTAAAGGAAATGAGGGTTTTATTGTGGCTTATGATTCTTGGTTATAGTTCCTTTTTCAGTTTGGCAGAAAAGCATACACCACCACCAAGGGCTGAGGGAACAGGCCACACGATATTTGCAGGACTGCTGAGATAGAGACAATCCTCACTTACTAAACCAGCATGTCTGGTCAAGTAACCAGCTCACTACATTATATTTGTCTGCCCAGAGACTAGCCTCTTCATCATGGGCTGGGCCTCCCTTCCACACACATTTTTTTAAGATAAACAATATATGTTGTTGATCCCAGACTATTAACTGCTTTTATTTTCTCCATTTTAGAACAGAGCAGACATAATCAGCAAAGTGTTCAGTTTACATTGACTTGCCCTTACAGCATGGATGTAGAACTGCTTTTTAAAACTTGTTCAGCAGCACAAAATGTGGAGTAAGCCAAGTTATAATTCCTGTGTTATTTAGGACCCATAATTAGTTTTTTAAAAATCAAAACACTTTTTTAAAAATAGTCTCATGTGTTAAATTCCAGCATGGTGCTGCTTTGTGGAGAAATTTCTATAAAATGCAAGTTTATTTATAAGTTGCAAGTGACTAAAGATGTTACAATATAAAAGAAAACGACACTCGGGAGTCTTTCTTCAGGCTGTTTGGGGCTGTCTTGGAATGTTCAATTTCCTCCAAGGGATTGCTTTTAATCTCCTACAGCAAAAGGAATTTCATAAATTGAAATTGTTGGCCAGATGGAATTTCCTGATTAATTTTTTAGTGTTTGGTATTAAACACAATAATATAAAGGGGAATTGTGAGAGTAAACCTGGTTAACATTTCATAAAATTCATTGCTTAAAACATGGCTCAGCCTTAGCTTCAGTTTTCACTTGATGTCTTTTGGACAACCTGAGAATACTGTGAAAAATCAGACATGGTCACGGCTCCTCCCTCTTCTCTCTGTTTCCTTCTGTTTCTTTTCCATTTAACTTCCTTTCCTCATTATAAGAATTCATCCAGTCCTTACATAATGGACACAGACACATTCTAGGGTTTATTTTGTCTCATTCTTTATGGATAGTGTGTGTGTGTGTGTGTGTGTGTGTGTGTGTGTGTGTGTGTGTGTGTTGGATACATGTAAATGTGCAGGTACATTCACCCATGTGCACACATGTGGAGGCCAGAGCAGAATTTCGTGTGTCTTCCTCTGTCATTTTTCTCCATTGTTGCCTTGAGGCAGAGTTTCTCAGTGGACCAGAACCCATCTTTTTCTAGGCTAGCTGGCCAGCAAATTTGAAGGCTCCTCCTGTCTTTGTTTCCCAATACTGGGGTTCTAAGCATATGCAGTTATACTTAGCTTTTTACACGGGTGCTAGGGATTCATGCTCAGGTCCTTATGCCTGCGGAGTAGACATTCTTACACTCTGAGCCATCTTTTCAACCCCAAAATGAATATCTTCTGAAAAGTTTGTAATAGTAAGTTCTAGCACAAGAATGCTGTCATCTTGCTATACAGAGACTTCTTCTTGTAATCATAGACCAACTTATATTTTTATAAAATTAGCCTTTGTGGTGCTCAAAGCACAGGCAGTTATTTTCTCTAGTTTCCATTTTCTTGTAACAGTTGGAGGTTTCCATTCATTATCAAGCTCGATATATTCATTTGGATTTGTGAGGATAGGAAAATAGAACCTTTGAAAAGAAACTATCCTACTGAACTATGAGATTGCTTGGGAACAGGGCTATATACCTTTCATCTCTCTGTGTTCTTTGAGTTCTCAGAATTATGGAGATTGTACTGGCTACCATCTCATCTACTCAATGGTTTTCATATCCCAACCAACTCCATCCTTATGTTAGGAGTTGGATTGCTTAGCTGAATCATTACTCAATGTCATGGATACATATAGATGCATAACTTGTGGGATTCATTGCAAAATTAAAATTCTGGATCCTCTGTTCAAAATCTGTAACTGGCATTGACAGAACATTAAACCAAACATGCCCTCTTTTTCTTTTTTTTGTGTGTGAAAGAGAGAGAGAGAGAGAAAGAGAGAGAGTCAAAGGGTACTGTGTGTGCATGTGGAGGCCCAAGGGTGATTTTGGGAATCATCCTGGATCATTCTACTTTCTTTGTACTTTGCTCTGGAGTTTTCCAGGATCTACCTTTCAGACCTGGAAGTGCAGTTGGCTCCATTTCTGCCTGGCATTTTTACGAGGGATCCAATATCTGAACTCAGGACCTTCTGCTTGCAAGGAAGAATCTGAGTCATCTATCCAGCCCACATGGGCCCCTTTGAACATAAGTGTCCCCTTTGCAAATGCTCAGGTTGCAAGCCTGAGTTTAAAACTCACTTCTTTCCCACCATGGTTTATTAAGGGAACTATCAGACCTAGATAAGATCAGACAGGGTTTGTGTGTGTGTGTGTGTGTGTGTGTGTGATTTGTATCAATCCAACCAGGTAATAGCAGGAACCTACTAGAAAGAAATCCCACTGATACACAGAATACATGCTCTTCCATTCTAACTCAGAAATGTGCAGAGACAAATATTCAATTGTCTAAGGTCCTAAGAGCCTTCTTGTCTTCCTGCTGATCCATACTTTAGTGTCCATCAGCTATATGGCTCTAGAAGGTGGAAAAGATAACCACTGAAGACTCAGTTCCATAGTTCTAAGTGGATGACTAGATTCCCTAAGATTGACTTCATCTCTAACCCATCCATATGTTAGGTTATTCTATTCAAAATAAATAAGAATACTTAATTGTTCCTTTTCCTTAACCAATATCATATGACATTTATTTTTTGAGTTTTTTGATAGTAGAAGTGTCACTAATACAGCAAAATAAAATCTGTTTTCTAGAGGCTGACCATTAGCCAAGGCAATTTTTTAGTTTTTCAACTGCAAGATGGTCTCGAGTGTTTCCTTAGGGGAAAACCAAGTAAGGACAAAGTCAAGACCACATACCCTGAGGAAGCTGTCTCCAAATAGTCTCTTTCACCTTTCCTCAACAGTGTGGCTCCCAAGAATGAAAGAGGATTTAGAAAACACTGATAGGCAAATGAAGATTGGCTCCTGTGAGACCTAGTGGCAGGCATTCTATCGGGAGCTCTTTGGGCAATACATAATTTCCATTGTCTAGGATGTGAACTTTGATATTTCAATAATTTTTCTATAGCCGTATGAGATTCTTCAAACAAATAAACAAAACAACAGCATCAAAAACCCAGTAAGGGTTTAGATAAAACAAAAATCTAACAACAAGGATCTAGGATCTAGGTTGAAGGCCTCAGAAGATGTTTAAACCTAACAGGTGAATACTTCCTGAATCATTCCCTGAGACTTAAGGGTAATTTAGATGGATCCCTAGTACAATCACATGCATTTCATTCTTAAATTGACTAATTTATTGATTAATCTGCTTTTTTCAGATAGGGTGTCACAATGTAGTCCAGATTTGTCTTGAACTCACAGTCTTCTTGCCTCTACCTCCTAAGTGCTAATATTACAAGATATATTACTATATCTGCATTATTATTATTTAGACAAAGTCTTGCTGCACTGCCCAGGCTGATCTCAAGTTTGTGGGCCTTTAACTGCTGAGTCATCTTGCCAGATCACCTCAAGTATTTTAAAATAAAAATGTGTGTAGATTGAAATTTGTTCCAATGAGACATGAACAATTCCTTCAATATATTTAAAATTTAGCATTATAGATACAGAGCAACTTGCAATAGAAAAAAATATTTAAGCATTATCATTCCTGGGAAGCAGTTTTGCAAAATATCGCATCTTTGCCAATTTACAGACAAGGTGCTGGCCCCTTGCATGGTGAAAACTACTATTTTCACAGTGTGTATCTAGAACCATCTATGCTTCTTTTTCTTTAATCCCAGTTGGGTTAATATCCAGAGCTCTCCTATTTGTACACTGCTTCAGAGGTGAGAAATTGACGTGTGTTGTAATGATGACTTAATATTACACTAATGTTTTTCCTTCTTTCAAGTGGAAACACTAAAGCTTTTTATCTCCTAAGTGAAAACAGGATGAAGCAAGGTGAGAACTCTCAGACCAGAAGGGAGGGCAAACCTGCAGACAGTCCCTAAAGGCTCCTCCACACAGGTCCAGAAACTCACATCCTTATGTCTTTCTGGAACTTTCCCAAGAAAGTCAGAAGATCAAAATTATTTCTTCATGGTCATTATGCAGTGGCACATCCTACAGAGCCAAAGGAATAAATTCCAGACATGCAGAACACACATCTCTTCAGTCTCTTTCAGGCAGGCTGTCAACGCTGCTACAATATTAATATACAAATCTAAAAAGGTGACCAGACCTTTAAGACTTTTTCTGATACACTGTTCCTTGCCTTCCAGTTTCCTAATTCAGAGAAACAAGAAGCCTATATCCAGGTCCTTTTCCTCTACATGCCTTCCCCATACCAGTAATCCCAGGATAGAAATAGAAATAGGAGCAAGGAAAGGAACTTAAAAGAAGAGATATATTTGGAAAAAGAAGTCAATAATTCAAGAACTATCTAGGAAAGGATCTACAAAAAAAATCTGGCTGTTGCCTGTCCCTTAAACAGGTCAAAAACATGTTGCAATACCTTTATCCCCTTCTATAATATTCTTCTCTTTCTCTTACTCCCTTATGGTTTGTCCTCCACAGCTGAATGCTTCTGAGTGTTTTCCCTCTTCGAAGCAGTATGATTCCTGTCAAACCACACTTTAAACTTTTCAGAAAGCTCTTGAGCTTTTTATTTCTGTAACCAAGATCAACAATCTGTCATATGCAATGCCTTTTCCAACTGTTGGCTGGAAATCTCCACCTGGATGCCCTGCTAGTGCCTTGAAATGAACACGTCCGCAATCTCAGCATCTTCACTCCTGAACGTAATGCTCCTTCCTGAACTTTTATTTTCTGTTAATGACAGATCACTCACAGTCATTCCAGTTACAAAGATGGAAATTATATCTGATTCTGGCTTCCCCTATATGATTATGTGTGTTTAGCGATAATCAGGTGTCTAACAGAGATGACTGGGTAGAGGTGATATCTCTATAGACTTATAGCAGGTGTATGGGAGAGGATTGTAAGTACAACTGTGGAGATTGACTTTGAGATGTTAGTGAGACAGCTTGTTAAATATTTGCAGAACTAATGGAAAATGCCAGTCTGGAAAACCAGAAACTTGGGCTGGAAATATATATATATATATGAATATATATATATATATATGAAAAATATATATATATATATGAATTATTAGAAAACAAGTGCTTGTTAAATTTGTGCATTTCATGGAATCATTCAATATCTAGTATGATGGAAAAGTGCATAGTATCTGTCATGATTTGATGTGAGTTGTCATCCCACAAGCTCATGTATTTCAATCCTTAGCCGATATTAATATTTGGGAGAGTAGTGACACCTTTAGGAGGTGGAAACTGGAGGAAGGCATGTCACAGGAGGCGGGCCTTGAGGTCCTGGTAGCCCAGCCCTATTTGCAGTTTACCTCTTACTCTCTCAGTCCCCTTAAGGACTTCTGTGACCTGAGCCACCTCCGGTTTTTGCCGCCTGCCATGACTTTTCCACTTTAATGACTGGAACTGAGAGTCAAATGAATCTCCTCCCTCTCCTTTATATGAGTGTCATCTGGTTATATGAGTTGTATGAGTGGTTATATGAGTGTCATCTCGCAGCAATGGAAAAGAGTATTTGCAACAGTATTATTTTAAAAGTAATAAATGCACACACATACACTTATGCATGCTATCCTGTGGGTAAAATGAAGTATTTCTGTTGAGAAGCAGAGCTATTTTAATACCACAAGGTCCCCAAGTCCCATTTTCCAAATTCAGGATGGTATGAAGAAAATCAGACGACACCACATGCAAATAAATTGCTCCTGTATTTTGTAATAACTTCAAGATTAGGGATCTTGTTCACTAAAATTTTTCTAGTGTTTTCTCTAGATGTTTTGTAATTTTAGGTTTTGCAGTTTGGTCTACTGCACATATTGAACTAATTTTTGTACATGTGAGATAATGATAAAAATTCTTTAAAAAATTACCAGTTGGGCTGGAAAAATGGCTCAGGGGTTAAGCTTTTGCTTCTCAAGCTCGAGGCCTGAGTTTGGATCCCAGATCCCACTAAAAATGCTGGATGAAAATGGCAGAGGCCTGAACTTTGGCTCTGGACCATCGTGGAGCTGAGAAAATTCCAAGGAAGCAAAACAGGATGATTTCCAAAGTCACTGTGGACCTCCATAGGTATACACAGTGCCCTCTTACACATATACACACACACAGACACACACACGGACACACTCAGACACACACATGGACACACAAACACCTACACACATGCAAAAAAAATTAACAAATGGCAGCAATTTATTCTAGTACCACTGGAAAAGACTATCTGTCTTCATTGAACATCCCTTTTTTCATTGAAAATTTCTTTTTTCTTTCTCTCTTTTTTTAACATTTTTTATTATTATTTGCGCTCATACAAACTTGATAGGTAGACCAGTTCCTTCCCCCCCCTTCCCCCGAACCCCCTGCTCCCCCTCTCTCCCTCCCCATCTCCCAGTGCCTCCCCCCCCATTCCCAGAGAGTCCTTTATTGTGTATGCCTAACTCTCCTCTTGGTCCTCCTTTCCGATGAAGTAAAAGGACCCAGTGGCATTTCCCTGAACCCTTTCTCGTGTTCCCCTTAAGCATAAGAACACTACTGTGGCCATCAATCCCTTGCCTCCAAGGATCTTGGTGCCTTTAGCCGATGTTAGACTTTGTGAGGTCAATAGTGTGACGGACATGGCCCAGGGCATGCAAAGTCCTATTATGATTGCTTCAGCCCTAACTAGTGTGAAGACTCTTCAAATCATTGCTCCCCCCATCCTTTTGCTCTTACAATCTTACCGCCCCCTCTTCCGCAAATGTCCCTGAGCTTCAGGATGGGGGGAGATTAGGCTGGCTTAGTTCTATGTGGATGATATAGAGTCTCTGAAGTTCTGGACTGCGGTTTGTTGATTTTCTTTTGCAATTTTGCTGCTCCAGCAATGCCCTTCACTCCATCCTGATGGGCACTGTATGTCACCCCCTGGTCAGAGACAAAAAACTGTTAAACTGGAGTCTTGTTATAATAGCACATTCAAGGGTAGATGTAATAAAAGCAGGAAACCTCGGTGAGGGAGGGATCAGTTACCCATTTGCAAAATGATCACTTTTCATCTGCCAGACCATATGCCCTCCCCTTCTGGTGAGATCATACCCCCTCAATTGTACATGATCAGGAACGAACATCTGTGAACTTAACCAGGTGTCACATTACTTACTTGCATTCCTTGGAGGCCGATTTTCTCTGCTGTAACATGGTCCCCTCTCTCCTTGTGTCTGCTGTGGCCCTCCAACCCCATCCCTCCTGTTCACAATCCTGGCAATTACCGTATTACATAGGTTTACCCTTGAGTGTCTCAATGTGGGCTGGGTGAGTTTGGTACTAGGAGCCACCTATTAGGGAGTACATATGGTGCTTAACTTTCTGGGTTTGGGATACTTCACTTAATATAATTGTTTCTAATGACATCCATTTCCCAGCAAATTCCAGTAATTCATCATTTTTGATGGCTGAGTAGTACTCCATTGTATAGATGTACCACAGTTTCCTTATCCACTCATCAACTGTTGGACATTTAGGTTGATTCCATGACTTTGCTATTGTAAACAGTGCTGCTATGAACATGGTCGTGCTTGTGCTATCAAGGCGAACCTCTGCTGCGTGGGGATTATTCCCAAAAGTGGAATCGCAGGGTCATATGGCATTTCAATCTTTAATTTCTTTAAGAATCTCCAGACGGCTCGCCAGAGTGGCTGTATGAGCCTGCATTCCCACCAGCAATGTAGCAGAGTTCCCCTCTCTCCACATCCTCTCCAGCACTTGTTGTTGTTTGTATTGTGGATTTTTGCCATCCTGACCGGGGTGAGATGATATCTCAGGGAGGTTTTGATTTGCATTTCCCTGATGGCTAAAGAAGTGGAGCATTTTTTAAGATATTTGTTAGACATTTTAATTTCATCTCTGGTAAAATTTCTTTTAAGTTCCAGGGCCCATTTTTTAATTGGGCCATTGGTTTCCTTGGTGTTTAATTTTCTAAGTTCTTTGTGCACTCTGGACAGTAGAGCTCTATCAGATATGTGGTTAGTGAAGATTTTCTCCCATTCTGTGGGTTGCCTTTGAGCTTGCGTTACAATCTCTTTATCTGAACAGAGCTCTTTAATTTCACAAGATCCCAACTGTTGAGAGTTGGTAGCAGTGACTGTGCCATTGGATGTCTGTTTAGGAACTGTTGGCCTAGCCCAATCAGCTCAAGGGAGTTCCCTATCCGTTCAGTTATGATTTTTATAGTCTCTGGCCTGATATCAAGGTCCGTGATCCATTTGGAATTAAGTCTTGTACATGGTGACAAGTACGGGTCCAGCTTTAATCTTCTGCATGTGGAGATCCAGTTTTGCCAGTACCATTTGTTGAAGATGCTGTTCTTTTTCCATTGGATTCTTTGGGCCCCTTTGTCAAAGATCAAATGGCTGTATTTTTGTGGGCTTATATCTGGGTCCTCAACCCTTATCCATTGATCTGTGTGTCTATTTTGGAGCTAGTACCAAGCTGTTTTTATAACTATGGATTTGTAGTATAGACTAAGGTTCGGTATGGTAATACCTCCAGCAGTGTTTTTGTTACTCAGGATTGTCTTTGCTATCCTGGGTCTTTTGTGCCTCCATATGAATTTTGAGATTAATTGGTCAACTTCGTTAAAGAATTGATTTGGGATTTTAATTGGTATATCATTGAATTTGTATATTGCCTTTGGTAGCATGGTCATTTTTACGATGTTGATTCTGCCAATCCAGGAGCATGGGAGGTCTTTCCACCTTCTGATGTCTTCTGCAATTTCTTTCTTTAGGGTTTTAAAGTTTTCATTGTAAAGGTCTTTTACCTCCTTGGTTAGGTTTATACCTAGGTATTTCATTTTTTAGGGGCTACAGTAAATGGGATTGTTTCTCTCAGGGCTTTTTCACTTCTTTCATTCTGGGCATATAGGAAGGCCTCTGATTTTTGCACATTTATTTTGCATCCTGCCACCCTGCTAAACTTCTCAATTAGTTCCAGGAGCTTCCTGGTGGAGTTTTTGGGATCACTCAGGTATAAGATCATGTCATCTGCAAATAGGGATAGTTTGACTTCTTCCTTGCCCATTTGAATCCCTCTTATGTCCCTTTCTTGTCTTATGGCTTCAGCTAAGACTTCAAGTACAATATTGAATAGAAGTGGTGAGAGTGGACAGCCTTGTCTAGTTCCTGATCGAAGTGGGACTGCTTCCAATTGTTCCCCATTGAGCATAATCCTTGCTGTGGGCTTGTTGTATACAGCTTTTATTATATTGATAAAGGTTCCTTCCATTCCTACTGTCTCTAGTGTTTTGATCATAAAAGGCTGTTGGATCTTGTCAAAGGCTTTTTTCTGCATCTATCGAGAGTATCATGTGGTCTTGGACTTTGGACTAGTTTACATGATGAATTACATTTATTGATTTTCGTATGTTGAACCAACCTTGCATGCCGGGGATGAAGCCTACTTGGTCCCTGTGAATGATCTTTTTGATATGTTTTTGAATCCGATTTGCTAAGACTTTGTTGAGAATCTTTGCGTCTGTGTTCATCAGGGAGATTGGCCTATATATAGTTTTCTTTTTTAAGTGAATCTTTATTAGGTTTTGGGATTAAGACGACATTAGCATCATAGAAGGAATTTGGTAGTGTTCCTTCCTTTGCTATTTGATGGAACAGTTTAAGGAGTATTGGTGTTATTGATTCCTTAAACGTCTGGTAGAATTCTGTGCTGAATCCATCTGGTCCAGGACATTTTTTGGTGGGAAGATTCGAGATTACTTCTTCAATTTCCTTATATGTTATAGGGCCATTTAAGTAATTCACAACTTCCTGATCCAATTTAGGTAAGATGTGTTTACTTAGAAATTCATCCATCTCTTGTGTGTTGTCAAACTTCACTGAGTATAAGTTTTTGAAATATGATGTTATAATTCTCTGGATTTCTTGGGTATCAGTAGTGATTACTCCATGTTCATTTCTAATTTTATTAATTTGGGTTTTCTCTCTCTTGCTTTTGGTTAATTTAGCTAGGGGTGTATCTATCTTATTGATTTTTTCAAAGAACCAGCTTTTTGACTGGTTGATTTTTTCTATCGTTTTCTTAATCTCGATTTCAGATATTTCTCCCCTTATTTTGCTAATCTCCTCTCTTCTACTACTTTTGGGATCAGATTGCTCAAGTTTCTCTAAAGCCTTAAGCTGCATTGTTAAGTTGTTTATTTCTGATGTTTCCATTTTTTTGATGTAGGCATTAAGAGCTATGAACTTACCTCTTAGGACAGCTTTCATTGTGTCCCAGAAATTTTGGTAAGTTGTATTTTCGTTATCGTTCACTTTCAGGAAATCTTGAATTTCCTTTTTAATTTCTTCCTGAATCCAGTTCTCATTCAGCATCATAGTGTTAAGTTTCCAGGAGTTAGTGTATTTTCTCTTGTTTGTTGTGTTGTGGATGTCCAGCTTTAGGCCGTAGTGGTCTGATAGGGCACAGGTTAGAATTTCAACTTTCTTGTATATGTGTAGATTCGTTTTGTGGCCTAATATGTGATCTATTTTGGAGAAAGTTCCGTGTGCTGCTGAGAAAAATGTGTATTCTTTTGTGCGTGGGTGAAAAGTTCGATAGAGATCTGTAAGGTCCATTTCTTTCAGGGTTTGATTAAGTTCCAAAGTGTCTCTGTTAAGCTTTTGACCTGTTGATCTATCCCATGTTGAGAGGGCGGTGTTGAAGTCCCCAAGAATTATCGTTTGGGGGTTGATTTCTTGCTTTAGGTGCTGTAGGGTTTTCTTAATGAATGTGGAGGGGCCTGTATTGGGTGCATAAATGTTCAGTATTGTGAAGTCTTCCTGGTGAATTGTACCTGTGACTAAAATGGAGTATCCATCTGTGTCTCTTATGATTTCTTTGGTTTGAAGTCCACTTTTTCTGAAAGCATAATTGCTACCCCTGCCTGTTTCCTGGTTCCATTAGCTTGCAAGATTTTGGACCAGCCTTTCATTCTTAGGATGTGCCTATCTTTTGTGGTGAGGTGAGTTTCCTGAAGGCAGCAGATTGTTGGATTGTGGTTTTTAATCCAAGTTTGTAATCTGTGTCTCTTAATCGGTGAGTTAATACCATTGACATTTAATGTTATAATGGAGAAATTATTTTTAATTCTGGACATTTTTTATGTTTAGTAGATTTTGTAAGCATGTTGTTTGATATTTATGTTTTGGTGGTATTATACTTCCCTTCTGTCCTCCTGGATATGCTTGTTCTTTTCTTCAAGCTTGAGTAATATTTCTAGCATTTTTTGAAGGCCTGGTTTGGTAGACATGTATCCCTTCAAGTTGTCCTTGTGATGGAAAACTTTTCTTTCTCCCTCAATCATGACAGATAGTTTTGCCGGGTATATCAGTCTGGGTTGGCATTTTTGCTCATTTAATACTTGAAGTATGTCTCTCCAAGCTCTTCTTGCTTTTACTGTTTCCATTGAGTAGTCATTTGTTATTCTAATAGGTTTACCTTTAAAAGTGAGTTGCTTTTTTTCTCTTGAAGCTCTCAGCACCTTTTCTTGGTCTTGAATGTGGAGTGTTTTGACTATTATTTGCCATGGCGATTTTCTATTTTGGTCGTATCTGTTTGGAGTGCGAAATGCCTCTTGTATTTGGATAAGCCTCTCATTCTTTAGTTGTGGGAAGTTTTCATTTATGATGAATTGAAATATTTCCTCAGGTGTGGTATTTTGGGATTCTTCTTCTGGTATTCCATGAATGCGCATGTTAGGCTTCTTCAGGGTATCCCATATCTCTTGAATGTTCCTCTCCAGTATCTTTTTGGCTTTAACAATCTCTTCCATTGAGCTGGTTAATTCTCCCACTTTGTCTTCAAGATCTGAAATTCTATTTTCTGCCTCATTTGTTCTGCTGATAAGACTCTCTGTTGAGTTTTGGGTTGAAGATAACTTGTCTTTTAGTTCAATTTTAAACTCTGCCTGAGACTGTTTTAATTGCTCCATACCTATTTTTGTTTCTTGAACTGTTTTTCTCAACTCCTCCAAGTGCCTGTTGTGTTCCTGTTCAAAGTGGTTGATACGGTTGTTTAACTTTTCTCGGATTTCGTCTTTCATAGTATTAATCATGGTAAGGATCATACTCTGAAAGTCGTTATGTTGGGTCTGGCTTTCATGGCTATTTTCTGTGGATTTGTTCTGGTCGGAATCCCTCATTATGGGATTAATTCTTTCGGCAGGAGATTGGTCTTCTTGGGTTTTGTTTCTAGTCGATCTGCACTTTGACTTGTACATTGTTGTTTTGTTTTTTAGGACCTTTCAGTTTCTGTATGTTTTTCACTGAATCGATGTAGTTGGTATTGTTACGCTTGTCAGTTATTACTAGTGCTTGCCTTGGATTGGGTATGTTTGTGTATTGTTATTGTTATATCCTAGATGAGGCTACTAGGCTGTTAGTACGTCAGTTAAGTCAGGTTATGTTACCAGGGGGTGAATATTAGTTTGGTAGTGCACTTTTACGATTTAGTATCTTGGTGAAATGTGGGGGTGAGTGGTGTACTCCCTGGAGTTGTATGTTGTGGGGTGGCTGTATGAGAAAGTTGATCTACAGCATTGATACTTTAAAGGATCAGTAAGGTGAAAAGAAAAAGTTTACTTATCTTTGGTCTGGATGTGAAGAAACTCGCCCACGTGATATACTGATTGTAGTGGAGTCCAGATGTATGGCCTGTGCTCCCTTTGTTCCTTAGAATTTTGCTTGAGTTTCCTTTGGGCTCTATTGAATTCCGAGTAGAAGTGTGTCTTCCGTGGACCACGTGCGTAGGTCCCCGGTGGGCCAGAGAGGCAGAGGGTCTGATGTTGATGGCAGAATTCTTCACCTGCGACCTGGGAAGGTGGGCGCGAAGGGGGGCGAGGCCCCGGGGCAAAGCCTGCGGCCCCACAGGCGCGGTGCTGCTGGCCGGCGGCTCCGGGGTGGGGGGGCGGGGCTGGGCTGGGCTCTTTCACTTGCTGGCTCAATGGCAGAATTCTTCACCTGGGATCCAGGGGGGTGGCTAGGCGCACAGGGCGGGAGGATGCGAGGGGCTTGGGTCCGGGGCGGGGCCCAGGCTAAGCCGCAGTCGGCCTGGGTGCTGGCCGCCGGGACGCATGGGGATCCGGGGTGGTTGGGCTGGGCTGGGCCCTCTCTCTCTCTCTTTCTTTTTTTTTTTTTTTTAAAGAAATTTATTATTATTATTTATTCAACTGTGCGCGTGTGCGTGTGCGTGTGCGTGTGTGTGTGTGTGTGTAGAACCACGGACGAATTCGGGAACCACCATGGACGCCTCCACCTCCTTCTGCCCCGGGATTCACAGGCTCCGCCCTACCAGGACCAGAAGCGCAGGCGACCCCGCTTCCGCCTGGCGTCTATACGTGGGATCTGGGATCCGAACTCTGGACCTTCCGCCTGCAAGGTGGAGGCTTAACCTCTGAGCCACCTCTCCAGCCCTCTTTCTTTTTTTAAACAAAAGTATCTATTGTTCCTATATATGTAGATATATTTCTGGACATCTTATTTTAACCCATCGATTTATATGTTCATCTTTCTTCATTTTGTTTTTGAGACAAGTTCTTGCTATGGTATCCTGAGCTGGCCTCAAACATAATCTTACCACAGTCTTTCTAGTATTGACATAACAGACTATGTGCTACCACATCTGGTTCTATGTATATCTTTGCATTAACAGATTATGTATTACAGTATCTTGGCACATGCTTATAATCCCAGAACTTGGGAGATACAAGCATGAGAATAA
This sequence comes from Typhlomys cinereus, assembly GCA_023101885.1. NCBI lineage: Eukaryota > Metazoa > Chordata > Mammalia > Rodentia > Platacanthomyidae > Typhlomys > Typhlomys cinereus. Next base: position 1,254,682 of record JALPQD010000110.1, on the reverse strand, counting down.
GGAGCTCAAGGACACAGGTACATAATGAGTACAAGCTAACTTCCTTCAACATTCTTTCTTATAGCGGAGATTTGCTGCTGCTGAATTATTTGTAAGTAGCAGTTAGAGGGCAAAAGTTTTTATTTTGCATTTGTTATTAAATGATGGGGGTTGGATGTAGAATTCGATGACAGCAGTTATTTTATTTTTTCTTTTCCTTTGTCTTAAAGACATTGCTCTAGTATCCTCTCTCTTCTATTGTTTCTGACACAAAATTTGCTATAATCCTTATTATTGTTCTTCTGTACATAACATGCCCTTTTGTCCCTTTTAGTCGCTTTAAAGATTTTTCTCCTTATGTAGTTTTGAGCAATTTTATTTCCTGTACTTTGTGTTTGATATTTATTTAGCTTCTGATACCTATGGATTTATATGTTTCAACAAATGTGGACATAATTGGGTTATTATTTTTTTGAACGGTTTTATGACCACCCTTTCTCTTTCAGGGACTACAATTTCATGACTATCATAGATTTTTCATAAATTTATCTCACCGCTTATTTAGGCTTTTTTTTTTGATACAGGGTCTTATTTTCCCGCCTGGATTGGGTTTGACTCAGCTGCCCTTATGCCTCGGTTTTTCAAGTACTGGTATTACAGGCATACACCACCAGCAATATTTTTTCCATTTTAAAATTTTATGTGTATTTTTATTTGGATAGTTCCTGTTGCTGTACGTACTCTTTTGTCTGCAATAGCTGCTCATCATTTTGCCTCATTTGTCATGGATTCCATGGGTCCCATGCAGTGTATTTTCATTTCAAACATACCCTTATCACTGACGTCTGTGAAGGTAGGCACATCACTCCTCAGGTGAACATCGAGGTCCTAAAAAAGTTTTCCACAGTAACACTTGACATTTTTTTTTCTTCTTACATTTGCTTTCTCATTTTTTCAATTTTAATTTTTATCCATGTTATAAATATTTAGTCTAACAAGTTAACAGGGACCCAAAATGACAATGCCCTAAATAGACAAGGTTTGCTCTTATATGTAAATCTTATATACTTATATACTCTTATATAAATCTATTTAGTGATGATCAATCCTGGATTTCTCCACCAGCTCCTGATGTTGTTATCAACATGCCTTCTTTTTTCTCATTCTTTTAGCCATTTTCTCATTCTTTTAACTCTAGGTACTTATGTTAGCATCATGGGCATCAGGAAGCAGCAAAGACAAATGGGCATGCCCATTCAGTAGCTGTGTCCCCATCTCCCTGGCCAGATGACATCATTTTGTCACAATTAGCTGGAAAAGTGACTGAAAAATAAGCCTTTCATGAATGTACACTGTGTCCCAAATTAAACTAAGATTTCATTAGGACAAAGGGGAGATGGTAGACAGCACATTTCTGTCACAGCTACTAAAATGTTATTTCCTAAGTCACTAGGTTCTCGATACTCTCTAACAGTAACACTGAGTCTTTTAGCCATTTTCCTAAAATTCATCTTAATATCCAAACAACAGCAATGCTGTGCTGTCAACTCATCATTTCCATGTTTTTAATAGTATCTCCTTATTTTGCTATGAGAAATGAAATTCATTGAACCTCTTGTAGTCTAATGCTCACACCATTCCCTCTTGCCTTTCTTTAGACATAACAATGTCTTAGTTTTGTTCATTCTATATTTGGTATTTGTATTGTTGTGACCATGTTGGTATTATTCAAAGTTGATACATGTAATAAAATGTATTTTCACATCGTTTTAATTGTCTTACATTTAAAACGTCTTTCTCCTCTTCCTCTTCCTTCCTTCTCTCCCATCCTCCTTCTTCCTTTTTGAGACTGTGTCATACTGTGTAGCTCAGCACAGATTGTTCTTCAGCTCATATACTTCTTGCCTCCACCTTCCAAGGGCTGTGATGATAGTCATGCACTATCCTGCTCAGCTCACATTTAAATGCTCATTGAATTATTTTAGCACTTGCTTAGTTTCAGATGTCTCTAACTAACTCCCAAACTTTTAAGTATAAATTGCTCCTTAGTAAGTCAAACCTATCTTATTTCAGTTTCATCTTTGTTTTAAGCATGTGCTTCTGGAGCCCTGCTTTTCCTGTTGTTTTGATGTGGTTCTTCTCTGGTCCTGGTACTCAACTGTCTTCCCCAGCAATGCCATGATCACCATCATGTTGGGGATTTCCCTTTATCCCTTGCATGTGCTGGGCCTCATCTCCTATTTTCTTTTCCATCCTATGCCTTCTTTCTTGGTTTATATCATTGTGTAAGATATTCTCCAGTATTTTGGACAGAGAGAGTACATATTGACAATCAATAGGTTGAGATTTTGAAATATATGTGTGTCATCATATTAGATATCTTATATATATACATAAAATCATATAACATGTAAGCATAATTTTTTTATTCTGGCCTCATGCTTGTTTGACAATTTGGATTGATGGTTTACAGGTTTATGCTGGAGGTAACTTCTTGCAGATTTTGTTCCTAGACTTCAGATGATATTCGGTGCTTTCAGGGTGATATGGCCATATACACTCCTAGACTTCAGAAACTATTGTTCCACTCTAGTTTTTGCTGTTGCTTTTGAGAAGCGCCATGCTATTCTGCTTCCCTGTCCTATTGTGTCATGTATTTTTTTTCTCTTTTAGATGCTTTTATGGTCTCCTCTTTATTCTGGTGTTTTGAAATTTCTTCACAATGTCTCTGTATGTAGGTCTTTTTACCTGCATTAAGCCGGACTTTGTGGTAGCCAGTTCAAACCGAAAAGTTGTCACTTGGTTCTGAAAATTTTTTTAAAATCTTTTTTATTTGTTCCCTTTCTGGAACTCTTGTTATTGAGATATTGAATCTCTTTGACAAATCTTCTTTCTTGTGAATATTGTTATACTATGGGCTTATGCTATGTTTTATGAATTAGTTTTAATAAGTAGTAATGGTAAACATGTAAATCCAGCCCCTCTATATGTAAATGAAATGTTGATCTCTTTTCATATAGTTTTATTACACATGAGGAAGCTATGTAGAAGTCCTTGTCTTTCTGAAATGAGGGCCAGTTTTTCTTTTTCTTGGTTTCTTTTTTTCTACCTGTTGAATTTTCTTCAGGGTGTTCATGTAAAGTCAAGTATAGCAGTTACCCCAAGGCTGAAGAAGTATTTTATTTGGCTTACATTTCTAGAGGTAATAGAGTTCATTATGGTGGGAGTCACATGACAAAAGGCATGGCTAAAAACAAAAGCAGGAGACAGGCTGCAGCTATCAGGAGCCAAAAGAAAGAGAAAGCAAGAAGCGGGGAGGCGGGGAGCTACCAAACCTCAAGGCTCATCCACAGTGATGTGCCTTCCTCCAGGAGGCACTGCCACTTAAAGACACCACAACCTTCCCTAATATTAACACTGGCTAAAGATGCAAGCACTTGACCTTGTGGATGGGGGGGCAACTCATGCTTAAATGATGATAACAAAAAAGTGAAAGTTGAGCATGAACAGGTGCAATCCTCTTGGGCATATTATTCACCTCTCTGTTTGCTATATATCAGAAGCGAAGGACAATAATGCCCATTTTTTATAGCTCAGAAGAGGACATGTGAATGAACATTACTGGAAAGATATGCAACAGCATATGAATATGAGAAATTAAAATTCTCAGAAAGGAATGTAGAATCTCCTAATGAATGCTTAATTAGAACTTTTCATTATTGCATATGATTAAGGAAAACAAAATAAAGCAAGAACCATATGAAATGGTAGCATGCTTTTTGGGAAGGAAGGTCATAGAAGAAGTTGTGTATAATAGACAGAGCAGAGGTTTTCAGACAGACTGACAACAGTCAGACAGGACTTACTGGGTCTTGTAAATGACATTGTCTGCAAAATGAAGAGTGTAATATTTCCTGTGTTTCCATAAAAAATAGACTTCCAAGGATATGGCTCAGTTGGTAAAGCACTAAGTGACTAAACATGAGAATTTAATTCAGATCCTCAGTGTTCATATAAAAAGTCAGGCATGATGACACATGCCTGTAATCCCACTGGTGAAGCAGAGGTAGGAGGATCCCTGACATGCTGGCTAGCTAGTCTTGCCGAATTGGTAACCTCCAGGTTTACTGAGAGGCCCTGTCTCACAAAGTATGGTGGATAGTGACTAAGGAAGGTACCAGAAGTCAACATTTGGTTTTCACACATGTGCATCTCTATATCCATGAAAACAGAGAGAGAGAGAGAGAGAGAGAGAGAGAGAGAGAGAGAGAGAGAGAGAGAGAGAGAGAGAGATACAAATCTAAAAAGAAAAGAAAAGAAATAGACCTACAAAGATGGAAATAAATGTAAGTCCATGGTACACAATAACATTCAGTAAATAGTGACAATGACCAGTGGTAAGGCCTGTTGTTCCCAGGATCAGTCTGCTCAGGCTGCCTTATCCTACCATTAATGAATCATGTAATTTCAGGAAAAATTGCTCTATCTCTTCGGGACTGTCTTTTCATCCTACCGAAGAGAGAGACAATAGCAGTTGCCACCTATAGGGTGATTGTGCATGCTAAATATGTTAGTCAGTGGAAAATGTCTAGAATGGAGCTATGACACATAATTGATACTCAATAAGCATTGATCTATAGTAGCCCTAGCTACTAAAAACATGGCAACTACTTCAATCATGTATTGGGTCACCATTTAGACTGCAAATAAAGTTGCGGTTTAAGTTTTATGTTCTGTTCAGGCTTTTATAACTAAAGATTTTAGGTAGGATAGTTTATAAATGAGAATTTTATTACTCATAGGTCTAGAGGCTGGAACAAGGTATCAAGGTATTAGCAGATTTGGTGACCTTGAGGGCCTGTTTTTTTTTTTTTTTTTTTTGGTTGGTGTTTTTTGCCAATAGCACTTTCTATAAGTCCTCAAATGGTGGAAGGACGAGTTCCTTGGACCTTTTTTTATAAGGTAGCAGATTTCATTCAAGAGGCCCAGTTTCTCATGCTCTAATCACCTCTTTACTATCACTTTGAGGGCTTAGATTTCACCATGTGACTTTGTGTGTGACATACAAGCATGGAGACCACAGAGTGTTCAAAAATATAGATTCTCTTCCCTGATACAGGGTGGCTCATTATCTAAAAGGTCTCAGGTCACATGTCTCTAGCCCCATAATTCTTTAAACCAAGGATAAAATGAGGGCATTCTGAAATCAAACCTGATTCTGATTCTGAAAAGTGAAAACCCTAAATTGGGACATAACTAAGCGAAGAAAGATAAATTGTTCCTGGGCAGCTTTCCAGGATTTATGGGCATCTCCACATAGCTCCAGACACTGTGGCCTCTCCATTTGCTGCAAAGCTGAGAATGTCCAAGTCTTGTTGAAGTTTGTCCCTGACTTCAAATAGCCCAAAGCTAGTTGCTTACTCTTGACTAATGCCTAGGTTAACTATAGATACCTGCTAAGCCAAGAGGAACCTGGACTTTACCCCATCTAGCCATTGGCATTAAGCTGTTTCTACTCTGAGAATGCCAATGTCATGTCCTAGCATGATTCCCAATGGAATGGCAGCATTGCCCAAGCAGCTCAGTGACTATTGGTGGAACCAAAAACTAATCAGTGAAGGAAGGGTTTGCATAACAAATATATCTGTGTTCATATGGTAGCACTTATCATGTTACACAAATATGCTGTCTAGTATTTAAGTAGTATTTCTTCTCCTGCCATAGTCTCATGATACTTGCATTGTAGCTGTAGTAGATTAACACTTATCTCTTTTCTCAAAACCTGGAATCACTCAAGGGTAAGAACTTCTTTTTTATCACTTAACGAATGGATGAGTGAATGCATTTATTCATTTCAACCATTATTAGTTGAGCTACAAATGGTGCTCTGGAGATGAAGTAGTGTTTGAGACAGATGTTTGTGATCTCACGGAGCTTCCATGCTAGAGGAGGGGTGACCCACAGATGAACAAATGAACAAGATCATTTCAGAGGTGAGTGTGATAAGCCCTCTTAAATCTTACTGGTGCGAATGGCTTTGGCAGTTTCTCATAAGGAAAATGAAATGAACAGCTTAGCCCTGAGTTCTGTCTCTGCATAGCAAGTCTCTACAGAGGGGAGAGGGATAGATCTAAAGTACTAGCCTGAAATGATCCAATTCTCCAACATGAGGCAACAACAGCATGGCTTAAATGTGTAAGCTTGCCCTGCAATTTGCTAATCAGAGGCTGGAGATGACATGCTATAAAACGCCACAGGCTTTTAAACTGATGTTTATAGAAGGGTCATAGTGAATCTGTGCTCTGTAATTGAAGTTTAAAGGTATAAATCTCAGGCCATTTGAATAAAAGAATGCCATATACGCCTTCTACCTTTTCTCTCCCCTCTTCTACAAATTGAAGGATGGTATCTCTGTCCAAAGTAACTTACTTCCATCATTCCCAATGAAGAAAAAAAATGAGATCTACTGACAAATGTATATACTCACTGTTCTTTTCATATAGGTATATAAGAATTTTTTTCTCAGAAATATAATACATGTTCTTTTGGAAATTTTGTCTTACTTGCCTAAATAAGAAAAAGAAAACAAACTTAATTAGCTTAGAATAAATTTCACCCTTTGATACACAGAGATAATTATACAAATGCAAAGGCGATGTTTGTATCTCAGAATAATGTGTGTTTTCCAAGGATAGAGTTCCTCTTTCACACGCATACGTATGTTCTATATCCATGGGTAGAATGTATGAGTTAGATCCAGGTATCAATTTAAGAATCGAGGGCTGAGCCTTTGGGCCATCTGTGAACAACTGGAAGTTAGGGCAAGTCTTGAATAAGCATGTGAGAGATGATCTATTTGATGTGGAAAGACCCAGCCTTCGATGGGTGGACAATTCCCTGGGCAGGTAGGTAAAATAGAGAAAGTTGGTTCAGTAAGTTAATATATAGGTAGACCTGCAAGTGCAAAAGTAAATGCCTGTCTCAGATGTTTATGTGGATATGGTGTAGTCAGTTTCCTTGGTTTTTGATGTTAGTATGAACCCTCCTGTCATGATAATGAACACAACCAAGAATTGCAAGCTAGAATTAGCTTTTTGTTCTTCTAAGTTATTTCAACCATATATTCACATTAGCTCCATGAAGAGTAGCTACAACATAGGGTTTGTGTGTGTTACGAGCAGATTGGGGAAGGAAGTCCTGTGTCTCTGCTGCCTTGGAAGAGAGAAATGTTGAGAACTCAGCTGATTGGTAGAAGTTAAGTGGGCAAGGCTGATGCCAAGAAGATCAATGTGCTCCTTCATCCTTAGTTAATGACCTCCACCTACAACATTTGGAAAAATTCATATTTTAGGGATTTTTGTGATGATGGTAACGTCCAATCTTGTGTGATTAGTTAATTAGTAGTCAGAAAATGAGAAGAAAAGTAAATACCACCAACTAGACTTCCCTGTATTAACATTGCTTGGTTTTCTTGGTAATCCTTGGTCTTATAGACACTTAAGTCAAGGAGTGGACAGAAGAAAGATAACACAGACATGTTAATAACCTTCTTATTGGCATGCTAAAATACCTGACAAGGTAACATAATGGGAGAACAGTTTATTTTTTGACTTTTAATTTCATACTTTTCAGTATCCTGGTGGGAAAGACATGGCAGAACAGAAAAGCTCACAGAATGGTGACAGTCAGGAAAGACAGAGAGAGAGAGAAAATATCAAGGGCCAGATGTAAGCTTCAAACCACTGATATACTTGATGCACTTCCTCCAAGTAAATGTCCTTCAGAAATTGAAGTTACCACTACTTCCCCAAATAGTGCCACCAGCTGTCGTCCTAGCATTCAGCACGTGAGCTTGTGGTAGACATTTCATGTTAAGACATGATGTACCCATCTTCCTTCCTCATCTTTAGAATTAATCTTCAAGATCCCAAAGTGGGAAGCATTTACATTTGGGATGGAATGGGGTAAGTCTTCAAGTTTGTATTTTGCCAAATTCTATAAAATGATCAAAATGAATTACATATTTGTCCTCGGCACCCATGAAAACAGTGAGGCTAAATTATTCCAAAGCAATTACTCTTTGGAAAGGCGCTATTATACAATTTCTATTCTTGCCCCTAATGTTTCACTTAGATTTATATTCATAATGTTATCAGAACACATTAATCCAAGCAAGACGCTGAGCAAGAATTTCAGTTAATATTTATTCGCCTTGTGTCCTTATACATGCATATATAAAGCAGAATATAGAACATGCATGCACATAAATAGACAAACAGACTCACAGACACATGACCCTCCCTTGCCTGCTGTACCATCACTTTTGACATACTGATTCCTGGTTGCTGCCCATCCATTGGTTTCACAGCTTAAGTATTCATTGTCAGACAGGGTGTCTGTGTTTCCCCATGCACTTCCCAGTTTGCAGGATGGTGCCAGACTGGCATCTTGTCTTGTGACTTGATAACAGGTTTTATTAATAGCACTGACATCCAGGCCCTCTCAGCTGGGGGGCAGCTGGCAATTCGTGCCAGCTTGGAGAACAGCAAGGGCCATGGAACCAGTGCCAGGGCATACATAGAGGCTGACTGTAAATTCGCACCCTCTGTATGCACAAGGAATGGCCAAAAGGAAGCTTAGAAATTAGGGGAAAAAAAGATGAGGGAGACTAATGGGTCCAGACCTTAATATCTGCCATACCCACTTCGTGAACTCTGGGGGTGAAACAAAATCATCATTGTTTTATTAGGCCCCTTCCCGAAGCCTGGTTCAGTGCTCTATTTATCCCTCAGCACATTGCTGGGTCTCGGTGATTGTCATTATCATTATTAATGGTGGTCATAATTGACAACGTGGTAGATAACTTGAAAAGCGCTAGTTTCCTGAAGAACAAAAAAATAAGTCTTTGCAATAATGACTCTTTTTTACATAGGGATAAATAGCACATTTGTGTCTTGGTACTTTAAATTATGTCTTTGTTTGCTGAGTCTGGAGGGCACAGGGTGCAATGTGAAACTCCAATAAGTGAATAAATAAATTAGCATTAGGAAAAGGGTGCATGTTAATCAAAAGCAGCCATTTGGTCTTTGAGTCCTCAATTACATGGAGACTTCCTGTTTTACCACTTTCTCTCTAGGATCACTCATTCCTGGATTTGCAGAGATGGCCTTACCTGTCAGGGGAGAATATGGATAACTGGTGCTAATCTTTCAGGCCATGACGACTACACTTGTTCCTTCTCAACAAAATCCTCACTGCTTAGACTGAAAATGGAAGTATAGCAACAGCAAGGACTGAGGAATCTGGAAGTTTTGAACTCAGTGAATCTCTCTGTTTCTCTCTCTCTAACATTTTCCAAACCAACAGTATGAAAGACAGACTCAGTTCATCACTCTGAAATTTTGATTTAATTACTTTTTCTAGCACACTCGACAGAAATACTGCTGCTTAAGGTGCTGCCTTCTGCCTGGACCTTCAAATATTTCTCTGAATAATAAATATATTTACTTTGGTAAATAATTTCAATTAAACTGGAATTAAAAATACTATTTTCTGCAGCAGGAAAGAGTTGCCCAAGCTTTTTCACTTTTTCTCTTTCTGTGATTTACAGCGACGTCTAATGCTGGAATAAAAAGTCAAATATGATCTATGGAGCTTGACATGTATTTCCTTTTGAAGTGGTTTGACATGAATGCATTTGTGCAGCCAAACTCATTTGTTTTCAAAGATGGCAGGGTAGATTTTCACCTAGAAAAATCCTTTAAAATTCAGAATATGCATTCTCTGGGGGTCCATATTTGTTTTTGGAATTTGGTAGAAAAGATATGAATCCATTTCAAAGAAGACAAGCGTTCTTGAAATATCAGCTTAATGGACAAAGTGAGTGTCAACCTGGGTAAACAAAATGAGTGACATCCTGGGCCTGTTCTCACATAGCTCTCATAGTTGGGGATGTAGAATCTGCAGATTATGAAGTCTCCTAGTTTCCTCATGATTCGTTTCCCCAGGCTCCTTTCCTTAAGGTCCTGAAAAGTAAGTGACACACATTTGGAGGACATCCATCCCCTGTTGTAAAGTTTTGTCATGGGTTCTTCATCTTAGCTTAGATAATGACGCACTTGGATAACTACCTCCCCTGCACTTCAAGGTTGAATAATCGCCTTGGTTCACCATGTGTCTGTCTCCTTCTGGGAACTCCTAAGCATAGTTTCTGACTCTGGTGGGGACACATCATTTTTCTAGGGTTATGCTTTGTTCTGGCAGAGCTAACCACTCTTAGACAGCTGCTTCCTCCAACCACTTCAACACCACTCTGCAGAGACAGAGCATCCCACTGTTTCACCAAAAATAAAATTACAAAAATAAAATCATAAGCCAAAATAAATTCTTTCTCTAATATGTCCGTTTGTCAGATACTTCATCATACCAGCGAGAAGATTATTAACCTTCTGTCTACCCCTTGACTAAAGTGTCTGTAGTCCAAGGATAACCAAGCAATGCTGATGCAGGGAAGCTTGGGAGTTATTTGCTAACTAATCACACATGATTGGAAGTTACCACCAGGATCACCACATAAGTCCCTAAAGCATAAGTTTTTCTAAAAGTAACAGGTAGATATCATTGACTAAGGATGAAGGAGGACATCAATCATCTTAGCCCTAACCCCTGCCTACTTAGCTTCTACCAGTCAGCCAGTTCTCTGCTGTGAATGCCCTGGGGAAGCACTCTTCATACAGTGTTTGGATTGCTTTTCTAGGGTTGCCATTTTTTTCTTTTTTTTTTTTTAAATTCTTTTAGTGTTTCATACATGAATATAGTGAGTTTATGGTATTTTCACATCTTAATCCCTAATTCTATCTCTCCCTACCCCATCTTCCTATTATAAACCTTCTTCTCCCTGATTGACTCCTCCTTATTTTCAAGTCTTTTGGCATGTGTTACCTACTGTGTTTCATCTCATTTGCCTTTGGTGACATGTGTCTTAGTACTTGCCAGAGTATGAATCATGTATCAGTGGGCATACCACTGAGGAAAGCATCTTCCATTTCTTCCTCATCAGCCTAAGTCCTCATCGATCTCTTGAAATCTTTCTCTTTACATGGTTAAATGCTGATAGGACAAATCCCATGTAGATCTTATGATAGTGTCTGACTGTACCCCTAGTGTCTGACTGTACCCCTGCTGAACTTCAGACTCTTATGAGTTTATCTCTCCCTTTTCTGCCATGTTCCATGAACCTTGGGAAGAGGACGTGGGGTTCAGATATCCTGTTGTGAAATGTTTTTAAATGACACAGAGTACGGTTTAAAATAGCATCAATTTATTCTCCTATAGTAGTAGAGGCTTGAAGTCTAAAGTCAAGGTGGTAATGGGTCGGTTTCTATGGAGGCTCTGAACGGGTTTCTACATCATGTTTGGCTCTTGGTTGCTGATCATCTTTGTCATTTATTATGTTAAAGTAATATTGTTAGACAACTGTCTGTTACTATAAGAAAATATTTAAGATAACCAAATTACAAAGCCAAAAAAAAAACAGGTTTATTGTGGCTCATAGTGTTGAAAATTTCAATCTGTGACTTGTTGGCCCCATGATTTTGGTCCTGTGATGAGATAATACATGATGGCAGGAATACATTGTAGAGGGAACGTACTCATGTCAATGGGAAAGCAAAAAGGAAGGAAGAAGAGGAACTGAGCACCAGGTCTCCTTTGAGAACCCATCTCTAATAACCTTCTTCCTGCTGTCATCTCCCAATAAATATGCTGGGGACCAGAGCTAAACACAGGCCTTTGAGAAACGATTTGAGATCCAAACCATAGCACTCTGTAACTCTAATCTCTGTCTGCTTCTTTATGTAATGAGGCATTTTTGTCTGTGTGTATGTCATTGATCTCTTATAAGAAGAGCAGTCATAGTGGATTAAATCCCACCACATGGAGTACGATCTCACTGTAACTTGATTACATCTGAAAAGATCCTATTTCCAAATAAGGTAATATTCACAGAGTCTGGGTTTCTTGCTTCATATCTTTTTGAAAGACATAATTCAGATCAACAATAGTGTGACAATCTTTGTTCATGATGTCAGCTTTTGCTATCAACTTTATCATGGGTTCTTTGACAATAATTCTATATCAACTCTCTACATCCCAGCACCAGGAACATCATAGTGTTTAATACATAATGATTGACTAAAGAGTGAAAACACTGGATAGGCCAGATGACTCAGCTGGTAAAGATGTCTGTGCATCAACCTGGAGACCTGAGTTTGATCCCCAGAGCCAACGTGGTGGAAGGAGAGAACCAACTTCTAAAAGCTGTCTTTTGATTGCCACATGTATGCTGTATTTTCAATGCACTTTTCTTTCTTTCTTTCTTTCTTTCTTTCTTTCTTTCTTTCTTTCTTTCTTTCTTTCTTTCTTTCTTTCTTTCTTTCTTTCTTTCTTCCTTCCTTTCTTTCTTTCTTTCTTCCTTTCTTCCTTTCTTCTTTCTTCCCTCTCCCTCCCTCCCTTCCTTCCTTCCTTCCTTCCTTCCTTCCTTCCTCCTTCCTTCCTTCCTTCCTTCCTTCCTTCCTTCCTTCCTCCCTCCTCCCTTCCTTCCTCCTCCCTCCTCTCTTCCTTCCTTCCTTCCTTCCTTCCTTCCTTCCTTCCTTCCTTCCTTCCTTCCTTCCTTCCTTCCTTCCTTCCTTCCTTCCCTCCCTTCTTCCCTCCCTCCCTTTTCCTTCCTCCCTCTCTCTCTCCCTCCCTCCTTTTCTCACTTCTCTCTCTCTCATGTGCATTTTCTGTTTCTCTCTCTTTTTCTTATTAAAATAAAAGTAAACAAATGCTCGCAATGATTGTGTTGTGCTTAGGGAAAATGTTGGAACTTGATTGAAAGGGCCCCAAGTCTTGCTTGGTTATTTAGAATTCATTTTCCTGTAGAATCGTTAACTAGATTGGTTCAGTTTTGCTTTGCAAAACTAGTTTCCATATTTTAATAAACCTGATAGAAATGGCATATGTAACCAAAGAAAGGCTGCATAGGCTCAATTAAATGTCAGATTTATTTGAAATCAAGTCAGAATTCATATCCGATAGGACCTTGCAAGTGGCTCAGCGAGCTCAGGCCCAGCGCCTCCTCTGCCAGGCACTGCAGGGTTAACTTGAAGAAGTCCAGTCCTAAATTGGATGGTGTCTTCCTAGAATCTTGAAGAAAGGGGGGCACATTTACTCTTATGCTACCATCATCGTTCTCATTAAGAACTATAGAGACCCTTCCTGGTCCAAAGTTGGACCTTTGACCTTCCTTCTTGCTCTCATCCCTCATTCTTTCCAGGCTTTTATTTATTTTCCCCTGCATGAAGTCCTCTTCTGGACTTGTGGGCTTTTCTGGTTTTTTTGTTTGTTTGTTTGTTTGTTTGTTTTAGGGGGGACAGAGCCTTGCAGTAGAAGAGCTCCATTATTGGCCCTTAATAAAGTAGATATTAGAGGAATTTTGAAAAGTCTCTCCATACAAATGCCTAGCTTGTAAAACTATTGTTTTCACAGTATAATCCTATTTGGCATGTCAGAGCTGAGTGCCAGCCTTCTCTTTTTCTTGAGTTACATCTCCAGCTTCAACTTTTAATCTCCCCCTGAGCAGATGGACACCTTGGGTCTATGGATATGAAAATAAACAGGAAAAGCTGATTAAGTGTTTTTGAAAAAAAATGATTTCCACTGTACTAAGTAATTACAAGATACTCAATGACTAGTGCTGAAGAGGGAATTGACTGGCTGAAGAGATAGCAAGAGTGGTTCAGTTTGGGGCTTTCAGAAGGCTTTCCAGCCCAGTGAACAACCTGAAAGACAGGAAAAGACTCAGGCACAAGCTTTGAAGAGACCATATCGTTTCCTCATTAAAACATGACAGATTCCACCACTGCTTTGACGAGTTGGGTTATATGGCTTGCTTAACTGCAGTTTCTCCAACATTTTTTTTCAGATTGATAAACATTTTCTAAGTGATTTTACTTTGATGTAAAACTGTGACACTCAGGCTGGGGAGATGACTCAAGGGTTGACTTTGCCTCTCAAGAAAGAAGTACCTGAGATCAGATTCCCAGATCCCACCTAAAAAAATGTTGGGAAGAGATGGCAGCAGCCTGTACTTCTGGTCCTGGAAGGCAGAGCCTAGGAACCCCAGAGCAAAACAGTAAGAAGGGAGAGCGATCCAGGATGATTCCCAAAGTTACCCTTGGGTCTCCACAAGCACACTCAAGTGCCCTCTTACAACACACACACACACACACTCACGCATGCACGCACACACGCATGCACACACGCACACGCTCACACACACACACACATGCATGTATGCACATATAAAAACAATGACAAAACTTGTTATACTCTCAGAGATTTATATCATCTAGTGACTTTCAATTTTTTTTCCATGTTTGAATTCTCTGTCATTTTTATAGTAGAACCTGGTGGTGTAGGAGGAAAAAACAGAATCTTTTGTTATGTTGCAGTTAAGGTTCAAAATGCACTTACCCAAAGTATGATACTGGTATTCAGAGTATTTGTTAGGTGAAAAGGCCAGGGCAGCCTCAGAAACAAAAATCTCCTGACCTCTGACTTCCTACCTCTCCTCCTTCTGTCTTTCCCTAAGATGGTCATGGAACCTAGAATTCCTTTCCCCCAAAGCAAGCCATATAACCCAGCAAGGTGACTCTCTAATCTGTTTCGTCTACCCCAAAGGGCCCCATGGGGCTAGGGGTTCTGACCCATACACAGTGGGAAGATATATTCCGTGATCCTATTCCTACTCATAATCTCCCACTCAGGATTAGAAAAGCACCTCCAAAATCCTTTCTCTTTAGCCCTCCATAGTCTTGGGGTCTTTTCTCCCTAACATGCAATGTGGAAAGCAAATCTGTGGAAGAAGCTGGCATTGAGGCAATAGGTCATACTTCTCTGTGTAAGTACTATCCATTTCTCTCAATAGACATAAGACAAAACATACAGTTTTCTTTAGGTTTTGGATCTTTATTTCTGGAAGATCTTATATCACATAAATTTAAGAATGTTGGCTAAGATTCTTCCCTTGTCTTTTATTAGAAAGGTGTCAGTCATGATGTTTATGGCACATGAGAATACGGTATTACTTTTCCTCTCCAGAACTGTTATAGTGGTTCTCATCCTTGGCTGAACATTAGAAGAACCACCTGGATTATTTTATCTGGACATACATTTGTAAGCATTTATCATTGCTTAAACCACAGTTTCTGGGACAGCATCAATTGAATGTTGAATTCTGGAAGGATTGTTTTTGGATTTATGTAGTCATATTGGGTGCTTGCTACTTGTGTTACTGGTGTTACCTGTGTTTGGGACACTCTTCTGGGTTGGTTCTTTGTTTCTTTCCTCTCAGCTCTGGTGTCAGCTTGAGCCTATGCTGCAGTATCAGACAGGTGGGACAGCTGTGTGTGCCAGACAGTGTCAGCCCATCCAGTGATGTTAGACCTGAGCAAGCATGAATGTGTGACTCAGGATTGAACATGGATGACATGTGACTTACTATAGTAGAAAGATGTAGTGCCCAGAGAAAGATCTGTGCTAGAGCACTTCTCTTATTGAGAAGTAAAAAGTATTGAATGCAGATGTTTTCAGTTTTAATGGTATTTGGTCATCTAATACTTCAGTTTTCATTTGACCCATAAGTGAGGGAATTAAGAATAAAACTTAATTTTATATCTTGAAATTCTGTAATTACCTTTTATTCATAATTCTCATTATTGATAGACTAAGTTTACTTGCGTTCGTTTGGTGGTGGTGGCATATGAATGCCTAAAATCCTGGTAACTGAGACTTATGATTCTTATAAGGCTGGAGAGAGAAAGCTTAGAAATTAAAGCCTTTGTCTCTCAAGCAAAAGGACCTGAGTTCAGATCCCTGGATCTCATGTAAAAATGCAGGGTGGAAATGGCAGCAGCGTGTAATTCTAGCCTTGGCAGTCAGAGCCTGGGAATCCTCAGAGGAACGCAACAAGGTGGGAGAGCAATCCAGTTTGATTCCTAATGTTATCCTTGGACTTCATAGGCAAACATACTCAAGTGTACTTTGGTACACACACACACACACACACACACACACACACACACACACACACAGACTCTTTATAAATTATGATGTTTATTTGCTGAGTTGATGAATAGAAACTATTGGAATTTACTTTGATGCTTTTAGGTGCTATTGAGCCTCTTGCCTTGGTCTCTATGCTAGAGGTCTTGTTGAGGGATTGGCATACAATAGACTTTCAATAAATATCTACTTACTAACCAAAGAGGAAAAAGAGAGGCTTTTAAAAACTTAACAAAAATCAGGGCATCTTAGTGGTAGAGCAGTAGTCTAGCATACAAGAGGTCCTAGATTCAATCCCCAATAAGAAAAAAAATGAAATGGAAATGAAGGCAAAGATTGAAAGGGAAATCAAATTTTAGAGTTTTACATAGATTTTGTTTTTCATTTCTGCATTCTTTTCTGTCAGTACTGGTAATTGAAAATTCACTGAATTTAATTCCACATTTACTAATTAATAAGCAATTTGTTTTTCATGAAAAAAATCATTGTTTTGCTGCTTGTCAAACGGATTTCTTCAATTAATTTTTAAACTTTTGACTCATTTTTATCTTGCAAGCTGCTTTAGACATCATAATTATTCAAATAAATCACCCCTCTAAAAGTACTACATGGTTAATATAGCATCAACAATAATATCCAAATTCAGTAAAATTCATTTCCAGAGAGGTAGTCTTTATGAAATGTAAACAACTGTTCCCATCTGAAGTTTAAATTCTGTCTCAGCTCAAGGCAAAGACCACGGCATACACATTGGTGTTTCTGCAGTTCTATTCCACAAGTTGTCCTATGAATACTGACTACTACATGCATTAATTGAGGTCTCTGTTTCACACACTTGTCCTTTTTATAATTCTCTTGGTCTCACTCCTTCAAATGAGCATGGGACACTGGAGATTTCTCTGTCTGTTAAGTTTCCCAATCATTTCCTTTTTTGTTGATGCCCCAAAACTACTTAGATTTCTCTCAAAAATGGGCTTTTTTCTACCAGAGTTTCTTCTTTTTTATTGTGTTAGGCATCTGTTGATATATTTCCTTGTTGGTCAAAATTTGTTACCCAGTGAAAATATTAACACCTGCAGGTTGCTTCCTAATGATTGCAACATTTCCTGAGAACGACTGGCTAATTTCCATGTTTACAGAATGTTTAATGGAAATACCCTTGACCCTGACCTGTTCTTTAAAGCTATAATTTTTGTTTTTGTTTTGTTTTTGTTTCATAATATCTGTTTTGTGCTGGATCTTGAATCCAATACATTTATATTTGAAAGTGTTTTTTTTTTCAGTTTTTTCCTCTCCTGAGTCATATTGATAGTTTACACTGGGATTGTCCATTATTTTTAGCACAAAAATGTAATTAGCTGGTTAAGTGATGCCAAGTTGTGGATTTTCAACTACAGAAGCAATGAACTGATGTCACTTCCCAAGTCTTAATGCAATACATTAACTCTTATTGCTCAAAAGATTGGAATTCACCTATTGGATGGCAACAGCTACTTATAAATAGCTGAACATGCTGTAGGGAGTAGAGGAAGCAGATCAGGTGTGGAAGTAGGAAAGCAAATAAGCAAACAACCACATAAACGATAATAGAAGGCTTTCAATTGCTCGTAAGTGAGAAATCTCTAACAGAGTTTAACATGCATGCACAGTTACACAGTTTCTTCTACTAGTCAATTAGCAATCATTTAGCCTCATTCAAATCAGATTTTTTTCTGACTTAAGCATCTTTCTTCCCTCCCCCTCCGCAACTCAAGAAAGAAGAAAATATTCAGTGCAACAGATTTTCTTGATCACCAACTGAGGCAAGTGCCTCTATTTCTCTTCTTCCACATTTCAAATTGTAAAAAGAAGTATGCAATTGAAAATAGATATCTATATGACTTGGGGAAAAAAGAAATAAGAAAGTACTCATCTGTCACCAAAAATGCTGGCCTCTGGCACTAGTATCCACCACAGCGATCCCTGACCAATCCTGACCATTCTATTGCCTATATGGAAATGTTGGCCAGGGGCGCCAATTGGCCTGAATCTGACTCAGAGTCAGGTCAGAGGATAAGAGGCAAGTGAGAATACTCAGCACTATGTTCTTGTTCCAAAGTGAAATTTCTTTCAAGGAGGCCAAACTACTACAATTTTCCCTGAGGATTCCTAATAGGAGTTGCCATAATTACAAGACAGTGTCACCAATCAGTGAATAACAAACAAAAGGTTCAACCCAGTAAGTGTCAGCCATTTCTGGTTCCCAATGAGTAATTTCTGAGAACTCATTTTCTCAGATTAACCTGCTTGTCTTCCCTCACCCCAAAACTTTAGGTTTAAGTTTAGGTTTAGGTTTAGGTTTAGGAAGCTTTTGATACCAACAGCCTAGTGTAACTAAGCAAAAGTGCACAAAAGTATTTATCTGAAAGTTTCCCCCACCTTTTTGTTTTTTACAGGGCAAAGGAGCAAATTCAGGACTTTGTACATAGTAGGTAATGCTCTATTGCTGTGCCATACACCCATCCCCCTGGAAATTGCCTTTTTTTAAAAAAAATAGAAAGTTAATCCTTTAGACCAAGTGGAAACATTGAAAGCAAGAGTAACAAACATGGCAGCTTTGAGGGGCGCCTCTGCCAGCCAAAATGGCCTCAATACTAGGTAGACTTCAGTCTCTGAAGGGACTTGAGGTTGGATAAACAAGGACTCAAACTGATGGAAGTGATAGCAGAGGACTGTGAGTTTGAGAATTTTCAATGAGATTTGGCAATTGCACCATTTCCTTTTTGTGGGGAGAGTTATTCCATAGTGTTTCTTCTAATGAATGTTCTGAAGTGATTTATGACAATTCATAGACCCTCGTCCGGAATGGTGTTCTTTGCAGATAAATGATGATGGCTAAAGGTAGTGTGCCCACATGTGTTGAGAATTAAAGGTTGTTGGAAAATGCTTGTTATAAATTGTTAATAAGGAACCCCCTCCTTCTAAAGAATGAACCCAAACCAACACAGCTGGTGAAGAAGCTCAGTGGCAAAGTGCTGCTGCGCATGTCCAAGGTCCTGGGTCCCAATCTCAGCAAAATAGAAGTATATTCAAAACAACAAAATGCACGCATATGCATAGGAAAAATCAGGAGATTTGTTTAATTATTCACAGCACTAATGATCTACAATTGTAGGATCCTTAATTTCTTTTTTGGTACCAATATATACTCTAAATTTTTCTTCAAAGGGCACACAACAGAATTATTAAAAATTAAACATCCATATTTGCCTTTTAACACTGCATCTGGTTTTGATGTCATTAAGCAAAGCAAAACAAAAGCTTGCCAGAGAATTGGAAAATTATATGGAAATTGGAAGCTTGCAGTAGGGTGGGAGGCTACAGATTCCCTATATGTCTATTCCCTTCCCAAGTACCCTAAAGTAAAGAATGGCCATTGGCAGCTAGCTGTGGTTTAGGTAACAAACCACAGAAGAGGGGAGGGGTGAGGAGAGAGAGAGAGAGAAAGAGAGAGAGAGAGAGGCTTTTATTTGAATTGTCAGCCTTAGCCTTGAGATACAGAGCAAATAGTTTTAACAGCCAAATCACATCTTTGTGAACAATGTCACAAAGATAGAAAAGAGCATTATATTTTTTATCTCAGAGATGCCCTGAATAAAGTACACTTGGTTCCAATTTCATCTTGATACTGTATCACAGATCACAGTGACAGTCTTTCTGGAAGAACCGCTGATACTGGGTTTAGCTTGTTTTTTTCCACTGTGGGTGGAGAAGCTCTGGGTTTTCCATTAGCACACACCCAGTACTGAACTATTGCTGTTACTCACCATTTTAAATGTCGTCTTGATTTTGATGGATTTCTTAGCTCAGGTACCGGAATGTCCTGCCCTCTGGAGAATGCAGATGGGACGTGAACGTCAGCAAAGATCCTATCTAACTCAAACACACCACGGTATCATCTACCATCTGCCACAACATATGCCTAAAAGACACGATTTACAAACTGAGTAGCTGGTAAAAGCCAGGTCTCCTTGCATACATGTTTTCTGATATAAGATCCTTGCTGGATTTTTCAAAGGTACCAGGAATATAGTAATGACCTTTTGTAGGCCTCTGATGTTGGGAAGCTTTACTCACTGAAAGGCCTAAACTAGCAGGAAGATGGCATCTCTAGGGAAGAGATCCAGGTCAGCTTGAGGTGTTCCTGTTTGGTTAGGAACTGCTTTACTTTACCTAGGGCCAACAGGAACAATTCAAAAAAGTCAGAGACAAGGACATTTCTGAGAGGGACTGAACAGGAACATATATCTGCCCACAGACAGGTACAGAGAACAAAACCCCAAACCCAAGCAAGGTCCCCATGGATCTGATTATCCTCAGGAGCAGGGTCAACAGCTTTGTTCTTGGTGGCTCGAGGGCCCTGGGGAGACCTGGGAGAGGCAGAAGAGGACAAAGAGATGGAAGGAAAAGCAGAAGGGAAAAGGAGGGGGTAGCTTTATATGCCTCTTCAACTAGTCCGGGAATCGTTGAACCATGATAGAGTCCTCTGTGACTCTGCTGCTCAGGCTCCTGATTGCAAGAGTCACGAAAGCATCAACCAAGGATGGACAGAGCGACATGATCACACAGCCCTGTTGTACCTCTTATTGACTTAGGAAGGAACCTTATAATTCTATCACAGATTTTTATTCTTTCAAAAAAAATGAGCTTTTCTAGCTACCCTTTGAAGTTGTCACTGATGCTCATGAAGAATTTTGGTGGATGAGTGACATAAGTAATGCTATCCTGAACCTAGTTTGGAAAAGATTGTATAAAACTAAAGTGATATTTGAGTCTTTGGAGGCGTCCCAATCCTGCTGTTCACATCTCATTTTCTTTTTCTCTTTCAAATGTATCTAAAACCCATTTATGTTGCATCAGCTGCATGACTGGCTACCATCTTGATCCAGGAAAAAGTAGACCTCTTTTTCTCTCTGAAGAACCTGATGACTGGTTTCCTGACCTTATTTTTTGTCTCCTCATCTGACAGCAGTCAATTATGATGAAGCAGCTAGGGCTATGCTTGGGAAATGTTGTTCACTTTTAGCCACCACCTTGATCTGTAGTCCTCACGGAGTTAAGCCAGAGTCATTAATGCAGGACATAGTTCCTATGGCATAGTCTTTCCATTCTTAACCTCATACCATGTTCTCCTTTTGCTGGCTTGGTGTTCCAGATCATCTCACTATCCTTCCACCTCAGGACTTTCTCTTTTTTTAAATATTTTTATTATTATTTCCGCTCATACAAACTTAATAGGTACAGCGGTTCCCTCCCTCCCTCCTCCTCTCCGATGATGTACAAGGACCCAGTGGCTTTTGCCTGAACCCTTTCCTGTGTTCCCCTTAAGCATAGGAACACTACTATGACTGTCAATCCCTTGCCCTCCAAGGATCTTGGTGCCTTTAGCAAATGCTAGACTTTGTGAGGTCAATAGTGTGTTGGACATTGCGCAGGGCATGCAAAGTCCAATTATGATTGCTTCGGCCCTAACTTATGTGGAGTATCTTGCATATCATTGCTCCTCCCATCCTTGTGCTCTTACGATCTTACCGCCCCCTCTTCCGCAAATTTCCCTGAGCTTCAGGATGGGGAGAGATTAGGCTGGCCTAGTTCTAGGTGGTTGATATAGAGTCTCTGAAGTTCTGGATTATGGTTTGTTGATTTTCTTTTGCAGTTTTGCTGCTCCTGCAATGCCCTTCACTCCATCCTGATGGGTATTGGATGTCACCCCCTGGCCAGAGATAAAAATCTGTTAAATTAGAGTCTTGTTATAAGAGTATATTCAAAGGTAGATGTAATAAAAGTAGGAAACCGCAGTGAGGAAGGGGTCAATCACCCATTTGCAAAATGGTTACTTTTTATCTGCCAGACTATATGCCCTCCCCTTCTGGTGAGATCATACCCCCTCAGATGTAAATGATCAGGAACGAAAGTTTGTGAACTTAACCAGATGTCTCATTACTTAGTTGCAGACCTTGATGGAGGCCTATTTTCTCTGCTGTAACATGGTCTCCTCTCTCCTTGTTTCTGGTATGGCCCTCCTACCCCATCCTTCCTGTTCATAATCCTTGCAATTACTATGGGTATTACAGAGACTTATCTTTGAGTGTCTCTAGGTGGGCTGGGTGGGTTTGGTACTAGGAGCCACCTGTTAGGGAGTACATATGGTGCTTAATTTTCTGGGTCTGGGATACTTCATTTAATATAATTGTTTCTAGTAACATCCATTTCCCGGCAAATTCCAGTAATTCATCATTTTTGATGGCTGAGTAGTACTCCATTGTATAGATATACCACATTTTCCTTATCTACTCGTCAATTGTTGGACATTTGGGTTGATTCCATGACTTTGCTATTGTAAACAGTGCTGCTATGAACATGGTCGTGCTTGTGCTATCGAGGTAAATTTTTGCTGTATGTGGGGTTATTCCCAAAAGTAGAATAGCAGGATCATATGGCATTTCAATCTTTAATTTCTTTAGGAATCTTCAGATGGCTCACCAGAGTGGTTGTATGAGCCTGCATTCCCACCAGCAATGTAGGAGAGTTCCCCTCTCTCCACATCCTCTCCAGCATTTGTTATTGTTTGTATTGTGGATTTTTGCCATCCTGACCTGGGGTGAGATGATATCTCAGGGAAGTTTTGATTTGCATTTCATCTCAGGACTTTCAAATTCATAGTTTTCACTGCTTGGAAAGTTCTAGACATTCATAAAAATTTGTATTAAGTGTCTTCTTCTCACTAAGATCTACTCCATTTCTAAAACTGCATTCTCATTCCACCTTCACTTGGCATTTCTCTCTATCACATAGCAGTTATTATCTCAAGAAACCTGTAATGGTTACTCTTAACTATGGTTAACTCTTACTGTGAGAGAGCACTCAATCAACTTACGGGAGAAGGGGAGATTTATTCAGCTTCTGGTTCCAGAGGGGAGAAACAGTCTTTCAAAGCAGAGGCAGCATGGCTGGCTGGCCAGAGCTGGAGGAGGCTAGGTCACTGTAGACATTTTGGAAGCTGAGAGTTGCAAGACTGCTTGCTGCAAAGGAAGACTTCTCCTAGTAGTAGGGTGGACTAATCTACCTCAAGGCCTACCCCTTGTGATTGCCTTCCTCCAGGAATGATCCACTTCTCAAGGTGCCATGATCTTGCCAAACACGTGAGACTATGGGGGACACATTTCAAACCATGACAATACTTAACGTCTTCATTTTGGGTATTATCCATGCTCCTATCCATATATAGAATAGAAACTTCATAAAGGTAAGGACGTAAAATCTACATTGTTCACAAAACACGCAGTTATATCCTTAGTACCTAGCATGATATCCCAGGTATATCACATATGCAAAAGCTATTTGTAAATTGAATTTGCTGAATTTTTCTAGAAGTCTGGTAGGCAGTTTTTAATATACAGTTTTATATGTTTGAAAGGTCATGCCTGATTGGAAAAAGATAAACATTTGAAAAATTTTATACATACTCTCTGGAGGCTGTTTAGTGTCTCCATAGGATATAGGTTATATGTGGCAGCCAAATGTCACATGGGTAAAAGTTGACACAAAGAGAACCTTGTAGATCCTTAATGTTCCTTCTCAAATAAAGAGAGGATGAATGTGTTGTTTTTACCAGACTGTGTCTGGTTCAAGAAACATTGTCACTTTCTATCAATACCTCTTTCTAAAAATCTTCTTAATAATTTGCTTTATTTGATTTAGTCAGTTTTAGTAGATGGGATCTTATTGTGGGCTAGACTTGAACACATGGGCTCAAGGTATTCTCCAGTATCAGGCTCCTCAGACAGGACTACTACTGTTTCCCATCATGCCCTGCTCTATTCTAAAATATTAGGGCATTCAACTCAGACACAGTTCCTGTGTACCTATGGTCAAAAACTACTCAGAAGACTGAGGCAAGAGAAAAATTTGAGTCTGAAGTTCAGCACTAGCCTGGGCAGCATAGCGAAATCCCATTTCAAAGTAAAAAAAGTGGTTATAGCTACTTTCCTTTTTTTCTGTGAGACAACATTCAGATGGAAGCAACTTAGGGGAGAGAGGGAGACTTACTTAGTTCCAAAAGATATGTAGTTCATTATAGTGGGCATCACATAGCAGAAGGCATGGCTACAAGCAGAAGCAGGAGGCCGGTTCAGGTCATTGCAGTCATCAAGAAGGTAGAGAAAACTAAGGCAAATTAGGAAGAAGCAGGGGGATCCCCAAACCCCAAGATCCCCGCAGCCATAATATGCCCTCCTCCAGCAAGGTACCACCTCTTAAAGGTACCACATCTTCCCAAACATAAGCACTAGCTAAGGAGGCAAACATAGGATTCTGTGGGGAGCAACTTACATTCAACCCATGATATAAGTGTAGCAATAATCAGCCAAATCTGCCTAAATCCATATGTATATGTTTTTAATTTTTCAAAATATCTGTTTCATTAGAAACTTGGACATAAATAATGAAAGCCCATAGACTGCTATTGCTTGTGCAGTTGAAGTTCCTATGGTAGGTCAATGACTTGAAAGGCTTTTCAGGACTGTTATCTAATGCTTTCTCTGATCTTACTTACATATCTTGGTCCCATTGACTAAAAATCTATTCATCTTTTGACTTTTCATTGTGAACTGATATTGCTACCGCAAATTCTATCTGTGAAGATGGAGCCATGTAATACTCACTTTTTACAAAGCCATCTTATTCTGCTTACCTTACTGTTAAGTACATTTCTTATTTAGCAGAGAAGTATTGTAGTGTGGCAAAATATTGGTATCATAAATAAAGATAATAATTTAAAAATGAAAACCACTAAGTATCTTTTCTTCTTTGGCATTGTTAGAGCTCTGTGATGTTTTCTTTCTCTGTCTGTAAACATACATAAAATGAATTAACAGTAAATGAATTACACAGGTATAATTTCATTGAATGTTCTGAAAACAGCTTTTAGCCTTTGGAGCCAAGCCCTTGTAGTCTGTATTGGATCAGAAGTGCAAGACAGGACCATGGCTCTATCACTCAAGGTTTGTTTGTTGTTAATTTTATGGAGGACATAAAAGCTGATGTAAGGATCTGTCTCATCCTTGACCCCTTAAGAATCCTGTATCCATGGCAGCTGAGAATAGCTAGGCAGAAAAGGCCTTGAATCCATACATGGTACCTCAAGAATAGGGTATGCTTTGCCCTTGAATAGCCCTTTCACGATGCATGCAAGCAGTGGTAAGGTTAGAGTACTTTTCAGTCCATCAAATCAGCACATATTAATTGAACTCATAGCCTGTTCCAGGTGCTGCAGTTATAGCAAAGAATAAGTCACACAACAATCCTTCCTGCTTTATCGCTTGGAGCTCGCTTGTACTAAATATTTGTGTGATATAAAATACATTATAAATGACAACCACTTTCCAAAAAACTGGTTAAAGAGTTTAGAGGATTAAGAATTTCAGAGCAGAGACAGGAGTTGCTTTTTTAAAAAAACAGAATGGATAACAGACTGCAGTACTTGAACAAAGACTTGAAGACTTGAGTTGGTAATAGCCCCAATGCAGATCTCTAGGAGTGTAGACTCCTAAGTGCAGTGGGCCCTGTGCAGAGGCCCTGAGACAAAGGATTGGCAGAAGGAATGATTATGCTCCTATGTTCAAAGTCAAGAGTCTCAGAAAGGAAGGGATGAGATCCCAGACTGTTTGGAAGACTGGATTCTATAGGGATTTCTGAGTTAAGGGAAGATCTCTGAATTCTCTGAGAGGAAAGGGAAATTACTGAAGAGCCTCAGACAGAGAAAAAAACTACATTTCAAGAGGATCATCGGATAGCTTCACAGGAAATAGACACTTGGGAAACAGGGCCTAAAAAGGTAACAAATAAAGAGGTTACAGTTAAACCCAGCAAAAATCACAGTGGCTTGGAGGAAGGTCGAGGTGCCAAGATAGATTCTATTTTGGTTATAGGTCGTGAAATTTGCAGATAGATCAGACATGGGATCCCTTTATAGCCCATTCCCTGTAAGTGCTCCTAAGGTCCACAAAGATGCTTGAGATGCCTTTTCCTTCCCATTCTGTTTTGATGACAAATGTTTAATACTAGCATCACTGGCCATAGTCAAATCTTGCTTCTTCTTTTGTTTGGGGTTTTGTCCTGCATGCATTTATAGTATTTGCAAGAGTACAGGAGTACGATTCTTCTGTCTGTTTTCTGAATCTCAGCTTCTGGCTGCCTTTGCAAGGCATTCCCATGAAAGCTTGCAGTCCTCCTGGGTCCAAGAACAACAAGCACCCCCTTCCTTCCACACACCATTGCCCTTTTGCATCCATCATGCCTATACCATAATCTCCAATGTCTCTCTCCTTCAGACTGCCCCAAGCAGTAACTGCTTGTGTTCAGCCTGATACAATAATCTTCACACTGGCTCTTCTGTTTTCATGCTTCCAGAAAACTAGCAGCTAGCAGCAAAAAAAAAAAAAATATCCTTGTCCAGCTTCATTTTCATCAACTCATTGTCCCTTTCAGATTCCTGTCTTGGCTTCTCATTCTTTTCCCCTCCAATGCATCTCTCTCCCTCACCCAATTTAAATAGTTTAGCATACTCTTTGTACACATTCTCAGCCCATCCTTTTCATCTTCAGCACATTTTATATGATTTGGGATTCACTCTGGCAAGCTACCGTGAGAACTCTGAGGGCATCAAGCAAACAAAGGACAGGAATGGGAAACAGGTCTTTTCCCTCACCCTCCCAAAGACCCCAATATCTGATCATTCCTGATTGGAGAAAGAGAATGGAACACAACAGTCTCATTGTCCTAGCAAATACGTCTGGGGGGTTGGCTCTTTACTGTGCAAATCTTCATGTTTCTTCTTAGTGTAAAACAAAGAACTGTCCTGTTAGTTGTCAGTTATTTATGCAACTTACTAAATATCTGTAGCTATGTGACTTCACGTGAACCGAAAAGAATTGTATTTTCTGGTCTCTTTTGGGTTAGAATCAAGCCAATGGCTCATGAGTAGTGTTACTATTTTTGATGTCATTTCTTTCCCTTGAGGATGATGACTTACTAACAGTGGCCTGGGTCACTGATGGTGTTCTGCGTCTCTCTCTCAGTGATTCTGAAATAGAGCACTTTAGGTATACTGAAAATAGATGAGGAACCTTCATTTTGACAATTGAGATTTGAGGATTATTACTGCAGCATAACCTATTCCTATCATTTTTTTAATGGCATTGGGGAGTTAACCCAAGACTTCCTTATTCATGCTAGCTATGAATTGTCCCACTGATTTACAGCTCTGGCCCAACCTAACTTGTGTGGACTGATTTATTCAGGTCCTAATTTCTATGGTAGTTGCTTGAAGACAGGACCTCAGGCAAATGAAAATTTGGATGGATGGCAAAGACTATCTTAAGTTAGATGCCAGACTAACTTATACTAGTTGTGGGGTATCTAAAGATGTTGTTATGAGAAGGGAGATCAAGGTTGCTAGTGAGAAGGGAGAACTATGTAGGACCATGTAGGGTTGGAACCATGTTTTTTTTCCTGTAGTGGCAAGAAAGAGCTTCAATCTTTGGTCTTCTCTGCCTAAACATTTTGCTTCATCCTGCCACACACTTGGAGACCTATTTGAAAGAAGGAGATGTCCCTCACATATGATGGCAAGAAACGGAGGCAGGAAGAGCTACTGCCTATGTCTCATGACTTTCAAAGAGAGGAGCAGAGCATGTGACAGTTTGTTTGGATTGACGTATGCAAACAAGGGACTGTGAAATGCTAGCAAGGAGTTCCAATCCAAGGAGGAGCAATCATGGGCCACCCTGACTAGTACCATAGCATATCAAGAGTGATTTCTAGCTTCCTGTAAAGACCATTAGCTAAATTGCAATATCTGCTTCTTGAACTGACTTTGCCAGGATCATTGTTTCTGGCTTTGAGCTTGGGGAAGAGAGTGGGAGTGGGGGAGAGAAGGAAAAGAAGGTATCCTCTGTCTCCCAACCCTTTCCTATGAAACCTGCTGCTCAGAGAGTTGCTTTGTTTTTAATTGGCAGGAGGGGGCCAGCGAGAGCCACTTGCTTTCTGCTTGTGTTATGATTTTGTGACAGTGTGAAGTCAATCTTTGAGCAGTTACAGCTCTCCCAAGCTGTCAGTAACTCAGAGCCTTCAACTCTGATTAAAACCCATGAGTAGAGAAAAAAATTACCATACTTCAGTGAGAGCCATGACGTGAATGCCATGCTAAAACTGATAACAGTGTGCCACTTAAGAGGTCACTGTAGTTAACGCCTCACTTTAGCACCTAGGAATCTCCTTAGGGTAGCCAATCATGACCAGCATCCCATTAATGGATGCAACTCAGCGTGTGTGCCTGGCCTGCCTCAGACACTCATTCACCTAGGGGAGGAAGAAGGATATGGTGTGGTCACCTGCCGTGATTTGTTCTGGAAGCTACAGGACCAGTGTGGTTAAGGGGCCAGTGGAGAAGAGAATTCAGTTTCAGTCCAGCAAGTTCAGTTAATTGTCTGGACCCCACTGACCACTTACCTTAAAGTCTCTTACTTCAGTGCTCGTAGACACACACTACAAATGGTGTCTTCCTAGCCCCAGGCTGTATAGGATGCTTCTTGCTTCCCTACACTCCTTTTTCTCCTGGCTTGCCAGAGCACATGCCAGGCCTTTCTAGGAGGCTCAGAACTACTTGCTAAGCATATCTGAGCTTAGCTGTTAATGATGCCAATAGCTTAAGGCATGAGCCCTTTGGCTGTGTCTTAACCAGGGGTCTCTTAGTCTGAAGGCCAAAGGCAGACATTTGGGAGATGAGACTGTTTGGGGGGAGCACTTTATTTCACACCAAGTAAGTGACATATTTCTTTGCCTAAATGAGACATGGAAGTAATAGAGCCTTCTATTTATATTCAGAGGCTACGTATCTCCCTAGTTCTTTTGGAACATGTAAAATGCCACCTCTTCCAGATACCCCTCTGTCACTGAAGTAGGTCACCCTGCTGGCAGATCTTCTCTCTGGACTTGCTATATACAAGTTCCTCACAATCTGAACATGCTCTGAAGGAGGCAAGCATAACCTAAGAGACAGAAGCAGTCAAGCATCATAGAACTAAGTATATTAAAAAAAAATTGGCCAATCCACTAGTAGAGCAGCAAGCTCTTGTGACAAGCAGATTTGTTCTGTTGGAATAATGATTTGCAATCTAAAGCCCCTATTTATCAATCCTAGGTATAAATAAAAGTCTTAAACTCTGCTTATATTTAGCATGGAAAGGACCCTGTGTGTGTTTTAATCATACATACACATGCTTGCACACTCATGCTTGCACACATGTACATGCACAAGAAAGAACAATGTCTAGCGGTAAATTATAAGTATATATAGGCAGGGCACAGAGGAGAATTTGACAAGCATCGGAAATACTAACAATGTGCACATCTTTGGCTCAGCAAGTCCACATTTAGAACTTTATCCAAGAAATAATCAGATTCTCAAAAGGACATATGAGGATGCTCCTGAAAGTTACTTTTAAAAACAAAATATTAAAAACAAGTTACATGGGGGCTGGAGAGGTGGCTCAGGGGTTAAGCCTCTGCTTGCATGCGAAAGGTCCTGAGTTCGGATCCAGATCCCACGTACAGACGCCGGGCGGAAGTGGGCCGCCTGCGCTTCTGGTCCTAGTAGGGCGGAGCCTGTGAATCCCTGGGCAGAGTAAACAAGGAGGTGGAGGCGCAGTTACATGGTCACAGTGGGAGGGCCTGTAAGGGATAAACTCTAAAATTGCTGAGCTAAAAAGTACAATATAAGAGAATTGAATCTAAGTTTTGTAATAATGCATGTATATAGACAGAAAGAGTAAAAAGATACACTCCAAAACGTTAATAATGGTTATCTCTGAGTGTATGCAAGAGTGGTCTTAAATTGTTTATGTTCTTCACTCTTTTATTTTTTAATGCTGCATTCATGAATATAATTAATATTTTCAATTTTCATCCCTTAGTCCCAAGTCCCATTCCCCCTCTTTTTCCTCTTATTATCTTTCATCTCCCCTGCCAGACTCCCCTCCTGTTTTCAAATCTGTTCACTTGTGTGGCTCACTGTGTTTTATCTAGTGTGTCTTTGATGACATATACCTGACATGCTTCATGTTCTAGCAAGTATCAAAGAGTAGTGGGCATACTATTGAAGAAAGCATTTTCCTTTTTCATCCCTATCAATTTCAATCCTCATCACTCTCTCAGAAAAATGTAGATCTTGAGATTTTTTTTCTACTTTCATGGTGAGATGTTGAGACAGATTCCACACAATTCTTTCGTAAGTATACATATCTACCATAAAATCTGGGCATATCACAATTCTATCATGTCCAGGAGATAATGTCTGGCTCACCAGACTTATCTGTCTCACTTCAGGCTCTTACAGTCTTACCGTCCCCCTCTTCCATAATGCTCCCTGAGCCTTGGGGTATAGGTGGGTGAGGTATATATGTCCTGTTTAAGGACAAACAGTGAGTAGTTTTAAATTTGTTCTTCATATTTCAAACTATTAATGAGAATGGCTATTTTCATAATCAGAAAAAGATGACTGAAAAAATAAAATATAAAACTGACTCAGCAGTTAAAGTGATTGCAACTCAAGTAAAAGGATTAAAGTTCTGGGAATCCCATATTAAAAATGCTAAGCAGGCATGGTGGCCTGCCTGTAATTCTATCCCTAGAAAAGAGAGCTTGGAAATCCCTAGCACTAACTAGCTAGCTAGACTAGCCATAATGGTGTGCCTCTGGGTTTAATTATAGACACAGACTCAAAACTGTAAGGTAGAAGAGTGTCTTAAAATGATTTCCAAGATTATTCTCAGGTCTCCACATGTATGCACATGCAAACATGGACACACATATACCATTTTACATATGCATGAAATGAAAAAATATAAAACTAATGTGTTCAAATTCTACTCAGAAAGCCTACCAAAATATTATTCGACATTCAGGAAAGATCGGCAAACAATGGAGCACAGCAAGAATTATAGCGTTTAAGAAGAGAGTTATGCTTCGGAAATATAGCAAAAATAGGCTAGAATTGCCTTCTGCTCATAGTGTATTACCTAATTTAACCCTTTATTTCACCTCTGGATAATGGAGATAAAAATTACTTCCTAAGGCATCTTGAGAATTAATCTTAAGGAACATTCAAAAAAGTTCTTCTGAATTCCGACGGCATCAGGGCCGGCGAGGGGATGAGAGGGCGGGCCACCCGGGACAGGAAGGCACAGAGCATGGAGAATGATGAACTTCTATCAGCGAATGGGATGGATTGGAATGGGACTGTATCTGTTAGCAAGTGCAGCAGCATTTTACTATGTTTTTGAAATCAACAAGACTTACAACAGGCTGGCTTTGGAAAACATGCAACGGCACCCAGAAGAACCTCAGGAATTAACCACATGGACACACACATTCCTTGAAAGCTCATTCACTTTCCCTGGCTTTTTAGCTATGGGCTATTATCTTTCTGATACCTTACTTATGTTTACTTACAGATGTTTTTGTTCCTTTACTCTTGCACAAGAGTTGACCCCAAAACTGTGGGCTACTATATCATCCCCATATGCTTGGCAGTTATTTGCAATTGCCACCAGGCATTTGTCAAGGCTTCTAATCAGATCAGCAGGCTACAACTGATAGACACATAAAATCAGTGGCATTTTTCCTTATGGTTACAAAACTGCCAGTACTGTATGGAGACTAATCACAAACTGCATTTCTTCACAGATCTCAGGAAGTTGCGGTGGGGCAGAGACATTTAAAACAATGTGACAAGGGGACTACTTTATCAGAATAATAATGACTTTTAGGTAAGACCTAAGATACAGTGTTACAGAATCATGAGAGTGAGTTCAGATTTTGGAAGTAAAATCATGTTTTGTGTTTGCAGTCTTTACTTGAATAAGTACCTGAACTCATATTTCTACTCTGCTATACAGCATAGTATGATTCAGAAATTTTTCCTTTGTGGAAAAAATGAATATGAACATTTCCATTGTATTAAGCATGAAAAGGTCCAATTATGGTCTCAAAATTTAAATTTTATACAGCTAAAAAAGTCCTTCTTAGAAGCATAATGTCGCAATTCGTCCTTCCTACTTCCACCTTGTCATGTCTTAATCATCTGCCAGAGTGACCTTGAATGTAGGACTTGCCTACTCATTCATACTCATATATTACTATTTCATTTTTAAATATTTTTGTTTATTTTATGTGTGTGTGTGTTTGTGTGTATCAGAGGGCACTGTGTGTCCCTGTGGGGGACCAAAATGACTTTGGGAATCATGGGAGTAATGGGATTTCCCAGACTCCTCCCAATAGAGTTAAAAGTGCAGAGCTAAAAGGAAAAGAGCTTTTCCACCTGGCGTTTTTACATAGGACTTAGGATCTAAACGCAGGACCTTTTGCTTGCAAGACAAAGTCTTAACCCCTGAGTCATCTCTAGCCCATGAGTTACTATTTTAAAATATGTATTTGATTATTACTCATGTATGATAAATTTAATAGATTGGGAAATGGTTGTCATTGAAAAAGGAAGCTTATTCCACTCTGAGGTCCCAAGAGAGAGAGAGTATTCTGAGGACTTGGGGAAGTGGTACATCGAGAAGGTCGAATTGGTCAGGAGGTTGAGGGAGCAGATGAGAGTATAAGTGGAAACTTCTATCATACTGCTAGTTTGAGTGGTTTCAGAGATGTCTGGAGACATAAAACTGTTCTTGAATGCTCGATACCTGGAGCAATTAACTTACAGCAGATATCAAATGGTGGCACAGACTGTGGGAGCCCAATAAATAAGGTGCTTGGGACAGGGCTCCGGGATTGGTTAATAACGGAAAGACTATAAACTAAGAGGGCAGTCTCTCTAGAGTTTATAACGCCTCCAGATTTCAACTAATCAAAATAGAACAAGGGCAATACAGTTTGTTATAGGTTGGGCCAAGTTATCACTACCATCTTTTGTCACACCCATAATAAAAAGGGTCAGACCCTTGGCATATTATACAACCCTTGCGAACCTTTGTTTTTCGGTATTATAACTGTGGGTTTGCTGTTGTTCCATTTTGATTTGTGCTTTTTAGTCCTGTATAGCAGCAAGCCATTCTAAAGCTCGGTAAACTAAGGCAGCAACTGTTTTACTTATTCATAATTCTGTAATTAGGGCTGAGATTATCTGGATGGCTCTTGCTGGTCCTACCAGTGGTCATTCGAAGGAGTGGATTTACTTTGCTGGACAGTTAGAAGCTGGACTCAGTTGGAGGCTGGTATGGCAAGGTTTGTCTCTCTCTCTCTTTTCACCTTGCCATAATAAATGGCCCAGGCTTTATCTTTTGCAAATCATCTCTGTAGCATAAAAGTTGGACATTCTCCTTGCTACTCCAGGTCTGTCAAGAATGTAGAAGTTGCCCACCACATTCACACTCCTAACTCAGAATCTACTGTGAGAAACATATAGTCATACTGCCTGGTAGAGCGTCTCCTTGCCATAGCTGCCTGTTACAGTAGGTGAAGCAGAATGTTCATTCTGGCAGTCTTGGATATTGTTTAGTTCAACCCACTGAAGGAAATGAGCCCTGAAAGTCATGATCCACAGGATTGTGTGAATGCTCGGGGCTTTCACTTAAAGAAATGATGAGTCAAGGAACTATATTCATTTAGAAATTTGAAGTGGCAAGGACCAATTTTCAATTGTCAGATTTTGGAGACACAAAAATGCTACACTTTTAGAAGTATGCTTGGTTGCAGCTGACCAAAGAGCCATTGGGAGGAGTTGATAAGTTGATAAAGGACTGTAGTACCCATTACTTGGATGCTCATTCAGTCAATGGGAAGATGTCTCCTTTGCCTTATAGACTTTGAGTAGAAAAAGGAGCTTTGTGCAACTGAATAGTCTCCCTTGAAAGAAATAAAGAAATTCTGGGAAGTAAAAAGATTTGAGTTCTGCCAAACACCAGATTTTTTCTCAATTTTTACTTTTTCTCTAAAAAAATAAAAAGTCCCCAGACTACTATGATGCTCTATATTCCAAGAATGAAGTTTAGATCCTTGGTTTAGGTTCCTCAGCTGGGATTCCTAAGCACTTTTTCAAGCAAATAGATTAGCTTCCTTAGCTGCTCACACTGTCCCAACTCAGTGCCCCTAGTGGCAGAGAAAAGGAATGCGTGTAATGAACTGTGTTTTCTAAAGCACCAGCAGCACTTATCTTCATTTCCCCCCTCCCTTTCCCACCTCCCTTTTTCTCCTCCCCGCGGTTTTTAATTTTTTTTTGGAGTGTGTGTGTTCTCATGAGTGGGTGCACATGTGTGTGAAGGTGCCTATGCATATATATGTATTGGAGGCCCAAAATGACATCGAATGTCTTCTTTGATGACTCTCCACTTTTTTTCTTAAGACACGGTCCCTTGGTGGAGCCCAGAGCTTGTCAGTCTACTAGTTTAGCGATCCATCTTGTCCTGGGGATGCCCTGTCTTTGCCTCCTCAGTTCTGGGATGGAAGGTGGTCCCTCGCCTATCCAACTTTTACTTGAGTTCTGGAGATCTGAACTCTGATCCTCATATTTATGCGACAAGTGCCTTATCCACTGAACCTTCTCTCCTGCCCTTGAATTCTCTTTTTAATCTCTAATATTAATATTTCCCTCTTTTCCATGATACATTTATAGCTGTTTAAAAAGGAAACATATATTATTCATCATCCTTTCTCTTCTTTTCACTTTTCTTTCTCTCCCTTCTTTTTTCTTTCCCTCCCTTCTCCTTTCTTCTATTGGAAATTATCTCTGAAACATTTGATGTTATCAATCATTCCTCTTATTTTACATAGATTGTTAACTGACAAATCTTAATATCCTTCCACTTGACCACACTTTGCAATGAATTCTAAATTTGCTTGTTCTTCTTTGAATATTCTCCTTTAGCTTTAGAATAAATTTTAGAGTTTCCCTATAGAGAGTTGCCACCTATTATTGCTTATTAATTCTTCATATTAAACCCTTCCTATTTTGATCTGTTTGTATTTATCGATTGGACTCAGCTTAGAAGACATCTACACATCTACTATGCCATTCTATGCTTTTGCTCTGCTTCATTGATTTTTCTCTGATAATTTTCTGCACCTCATGTATCCCTTAAGCAGATAATATATCCAAGGCTCCTGTCTCCAATCCTCTTTGTTGTCTTCCTAGATCACTCTACCCATGAATTCTGTCATTATCTACATTCTAGTTACTTTTGAATCTTTTTCTGTGTATCGCACAGGCACTTTACTGAAGGCCAGAAACCTATTTTTATCAGCTCCCTGGATACCTCACACAAATGCCCTGTGGTACCTCAAATGGAAGCACAACGAACTCGTTACATCCTCCACAAAATCTGCTTCTCCTCCTGTGTTCCAATCAAAACACCACCATCTTCTCAGTCACCCAAGTTAGGAACTCTGAAGTCATGTTTGACACCTCCTCCTCAATTCCCAAGTCTACTTGCCAGAATCTGGATGAATCTTTAAAACACACAGAGAAATTCTCCAGTGATGGTCTAGTGGAAGACCATCTTGCTAAACTTGAGGGGAAGGTATCAGACTCTTGCCTTCATCTGCTACTAATTATCTTCCAAAGGGCTCCATTTCAAATGTTATCACACTGGGTAGTTAGGTCTTTGGTATGTGAATCTGGAGAGGATACACATAACTGGTCTGCAATCAACTTTGACACTGATGTCCTCTTTGGTCCTCTTACTTTCAGTCTTTCTTCCCCTCTCCTGTACTCCTTTTGGATTGGTCTTTCTGTGATAAAGAAATGGTATACCATTCACTTAGTCAGAACTTTTCAATGAACAGCTCCTTGCCTTACCCAGCTGTGATGGATAGTCTCAGTTGTCAGCTTTATGAGATCTAGAGTCACCTGTGAAAGCCTCTGGACCTTCTTGTGAGGGACAATCTTGTCAGGTGAAGTAAGACCCACCCATTGTGGGCAGCATCATTTCCTCAGAGGAGGTCCTGGATTGAATAAAAAGGAGAAAGTGAGTTGAGCAAGCATGAATGAATTCATTCTTACCTTCTCTTGACTGTGGATGTAACATGGTCCATTAGCTCCTTCAAGCACCTGCTGCTGTGATTTCCCTGCCATGATGAACTGTAACCTGGAATTGGGAGCCAAATGGGACCTTTCCCTTAAGTTGCCTTTGTCAGGAAATTTTATCACAGTGACAGAGAACTAAGACATTAACCATGGCGCCTTTGTTAGCACTGCATTGGAGCTCAACCTATCAATCTTAGCTTCCTCTCAAATGATGTCTTCCTTTTTCCAACCTGCTCTTTTCCCCCCTTGCTTTGATTCTTTCTGATTGTTCCCATCCACTTGACAAAAAGAAAAAAAATTAAATGAAATGCTCATTTTCTTCTGGCCCATCTCAAATGCCATGGCTTTTGTGAAGCCTCTTTCTCACATAGCATTAACCATTTTCTTATGTGTGGTTTATAAATTGGAGGTTCTTTTTTTTTTAATTAAAAATTTAATTATACATTTTAAAAATTTTTTACCAGTTCCCTCCCTCCCCCCTCTTCCCCCTCCCCTTCCCCCAGTGCCTCCCCCCCAATTCCCAGATAGTCCTTTATTGTGTGTGCCTAACTCTCCACTGTGTCCTCCTCTCCGATGACATATAAGGACCCAGTGGCATTTCCATAAGCCCTTTCTCTTGTTCCCCTTAAGCATAAGATCACTACTATGGCTGTCAATCCCTTGCCTCCAGGGGTCTCGGTGCCCTTATCAGATGCTAGACTTTATGAGGGCAACAGTGCGCTGGACATTGCGCAGGGCATGCAAAGTTCCATTATGATTGCTTTGGCCCCAACTATTGTTGAGAATCTTGCAAATCGTTGCTCCTCCCATCCTTTTGCTCTTACAATCTTACCGCCCCCTCTTCCGCAAATGTCCCTGAGCTCCAGGATGGGGAGAGATTAGGCTGTCCTAGTTCTATGTGATTGATATAGAGTCTCTGAAGTTCTGGATTGTGGTTTGTTGATTTTCTTTTCCAGTTTTGCTGCTCCTGCAATTCCCTTCACTCCATTCTGCTGGGCACTGTATGTCACCCCCTGGCCAGAGACAAAAAGCTGTTAAACTGGAGTCTTGTTGTAATAGCACATTCAAGGGTAGATGTAATAAGAGTAGGAAACCTCACTGAGAGAGGGGTCCATCACCCATTTGCAAAATGATTACTTTTTATCTGCTAGACTATATGCCCTCCCCTTCTGGTGAGATCAGGAAAGAACGTCTGTGAACTTAACCAGGTTTCTCATTACTTACTTGCAGACCTTCATGGAGGCCTATTTTCTCTGCTGTAACATGGTCTCCTCTCTCTTTGTTTCTGGTGTGGCCCTCCTAACCCATCTCTCTTGTTCATAATCCTTGCAATTACTGTGTTACATAGGTTTACTTTTGAGTGTCCCAATGTGGGCTGGGTGAGTTTGGTACTAGGAGCCACCTATTAGGGAGTACATACGGCGCTTAATTTTCTGGGTTTGGGATACTTCACTTAATATAATTCTTTCTAATGACATCCATTTCCCAGCAAATTCCAGTAATTCATCGTTTTTGATGGCTGAGTAGTACTCCATTGTATAGATGTACCACAGTTTCCTTATCCACTCGTCAACTGTTGGACATTTAGGTTGATTCCATGACTTTGCTATTGTAAACAGTGCTGCTATGAACATGGTCGAGCTTGTGCTATCGAGGCGAACCTTTGCTGCTTGGGGGGTTATTCCCAAAAGTGGGATAGCAGGGTCATATGGCATTTCAATCTTTAATTTCTTTAAGAATCAAATTGGAGGTTCTTATTTATTTATTTTTTTTGCAAACTAGAAATACTTATCATATTGGATTTTTCCAAAGAAACATAGCCTAAAGAATAGATGTGGAGATATATATATATATATATATATGTGACATTCCATATGTATGTGGAATTACTCACTATACATATGGTACTTCTTCACTAGGTTAGGAGGCTGACATGTCTTAAGATATGTTATAGGCCAGTTGGAAGCCCAGGAGAGTCACTGTGGCTCTAGTCCAGAACCAGCAGCCTTGAGATTCAGAAAAGCTATTGTTTCAGTTCACATCC
Organism: Typhlomys cinereus; assembly: GCA_023101885.1. Lineage (NCBI taxonomy): Eukaryota > Metazoa > Chordata > Mammalia > Rodentia > Platacanthomyidae > Typhlomys > Typhlomys cinereus. Next base: position 1,216,430 of record JALPQD010000110.1, on the reverse strand, counting down.
AAAAACTGAAGTAAAGAGAGGCAAGTAAGAAAAAGACTTTTGAGCTGGAGAGATGGCTCAGGGGTTAAGACTGCCTTGCAAGCAGAAGGTCCTAAGTTTGGATTCCAGGTCCCACGTAAGAATGCCAGGCAGAAAGAAAATGACAGCAGCCCTGGTACAGAGCCTGGGAAATCCCAGAGTGAAGCAAGAAGGAGGTAGAAGCAATCCAGGATCATTCCCAAAGTCAACCTTGATCCTCCACAGGGATACAGCTCTCTCTCTCTCTCTCTTTCTCTCTCTCTCTTCTGAGTAAATAAAATATTTTTAAAAAGAAAAGAAAATGACTTCTTTTCAGGCAGTTCCAGAAGAGGACCTCACTGGGAAAGTCTTTGAAGGTCATCCACCTCCCCCCCCCACTGCTGGGATTATCTTGAAGGAATACAGGCTATTAATCTGCAGGAACTGGTTTTAATGTGAAAGGATATGGAGATGAACTCTCCATTACAGATAAATTAAACTCCTCAAAAGAAACAGCGGAGTCATTAAATCTGCCACAAGGCTGGCCCCAATATGAACAGACCAATGAGATGTAGATGAGATGCTCCAGTCACATTTGCAGAAACCGGAGCTAACCAGTGAGAAAAAGTCACCTTTCCTGGGCCCGCCTAACCCCTGGCAGCCCTCTTTGGCTCCCTTGCTCCTCATGGACTCCTTGTCTAGAATCCATGAGTTCCTTTTCCAGCTTTCTCTCACTGGTCCCTCACAGACTCCATGTATGTGAGTTCTTCTCAGCTTCCTTGCTCCTCATGGGACTCCTTGTCTGAATCTGTGAGTTCTCTTCTGGGTTTCTCTCACCCCTCATGGATTCCATGTCTGGAGTTCATGAATTCTTTTATTTTCTTTCTCTCCTCTAATCCTCCTACACTACTGTCCCACTTCAATCTCTAGGCACAAGAGCACCACATTTTGGAGCAATCATCAGACAGATCTCTTGCCCCTCACGGAATTCATGTCTTCTTTCTTTCTTTCCTCTAATAAGCTTTAATAAACTCTGCCTTAATCTTCTACCCATCTTCTGGTTTTAATCTTCTACTTCCAAACACAAGAACCTAGAGACATAAAGCCCCAGAGAACACACAACACTTTCATACTCAGGGGAGACTTAGGTTTCATTCTACTCATGCCTTTAACTAACTAGATGTGTGGCTCACTCCCATTGGAGAGAACGAAGTGCTCATTCTATCAATTAAATTCTTCATCTCATTCAAACATATTGTCACACAAATATCCAGAATAAAGTTTCACCAAATATAAGGCTATTCTTTGCCACAGTCAAAAGTAAAGTCATACTTGGAAGAACTATTAATATGCATTGCTTCTGTGGTGATTTCATTGGTCTGGACTACAAAGCCCAGTATTATACATTTTTAACTTTTTTCTCTAGCCAGAGAGAAAGAATTAAGAATGTATATATGCATGTATTATAAGCAGTCCTGGAAACAGTCACCCCCAAATATTGAGAGTCAGCCTGTAGACATGTATATTGTATATAAGTTGTAGAATGCCATCCTCTAAGGGAAACAGCTGCTACCTTTGTGACTGCTTGCAAGAGACCATACAGGTCCAATTTGTTGACTGTGGACATTCCCTCAAAGACAGAGGGAGTGGGGAGGGTCTTTGGATCTTCACCTGGGATTCAGGTTGCTCCCTTGTTCACTTCCCAGCAATTTGTAGTCAATTCTACCCTAATTGCCTGCAGCCTAGAGGTCTCCAGTTCTGAAAAAAAGCTACAGCATATAGACCGAGGAATGTCAAAGGAGAGGGGACTCTATATATGCAGCTATAAGGAAGCCATAATCCATCCTGGAGATGAGATCTTTCAGTGTGACAGCTTTGAGGTCACCCATGGTACTGTAAGTAATCTTATGCACATCCCTGCAAATAACAACGATAAACTTATTGATTCATCAAGTTGGACTTTGGTGTAAATGTTACTTTGGCTTGTCTTTAGGACTGTATCTAGGGTGAGTAAGAGTTTGTGTGGAAAAGTTTCACTCAACAATATATAATCTGATAAGAGTGTGGGATCGCTGAGGTCAAGGGCTCAGACCCAGCATTGTTGCACCAGTGTTATGTGGGGCAGAGTTGTCATTTAATGCTTAATTGAATCACACTGTGGTCTAACTATTTTGAGTTGTATCTTACCACTCGCCTGCCCACCTCCCCTCAAAAAAGTTAAGACCTAACTCCTGGTACCTCAGTATGTGGTCTTGTTTGCAAATAGGGTTGCTACAAATATCATTAACTAAGACACAATCATGATAGCATAGAATGGACTCCTATCCATGGTGACCAGATGTACTTGTAAGAGAAGTACAAAGATGCAGGGAGAATGCCACCTGACAACCAAGGCAGAGGCCGGAGCTTGTACTTACAAGCCAAAGACCACCAGCAAGCACTAGAAACTGGGAAACAGCAAGGAAGGAGACTCTGCAGTTTCTTCAGAGAACACAATCCCACTGATTTCTGACTTATGGCCAGGTTCCATGCTACCTTGTTGTGGGACCCCTGGGAAATCAATAAAATACCTAATTAAGGAAAAAAATGTGTTGACAGAAGTATGGTCTATAGAGTGGAAGAAACAAGAATTGGTCATTCTTTCTGTATGCATTGAAGAACAGTATTTTCAGAATTCTTCCTGCCCATCTTCTCTTCCTTCCTTCCTTCCTTCCTTCCTTCCTTCCTTCCTTCCTTCCTTCCTTCCTTCCTTCCTTCCTTCCTTCTTTCATTCCTTCCTTCCTTCCCTGTCCTCTAGTTTGAGATTGTCCATATCAGAGTAGACCATATGACATATAACAGAGTCCTTGAGTTGAAAACAATTCCAGACAAGATCACCTGTGCTGACAATTGGTGTCATTTCCCAATCCCCTCATAGATCTGTCTATTAGCAAGTCCTAAGCAGGTACCTGACTTATCAATATACCCTTTCTTCCCATAAGCTTTATCACCCCGAGGGATCTTTTGTCACAGCACATTTCCAGGTCTGGAAAACTCAGGTTGTGGCAGCAGGCTCCACCAAGGTCAGTGAGAGTGACTGCCTGCCTGGCCATCTGCCCCTTGCTCTTTTTAAATTAAGCCCCACACCCTGTGGCAAAGTTGTTCTTGCTCTATAAATAGCTAACTTGGCTCAAGTTGCCCTGAAAAATGCTACAGAAGAAGGGTGTCAGAGAGAGGAAAAGGAATGCAACAGGCTCAAGGGCACATTTATGGTCAGCTGACTCCAGTTTTTGAGGAATCCTGAGAATTCTCCAGTGTAAATCCTCCCCTATCCCCACCTTCCCCCAGCTTCTTTGGTGATTTTCTTTGCTAAGACCTTCTCCACCAGAGGGAACATTCTCCTTTTCTTCCTGCAATATTTTCATGCCTGGATCAGGAAATTGCTACCAGGTTACTTTGGCCACACGGGCACCTTTCTATGAACTGTGGGCACACTTTTAATTTTAATTCCATCATTACTGAATTAAAACGGAAGCCTTCCACCCACACGCGTTCTTCTTGATGCTTTTGGCAACTGCATCGTTGTAATATAATATAATTTTATAGCCCATTGGCCTATACTTTTATAGGGTTGCTGCAAACCTCACATCTGCTCCCCGAAAGGGACTCTGAGAGCATTCTAATGTCTGGCTCCTTCCCTCTCTACCACTTTCTCTCAATTTTGAGTGCTCTCTCAGGCTGCCAGACTTGGGCCACCCTCTGATGGCTGTCACCACTCTACAGTCAGAAAATACCTGCCAAAACTCCCTGAGCTTATTTTCAAATGTGTGACCCTTGTCCGGGGCCAGCTGCCCTCACTATTGACCTCCTTCCTGTCCCTCAGACCGTACCCACATGTTCCCAGCCTGATTATTGGTCTTGCGCCAGTCTTGGAATACAGTTCTTGCCTGGAGCTCTTCTGTGTCACCTCAGGCAGATGAACTGGGACACAGAAATTCTGGCTGCACACGAAGCATCTTCTGATCCTGAATTCGTCCAACTAGAGAACACTAAACCTTCCCTTCCTTATAATGGTAGAACTTTTATCTCCCAGGAAACTTCTCAGAAAAGCAGGTGTAAAATGCAGAGGCTGGAGGCCGAAGGAGTTCCTGAACTCATCTTTCTCACAAAAAGATTCCGTACCTATTCTTTTCGCCAGCAGCTTGGGCTTCTTCCAGACTCTGGGGTGAGTCTGAGACTAACTCTACTGTCGGCATAATATGCTGACTGTCATTCTCACTATTTGTTGGACTCTGGAATTAGAAAAGTGAGGTAGAAAGGCCAGTGCATGGAGATGCTTGGGTGTTTTGGGTTGTTTTCTGGGCATCTGACCTAGGACGTATCACTTGGGAGCTGTTACTAGGGGTGTATGTTTTGTTCCTTGGATGTGTTTCTTGATAGTTCTCCACCTTTAAAAAATTTATCTTTATTATTTTAGAGTTTCATACAGGAATACAGTGAATTTATTCTTTCATTCCTTATTATCCACTTCCCTCCCTCCTCCTATCCCCACTACAAACCTTCTTCCATACCAGTCTCCCTTCTACTTTCATGTCTTCCTTTGTGTATGGTCCACTGACTTTTACCTGGGATGTCTGTATTTGCAAGTGCCTGAGTACTTGCTAGAGTATGGATCATATATCAATGAGTATACCACTAAGCAAAGCTCAGTAGACCTCTTGAGAGTTTCCCCCTTCCAAGATGAAATGTTGATAGGAATGTCATGTGGAAGTACACATAGCTGCAAGTGATCTCATGAATGCAATATCCCCGACATGTCCAGAAGTCAGACTCTTACATACTTACCACCCCCACTTCTGCAATGTTCCCTGAGACTTGGGGGAGAGAATGATTTAGAGGCCTGGTCAGGGATGATTATTATTTTCTATACTTTGGCCATTTTTCATTTTAATTTTCAAGATGGAGGTCCCAATTGGCTAGACAGACTGGCTAGCGAGTTCTTAAAATTATTCCATCTCCCAGTGCTAGGGTCCAAAGCATGTTACCACAACCAGCTTTTACATGGATACCTGGGATCTAATCTCAAGTTCTCATGCTTGCATGACAAGTACTTTACTGACTCACTCATCTCCGGGTTCCTGCTTCCAGAACTTTTGTGTAATGTTGTTTCTCAAGGCCTTGGGCTGGGTGGAGCAACCTAGTGTTACTCATCAGGGAGCTTGTTACAGATGCAAGGTAGGTCCTCTGACCTGTAGAGTCTAGGTTTAGCGCTGTTTCCAGGTAGGTCTAAGGTATATATATTTCAGGGGGCAGAGATGTCCACAGGGCTGTTTGAGCTGAATGGCATTTCACATGCATGCCTGTAACCCTCTAGTGCAGCAGATTTGTCTGAAGAGACACCTTTAAGAATGAGCAGGCTAAGAACATTTAGAGGTTATCAATGTGTCAGCAAAGCAACCTCTTTATGGGGATCATTTAATTAATGTTAATTGCTCTTGGCCTATTGTGTGACTCAGGCAGGATTTACAGAAAATCACCATTATCTACAACCCCATAAAAGACTCATTGCTTTTAGAGGCCTTGTAACTCATGCCAGGAGACACCTCCTGATACTTGATGTATCACACAGATGGATAAATACGGCTGACATTTGCATAATTGCCTAAGGTCTACAGGCTCTTCATTTTGAGTTGGGGCAGGTATACCCAGGTGAGGAGTTGTATTCTTTATATGTTACAATCTGGGTGGCAGTTAGAAGAGAATTTGTTTCATAGAGAGAAATGACTTACCAGTTTTACAACCCAATTTTCTGTTTTCATGGATTGTATAAATTGTGTTGTTGTGTTCATCCAGTGGATATTGCGAGTTTTTTCCCATCAATGTCACACCCTGTTCCCCCTTCTTTGAGCATTGCACTGGTCAGGGAGAGGAAGAAGGTAACCTGGAAATAAAGGTACAGGCTGCTGGAGGGATGGTTCAGTGAGTAAGGTCCCTGCCATGCAAGCAAGAAAATCTCTAGCATCTATGTAAAAAAACATATAGGGGAGGCCAGCGTGATATCAGCGGTTAAAGGTGCTGGTATAGAAATGCTGTTAGGAATTTTGCAAAGCCCCCACCTTAGCAAGACAGATCACTTCTAGCCTTTGCTCACTGCCATATTTCCCTAGTGATTCCCAGCCAACTCCTTAGCAACGTCTGAGACTTTAGAAGCTTGTGACCCAACCAAGGTCTTTCTTCTCTTCCTTTCCACTATTTCCACCAACCACTAGGCTGTCATGGCAGCTCTCTATATCCTCTCTGACCTTAAGCTATCTCTTCTATTCTAATGCTCTTTTACCTTAAGGCTAAACTATGACTCCCATGGCCACTAGACTCTCAACTCTTCGTAAAGTTCTATTTCCTAAGTCTCTCCCTTGTGTCAGTTTTCTTTTATTCATGGGCCTCCATATGGTGCCCACACATGGTCAGAGTTGCTCTCCATTTCTTTCCTCTGCTGACCTAACAGAAATTGGTGGTCTGAGTTTGGTCTCTAGAGGCTACATGGTAGAAGGAGAGAACTGGCTTCTGCAAATCCTCTCACCTTCATACATGTCCTGTGACATGTGCATCCCTGCTTGCTCTCTCTCTCTCTCTTTATAAATAAAATATTTTTAAAAATTTCATGCAGTAGCATGTGCCTATAATCCAAGCAACTGGGGAGGCAGAGACAGGAGCATCCTTGGGGTTTGCTGGCCAGACAGTCTAGCTTAATCAGTTTACTCCAGGTTCAGTGAGAGACTCCGTCTCAAAAATACAAGATGGAAAGAAATTGAAGAAGACACTTTGACCTCCTCTGTCCTCTACACAGGCACATGTATGCGAATGCACGCATGTGTGAGTGTGCACACACACACACACACACACACACACACACACACGCATAAATGGCAGATAATGGCTTCTGAAGAGTTGAGAGGTCATGAATTAACCCCAGGGAAGCTGAGCCTTCCCGGACATCTGTGTGGATGCTGCTGCAGGGGAGTTGTACCTGTCTCTGTCACCCCATGCCCGAGACCACCATCTTCTGAGAAAAGGACATGTTTGGCCTTTTAAGCACTGGATCTTGTCTTCAGTGCTCATCCCCTTCTCCTATCATCTCTGTTCTGTTTCATTCGTTAGGCCCATAGGTAGGTGTATTTTAGACTCATTCACACTCCGCTTCAATTACCTTCAGGAGTACCTTATTTCTCATACTTATGACTCTCCTGAGAGGACTTGGGCCTCTGAAACATTCATTCCATGTGTTTTGAAAAATTATTCCTCACAGCTATTTTTTCCCCTAGCACGAAAGCTGTCTTACTTTTGTGGCAGAAGAGTAGGAGGATGAAAAAGAGTGATGCACTATGATTAACATATGAAAGAAGTTGGTTGGCAGAAAGATTGGAAACCCTTTCCCACCAAGCTGAATGTAACAGAACATGTGCACTGTACAAATGTACTGGCCCAGGCACCATTGATCTCTTAGCTTTTCCCAGATCTCTGGACCACTTCCTTGCTCAGAAGTGTTCTTGTTATTAATAAATTCTCTGTCTCCACCACTATCTACAGGTCTCTGGTCCAGTTCTTTATTCTGGGACACAAGAACTTGGTAATATCAGTGGGTGCCCTCCAGACTCAAATAACTCCTGGAACACTTTGAACTTTGGAAACAATCTCTTTCATAAGTGTGAATTTTTTTTAGCCTATGTGTTCTATCCCTTCCCCAAACTAAGATCATCATTGACTTCTTCAAGATGAGCCCAATGGGGCCGAGGAGATAGCTCAGGGGTTAAGGTCTTTGCCTCCCAGAGGTACTACTTAAGTTCAGATTCCAGATCCCATGTAAAAATATTAAGCATAAATGGCCACAATGAAACATAAAGACATAGAGCAATCCAGAATAATTTTTGATGTCATCCTTGGCCTAACACAGATACATGCACACACATGTGCACATACCTAAAAGGATGAGCCTGACACTTTCTCATCTTCCTTGGGCTACCTTATTTTGGAAAAAGGACTAGAAATTTCTTATTTAAATTTTGCACTTGGTAATTCTCTTCAATCCTCACAAAAATTCTATGACCTAAATGGGTCTGAGTGAGATCAGGAAAAGCAGTCTGGAACAAGCACCTCTGATTTCCTGTGTAGAGCAATGGTGGCCATATAGTGTCACATCAACACAGTGGACTTGGGCTCTTGGAGTCACCTTGGTGCTGTGCTCCCTGACTGGCCAGTCTCACTGCTATGCCTTGTTGCCCTCGTTCTAGCTGGGAAGGACAAATGTCAAGACTACAGCGGGCATTGCACTCTTGACTGTGGGTTGCTGCCCTGCCATGGGGTGGGCTGCCTAGAAGCTGTTCTGACATTAAAGGATTGTCTACCAATCTGCCTGGAACCTTCCCCGCCCAGGCTGACTGTATGATAATTGGTGTGGGAGCAATGACCCATTTTTCTACCCTGAGAGGCACGTGCCATCTGTGGACTCTCGCCCAAATGATTCAAATTCTCCTGACACCCAGTTTCGCTGTCACTTGTCATTTGTTCTGCATCCTAGCTATGCTTCGTCTGATAATCTGGAGATCTGAATTTCTGTCATTTTACTCTTTTCCATCTGCAGACAAATGACAGAGATCTGGTGATTCCCAGAAAGGAGAGTCAGAAAATGCCTCACTCACTCACTCACTCACTCACTCACTCACTCACTCACTCATTTGTTTTTGAGCAGGTGCCTTACCCAGAACCCCTTACTGAATTCTGGGGTGTAAGTTCATCATGGCTGACAGGAACCAAAGTGCCAGCCACTCCATCCCCCAGGGAAGTAAAATATAATATGCAGAAAGGAGTCAGGCTGAATAGAAAAACTCCTCTACACCCCATTAGAATTGAGCTCCAGGTACAGGGCTGGAGTCTGTCTTGTTTACTGAGATTGTCTGGGTGTTCTACGAGGATTGAACTGGTTTTGCTTTGCATTATGATCCAAATACTATATGACCTTACTTAGTCATACTATATGACTACTAAGCTTCTGTGTTGGAGGAGAATCTCTCCCTGAGATTTCACTTGGTGTTGTGCAGTGTGACTGGTGGTATTCAGGGGGCAGTGACAGCAAGTTCTGGTCCCAGATTCCTGAGGAATATTTAAAATTTTCACTCTTTTGGCCCCCATTGTTGATGTGAGAAGAGTATATCTTGAGTTAGTCCATCAGTCTATAGAAGGTCAAGATAGCAGATACAAACTTCAGAGTTGCAATGTAGAAAAGTCTTTCTCAGACTAGCCCACCTATGTTAACTCACTTGACCTACCCAAAGACATATGAGACAATCAGTCAAGATCAGCAGAGCACCCCAACTGAGCCCAGTTGGCCTTCAGATGTGTGAATGGTGGTGCTGTTATATGAAGATACAAAGAACTGGGATGGTTTGTCATGAGGGACTATTGTGAAAATCACTGATACTGACTTAATTTCCTTCAGGGTATAGACCTCTAAGGCATTATTGACTCTTGTGGTTGTTTTACAACAAGCATCTGGCAAACTTGGTCTGTAAATGATGAAACAGTAAATATTCTAGGCATGGTGGGCTCATACATGGCTTCTATTACCTCTCTTCCTTTTCCCTCCCTTCCTCTCCTTTCCCACTTCCCCCTTCTTTTTCCCTCCCCTTTCCTTCTTGTCCCTCTTATTCCTACCTCTTCCCTCTCTTCCCCTTCCCTCTCTTTTGTTCCCCTCTTCTTCCCTCATCTCTTCTCTCCCACTTTCCTCCTTTTTCCTCCTCTCCTGTCCCCTCCTTTTTCTTCTCCTCCCCTCCCCTTTCAACTCAAGCCAGACTTGGTTTGGGTTTAGTCCCTGAGCTGCAGTTAGGCAACCCACTGGTAAAGATCCTCGTGATTCAAATCATTCATCAATGCATTCATTGAGGCTCTTCCAGATACTTTCAAGTGCATTGTCTAATTTTCCTGTGTGAACATCAAGGAAACAGCCACAGGGGACTTAAAATAAAATTGTTGCAGATACAAGCCAATTTTCCTCCATCCAATAATCTGTTCTTTAGTGTTTCCATATCCAGTTTTCACAGGTGAGAGTGACCCTGGAAATAAATGACAACACAGAACACCGATGAAAGTGGAGCCTCCATCTATTTGAGATGTGGACCTTGTCACATTGCATTGTGACTTTGAGCTGAGTAGTTATCTGATGTCAGGGGATCAGCAGCGTGTCTTCCTGGATCACTGCTGTTAATGGAAGAATTCTAGTAAAATTTTTTTTTTTTAGTTAATGTAAGTTGACAAACTGTCATGGCGTAACTGTGAGCTATCCCCCACAAGCTCACGTTGCATCCTTAGCTGGTCATGGCATCTTTGGAAAACAGAGCCTTGCTGGAGGAAGGCATGCCACAGGAGAATGGCCTTGAGTGGTTAACTCCACCCTGCTTCTGCTAGAAGTCTGTTCTTACAGTCTGCTGCTTGCTCTCTCAGCCTCCATAATGTCTGCAGTGACTTAAGCTGCTGCCTCCAGCTTCTGCCACCTGCCATACTTTTTTGCCATATTGGACTTAATCTTTTCTCTGGAACCAAAGCTCCTCCCCCTTTAAATAAATCAATAAGACAAATGTCTGCACTGGCAGACATTTTTCTCTCTTTGAGGTGTTTGAGTCTGAGTATTGTCTCACAGCAGCAGATAGAATAATCACAACACAAGCCAATTCCAAATGTTGCAAATATGAGCACATATTATGAGTAGCAAAGGGAGAAATCACATGAAGTTTTAAGATAAAATCAGCTTTAAAAAGTATCAAACCAGTATTGTTACATCTTCAACCCCTTTTTGATATGAAGAGATTTTGCTAGAAAAGTTACAGACATATTCTTTCTTCCCTTCTACTGCAATTTGCATCTTTAAATGTTATCCAAAGACTCATGGGCTAGAGGCTTGGTACTCAAGGTGGAGCTACTGGGAGATTGTGAAACCTGTAAGAGGCAAGACCTAGGAGGAGGAAGACTGTTGAGAGACCCAAGCCACTTTCTGTCTTTCTCTGGTTCCTCAATGCCAAGATCAGATCAGATCTCTTCCACTTTTCGAGAAGTGCAAAACAATGGAGCCAGAATGATCTTAGACTAGATTTCTGCAACTTGAGTCAAAATAAGTTTCCCTCTTTCTAAGTCAATTTTCTAGTATATTTTTGTCTTGCAACAAAAAGCATACTAACCTTCCTTTTCTTCCTTATTCCCTCCTTTCTTCTTTTCTTCCTTCTTGACATTTACTTATTTAATTAAACTTTAAACAAAAGCACAACTACATTGTATATATTGTACAGCCTTTTGTCTTCCTCTTGATTTCAGCAATTCTTTCAGAGTAGACAACACTCTTCCTAGAATCCTCTTCTTAAGAGAAAATTGTTCCATAAGTATAATTGTCTAGCTAGACTCCAGTGTATCTCATGCTAAACCAAGCTCCAGACTCTTGGGCTTGGAGCATACAGAATTTCCTATTCCAAACTTTGAATGGGAGGCACAATCTGGCCTTACAAGGTGGCCAAAGGGTGTATCTTTGAATGAAGTACAGGAGTCAGGGGCATATTAGCATTGAGACACAGGTTGTAGGGCCTACATAGAAGGGGTGAAGATGTGTATGCTTGGAATAGAGTAAGAAAGAGAAAGGGGTGCTCCTAGGTGAAACCTCCATCTGTACCCTTGATCAGGATGACCCTAGTTCCAAGTGCACCAGGGACAATGCTCTGCCCCGCTGAGCTGGTGGTTTTCACATTTAGAACTGCTAATTAATGACAAGATTCAGGAAGTGTTACTGAGCTTGCTTTTGTGTGCCGATGCGTATATCTTTTTCCTTTCTAGAACTCTGGAGGTCATGAGATTTAAAATATTCATTTGAGGCTGAAGTTGTAAAAAGGTCAACATCTCTTTTGCATTTAAAGAGATTTCTTGTCTTGGAAATACCACATATGCTCTGCACTTTATGAAGATGCTCAGCATTCTCGATCAGGCTGTTATACTGTTGTTCGTACAAGCTCCTTTTGTCAGCTAGAGGCTGTCACACTAAACGTGTCCAGGGCTAGGGAGAGGGTCAATGGTTAAAACTTTACCTTGCAGGGAAAAGAACCTGAATTCAGATCCCAGATCCCATGTAAAAATGCTGGGCAGAAATAGTTGTGGCCTATACTTCTGATCCTGAAAGGCAAAGCCTGGGAAGTCACAGATCAAGAAATAAGGGGAAGAGCAATCCCGGATTGTTCCTGATGTCCCACTTGTGGCCTCCAGAAGAACACATACTTGAGTGCCCTCTTACACGCACACACACACACACACACACACACACACACACACACACGCACACACACATTCATATCCAGATCTGGTAGTGCAGACATCTGTCTTATTGATTTATTTATTGTCTATTTTTGTGATGCTGGGGATACAATTGTGAGTGCGTGCATATGAGTCACATGGTGTGCCACTGAACTAATCCCAAGGCTCCTGTCTTTTAATATAGAGGGTATTAAGTGCTTACTTTAGGGTTCTTCTATGTCTTCTAGCATGAAAAAATTTAATTATTTAAAAAATAGATTAAGTGTTGCAAAAGCCAAAAGGTACTGAATGGCATATAGCAACGGTGTGTAAGTTACTCTTTCGCTCTTCCTCTCCTTTCTAACTCTCCCTTACGGAAACACCTACTATTTTTGACATATCCCTCAGGAGATCTTTCCATGGAGACTATTATTTTCATTATTCTTTATCTAAACAGAAACTGGCAGCATTCAATTTCAGCACATACATAGTCCTATTGCTCCCTCTCTCTGTCCTCCTTTTCCTCCTACTCCTCTTCTTCCTTCTGCTCCTCCTTGTTTCTGAAGAGGCTCTTGCTGTGTAATCTCCTGTCCCTGGACTTGTTATATAGCTCAGGCTTCTCTGGAGCTTTTGATCCTCCTGCCTTAGCTTCCTGAGTGCCATATTTTTATTTCTGATCGGTGCATTACATAAATTGCAGGCATTTGCGTTGAATTCACCCCCAATTCATTTGAAGTGGACTCAGCACCCTACGGCCCACTGGCTAAATCTTATCTGCAATTTGTTCTGATATAGCTAGTAGGCTGTATGCAGTGTCTATATTTTGACTAAAAAGGTTCCAAAGATTAGCATTTCCTGTCATAATGTTTTTTTGTGCTTAGTCTTTTCTCTTTTTTTCTCTTTTCTTTTCTGGGTGGGGATGGAACCTAGGGCTTTGCATACACTAGGCAAGTACTCTACCACTAAGAACCCTCTCCAGCCCCATTTATGATCTTTATATGAGTGCTTTTGCACTGTGTGTTGTGGTAGAATTGAGAGGTTGCAACAGGTTCAGATAGTTGTACTGCAGACATTTCTATCTGGCTCTTTATAGGAAACACTCACTGAACTTTGAATTAATCACAAATCTAATTTATCAGCTTGATTACTTAAAAACTTATAATGGTCAGCACATTTTTTTCCTTGTGAGAATTAAGGAATTCCCCAATGTATTTGCTTCACTGGGAGAATTTCTGACTGGGCTAATTCTAAGTCAAAAAGAAAATGAATTCTTTCATCCTATTTGAAATCCAAAAGCCAAGATGCACTAATTATCAAAAGTTATTTAAAAGTTCAATCAAAAACAGACTCACTAATGGGTTGGTGTGAATAACTTCCTAACCTTTCTTGTAAGTATGCTCTTAATTTAGAATTTAGCCATACAGTAGCAACTGAAATATGAAAGAGAGTTTTACTAAAAGGAACTGACTTTCAGTCCTTTCTTTCTTAGAGATAGGATAGACAAATGGTCCTTTTTTCTGATCTGGAGCTGAGTGAAATTTTCAGAGACAATGAATTATTATTCAAGTGTTATTTAAAGATGAATCGTGGCTAATTTTTTTCAACTTAAATATTTAAAGATAAAAGTATTATGCATATAAGAAATGGAGTTTTCCCCCTTTTGGACTACAGAAATAATAATATAAAATCTCTGTCTGTATCCATGGGGAATTTGCTCCAGGACCCATGGCAGACACGTGGCTGTTCTAATCTCTTAAATAAAATGACATAGTGTTTATGTAACTTATTCATTTCCTGTTATGCTTTATAATCTCTTCTTTACTTATAATGCCTAGCATACTATAAACATTACTTTATGGGATAAGGGGAAGGGAAAATATGAACATGTTTAGTTCAGATGCAATAGTTTTGCATGTGTAAGTGTGTGTGAGTGGCTGTATGCAGAAAAGAGCACTTGAATACGTATGCCTGTGGAGGACCAAGAATGACTCTGGGAATCATCTTAGATTGTTCTACCTCCTCATTGCTTTGCTCTGAGGTTTTCCAGGCTCTTCCTTCCAAGGCTGTAAGGACAGGCCTGTCCAACATTTCTGCCTGGCATTCTTTTTATTTATTTATTTATTCAATTGTGCGTGCATGCGTGCGTGCGTGCGTGTGTGTGTGTGTAGAACCACGGGCGAATTTGGGAATCACCACAGACCGCCTCCACCTCCTCCTTGTTTACTCTGCCCCGGAATTCACAGGCTCCGCCCTACCAGGACCAGAAACGCAGGCCGCCCCTGCTTCTGCCCGGCGTCTATACGTGGGCCTAGGATCCGAACTCAGGACCTTCCGCCTGCAAGGCAGAAGCTTAACCCCTGAGCCACCTCTCCAGCCCCCTGCCTGACATTCTTATGTGGGATCTGGGATCCAAACTCAGTTCCTTTTGCTTGCAAGGCAAAAGCTTTACCCCTTGAGTCATTCTCCATCTCCCAGATGCATTTTATTCCTTCAAATGTTTATCCATCTGCAGCTGGTCAAACCCATGCATACAGACCCTGTAGTTGTGGAAGGTTAACCATACATACTTACAATTGTTTGCACTTAAGGGTTTCAAAACAATCAGCTTTTAAAAGTATTCTTTTAGGCAAAAGAAAAGCAAGAAGCAGCTGGTTCATGGGGGAAATTGTGATTTCACATCACATATGTAGTCTACTGGTCGTAGAAAGCATTAAAGACAAAAAATAGAGCCAGATGCAACAGTAGAATAGAGTAGAAAGAGTAGAATAGTAGAATAGAGAAGGAAAGAATTCATACTCATTCATCATTTACTGGCCTTTCAGAACTGGACATAAGAACAGCAGGTGGAGATCAGGACTAATAAGGACTGAATACTGACAGGAGCCAGGATGAATATCGATAGGAGACAGGAACACAGTACAGAGTCTGGAATGTTGTTCTGCCACCTCTGAACTGTTTCATTGCGTCCGAAATGGTCAATATTTGGTGTGATGGGCAGTTAGGGGAGAGTAAAGGCAATGCTGGTGTCTTTATCCTTTTAAAGGAAGGAAATTGAGGATCAAAAAGATGATGTCATCTGAGTTGGTGCTCAAAGAGGAGCCTGTCACTAGACACTTCAAACCAGTTAAAAGGCAATCCAATTGTTTCTCAGTCATGAATTGAGTCTCTTTTGGCATTATGTCAGACAGAAACAAAAAAAGTAGCAACAAGACTTTTGCCTACCTGAAACATGCAATTGGATGGAGTTAGGATACAAGTCAGTGGATCCCTCTAGATAGCCGTCATCGACATGTACTAATGGTCCCAAAGAAAAACTTGCAGAAGTTACATACAGAAAAGGCTATTTACCATCTCATTTTCAGTAAATAAAAGGAGAGGTTATAATTAGGGTAGGATGCAATAGTTAATGTCAACTTGGCAACTGAAGGCTCTGAGTTTTGGGCACATAGTTGTGAGAAATTAGTAGTCCCAAGCAAGTTGGCAGGAGATTGTCTAATTGATGGGTAAGACCTAGCGCATGGTAGTGGAACTAGTCCCTGGGCAGGTGAATAAGAGGAAGGGAATTGGCTGAGGACTGGCATCCTTTGGTATACTTGATCAGTGTACTGGTTACTCTTCTCTGTTGCTGTAAGACACCACTCAGGCTCAAAAAACTTAAGGGGAGAAAGGGAGATTTGTTCAGCTTATAGTTTTCAGAGGGGAGAGATACAGAGGGAGTGGCATGGCTGACTGGCAGAAGCTGGAGATGGCCTAAATCACATTCATCATGAAAGCTAAGAGCTGCAAAACTGCCAACTGCAAGAGCAGACTTCTAGAAGTAGAGCGGGGCTAATCAACTTTAAGGCCCACACCTTGTGACTGCCTTTCTCAAGCAACCTGCACCTCTTAAAAGAGCCATGACCTTCCCAAACAAAGATTCATATACAGGAGTCTGTGGGGGACAACTCACTTTTCAAACCATGGCAGTCAGATACGCAAACAAGGATTGTTCCTCTGCCATAGTTAGATACAGGTGTCAACTTGATGGTTGAGGGTTTGGGTTCTGGACACATTTGTAAAGAATTAATAGTTAAGCCCAGAGTGAACCTGCAATAGATTGTCTAGTTGATGGGGAAGGCCAGCCCACGGTGGCAGGACTAGTTCCTGAATAGATGAATAATATGGAGGGAAGTAGTTGAGAAAACTGACTTCTGTATACTTGGCCAGACATGCTGATCTGGCATGTAAGGATGGTCCCCCTCTCAGCCATTATGTGCATATGGTATCGCCAGTTCCATTGGCCCTTGGTGTTGCTGTTGGCTCATCTGTCAAGTTGGATACAGAATTATAGCTGGATTATCATAAGAGAAAATAAAATCTCTTGTTCCCTTAAGCTGTTTTCTCATGATTTTATCAGCAGCCATGTAGAGTAACTGTAGCACCTTCTTTCAGCAGTCATGTGGATTTGATATGGCCAGTTCTCTTAACCCTTGGTATTGGTGCAGACTCTCCTACCAAGCTGGATAAGGAACTGTAACTGGACCATCATAAGCCAAAATAAAGCCCCTCGTTTCCTATAATGGTTACTCTTAACTGTCACTTTGAGAGAATTCCCAAAGTCAAATAACTTAAGGGGGAAGGGGAGATTTATTCAGCTTACATTTCCAGAGAGAAGAAACAGTCTTTCATGGAGGAGGTGACATGGCTGGTGGCTAAAGGCAGGCTAAGTCACTGCAAACATCCAGTAAACTAGTGGGTGACAGCTGAAGGCTGGAGGATTACTGGAGAGTCTATCTTCAAAGTCTCTTGTTCTGTGTGGTTCCGTTTTATCTGGTCTGCAATTGGGATATTTAAATCAGATCTAGGGGCTCGTCTTTGTATTGTAATGTATTGATCTGGATTATTTTTTCATGTAGTCTGACAACTGATCTTAGTTAATGCCAGGTGTGGTCAAGCTGACACCCAAAATTAACTATCACATTTCCTTAAGCTGTTTGATCATGAATTCATTGGCAACAATGCAGGCTAACTGTAACACTAAGAGCGGGCCACATGGATGTGGTTCCTGAGTTTCTAGCATTGGAAGAAATACCATTAGAAAACTGACTGAGTCTCCATTAACATTAATGACCTTTCAGTGTACATCAGAGTGAGTACCACAGAGTGAGTTACATTATCATTTTATAGATTTATATATTTGATTAAAATATTCTTTATTTTTGCTAATTAATTCTTCTGGGGGGGCTAAGGATTGAACGTGGGATCTTGAAAATGCTTGATAAGCTCTCTATCAAGTTGTACCTCTAACCCTTTTTATACTTTTTGAGACACAGTTTCATTATGTTGCCTGGATGACCTTGAACTCATTTTGTAAATCTGGCAAGCCTTGAACTTTCAATCTTCTTGCCTCAATCTCCTGAATAGCTGAAGCTACGGGCTTGTACCACCAACTAGGCCCAGCTGGGGAAAAAAAAATCTCTTTTAAATCTTTGATCCAGCTGGAACTTTCTTTGGTAAATTGTGGAATTTTTTTCCTCCTAAATAACTAATGGTCTCTGCACCATTTGTTGAATAATGGATTGTTCCTTTTTCCCACAGATTCGTGAAAATATTCATGATCACCATTTCCTGAATGTCCATCATGTGTCAGATGCTGTGATATATTATGCAATGGACTCATGCAGATTCTCAAGTGACCTAGAATCTGAAATTCCTTCCTTGGTTTGGCCAATTTGCCATCCTGTGATGCTTGCTGGGTAAGAGAATTTGCTTTCATGGTAACGCTTGAAAATGCCAACAACTTGTTTTCTCAGCCTTCTCTGTGCTTAGGAGTGACCAGTCACTAAATCCCTGATGGACTTTACCTCTGGGTCTATTGCTGCAATACAGGAGGAGCAAGCACAGGCCATACTGACGAGGGGTGGCAGCTAAGCCTACCTGCCAAGAACAAGTGTGGTGTGGCCAACTTGTAGCATCTAGGAAACAGGATGGGAGATAGAGTCCTCATCTACACATGCTCTTAGGTGGCATGAATTTCTGTGATTCTTGAAGCTGCTTAACTTTCTTTGTTCTTCTCTTCTCCAAGTCTGGTTTTTCCATCCTTCTCAGAAATGTTGTAAGGAATCAAGAGCCTGAAATAAATTCTTCTTCTGTCCTACTTAGCTTGAACAAGTCCCGGTGTCTAGAAACTAAAAATCTTGGTTGATAAGTATAAGATGTCACTGATTTGCAGATTCTCATCCCTTAAAGATGGAACACCACTGCTTCTTTTAGATTTTAGGTCGCTGATATTCAGGAAAATATTAATGCTCAGGAACACATGACAGGAATGGAATTCAAAGCCAGATTTTAGTTTGTCTGACTTAAGTTCATTCTGTTCTTACTCTATTATAGAATGCCAAACGAATATACCTTGCACATGTACACACACACACACACACACACACACACACACACACACACACGTGCTTCTACCTTGGCAAAATCTGCATGTACTTTTTTTACTATGTGCTTTCATTATGCTCCATTGGTCTGCCCTCCTCCTGCAGTTTTATAGTAAGTCTTAACACCCGTATGATAAATCCTTTTCTATTCTTTAAATATTTTTTTCTTGTCTCCTCTAGACTGTTTATTTTTTGCTTGATGAGAATTGGGTCATTTTACAACATTTCCTTCTACACCATGGAGGAATATATTAAGAACTGGAATTCAGGTACCTCCACTTTAATGCTATCTGGTTTTATCAGATTGTGTGAGGCACCCACTTTGTGCCTGTGGTACTTCCTCTCATACACTTTTATTATTATTATTATTCATTTATTTACAAATAAACTTGGTTTATGTCTTTGCCCAGATCCCTTCTCTACCCACTTTTCTCCTCCCCAACCCTCCCCATTCACATACTCTTTTCCCACTGTCGCCTCCCATCATCCATTCTGCTCCCCCTCTCCTGTCCCTGTTTGTATGTATCACAGGACTCCCTTTGAAGTGCCTGTGTTCATAAAGGAGTTAGATTTCTTTTGAAATTTATGTGGCTCTTCTGTGGGTAAAGTCATATGTATGGGGGTTTCTCTTCCCTTGTCTAGAACCTGTTTCTGAGACACTCTGAGAGCAGCTATTTTTTCTGAGATCTTAAATAGTCCTGGGGGAAATGTTGTACATCGGCCATTGTGTAGGTCTGGTGATAGAAGTTCTCATCACAGTGACTTTCTGGGTACATCAGCCCTGTTTTGGTTGGAGTGTGTTGGTCAGGAGTATTTCATGTCATCTTTAGGCTCTTACAATCTTACCAACCCCTCTTTTAAGAGGTTCCCTGAGCCTTGGTGTAGGATAAGATTTTGATGGGCTGATTCTCATGCTCTTATATACAGATTCTTTTTACGTCTAAAATACTTGAAAGTGTTTCAAAGTCCCCAGAAGCAGAGACTGGGGTATAATGGGCTAAAGAAGCCCTTTCAGATTAAGGCATCTAAAAGATGCTTTGGTAAGTGGACACCAGTGCAGGGTATGTAGTTAACACACGTCTTTGTTCTTCACCACTTTGCTTTTGCAAAAAACAAGTTCTCTTTGAGACTGTCATTGTCTTTCTCCAAATGTGCTTTGCGCACTGCTGGAGAAGGGGGTTCTCTTCAGGCAGCACTCAACAAATAATTCCCAAAGAAATAACTGATTTATGTTCGCACCTCATTTTCCTGGTGTGGATCCTAAGTAATAGGACGGCTAACTAATATCCACGGTCCTGGAAGGGTTTCTCCAGTTACAGAATTGCTGAGCTTCTCTTAAGGACTGACAAGACTCAGAGGTCCTGCCTGGCCCAATAAACCAAAAGAGTAATTTCCACCTCTGTAAGGGGATGTGGATTTGATACATATATATTCATCACAAGTTAATGAAAAGCTCGTGTTTTTGATCCAGGAGGATGCCAGACTCTTCTTTCTTCCTTGAAGAAACGCATTTGAGTATAAACATCCTTGTGAGAATCCCCCACAGGAAATGCCATGCATCTGCTCAGATTAAAAAGGCATCAACTTATTTATTTCCTCTAATAGAGAGGGACTTCTGTGAACACAGAGTTCTCTCCTGAAAGGCCAGTGTGGCTTGGTTCTGGGAATTGAGAGAGGCTGTCAGACTGGAGCAGTACTCTTAGCTGTCAGACTGGAGCAGTACTCTAAGCAGTGGATTCTAATGGTCTACAGACACTGATAACCACATGTAAATTGCACGGTGGCATCTGGCTGTCTTTGTTGCGAACATAGACACCACTGTGCCAGGAAATTTCTGAGACTCTGCACTTTTATTCCAGATTTAGGATTTTTCTTTGGTACCACAATACACATAGGCATTTCAAGTCTATCTCAGTTTGAACGGTTGGATAACGTCAGATGTGGAATGTAGCTTGTAGCAGGCCAGAGATTAGCTTCTCCTCCTAAAAATTAAATTAAGATTAGCCTTCATACTGACTATCTCCAAGAGCTGTGCTGCATAATAAGTTGAAACTAAATGCTGTGCCTGGGAAATTTATACTATATTTGCAGAAACACTTCTGATTTTTTTAAAAAGAAGTTATATGGATGAACAGAGAGTTAATCATGCTGTAACAGCATATAATCTCATGAACCATTCTCCACAGGAGTTAATAATTAACTACGCTGAGCTACTTGGGAATATTTCCTGGCTTGGCTTTTTCCATCAGCAAGAACCCAGCAACCAGGGGCAGTGGTCTCTGAGGAGAGGTGGTAAGAGACCACATTCCTCCACTAAAGGCCCACATTTTGATTTTCTCCTGGAAGAGAGCTGCATTGCTGAAACTGTGCCAACAGTGACTCAAAATGAGCTCTTCGAAGCCAGTTCTGAGCATCCCTGAAGAAAACGACTCAGAAAGTGACCCTCGGATCAAGGCGATAGTTAACTCTAATACTACCAGTTGTCAGTTGTGCTCTGCAAGCAACACAGCTAGGAAATAGCGGTCCTTTCTCACACATAAAGCACATAAAGAACATGCTTTATCTTTGGAGAAAGGTGGTTTCCTTACTAAATCAAGCAAACTAAAAATACACATGTGCCCAGGACCCGTTTAATTCCTCCTCATGATTCTCAGCTCTGGTATGCAAAATACCTTAAAAATCAGATTGTGATGCAATCGGCTATTGTGCATCCAATGAATGAGTATATGCTGAAATAGCAGCTTTGGAGAAAAATTATCTGAGTTTTTTAAATGATGTCACCTTGCCAGGTAAAGTACCAAAAATAATTCTTCCATTTAATATTTCCATAATCCAGTGGAAGCATCTCACACTACTTTCCTTCCCTTGGGTAAACAATTAACTGTTGCTCAATGACTAATGGAACAGTCTGCAATCTTAATTGAATAAGACCCATTTCTCTCTTCCCCAGATTGAAATGGAAATCCCAAATTAAAAAAAGATTGGCATTCAAAACCGCTGAAAATAATTATTCAACAAAGTTAGGAAAAAGTCCAAGTAGCTATGAGTTATTTATTTCATAAGTTAAAAAAAGCTATCTTCTCAATTTTGATGGGTACCAATTAGCATTGTTAAACTATGGTTCCCCTAGTGAGGGTCCATTGGGTGTCTATCTTTCATGGATGGAAGGAAGGCAAAATCAACCAGGTGTGGTGGCTCACACACCTGGAATAACAGGTGTGAGGCAGAAGGATAGTGAGCTCCAGACTATACATTGAGACCCTGTCAAACAAACAAACAAACAAACAAACAAACAAACAAACAAACAAACAAACAAACAAACAAGAGAAAGTCAGAGACAAAGAGAAAGAAGAAAAGGAAGGGGAAAGGGAAGGGGAGGGGGAAGAGGGAGAGGAGGAGGAGAAGAAAAGGAAAAAGAAAAAAGCGAAGAAGACATTTCATGTCAAATAAAATTCACGCTATTTTAGAACTGTCCTGGGCTCTAAAAATGTTAACAAATATCCAAATGATAACAATTTACTAAAACGATGCAAACTAGTCAGCTCCAGAATATGTGGTTCACAAAAGGAACTGAAACGCACTCATTAATTCTAGCTGAGATTCTAGGAGTTATTGAGAGTTCTATTGAAGTTTGCTGAGGGCTGAGGAGATGGCTTAGTGGGGAGCAGCACGTGTATAAGCATGAGGAACTGAGTTCAAATCCCTAGCATCCAAGTTAAAAGTCCTTGTAGCTTACTTAGTGTTATGGAGCAGCAGGACAGAGGCAGGAGGACCTTTGGGATTTTCTGGCCACCAGCTTGGCTCTTGATCCGGTGAGAGACCCTGTATCAAGAGAATGAAATGGAGGATGATAGCACAGCCAACCAGATGTCATCTTCTGGCTTCTGCATGTGTTCACGGGCATGTGTACTCACATATACATGTGCATATACCATGTACACATATACCATGCACTCAGCAAAACTTTCTTCTAAACCCTATGGAGCTCCTTGGACCTGTATTGTTCAAAACAGTAGCCACTAGCAACAGGTACTTAAATGAATTATAATTGTATAAAATAAAAGAAATTAGTGCCATTTCAGGTGCTAATCATGTGCAACTGGAGGCAACCACACAAAACAGTGTAAGTGTTGAACATTTTTATCACTGCACAAGGTCGCATTGGACAGGGCAGCCTTGTACAAAGAAGAAAGGAAATACTTAGTGAGAAGTTACAGTGTAGAGGCAGCATATTTGATTTGTATCTTACTCAATTCCCTGCAAAGAAGCTTCCAGAGCTGCAGTCACTTGTGAAGTCATGCAACTGATAGACAGCGAAGCTTAGATTCCAACCAGTTTCTCTTGACTCCAGGGCCACTGTCGTTTCCAATCCGTGGCCAAGAGTTGATTCATCCACTTATCCATCTAATATGCACTCAGTGATAGAGTGATAGCACAATATAATAATTTTGCCAGAACATCAGAAGAAAACTGTTACTGAGCAAGTTGGTCCCTGTACTTATTTGAGTGCCTGGTTAGCAACTGGGTTCCCTAAGTCTGAAAGATGAACATCATGCCTGACTCCGTAGCACTTGATAACAAGGGGAGTCCAACATTTACTATATAATCATAAAATTAATTATCAGCCCTTGATTGTGAAAAACATCTAAGAGAAAAAGCATCCATTTTGGAAGGGGCATCCAAACCGCATTAAGTAACAATAATAATAGCTAACAATAAAGTGCTAGCTTCCAAAGTCCATGAAGTTCCAATTAATAAAGGGGAGAAAATCTATGATACCATTGGCTTTCTGATTGATGAGTCCACTGCAATTTTTATGCCTAGTAAACTGAGAGATCTGTCTCATTCAAGGTTATCCTGGGTTGGCATGACCAACTTCAATTTCATCTGGCTCTCCTTGGCAGAAGTCTTTTGGAGATGGAGAGCTGCGATCAGCTAATCTGTCAGCATTACAAAGCAGGAGCCTTATCCTCGTAACTCTTCCGCCCTCATTGAACCTTCCCGGCAGCAGCTGCTGACATATGAACTCTGCAGATGAAGACACCACAGTGTGGTTATTTCCTGACTGCACTGCTGAGGGTGGGGAGAGTGGGGCGATGCTTCTTCTCCACCATTTCTTTGTCATTTCTAACAGGGTCAAACCCAAATACCCATAAAAGGAGATTGAGAGCCAATATGCCACACCATCAAATTTAAAGAGGCTAGAAAAAAAGATCGGAACCTTAAAACCATTTTCAGTTTCAGTATTTCCTTTCTTTTAATGTTGGTCTATTAGTTTCAATAAAAAACAACAGAATGTCCATTTACACCATAACTTGACATGCCTGTTATGTCAATACGATTAGTTTCTGCAAAACATTCCTGTACTGGTTACAGTTTAGAGAAGAATTGATTTCACAGAATCAGAGAAATTAGAATTGGAAATATTCTATTAGGTCATGAGATGCATCCCTGGAGGCTAGAGTAGAATTGATCCCTAGCTCCCAGTGTATTTTTTGATGTGGCTTTCTATCAAGTTTTGATGGGTTTATATATTTATTATAGGCTGGGACTTCGTTACACTAAAAGTTATACCAATTCATCTGAGAAATAAAATTCTAAAAAAATCAGCATTTGCTCAGTGCTAATTTTACTTTGGTGGATACATTTTTAATATACTAGTGTTTATAGCCTCTCATCTTCCAGGAGGCAGAGTAGCAGCACTGCATCATGGGTCGGCATTATAATCAAGTAGTAAATTTACATATCTTAAGATGAGGAAATTTCCCCAGACCAAATTTCCCATCAGATTTACACAAAATGTGGTGTGAAATTTGGATTCCCAAGAATGGCTTATTTTCCATCTATTTTTAGGAAATTGAGGCCTGAGCCTCACTCAAGCCAGTGCCTGTAATCACACACCTGAAAGGACTGATTGATATTTTGGCCTTCTTGGGCCATGTGCACTAGGCTGTCACTCTGGGAGAGAAAGGTGTAAGGCTTGACTGTGAACCATCAGCGTGGGGTGGGCTGTGGCTTTGGAGTCATGGCTGTAAGCCTATTCCTGTGATTTGCTTCCTCTATTTGCTCTGTTCTCTGATGTGACTGAAAGACACCAGAGAGGAAAAGGAACCTAGTAAGAGCAAGGCCCTGAGTTTAGTTCCTACCCACGCAACAAAGAGACGACTGCAATAGCTTTTCAAGCTGAAATTTATACGTTATCTCTTACATGTAATGAACCTATTTACTTCTAGGTTATCCCAGGTCAAAAGAATAGATGGTAGATATGTTTCTGTACTTCAACATGCACCTGCTAGTTTGGAGTTCTCTTTCTTTTTAAATCCTTTTCACCTGATTTCATTAATTCATTAATGAAGTTGAAAAAAATATATAATTTGGTTGTCTCAGTCCTTCCAGATTTTTCCCTTTACCCTTTCATGAAGACAAAGAGCAAACAATCCAATGTGGGGTAAGCTTATGGCTGGAAGGGGATTGGGTCCTGAGCAGAAAAGGGTTAGGGGGAAGCACAGACGTGTAGCGTTCAGTTAAACAATGTGTGTCTAGTCCAACTTGTTGGTCCCACTTCTATGGCCCTGTCTGAAAGCCCAGATGCCGTTCTTGTTTGTTCAGGATGCAGCTGATGAGCATTATGTCTGGAGAGCATCCCAGCAAAGGCCCTTTACATGGCTTATACACCTGCAGTGCTAAGTGAGCAAGAACAGCCAGGTGCTGAGTCAGATGTATGAATTTGATGCACATTATGCAAACAAGTAATTTTGCATGTCCACAAAGTAGTGCTATCTGTGGAGCTGTTTTTTTTTTCCTCTAACCTCTGCATAATTTAGGAGAACACAAACTGAAAACCAGTCCAATAGTGACAAGACCTCAACATAGGGTGTTAATTGCAACACATGCCAGTCACAGAGAGGGACCTAGTCCCCCAGGGTCTCCTCTATCCCGAGTAGGGCAATGCTGTAAGTGAAGAAGTCAGGAACCTTGACTACGTTTCTTCTCTTTTCTTTTTCCATTTGTGTGTGTGTGTGTGTGTGTGTGTGTGTGTGTGTGTGTGTGTGTGTGTATACATGTGGAGGTCTAAGGTTGATGTTGGATAATATCCTCAATCATTTTTCAATCATTATTTTGAGACACATTATTTTGATTTTACCTGACTGAAGACAGGCTCTCTAATTAAACCCAGAGCTTGATGATAGGAGTAATCTGGCTAACCAGCCTATTCTGGGGATTCCCAATCTCTGCTTTTCTAGGCTGAAATTACAGGCAAGTTGTCACATCCACATGGTATTTTATGTGGGATCCAGAGATTCGCTTGTATGGCATGTGCTATAACTTTGAGTCATCTCTCCAGCCCACCATGCTAATTCTTTTTTTTCTACTTTACAAGGATATTGTAAAGGTTCTCTCTTCCCTCCTTCCCATACCCTTCTTTATCTTCACCATTCCCTCCCAACTCCCATTCTTATATATTTCTGCCTGTATGCTTCTATGGATCCCAGGGTTCACTTGCTTGTCTACTCCTGTGGGGGCTCAGGCCTCTGTGGTATATCAAGTTACCTCTCTTCAGTCCACCCCACTGATATGTGCATTTCCCTTTATTCATCCAGCTTCAGACCCAAAGATTTCCACTGTAATTTCCCATTCTATGGGTGTAATAACAACTACCTACAGAGCTACCTATAGATTTATTGGCTGTCTTCCCTATTGATTTAGTTCCTTCCCTTTTTTTTTTAAGTTCTTGTTCTATTTTACCGTAACAGGGATGGGTACCATTCTGACAAGCGGGTTTTGAATCCAATCAGAAAGCTGTTGTTTTTCTCCTTAGTACTCATGCCACTATTATACCGGTGGTCACCTGTTGCCATGGTGATTTATATTACAACTTACAGATCTCATGCCTTTGGTGGGGCTTGTGATTATTTCTCCCCCTCCCCCCAGCAGTTTCTACAGTATTCCTTGGTACTGTGTAAGCTATCCTGCAAGGAGAAAGTCCTTAGACCAGTTCTGGTTGATATATTTTGCCCATGATCTGGGATCCATTTGTGTTGCTAATACTTAACTCCTGAATGGTGATTGTAAAAGCAGCTTTTTCCACAGGACCTATGGCTGTGGTAAAATAAAGATGGAGAAACAGTTGGGTAGTGAGGAGGCCAGGAAGCTGAGTTCTTGAAGGGTTAGTGATCAAGGGGTCTACTTTCTTGCCGAAGGTATGGTCTATGGACTAGCTGATAACATGATCTGGGAAAATCTATATATCCCCGAGCCCAACCCAAAACCTACTGGATCATAAGGTATATTATCTAGGTGATATGTTTACTTTAAAAGTTGGAGCAGTCCTCATGCATCCCAGGATCTCCCCAGTGCTTTTGCCTCAGTAGCAGCCCAAATTTTTTAAGAAGGGAGTAACTTTTTTAGAAAGTTGATCTCATCTTGATTTGAGCAAAGGTTCATGAATGAGCATGCTTCCCTCCATGACTGTATACCCATAGCCTGTTTTTGTTGTTTTGGACTATGCTCATTTTCCTTTTGGAAACTCTTCCTTCCTGTATGTGATTCGAGGGATCAAAGTTGGACACCTGGAAATTTTTTTCCTGTAAGGATCATTTGGTACAGGGAAAACACAGGTGATGCTACTGGGAGAAACTTGTAGCACATGTTGAGAGAATCTATGTGAGTATCAAGATGAACCTGAGTCAGGGACATAATATAACCCCTGAATCCAATCGTACCCAAAGTCAGGTCACCCTTAGACTTCCACTTGAGTGAGCCAGTGCATTCACACTGTAGCCTAAAGCGGCTGTAGATGGACTTTCTGTTATGTGAAACTAGAAGAATGATCTTGTCTTATATATTCTCAAAAATGGATTATCAGTTCTTCCAAAATGGAAACGTTTACATCTGGACACATGAGGATAAATGAAGGGAATAAATTCATTGTGTGAGGTTTAGAACCTATAATATGAATACTGTGTGAACAAATTTGTATGATGGGTGTATGTATACATTTAATCTGAGCCTAGGAGGCAAAAAACTTTTAGACACTCATGAGCCCTAAATATTGGTTATCTATATTATAATGCAGCAGCAGGCTGTATTTATTGAAGGCCATGCTTACTGAAATTAATATTTAAATTTATGCTAATTAACATACAAAGCAGCATGGCTTCAGTGCTTAAAAACCAAGAAGATGGGCTTTCCATGCTGACATTTCATTGGTGCTGATGTTTTGGAGAAACAAGAGGAAGAAGGCTGGCATACAGATGAAACAGTTCTTTTGGAATTGCCAATGCAAATGGGGGATTTATGGCTCTGTAAAACGTTTTAAGACAGAAAACAATACCTCAATTTAATATAGTGGTTTAACCATTAATTCATTCAATGCAAACACTGCAACTTTTTAGAAATGATGCTACTCATGAATAAAATCTGTAGCCATGCACACCAAAAATTGTATTTTTCTTCCTGCCAAATGTTGACATTTAAACTTACAAATATTTGTCTCAGTGTCTCCTTCCTGTGATCAGTTGTTATTCACTACTAGCCATATATTTATTTCCATATTATGGAGCTCATTCACTATTGGAAACTCTGCATGTATACATATTTTAAGCCAAACAGTTAAGATTAAGTTATGTATGACAGAAACTTGAAATGTAATAATTTAAATAAGGTAGACATGTTTCTTTCTTAATTAAAAAGAAAAGTTTGAAGATGAACTGTCTAGTAGGGTTATTGAGACTAAATATTCATCTAGGTTTTTAAGGCACAAAAGCTATGATTCTTTAAATTCCAGATGGTTGCTGGCTCTCTCTAGTCTCAACAACCAATTTCTCTGCAGCAGGTGGAAGCAATGAAAATGGGTTTGCCTGTTTCTTTCAAAGGAAATTTCCTGGAAGAAATTTCTTCAAGTCTCCTTCCAACAAAAGTATATCTGCTTACATCTCACTGATCTGAGTTTAACCCGAAGCCCTACTTACCTATGAGAAAAGCTAGGAGATCGACTCTTTCAACTGGGAAGCCACATGCCCAGATAAGAGCAATTATTCTGCTAATTTGAGATACAGAAAATAGGTGTGCTAGGTTGGACCACGTATTGAAGGTATGGTCCCCAGTTTGATGTCATTGTCATAGAGAAAACAAATGTATGCATTAAAATGAATGCTAGGTTTTAAACACTGAGGCTGGGGCACCAGGGATAAAAGGTTCTATATCCGGGTATGAGATTATCAAACTGACCAGATAGGTGGAAGAACGGGGCTCTGGGAAAAATAACAAAGGCAGGCTGCAGCCTCCATGAAGACTCCAGAATGCAAGATGTGAGGCACTGCTGCCATACACATATTCTTGCATTTAAGGCATGTAACTGCAACAGACTGCATTATGAGCAAGGATGGCATCTAAGAAAGCATTTGCCTTCCTCCTTCAGGAAGGAGACCACACTAGCCCACCCTGTAGACAAGGAGCTAGATATGAGGCAACAAGAAATACTACAGCTACATCTTAGTAACTGTGACCGCTAACAGTCACAATGCCCTTTGTGGCTGAACATCCTTGAAACTCTAGTTAGGTTGTTCTCACTACATCAGCCCACACATGTACGCTAACAAAGGAAATGAATCCTCGGAACACCAGATGTCACTTACATTGTGATTTTGAGACCCCTTTTGAGGGATCATGGAAGGGCATACCCTGAAAGGAAGATCTGATCCATCTGGTTCAGGATAGTAAAAAGGGTCACCTTACTTCATGTATATACTATCCACCTCAAAATATTTATTAAAGCTTCTTGAAAATTCACACTGCAGAAATCACTATCTGCTTTGGGGCCACCCACTCCAATCTCTTTTTGGAGTGTTTCTTTTGTGCAGTTTTGTAAATAAACTTCTGCTCCAACCATCTATATCTTTTTATTTTTTTATTTTTCTAATTTTACAAACATAATGAGTGATTGTCCCTGCTCCCTCCTTCCCTTATCCCTCCCTTTCCTCTTCTTTCCCCTCCTTCCCCTCCCTACCAAGCCATCCCTCTCCTTCCCACCCTTCTGCTTGTCTGCTCTTGTGGGCCCCAAGGGTTCCTCTTGGGTTGTCTGCTCTAGTAGAGGGTCAGGCCCTTTCTTAGGCAGACCCTCTGATGGGCACCCCCTTCATCTGTCTAGCCCTAGCTCCTAAGTTCCCACTGCATGTAATTATTTCTCCTGAGTTCCTGATGATCTATGGAGGAATGTTGATATGTCAGCAATTGTGCAGGATAAGTGAGATGAGGATAAGTATCATTGTTGTGAATTCCTGGATGTAGCAGCCCTGTCTTGAGTAGAATGATCTGGCAGGCAGTGGACCTCTCCATCTTTAGGCTCTTACAATCTTACCACCCCCTCTTTCCTAAGATTTCCAGGGCCTTAAGATGGGAAGAGATTTGGTTGTCCTTGTTCTGGCTGAGAGTTTTGGGCTACTAATATTCTGCACTCTACCAACCATCTACGTCTTTTGGCTGAATTGTTTTCATTCAGAAGACAAGGACCAAGAGATCCCTGTAACACTATTGGAGGTGGGAGTATTGTTAAAGGCTAGTTTTGGCAGGAAGTGTGAGGTTATTGGGGGTGGGACATTGAAAGAGAGTGGGATTTTGGCTCTTTCTTCATCTCTGTTTTCACTTTCCTGGCCTTGGGCAGAGCAGGTTTCCTCTACTCCCTGTGGTTACCACCCGACATCCATATCATGTACCTTAAAGTGATGAAGTCAACCAATCAAGGACTAGACCCTCTAAAACTATGAGCCAAAATTAACCTCCCTGTACACCAATTCTCTCAGTTATATGGTATAGAAAAATGATTAGTATAAAGTGGATGGCAATCAGAAAACTCTGCTCTAGATATGAAATATATATTTGTCAACGTGTTTTCTCCTCTAGCAATTAACTTCTTGTGAGCAAAAGCTTAATTGGTTGAAAATATTTATTTTTTAAAGGACTTACTTTTTTCAAACTTTATATATTTATTTTGTGCTCACGTGTGTGTGTGTGAGGGGGGTATTGTGTGTTCCTGTGGGGGACCAAGGGTGACTTCAAGAATCCTCCTGTACTAAAGTGCAGGCCACTACTGTTTCTATCTGGCATTTTTAAGTGGGACTTGGGATCCAAACTCAGGTCTTTTTGCTTGTGAGGCAGTCTTAACTCCTGAGTCATCTCGCCAACCCTGAAAATATCTTTTGAAATTGTATCTTTTCAGACTCTTTTGTATTTATCTTCCTTGCTTTTCTTCTCAGTTCATGAAGACCAATGAGCCCAAGACTAGGCTGAGAAGAATGCGGTCTTCAGACTTGATAAGAAAGAGTGCTGTGATTGACTAATAATGTCTGCAGTGGCCAGTGCCTGTGTGTCAGGTTTTATCAACCCTGGTTTACAGAATTTCCTATGACCACTAGGTTTCAGCTAATATACATAGAAATATACGGCTACTGCGAAACCAGTTCAATCTCTGTGCCAAAAGGCCTTATTTAAATGTGCTGTTTCTAATGTTTTAATATTATGCCCAACAATTTCTTTTCTTAACATGGAGCTATCTCAGGCGGTTGTAAATTTTGCAGGTTTCCAGAGTGTTGCTAAAGGATTTACATGCAAATTTCAAGTTATACTTAGTTGGCAAATTCTCAATAGAAAGTTTCAGGGAAGAGGATTTTTATTATTTTTTTTAAACTAGAAACACATGAAGTTTTTTTTTTTTAATGCTGTCAGAATAGAGATGCAGCTCTGTGACGTGTTCATCTCCTCATTCATTTAGCAAGCTGAGGGGCCCAGAGTCCTGATAAGGACTCTTCAAGTTCAGCACAAGTGCTCAGAAGAAAATGTCAGCCCTTCTCTTTATTTAGCTCTGACAAGGCAAGCACAGGGATGAGGAGGCCAGAGTTAAATTAAACTACAATTACAAATAACCAAGACTATTAAGAGAGGTACCAGATTGTACTTAGAAAATGTCTTTATAGAAAGCTGCAATTGCAGCCATCTTCTTTTTCTGCCTTGCATTACACATTCTGTTGGTATTGGTGACATGATGGTGATTTGAAGACGCTGTGATTCGTCTGAGGGGTGTAGTTACATCCCCTTCAGATAAATCGGAGGAGCTAAAAAGCTCCTTGAATGCTCTTCATATGTTCCATGGGTCGAGTGTCCCTCTGTCTCTTGCCCTTCTCACTTGTGAGTCGAGTTATTTTTTATTGGATATACTGGCCTAGCTATTCATTTCTTTATTTATATTCATGTAGGATGACCTGTTGGTAAATAAAATGTACTAATTCGTTCAAAAGCAGAACCTAACAGTCTTGGTAGCAACTGTTTATTGGGAGGTGGTCCCAGAAAGCAGGCGTGAGAAGACAGGTTGAGGCAGAGAAGGAGGATTATTCATTACGTGAGCAAGTTATTGAGGTCACACTAAGGGCAATGGGCTTATCAGAACCTTCACAAACATATACACTAAAAGCCAGGATTGTCCGTCCCCATGCAGAATGGAAGATTGGAAATCACCCAGTGTACTCACCAGCTCTATCCCTATTGGTTGTAAGTTGCTCCAGGGCACTTACAAATGCCACCTAACCAGGCTAAGCACTTACTCTAAGTACCCTATGGCATCATAGGAACTTGCCCACTGCTGCCTAGAGGCCCTGAGGATATGGTCTCGGTGGACTGTGATAGGGCAAGGCTGAGATTACATGGTGCTGTTTGCCATACCTACAGCTGCAGGCAGAGATGGGCTGATGGGGAGAGATGGGGAATAGGGATGGGGTTGCTGAGGTGATCTGCTGCAGATCACTGGAGATCGCTGCAGATCATGTAGGCTCAGCAATTTGATATAATCACCAGAGGCACAATTAGAGCACATAATTGCATGTATTAATTGAAGAGACAGTTTAAAATCAGCCCTAACTCAAAGTTACAAGATGAAGATGAACATGATAACACCCTGCTTGCATATATACAGATATTCTCTCTCCCTTCTCTTCCTGTGGTGTAACTTTCACATTTCTCTTCTGCTACCATCTCTATCCAAAGCAGGGCTGGAAAAGAAAAGAAAACAGGAGTCTGAATTTTTTGATCAAAACGAAATCTGGGAATTTATGTGATTTTAATTTTTCCATGTAATTTCATTTCCATGAATAACTGGTACATGACTGATCGAGACTCATTGGTAGAGAACACTGAAGGGAGGGCTAATATCGACTGTTTAATATTATTGACGCTGCATTGCTTAGATGCACAGGGCAAAACTGAGGCAAACTACAAGGATTTTGCAATCTGACATGAGTCTTGGATGGTTTTGAGACTGGGAAAAGATGAATCTTAGTGAGTTTCAGTTTCCATAACAGTAAGATATGGGCAATAACAGCTTCCTTGTTGAGTTGTTACAAGAATTAAATGTTGTCTGTGGGTTCCAGCAGCCCCAATGATGCAGGCAGCCTCAGCGATGAGCAGAAGCACTACCTGGAAGCTGGGGCTTGCGACCTCGGTGGAAGCTGCCCTGGCCAGGCCAGCTACCTCCCAGGATAACGGTATTTTTGAGGAAACATGTCGACACTGTTTCCAGTTACTGGTTCTGGATAACACTTGGAAGTGGCTCAAACCCAAAGCCAAACTGACACCTAAAATACAGACACTTCTTAATCAAGAAGCAAGAAATCATACACTCAGTTTTAAAGAAGCAAAAATTGTGAAAAAGTATGAAGACTCCACAAGCACCCTATTGATTACGTGTAAAACATGCAACAAATGGTGAAACACTACAGTGAAAGTAGAAGCTTCATGTCACCCTGAAGGGCAATCCAGCCTCTTCAGCGAGTAAACTCAGCCTGAAGACACCAGAAAGAAGGACTCCATGTTCTACGAACCTAAGTCACATGTCTGATTCCAAAGGCAAAAAGCCCAACTTTCATGTTTAGGATACCTGCATCCAGACAGTCAACACTGTGTCCTCCAGGAGTGTGAACAAAAGAAAGAGACACTTCTCTCAACTAAAAACACCGCTTAGCATGAATCCTAAAAGAATCCAACCATGGGATTCAGAAACTTCTTATCTTCTTTGTGAAGAGGAGACTTTGAAGATAAGAAATATCTAGTGCAGTTTCTCAAACTAAATGTAGAAAGCCATTTTTATTTGTTGTATTCTTTGAATATGTGAACAGGAATTAAAGATACAATAAAATGGGTGGACAAGAAAAAAAAAGAATTAAACACTGTGTCATGTGTCTGGGATATCAAAGTTGCATCATAATAACACAATGAACAAATAAATAATTTCATTTCTATTTTGAATTGCACTTTCATTTATTTTCTGGGAGGAATTTAAATTTATTGAAACAAACTTCTTTGCCTCATTCACAATAAGATGGCATAACGGTTCATAGGAACTGTTCAAAGCAGCTCATAATTGAGCTGAACACACAAATTAGTCTCCATTTCACCCCTCCCATGTAGATGGAGCCATTTCTCCTCACTTAGAATGAATGACCTCTTCCAATCCAGAAGTACCCAATAGTGGTGGGTCCATGGAAACATCTTGTTTTCTAGACATGGTAAATGAGAGACAGGTCCAGTATGGATGGATGAGAACAACTCTTTTTTTTATTATTTATTCAATTGTGCGTGTATGCGTGTGCTCGCATGTGTATGTATGTGTGTGTGTGTAGAACCATGGGCGGATTCGGGAACTACCATGGACGCCTCCACCTCCTCCTTGTTTACTCTGCCCTGGGATTCACAGGCTCCGCCCTGCCAGGACCGGAAACGCAGACCGTCCCACTTCTGCCTGGCATCTATACGTGGGGTCTAGGATCTGAACTCAGGACCTTCGGCCTGCAAGGCAGAGACTT
Organism: Typhlomys cinereus; assembly: GCA_023101885.1. Lineage (NCBI taxonomy): Eukaryota > Metazoa > Chordata > Mammalia > Rodentia > Platacanthomyidae > Typhlomys > Typhlomys cinereus. The sequence goes on along the minus strand of JALPQD010000110.1, from coordinate 1,181,866 downwards.
AACCCCTGAGCCACCTCTCCAGTTCCAGAGAACAACTCTTGATGATTCTTTTTCATGCTTCGCTATCCGGATCCTTCATGGAAGGAAATTTTGGTTCAGTGTGCAGCTCAAAGCAGACTTCTTCCAAGAGTGATGGTCTTTAAATTTAGGATCCCAAGGTGCCACTGAATAGTAGAGCACTTGCCTAGCACCCACAAGACTGTAGGTTCTATCTCTAACATGAACGCCCAAAAAAAAAAAAATACCAAAAATATCTGGGAGCACATAGTGAGTTTCCAAGAGGTACAAAAGCATGCTTGAATGTAAGGAAATTTGTTTCTAGATATTCAGTTTTTGAATGTACTCTTTCTAAATTGAACGGAGGTGACCTGAAACAAGATTGTTTCTCTCTTTCAAAATCCTTGCTTCTTTCTCCTACTTACTACTTGACTGAAGAAAATATCAACTCCATTATCAACCCACCACACATTGCCCAGCATGTGTAAAACTCTGGAACCAACCAAAGGGAGAAGTAGAAAGACACTCAAGCCTTGCTCCAGATATTTTCTAAGAAACATTCCCTGCTGAGAGTGCCTGTGGCTGTTGGTATAGGACAATAAAGGTAAGCCCGGGCAAGCTGACTGGTTTGGCAATGGGGCTATGACAGACATACTCCATTAATGTAAGAACTGGCTGAGATGTCCAAAGTTGTGTCAACAAGAAGAGCTGGTGAGATGGCTCAGCAGGTAAAGGTGCTTGCAGCACAGTCTGATGACCTGAGTTAGATCCCTGGAACCCATGTAAAGGTGAAAGGAGAGAACTGACTCCTCTCTAGGCATTTTGCTTCCCCCACAAAATAAATAAAGGTAAAAAATTTAAAGTATGTGGTAATACTAAGGAATTGAATAAGAAATATTATATTGGAAAAAGTCTAATAAAAAGAAACAATTGGATTTTTGTTGCTCTTTTGGTATATATTGAATTAGACAAGGTGCCCATGAAGAAATAAAATGTACAAGCAATTTGTTAAGTACTTTGTTTGTGTGCGTGGTACTGGGGATGGAAACTAGGGCCTCGTTTATGTTAAACAAAGGCTCTGCTATGAAGTTGCATCTCTCTGGCCTCATATGGTAAGTCCTCACACAGACATGCTGGTGTACCTCTCAGCATGCAAGAAAGTGGATGCTCTAAATCCTTCCTCCAGTAGGTTCCTCCTCCTAAAGGTGTTTACATGTCAGCTCACATAAAATCAAACATGCATACTCGCACAGGCATTACCCCCCCACATTCATGGAAAAGAAGAAATATGTTAACCTGGGATTCAATTAATTCAGAAAAGGTCTTCATCTTTGTACTGGACGGTGTATTTTAAATAAAGTTTGAGGGCTGGAGAGATGGCTCAGGAGTTAAGACTCTTCCAGGAGTTAAAACCTTTTGCCAGTTGGGCGAGTTTCAATTCTTTGCTTTAAAAAAAAAGACATTATAGAGTTATCAGCTCCCATATAATAAAAATAATTTGTGATGACAGATCACTTTGCTAGTTTTTAAATACAAATCAAAAAGAGTTTAAAGAATTGGATACTATGTTCACACAGCTCTATACCTTCATATATACTTATCTATGTATTTATGTGAGCAAGATATCTTAGCAATTATATCTTAAAACACAGTAAGTACAAACAGTCACTTCTGGAGTCATCTTAGTCTAGCAAAACAGTAATGTTAGGGCTGGGGAGATGGCTCAGTGGGTCAGGCTCATACTTGCTGTGCAAGTGGAGACTGGAGTTCAGATCCTTAGCACCCACAATGGAAGCTTGGTGGGAGTAGCAACGTGTGAGTAGTCCCTGCATTTGGGATTATGACTGGCTAACTAGACTAGCTGAATCCATGTGTTCTATGTTTAATGGACACTGCTTCAGTAAATAAAGTGGAGCTTGACTGAACGCAACAGTTACTCTTTGTGCTGCTGTGTGATACCACTCAGGCTCAAACAACTTAAGGGAAGAAAAGGGAGATTTATTTAACTTACAGTTCCAGAGACGAGAACAGTCCATTATGGTGGAAAAGGCATGATGGCAGCAGAAGCTGTAGGCAGGCTACATCATGTCCTTCATGGAGGTGGAGAGCTGCAAACTGCAAACTTCAGGGCAGACTAACTAACAAAGCATGGCATGGCTAACCAATCTCAAGATCCATGTTCCTGTGACTGCCTTCCTCCAGCAGGTTCCTCCTCCTAAAGGTGTTTACATGTCAGCTCACATAAAATCAAACATGCATACTTGCACAGGCATTACCCCCCCATTCATGGAAAAGAAGAAATATGTAAACCTGGGATTCAATTAATTCAGAAAAGGTCTTCATCTTTGTACTGGAAGGTGTATTTTAAATACATAGATAAGTATACATAGATAAGGGCTGGAGAGATGGCTCAGGAGTTAAGACTCTGCCTCACAAGCAGAGGATTCTGAGTTCTGATACAAAGTTCCACGTAAAAAACATCAAATGGAAATGGTGGTGCCCTATACTTTTGGTCCTGGTGGGCAATCCCTGAGAAATCCCAGAGTGAAGCAAAAGGGAGGTAGAAGCAATCCAGAATAATTCCCCAAGTCTCCCTTGGGTCTCCACAGGGACACACAATGTTTTCTCACACACACACACACATACACATACACACATACACACAAAATGAATGAATGAATGAAAGTTAAAGAAAGTTTGACTTTTATGCTTAATAGTTATCAATATTTGTATTGACATTTTATTACTTTTTTATATATTTTTCTTTTTTTTATTTCCACTCATACAAACTTAACAGGTACACCGGTCCCCCCCGTCCAACCCCCTATCCCCCTGTGCCCCCCTCCCTTACCCCTTCCCTCCCATCCCCCAGTGCCTCCCCCTCCCATCCCCGGAGCATCCTTTAATGTGCATGCCAAACTCTCCTCTGGGTCCTCCTCTCTGGTGAGGTGCAAGGACCCAGTGGCATTTCCCAGAACCCTTTCCTGTGTTCCCGTTAAGTATAGGAACACTACTGTGGCTGTCAATCCCTTGTCTCCAAGGATCCTAGTGCCTTTAGCAAATGCTAGACTTTGTGAGGTCAATAGTGTGTTGGACATTGTGCAGGGCATGTAAAATCCAAATATGATTGCTTCGGCCCTAACTTGTGTGGAGTATCTTGCATATCATTGCTCCTCCCATCCTTGTGCTCTTACAATCTTACCGCCCCCTTTTCCGCAAATTTCCCTGAGCTTTAGGATGGGGAGAGATTAGGCTGGCTTAGTTCCAGGTGACATTTTATTACTAAGAAATTTAATTGAGTTTAAAATTCTGTGACAAAGTGAAATGAAACAATGAATTCAAAGAGTAATGATAAAAACCTTATAACTGTGAAGGAAGGCAACATTCATATTCTTTTAGATGATAGGTATCTCATTGCTGTAACGGTATATTTTGATTCAACTAGACAAATGTGAAGGATGTAGCAGCTTAAGAATTAATATTTACAATATGATAAAATTGCATATTTTGCAAATATTTGAACTTACAGTAAAAATTTTAAAGATTAAAATGTGGAGGTTATATGAATTTTTCAAAATTCTATTAGAAGACACAAGAGTAAAAGGAAAAAGGAAGCCCAGAATTACATTCTGGACCTGTCTACATCTGGATGCTTTGTAGTTTTTCAGAAGGGTGTGTCTTTGTCCTAAGAGGCAGGGGAGAGCAGCAGGGGGCTGCCTGTTTCTTGGAAATTCCATTTGGTGATAAAGTCCATGCGATTTTGATTTGTAGCCTAGTGTCTCTTCTCTCTTTGAGCATGACTTCAGATTCTGGATTGATATTTGGAACCAGCCTTATGTCTTAGCCAGAAATAGATCTTTGCTGCTATTTTAGAGACTTTCTAGTTCAGATTTGTACCTTTTCAAATATGCTTTCCTCTTCAAAAATATTCCTGACATGTGGGCTGTTCACGTGAGTTCCTCTTAACCACCAGTTTCATCATGAATCTCTCAAGTATTTTGTGCATTCATTATTTCATTCAGTTCTTATATCAGGCACTATATACAACTGTGAATGGGCCTAACTTTGTGGACTCTACATAGCAATGAAAGTTAAAAAATCAGTATCAAAGAAAATAATTATGTAGATAGGCGATTAAAGAGCATGAAATGAACTGCTTATAAAAATAACATGATTGTTAATAATAACAAGGGATACTTAATTGTGAATGGATAGATAAACCTCTCTGAAGGGGGTATTTAAGACTGAAATCAAAAGTATGAGAAGGAACCAGCCACATTGAAATAGATAAATCATGTTCCAGTGAGCACAAACAAAATGTGAAAGAAAAACCCAGCATTGGGAATCAGGCTAATTAGATACTGAAAGAGATTGTTACAGAGAGACAGGAGGAGGAGAGAAAGGAGTAGGAATCCAATCAGGAACCATATTAGTTAGCTCCATTTTCATCATGGAAATCCATGGGAAGAATTTCTGGTGAGTCTGGTTTGTTTTGAGAAGATAATTTGCTGCTTTTGAAGAGAAGATTGGAGTGGGGGAAGGGTGGAGATGGAAACCATTTCAGACATGTAGCAGCCAGGACAGGCTAAGTGATAGAGAAGCAACGGCCCTAGCATCCCTGGCTTGTACCACACAATTTCATTTTAAAAATAATTTTGTCAGAATGTTATCAATATATATATAATGAGTTTCATTATAGCATTTCATATGTCTGTTATGTATTTTGATCATGTATCCATTACACTCTCTTATCTCCTTTCCCCTTCTGTTGATTTCCTTCCTTTTTCCAACTGGTTCCCCTTTGACTTTCATGTCTTTTTTTGTCCATGAGTTTCATCAGAGTTACTTACAGGAGCATGAGCACCTTACCAGTGGGTACACTAATAAAGAAATGTCTCCCCCCAACCTCAGCGTACCCCCTTCTACTTTCATGTGTGTGTGTGTGTGTGTATATGTGTGTGTGTGTATGTGACTCCATGAGTTTCATCAGGGTTACTCACAAGTAGGTACATGCTGAAGAAATGTCTTTCCCCAACCCCAAGAGACCACTGTGTATGGATAGATCCTCAGGATTCAATTTCATTTTTCACTCATAGTGTACATGTATTGGTCAATTTGGAACCCTATTCAACTTCTACCAAGCCAAGGATCTGGGCTGGTCGAACAGCCACCATACTGAGCATGATGGTTGTGATGGCAGAAAAGCGGACATTGCACATCATAGACTCATCATCTTATAATATCTCTGCCTAGAGTATTGCATGCCACTTCTGCCCATATTTTATTTTCCAATCGAAGTTATACAGTCATTTCTGAGACCAGCAGCAAAGAAATGTATCTCTTACAGGCAGGGGCACTGTCAAGAAAGAAAATTATAAAATTCAGGTACAGTTAGGCAGTGTACTGCAGGAGGTCATTAGTGTGATACAAATAAGGTGACGGGGTTTGCATGGTTGTGAAGTCTATAAAGACGGAGAAACAGACAGATCAGAAGATCATTTCAGAGCTATTTTGGGGATGGGATGACTAGATAGGATGAGAGTTTGCCAGGACGACCTTATCAGAATGTGAACCTCATGAAGGAAGCTGTAGATTCCTCTTCATGTCTCCAGGGCCAGACAGGTTTACTGAATAAATGCATGAGGTTCTGGGTGTAGTATAGCTTGGATTTTCCCCACTGAACCTGTTAACCTGTTACATAAAGACAGGGACAAGATTCTTTTTTTTTTTTTTTTTTTTTTTTTGAGACCTAGAATAGAACCTCTCTCTGGTTCTGAGAGGGAAATTGATTTAAGTGTGCTTCCTCTCTGCCATGGAGCTGCCCCAAGAGCAGGCTTGTCCAAACCCATCCAGCTCCCTTCCCTCCCAGGTCTTAAATTTCTTCCATTTCTTGTCCATTTCAGATCTCTTTACACTGCAGGATAGAATAGAAGAGTGGATGTCTGCAACAGTGCTTTTGGAGAAAATAGATGCTAGATATGGCCAATAAATCCTGCCCAGCACATAACTCCCTTTAACAAAGAGAAAGGCTGGTGGAGGGTAGAAAACAAACCATCAGAAACACCCTGAGGAAGCCTGTCCTCTGACCCCCACAGCTGGCAGGAGGGCACTGGCTGTCCCTTCTGCTCAAGAGCTCTCCACTCCAGCTGCTGGGGAACACAGGGTAAAACAAGTGACCTGCTGTGTCTGTAACAGGCAGGATGATGGGGTGGGGATATGCATTCAATGACTCAGCTTCCACAGTACAAGGTGGATGCTTGTGCTGCCCTTCACACAGAGATGTGGTGGGCTCTGAGGGGGCTCCCTGGGCTACTCATATTAATGTCACTGTCTCTAAGTGAATCTCCCAAAGAAGGTTATGTGACAGTAGGGGCACCTGGTTCTTTATACATATGCTCAGGAGAACATCGTCCGTAGGTCAGCTCCTGGCAGCAGGTGGATGAGGGTGTGGAATGGATGCTGTTCACTAAACATCACCATTATTGCACAATTAATATCCCTTTCCTTCCTGCCAGGGACTGCCCAAATCCACATCATCCTTCAGGCCACTCTTTTTGCCCTCTGCAGCCAGAATAGGAGGGATCAGAGCCACTGGGACGGGAAGCAGAGCAAGATGGTCCAAATACTCAAAGGCCCTCAAAATCTTCATCTGATCCTGCAATCAGGTCTGAGAGTTGGCCCTGTTTTTCTGCTCAGAGAAGAAGGAGGAGCCTCAGGCCTAAATCCTGATTCCCCTTGCTTACTGTACTCTCAAGACAGTAGCCAACTTGTCTCAGGTTGGATTGCAATTACTGTGGTCCCATCCGAAAATTTCTCTGTGGTCTGTCTTTTGGAGACTATACATGAAGACAGTGCCTGTCTCCTTCAGTGTCTGTCTTTTCTCCTTTTCTTTTGTACTAATGCATATTTGTGTGTGTGTGCATGGGGGTGTGCATTTTCTTGTGGTTTGTGTACAAGAGGGCACTTGAGTGCATGTGTCTGTGGAGAGCCAAAGGCAGCATCAGAAAACATTCTGGATTGCCTTTTCACTGTGTTGTGTGGCTTGTCTTTGTTCTGCTTGGGACCAGTTCTTGGGGCCAAGGTGTTCTTTCTGCAGTTCCTTCCCTGTGCATCTTGAGACCACTGAGGAATATTGTCTATGGATCACAAGGCTATGGACATAAGTCACAGTGTATAATTAACTCTGCCTAGAGACACCATGTCTGTCTCTATATAGTAGCTGCCTGGAGACACCATGTCTGTCTCTATATAGTAGCTAGGTGTCACATCTGCTTTTTCTTGCCAGCCTTGATAAATTTTACAATGTGTATGTTTAACAAATTCCTGTAAAGAATTTAGCTGTGCTGGTTTTTTTTTCCTGGTTTGGGGGTATAAATACTTGTGCTTGCTGCAAATAAAGTTGGCTTGGATGGTTTGGATCAAAGACATCCTCGCTCCCTCTAGCCCAACCTGATTTTTGTTCCTACAGCTCCCACTCATGTTTCCCCCATATTGCACAGGTTTATGTTTGTTCATGGGCCCAGGAAATTGGAGTTTCCTAGGCTCTGTCTTCCAGGGCAGGAAATTCAGATCATGCTACTGGCACACTTGGGATATAGGGATCTGAACTCAGGTCCTTTTGCTTTTGAGGCAGAGGCTTTACCCGCTGAGCTATCTTCCCAGCCTACCCTCATTGTCTTCTAAAATGCAGATATGTTCTGAAGGACAAAATCTAAATAAACTTCCATCCTTACTGGCTCAATGCTTTATTAGTACTTCCCACCTCTGATTTTGCTGCAGGTGCCAACTTTGGCCAAAGTCACCTGATATTAAAATATTTTCCAGAGAAAGTTCTTTCCTCTTGCCTGTAGGGAAAGTTGCTTTTCTTTATCTCCGCCCCCAATCTCCAAAGAAAAGTAGTCTTCTGCTTTCCTCAGGGAAAGATGCCTTTTCTAACTAGCTGAAGAATTAGCTATTCTTAGGAAAGGGAACAAGAAAGATGTGGATCATGAGACTTCCTAATTAGTGACTTTTGGTTAGACTCTCATAAAACGCAGAGCATCTGACCTACAGATAATGTTTCAGGGAAATAGACCACCTGAAATTAGCAACTCCTCTGGAATTTGTATTAATACTTACCTCATATAGCTTACCTATCTGATCTGCCATCCCACAACTCCCTATAGAGAATTTGTGCTGAAATCCCTAAGCAAGGTGGCCTTTATTAGTGTACTAGACTTTTTTTCTTGTCCCTAGAACAATTACATGAATTTCTGTAGCTCATGTTTTTTTTTAAGGGAACAAGGAGTTTTTTTTTTCTGATTTACAATAGTTTAATTACAGTTTCTTGTCCATCTAGGCAGAAGAGTGTACGCCAAGGGCTGAGGGAATTGACTTCACCATATTCATACATCTACAGGTCTTCTGAGAGAGGGACAATCCTCAATTCTTAGACCAGAATGTCTGGCTAAGTATACAGAAGGATGCCAACTTTCTCAACCAGATCCCTCCATCTTATTCTCCTGCCTAGCGACTAGTCCCATCCACCATGGGCTGGGTCTTCCCATCAATTAGACAATCTTCTGCAGACTTGCTCTGGGCTTAACGACTAATTCTCTACCAATGTGCCCAGAGCTTAAAACGTCAATCATCAAGTTGACACTTGTATCTATAATAGTGCTTCTAAATCAGCCTTTATATTGCAAAAGAGAGAACGGGCAGGATTTGGATTAGTGCTTTATTTTTCCCATATAGAAAAATTTGAAATTCCCTCTTCCAGTATCTCATTTGTGCACTGTGTACCTGTTGAACTATTAGCTCATGGTTTTAAAGGTTTCATTTCCTTTGTGGTAGGGAGAAAGTGATGGACCAGGTCGTATATGGCCAGAAAAGAGAGAAAGGAAATACAGGAGGGATTCGAGGAGAATATAGCCCTAGTAACCTGCTAGCTTCCCCTTCCACAACCTCCTGATAATGGCAATATAGTATGAACCCCCCAAGGAATCAATCTACTATTTAGGTCAGATCCCTCAGGATCCAGTTGTTTTCCAAAAGCCCACCAGCTGCTAACCAAGTTGCCAATACAGGTACCTGTGGAGGACATTACATATTGAAGCTATAGTGACTGGGAGCAGCCTCCATCTTTGGTTTGCTGACTTGCCCAAGTGAAACGTTTTTCTTCCTCCAACAGCTTGTCCGCCAGTCATTTGGCCTTCTCCAGTGGCGATCACTGAGTGTGGGTTTGAAGAAGCGTCTGGACTAGTTCCTTTTGTAGTTGTTGTGATTCCATACCTGACTGAAGCAGCGTATAGGAGGAGAGGCTTCTGTGGGCTGTCACTGTAGGGAAGGCACAAGCTGGCAGAGGCTTGCTCACATGAGATGTCAGATGGGAAGCAGAGAGCTTGGATCAGGACTAGAAGTGGCTGGTCACCTCTAGGTGCATCTCCCAGCAATCTAACTAGACTTCCTGACCCAAAGGTTCTATAGCTTTCTCCAAACAGTGCTACCAACTGGGCACCAAGTGTGATGGGCGACAAGTCAGATTCAAACCATGACAGCATCCAAACCTCCCAGGAAATGAACGAGTTCTTGCTCTTGGGGCAGGAAAAGAAGGTAGCAAAGGACAACCTCAGAATCTGTGGCGAAGGGGGATCCTGAAGCTAGGTAGGAACAGAAGGATAGGTTTGAGAGTGAGCAAAAGTGGTGGAAGCAGGTACTGGCACCCCTTGTTAACCATACTCTATAGCTGAACATTTCAAAGTGTGCACCTGAAGCTGCCTCCCTATATGGTCCCCATGGATCGGACAGAAACTAAGCTGTCCTAGAAATTTTCCCTAGCAAAGATACCTGCAAGCTTTGGCAAGCCACTGTGCCGATTTCTTTAAATACAACCAACTCTTATCTTTCTGCGGTTGTTCTAGCATGGTCCCAAGAACTGAATAAAATAGGAAGCTGTGGCGCTTGGAGCCAGGCCATCTACCTGGGAAGTCAGAAAAAGGGGAAGAAGCAATGGGGAAGACAGCAGCTTTCCCAGGCTTTGGGCCCTGGCAGGCAACTCTCCTGCTCAGCAGACGCTCATTCCCAAAATGCATACCCAGCTCCCTGATTGCCAGCAATCTTAGGGTTCAGAGGACCTGTGGCCCCAACATGCCAGACAGTCCTCACCCACCATCTGTTTATCAGAACGGGCAAATCTCATAGGCAGGCCTGTTGGCTGGGTCTGGCTGAAACTGCAGGATTTTCCCTTGTGGCTGTGGAGAAGAGGTAGAAGGCATTGGGCCTTATTCCCGGGCAGCAGATATCACATGTTCTTTCTAGGAAGGGCACAGACAGTGGCAAGGAGGCCAGAGTGCAGCTGTTCTACTGACTTGCTAAAAAGCCCTGAGCTTGGCATCAGGTGCAACCCAAACAGGTGTGATGGTTGATACTCTAACTCCTGGAGGATGCCCAGGTACATGAAAGAGGCAAGTGATGACAAGGCAGTGTGTTTTGCTTGCAAATTACAAATGAAAAACAAGGTTTTTGATTTAAAAAGCAAAAATCAAACCCAATTCCATAATAATCTCTTGGCTTCTCCCCTAAATCTTATGCCTTACTGAAAAGGATGAGATGGGACTGATATGGAAATGGATGTGGCAATCCACAATTCCTTCCTTCATTGCCAGACCTCAGATGACAGCAGATAATCATTGTGTATATCATGATAGCTACGCAGCAGTAGCAGAAGTCAGTGAATACACGCTGCACATACTCCTCTTCTCCTTCTTCTCTCCTGGCAGTGTCCCACGCATAGCAAGTACTGAACTAATGAGTTCATCGTGGGGTCAACTCTGAACTGCACTGACTTCTCAGCTCCCAGGCCCAAGAATGCCGGAGGGACTTGTTCACTCACTGACCCGAGATGAAAATTTGATAAACTGTTGATTCCTTTAGTTATTTATGAGTTATTACATGCATATAAATGAGCATATTTGATTAGTTGGTACAAATTACATTTTATCAGGATAAAACATGCATTTCATTCTACCCAGCTAACCTGGGTTAAAGATGAAGTTCTGGAATGCTGTTAGATTTGGTGTTTCTGAATGTGCATCTGCCCCTGTAAGGGCGCTACTCATTTTTCACTGCAGAGCAAATCAGGCACACCTTTATTTGAGGATGAAGGAACGAAAGTCCACAGCAGTAAAAGGGCTCCCCCCCCACCAGCCCAACCATTACTGAGCATGAGATGGTAAAAGGAGGATTATAATACAGGATAAATGTCTCTGGAGCTAATTCATCATGTCCCCAACCCTCCCATTCCATAGAGAGTTTTTAAGAGTCTTTCAAGCAGCTGTGCCCAGAGCTGTCAGGAATAATGTAATAAACAGTCTGCAATGATCTCCATTTTAGCATTCCATGAGGTGTTTACAAACTATTCTATCTTATCTTGTAAGTTTATAATGGGAGATTATTCTTATACTGAAATGTTTCCTTTAAACACATTGGAGTTCTATCACATTTATTTTAGATGGAGGGGAAAAGGACTCTAGATGATGAGATAGTTCCAAAATTGACAGCTTAGACACTTTAAATTAGGACAAAAGAATATAGGAAAAACCTAGAAATGGGCTGGGAAGTTTGGTGTGCTCAAGAGGGTACTTAGGCAAGGCATTGATATGTTCACAGGCACCAGGTAGAGATCATTCACTAAACAAATAGCACAAACTGACATGCATCGCCTATGCTCTGCAAACCTTTAGGACTAAATGGGTTTTAGAAGTTGACTGTTTGAAGTCTTAGAAAGGCAATAGGAAGAATGCATTAATAATATGCATATTAATGTTGCACCATTCCCAGAAGATTCTGGGGTGGCACCTGATAGCCAAACACATTAATATTTCTGGAGTTAAATCAGGAAAATTTCTCTACTAATGGAACAGAGGCTATAAATAGTCTCATGTCAGGTCAGGTCAGGTTTTTCCTCCAAAATTAGTTTGCCATAAATTATACAAAAAATCATTTTCTGTGCTTTATGAAGTTCACGTTTGTAGGCAAAGGAATTCAGATCTAGCTTAACTAAGTTTCAGGGTATGAATGCATCGACCAACGAGAAATACATTTGCTGGGCTAGGGAGATGGCTCAGGGGTTAAAGCCTTTGTCTTGCAAGCAAAACAAACAGTTCACATCCCCAGATCTCCATATGCCATGTAAAAGATGCAAGGCGAATAAGGCGGTGGCCTGCAATTCCAGTTCTGGATGGCAGAGTCTGGAAATCCCCAGAATAGAGCAATAAGGTAGAAGACCAATCTAGGATGATTCCTCAGCACTCTTGGGCCTCCACAGACACACACATTCAAGTGTTCTCACACATACACACTCACACACACACAACACACACATATGTACCTATATACACATATACACTGACCTATATGCACACACACATGGATGCAAAAAGATATATTTATTAAACAGGTTTTAATATTTAATATACCTTCTTGCCTTATAATTTTCTTAATCAGTGACTATATACATGAAAACTACAGCTATTTCAGAATTTATACAAATTTAAAGGCTTCTGACTGTCCTAGGTAGGAACTCCAACCTCAGCTTAGCTGTATTGCTCAGTTTTTCATCTCTATGACAAAATACCTGAGACAGTTAACTCATCAAGAAGAAAGGGTTATTTTATTTGTGGTTTAGAAATTTCATCTCATGGTCCATCAACCCGTCTACTTTTGTGGAACTGTGGTAAGACAGTGTATCATGGTGGAAGAGTTTGGCAGAGGAGGCTGAAAAACAAAGAGAAAGGAGGAAGGGCAGGACATAGACCCAGTGATTTAACTTTTTTCCAGTAGGTCTGATTTCCTAAATGTTCCACCACCTACCGGTAGCCCAACAGAGTGAGTATCGAACCTTTTACCCAAAGGTCATTAGGGAACATTCCAGTTCTACACTACAGCAGCTCTGGAGCCCCATCTTACAGGACTTGTTCCTTTTCTTGGGAACTACATTCAAAGGACCAGGGCAAAAGCAATTGGTTTCTAAAGCAGAAGCTTCAGAGTAATTGCTTCCAAACATAGAAAGAATGCCTTTTTAAATTGTTCAAGCTCCAGAGCTAGAAATACTGGGATAAAATCCTTATGTCATTTACAAATTTTGAGACCTTAGACAAGTCATCTTAACTGTTTGTACATTAGCATCCTCCTCAAATATAAGAGTAATAATAACTCTAACTAAAAAGAATGATTGTGCGGGGTAAGTGTGTTAAGGGCTGTTAGCCTCACAGTGAGCTCTTGGTTCATAGTGGCTGCTTTATTACTTATTTGAATGTCTATAGAAGGTAGAATAATGTCCCACCCCAAGAAGTTCATGCTGGAATCCATGGAACCTTCCCCCAAATATGTCATCTCACACAGTAAAGAGACTTGGGAGATATGAATAACTGAAGGACCTTCAGGTATGGCTCCAACCTAATCACAATGGATAACTTCCATTCTCTGTTCATGAAAGAGACAGGAGGTTGGAGCCAAATCAGGGAAGAACTGTAGGAATGGCTTTATCTGCTGGATCAGGACCCCAGGATGCTTCTAGAAGCATGAAGTGAGGAAACAGATTTGGTTCAAAAGCCCTGGAAAGGAAAAAGCCCTGCCAGCGAGACCATAGCAGAGCACCTGAAGTTAGTAGATTTGTGTTCTTTGAAAGCTATAAGGCTGCTGGTGGTCTGTGGCTGCAGCAGTCAGAAACTCATGCAATATTTGTTTCTTGTATGTAGTAAGTGCTCAGTAAGTAATTACTAGTTTCACAAATGTATATGTAAGCCAGGACAGAGGGAATGATATGGGGAGTACTGAGATGAATAGAGTTTGGCAAATCTTTGCCAGGATATTACTCTGATAATATTACAATGAAAAATTAAAAATTAGCCAGGGTGCTGGAGAGAGCAAAAGCACTTGCTTTTCTATCATGAGAAGCAAAGTTCAGACAACAGAATCCATGTAGCAAAGTGGGTGTCCCCCACCCTAAATGAGGCAGAGATAGGAAGAATGGCTGGCGTTTGCTGCTTCCAGTCTAGCCTAGCAGGGCAAACCTCAGGTTCAGGAGGCGATCCTATCTCAAAGGGATAGGTGGATAGTGGTAGAAGAGTACATCCTCTTCTGACCTCTATACATGTACAACTGTGCATATGCATATGCATATATGCATACACACAGAGAAATATGTGAAAATAAAAAGTTAAACTGGGTAATAGCATCAAAAGCAACAATGATACTGGAAGAAATGTAACAGGTATTGACAAGGATGTACAAACACTGAAGCACTCATACATTGCTGACAGAAATGGCTAGAATTAGTGTGGAAACGTATTTGGTACTTACTAAAAAAGTTCAATGTAGAATCACTAAATTCAGCTTGGTATGCCATCCAATTCCTCTTCACCTGAAGTATATTCCCAAAAGACTTGAAAACAGTTTTAAGTTAAAAAAGACTGCATACAAATGCTTATAGTACCATTGTTCAAAATACCAAAAAGATGAAAATGACTCAAATCTCCATCAAATGGATAAATAAAGACATGGGTAAAATAAAGGTTGTTCATAGAATGAAGCATTTCTGGACCATGAAAGAAATGAAGCTCTGATATGTGCTTTGGTATGGATGACCATGAAAATATTATGCTAAATGAAAGAGGTCAGGGACAAAAGGTCATGAATTCTGTGATTTCATTTATTTGAAATATCTAGAATAGTTTTAAAAAACAAAATAATATTCCGTAGAAACAGAGAATAGATTGATGGTTGCTAGGGACTAGAGAGAAAGACAGAGAGAGAGTGAGAAAGAGAGAGAGAGAGACTACTCAGTGGGTATGGGTATTCTCTTGGGCTGATGAAAATGTTTTGAAACTAGAAATATGTGATGGCCACACGACATTGTAAAAGAGCACAGTATCACTATAAAAAAGTTAAATGGATATTGGGTGACTTGGGCAGAAATGAGATTTATACCATCTCCAAACAAAGAGAATAACTTTATGCAAAAAGTGACAGAAAGTAACATCCACAAAAGAAATAGAAAGTGCAGTTAAAGCTGAATGGATCTTGTGACCTCCTCCTCCCCTGCCTCTCAAGCCTTTTGGAGGAAATACCACCAATGGATGGAATCCTGAATACTCGCTAATGATCTCTAGCCTGAAATAGACTAAGGAAGTGAATAAACAGTTCTGAGAAAATTCTTAGAAGAACCCTTGAGAGAAGAGGCCCCAGCCTCTGACCTCAGACTCTGTTAGAAGCAGGAAGTCCTTCCAGGTCAGTGTGTAGAGCTTTAGGAATGAGCTGAGTGATTCACAACCTTAGTCACTGGGCTCCAGTGAGAAGTTAGCTGCATTCCAGAAAGGCGAGGGAAATGTTGGACTCTGTAGTCAGAATCTGGAGCAGCCCATCCAAAGGTCTATGCATAAATGGCCTGATCTCATGCAGTGCTATGAGAGGTGTTGGGACCGCTATAAAGTAAAGTTTTGTAGGAAGTCTTTAAATCACTGTCAATTCTCCTGGTTTGCCTTATCTGGGATAGCTGCAAGCAAAAATCAACCTTTTCTCTTCATAGCTTCTTAAGTGTTATGTTACAGTGATGGAAACCCAACCAACACAGGCTCTACACAGAGTCCCTTGCTCAGTCCCAGCTAAATGATCCTCTTTCATTATTTCCATGTAATTAGGCTACAAGGAAAAAAGATGCTATGTCTTCATAGATTCAGATGCTATGTCTTGAATGGGGAAATAAAATAGCTCTATACAAGCCAGGAAGATGTCAAGGGAAATTCATATGTACCACGGTCTGTAGGAACAACAGACAGTCAGAATTTCCACGTCAGGCTTATCATAAAAAGAAATGCTCTGTACAAATATTCCAAGGAAAAAAATCACATTAAAGACAGATAAAAACTCCCGTATGGAAACATGAAACTCAAATACTAAGCAGTGCATTGTATTACATAAGAAGTAACAAGATCCTAAATAAAACAAAGGATCAGAAAAAGCTGATAAAATGAAATGAAATGCAACAGGGTATTGATAAGATAAAAGAAGAAAATAAAATTCTGAATAACAAGTAGAAACATAATGAATATAACTAGAAAATCATGTTAATTATTGGTAAAAATGAGACATCACAGAAAATAAAAAAAGCAATTAGGAAATAAACAACCCATTGCAAGGATATTTGATATTCTTGATGTGAATGCAACAAGAGAAGTCAGAAAAATACTGGAAAATATAATACAGGAAAATTTCTCTGAAGTGGTACAAGCACTGAATTATCACTTTGAAAGATCACTGCTACATGACTCTTCAGCCAATCTACAGAAGTAAAGAGAGAAAGGAGATTATAGATTTATCTCTGTCAACTCCCAATGCCAGAGAACTGTAGAGCAATGTCTAACCCAGGAAAACAACTGAGGCCTATAATGTTTTTATCCAGTCAAATTGTCTTCTCAGGTATAAATGCAATAAGGAGAGCATTTCGAGGAAAGCAAAACTTGAGTAATGGAGCATCCTTAAGCCTTCTGGACAGATATCTTAAAAGATACACATGGAAGCAGGACTACCTGGGTTTGAGTCTCGGTTTTGTTTCTTTCTGGTTCTGTAATTTAGGCAAGTTTTTAAGTCTTTTTGTCTGACTGTCTCCTCATTTGTAAAATGAGGCACAATAGTAGTCACTGTCCTTGGATTTTTGGTTTATAAATTTATTGTTATGGATGATATGGGTTATATACTATTATATATAAGATAATCATTATATGTGTGTGTATATACATATATATGGCATAGAATAGTATCTGTCTCATAGTAGATTTCCAGTTCTTGTAACGGAGAAATCTGTTCCAGAAGAGTATAACTGAAGAGTGACAAAATAACCCTGAGGAAGTATTGAGTCAAATACAGAGTCAAGATATGGCAAACCAACAACACAGGGAAATATGGTTCCCAAACAGATTGTAAGCACATCAACCTTGACAAAAAAACCAAACTAAAACAAAACACAAAAAACAATCAGGGAGTGATGAGAGGAAAGAGAGAATTTAGGTATGCTGGTCACTTAAACTTTTATGACAAAATCCTTTAATTCATGCTGTTAAACATCAAAGCAAATGATTAGGAAAACATCTTAATGATACCAACTATTTTTTTGTATTCTTAGAACAATCTTTTAAGGATAAATTTCTATGACTTTTAGCAATTTAAAAAATTGTAATTTATTTTGTTTCTGTTAATTTTTTAAAGCTTTTTTATTATTATTATTTATTCAACTGTGCATATGCGTGTGTATGTGCATGTGTGTGTGTGTGTGTGTGTGTGTGTGTCTGTGTATGTGTAGAACCACGGACGAATTCGCGAACCACCATGGACGCCTCCACCCCCTTCTGCCCCGGGATTCACAGGCTCCGCTCTACCGGGACCGGAAACGCAGGCCGCCCCCGCTTCCGCCTGGCGTCTATACGTGGGATCTGGGATCCGAACTCAGGACCCTCCGCCTGCAAGGCGGAAGCTTAATCCCTGAGCCACCTCTCCAGCCCTGTTTTCTGTTAAATTTATGTGCAATAGATTTTGTATTTTTATAAAAAATATAACATGATTCCATTGCTATAAAATTATTTGTGTTCATCGATTCATTCCTCCACCCCATTATAGAGCAATACATGCATAGGAGTTATTGGTGGTGTTGACTCCCGCATTGATCTTTTCATATACATCTTGAGTTTTGATAATATGCATGCAGAAAACCAGTGAAGTTGTTATTTTAAAGCAAAACAATTAAATAACCATCTAAATTTATAAACCACTTCACAACCTCGTAAGGAATGACTCATGCTTGCTCAAATACATTTTGTTCTTAAAAGAGATTGTATGTATAATCAAAATCAACCTTTTCATATTTTGTCGACTATTTTCCACTCTATTACTTAAGCATTAGGGAACACTTCTGTCTTGTCAACACCCAGCTGGAAATAATAGTTCGTGTGTGATGAAAAAAAATCGTGGCTGTGGGGTGTGGAGTGATTCACAGGAACACAATTTCCCATGTCAGGGGGATTCATCTCTACCCAGTAGCCTGTAATTTTCCATGATGTTGAATAAGAAGGTAGGATTTATGGAAACAACAAGTGACAGTTTCTTCCTTGCTCAACCAAGTATGACATGGTGTTCTCCTTTGACTAAGATAGCCCTGCTGAGCTGCCAGGCACCGGAGTTGGAGTTCCATGTTCACAGATGATCTGCGCTCTTGTCTCTTTGTCCCATACCATCTGATCACTGTCTAGCTATGTTGCTGGTAGAGTTGTCATCTCCCCATCAGTCTGAGAACCTCCTAGAGCCGCAGCCAGGTTCCGTTCTTCCCTCCTGTCCTGTGCCTTGCATAGAGCCTTAGAAAGGTGCTTGTAATGGGTACTTTCTGCATGGGTAAATAGTGAATGAATATTCCTTCTCTCTTGGGCCTATTGTCTGGCCTGTATCTGCATGACAGCAATGGCAGAATAAGGGAATCTATCTTCTTTTTCACCAGATCATGCACGACTGAATATAATCAGCTCTATTATCCAGCTTATTGTCAGAAGGGGGCCTTGCTTCCTCATTATCTACCCAGGCTACTTTTTTTTTTCTCTTTCTTTAGAGGCAACAAAAAGCCAATGTAGGACCAAGGACTTTGGTGCCACCCAGATGTTGTGAATCAGTGGAATTAGCATCACGGCAAGGGCCAGCCTAGGTACTTTGTATGCTGTTCCATATCCCAGAATCCCCAGGAGGGCCCTCATCTTCCCTCGTATGCACTATACACACTTAGCCAGCCATTACGAATAACTTAAAGGTTAATTATTTACAGAGCTACTTTGGCAAACAGCCACAGACTCGTCAGCAAAAGAAATATTTGGGTTGCTTCATGCACATTAGTTGAAGATTTGGTCCTTTCAAACAAACAGGGTGATTGCTGGTTCTCATCTGTAAGACCATCCTGTGTTGGTAGATAGACCAGTCTGCAGAAGGAATCTGCTTGCTCCACATGGGTCAAAACAAAGAGATCGGTAAATGGGGATCAAGTCTGAGAAGATACATGAAGTGAGGGATGCACCTTGTCTCCCAGTGAGTATTTCTTTCATTCATTCATTCATTCATTGTGCTAGAAATAGGGCCCAGTTAAGGTATATTCCTAGCCCATTTCTTTCTAATGTATTATAATACATGCAGTATTTTCTTTTTTGGTGGAGACTTTTTTTTTTAAAAAAAGGAAGGAAAGAAAGAGAAGGAACTCTGTAGGCTACCAAATTAATTATTTATGTTGACTAGCATGCAAATGGAAGCAGGGGATTACCTAATTTGGTGGTACTTTGTAGACTGCTATTGGGAAATGTTATGCTGATTATGTGAAGAGTAATTCACTTGTTCTCAGCCCTCCATCTTGTTTGCTTACTAATAAGTATTTGCTGATACAGTGTAAGTCTGGAAATTTGCTTGGAAAGCAGTACAGGCAGATCTGGAGTGGGCTGCTGGTTATTTACATTCAGTGTGTATATATGTGTGTGTGTGTGTGTGTGTGTTCATTGCGTGTATAGGTGTGATGTTCTGCTCTATTATTGTCTACTTTATTTCCATAAGACAGGACCTTTCCCTGAACTTTGAAGCTTGGCTGATAGCCAGCAAGGCTTAGTGATCTTCCCATCTTTTCCCCCAACAATGTTGGAATTATAGGGGACCTGTGATCATGCCCAACTTTTTATACGGGCTCTAGGGATTTGAACTCAGATCAAATGAATGCTCTTATCTGTTGAGCCATCTCTTCAGCCCCAGATGGCTACATTTGCAGGTAGGACAGCATCTTTTTCTGAGGGTGGGGGATGAGGCAGGAATTTGCAAAGATGTCTATCTTGTCTATCACCAGTCAGAGCCTAGGGCAAAGAGGATCCTTCAACTGTGGAAAGTGAAAGAATCTTCATCAGCTAAGAGCAACACTTTCCTTCCCTCTTGGACGCACCTTTAGAGGGAAAAATCACCAAAGCATGAAAAACAAAGCGAAACAAGCAGAAATAAATGGCATTTTTATACTTTGTAAGTAAGGGTTGGAGCCCTGGAATCCACAATGTCCACAGCTTTGTCGATTTCAGATCGCAGAAACTTGCCTGCAGAGGCGAAGGATGCTTCCATCGAAAAATTCAGAGCAAGCCCTAAGAAACATAAAGAAATAGAAAAGCTTTGCACAGTCTGATCCCCTGTTCTGTTTCAGCTAACTTACAACAGCTCTGATGAGCTTAATCTCATATGTTTCTCTGTGCTGGGCCCAGGCCCAGGCCTTCTTGGGCCTTACACTAATCCTGCAGAAAATGATTGCTCTTTTGCAGAAAAGAAAGCAGAAACCCAGAGAACGAAGAAAATTAAGGTCTTGTGGGTCATAAGGATTCGATCAGAACAAGTCCAGATGTATACAACCCCAGAACCTGGTGTGGTCCACTCTGCTGAGCTGTAAAGAGGATCGCTAGACATTTTGACAAAAGCAAAGTCATACAGGAGTCTCTTCTCCTTTAACCTGCATTCAGGGTCCCCGACATTTGTCAAGACCAATAGCATTAAGTTTCATCATGTTTGATTCCATTCCCCTAGCAGTAGGTACCAGAGGGAGACTCACCTCAATGGTCATTAGGTGATTTTGAATCACACAAGCCACCTCTGCAGAGGGGCTTTCATGCATCAATTACTTCTGTCTGACCTGAGAACTCATGGGCTGCCGTGTTCCAAGACAGTGACAGCCCTCAACATGGGCATCAGAGTCCTGGTCACCAAGAAGTCTTCCCCGGAGATGCGGTGCTGGGATGCAGAATGATGTGCTTGATGGACATACCGAAAGTCCATTTGTGAACTGAGGAGAGAAGAAACCTTTTGTCCATTTGCAGTTCGGGGATGAGGTGGACATTTCCCTCCCCTGCCATAAAGAGTCTTACAGAAGGAGAACCACAAGAACGGTAGTAGGCCACCAGATACTAGGAACAGGGTGCTTTTACTAGTCTGAGTTGGGGTCAGGGGAGAATTAAGTCCAGTGTTCAGACTGCCAACAGGATCAGCAAAGATGTCCTGCCCAGAGTCTGCAAAGAAGTCCTCGTGGAAGAACAAGGCATGGGTCTCTGAAAAACATTTCCAAAGACAAGGTCAGTTAGAAGCAACAGATCAGAGACATTCTCCTTCTTGTTTTGACTCCACCATAGGCTTTCGATGTTGGAGAACAACTCTGCCTGAAGACTGAGTTACCTGAACAATCAGACCAGGGAAGTCGGTCACCTTCCTCTCAGGTGTCTGGACACCTGATGCTTTAGGTCAGGTCTGTCTCTCATCTTTAGTTGGCAGCTCTAAACCTGGGTGAGCCAGTGTAGGCGGGCCAGATGAAAGACGAGCTTCTTATAATCATCCCTCTTCTTTATCGCCTCCAGTTTGGTCTCTGCTCATCCAAGGAAAATGTAACATCAGGTCTGCTGATGAATGCTTACTGCCTGTCTGCCCAAGCTTCCCTCTGATGTGGGCCACTGCTCCTAATTGCACTGTTATGTTAGGACTTTCCACATTCCTCCCTAGCTTAGGAGGTCAGGTAGCTGTGTCAACAAGCTGACCAGTTAGTGTTTTCACTAAG
Source organism: Typhlomys cinereus (assembly GCA_023101885.1). NCBI lineage: Eukaryota > Metazoa > Chordata > Mammalia > Rodentia > Platacanthomyidae > Typhlomys > Typhlomys cinereus. The sequence goes on along the minus strand of JALPQD010000110.1, from coordinate 1,160,244 downwards.
AATCCCGGAATGTGAGCACTTAGTTTCTCTCCTCCTAGGTGGTGGAACATAAGAATTTAGTTCTCTATAACTAAGTTCTTCTGCCAGATGAACTGGGAAAGAGGAGAAGTAAAATTCCAGAGAGAACAAGATGAATAGAGCAGAGACAGGAGAGCTATACACAAAGATGGCGAGTCTGGCCACATGGAACTCTGGCCCATGGCAGACTCACAGCATCTCAGAAGCTTGTGTTTTAAAGGGTTATTTTTTTTTTACTCTTTTAACATTTTTTATTATCTCCGCTCATACAAACTTAATAGGTACACCGGTTCCCTCCCTCCCTCCTTCCTCCCCCGACCCCCTTGCTCTCCCTCCCTTCACCTCTCCCTCTCCACCCCCCAGTGCCTCCCCTCCCCTAATCCCCAGAGAATCCTTTAATATGCATGCCAAACTCTCCTCTGGGTCCTCCTCTTCAATGACGTACAAGGACCCAGCGGCATTTCCCTGAACCCTTTCCTTTGTTCCCAAAAGGGTTATCTTGATGGGACTCACCTTCTTGCCTTTATTTTTTTTTATTTTTTTATTTTTTTTAGAGTTTAACTAATAATTTAATGTTTGCCATGCCATTTATCTTTCCATATCTTTATTTCTATAGATGTATGCAGATTTATAACCACTGTCTATAAATTATTTAATGGAAATTGTTTTTTAATACATTTTTTATTATTATTTCAGCTCATACAAACTTAATAGGTACACCAGTTCCCTCCCTCCCTCCTCCTCCCCCCGAACCTCCTAAGCAAGGAGTGTGAGAGCTGTCACCATAGGTTGGACTTGCCAAGGAATTTTCCCAGCTCTATTTCAGACAATGCCATGGAAGTGTCATAAGACTTCCTTGTTTTCTTAGAGTTCATATGCTATAATAGAAACTAAATATTTAAGAAGCAACTAGTGAACATGGATAGTAAAGCCAAAGTTTACCTAAAAGCCAGATGCACAGGTGAATGACTGAGCCAGAATTCTGGAACTCTTACTGGCTCTGCTTTATGACAGTCTAACTCAATGGGAGTATCATTTGTAATTTGCAAACTGATGTAATGGTCACATTTACCTAGTTTCCAATCATGAAGATGCTTAAAAGATTCAGACAACAGCAGTGTTTTTAAGTTTTTTAAAAGTCAAAAATTTTAGAACAAAACACACACTCATGCCTTTCCTAGAATGGCTTTTCTAAGTAAATTTAACTCATGGTGGTAAGTAGGACTTCTACAAATCTTGCCATTTCATTCATCTTCCAGGAAAGGGAAAGAAGAAAGAGCCAAAGATCATTCCTTCTTTAAAGAAAAAGCCCCTTTCAAAATGTTTTCCAAGAAACTTCAACTCACAATTTCTGTGTTGACATCTTTGACCACCGCTACTAATGAAAGAGGCGGCCGGTATATTATAGGTGGGCAGAAGTGATATGGGGACTCTTCTCTTAAAGAGGCAGGGGAGCATGGACATTAGGTTGGAAGTGGGCAGCTATCACACACCCCAATAGATGCTCAGTACTGTTTCAGAAAGGATAAATATAGTTTTGGAAAAAAGTAATGATCTTAAATAAGGAATAAAAAAGAAGGTCATTTTAATTTAACAAATTTTCAGTACCAGATGTGTAGTACCTTTAATGAGTTATTGGTCAAAGAAGTCTCAAAAGCCCTCCAAAGAATACAGGTTTCAGCCATTGCTCTTGGTTGCCTCCTCCAGAATCTGACAGAAAATCCTATCGCTGAAGATACCACACACAAGCATCATAGGTTATGGAAAGTTTCCCTCTTGCTGGCCAGCTCTCATAGTACCAGAAGGTACTATATAAAATACTGGAGGAGAAAAGGCAATGACTAGTCTCACCCAACTGTGAAAGCTGCAAACTATGATAACAACAACCACCACCCTAGAATGGGTGACCATTGGTGTAATAGTTGTATAAACATTATTGGAGTAACCATCTATTTTATGATGGAATTTATTAGCAGGGAACACATACCTGGTTATGTAAACCAGGCCAGGAATCTGGGAAAGGGGAGGTGATAGGCCATAAGGAGGAACAAAATATTAAAGTTTAGCCATAAGACTATGATATCAAATTGCTATCTAAACATTTGTTATATCTATAGATTGGAACAGCTCTCAACTCTCAATCTAGAAATTTCCTTTTGTAATGAAAAGAGTTTAATATAGAAAAACCACAATTGACCAACTTGTAGAGACTAATTGACTGTGAACAGCCCTAAATGGCACCTAAAACACATTTCCACCCTAAGTCTCAGGTAAAATCTCAGAAGAGGGAAGAAGGGACAGTAAGAATGTAAGAGTTGAGTGTAGGGAGGGGTGCTGCCAAACAGTATTTTCTGGTTACATAGGGCAGCTGTATTCAAGAACTTATTACAATTATGTCTACTTCCATAAGACTTACATAACATTTGGCCTATTAACATTTCACCATGGAAAGGGAAGAGACACCACATTTCCCAGATGGGTGAAGGGGATCTACTTTCCTTAGTGGTACACCCACTGACATATCATCCATTCTCCACCAAGTGCTCGGGCACATGCTAGTATAGGCAATCCAGATGGAACTCAGATGGCCATATATGTAAAAAGACATGAAGTAAGAGAAAAACTGGTTGGGAAGAAGAAGGCTTATAGTGAGAAAAAGATTGAGGGATTAGATTGGGTAGTAAGGAGTAAAAATTACATAACTCCATTATATTCATGATAGAACAATATCACAGAGAAGAAAGATAAATTTTAAAACACAACACCAACATTAGGAAAAAAAAAACCAGAACAAATAGAGGAGGTCATTTAGAGCAGGTGATGCTGGAGCAGAAGCCAGAGTGATGATGCATGGCATGGAGAAGAGGATGCTGGGAAAGGGACAGCCCACCTGAAGCCCAGGGACAGGAGGGTGGGATACACACTCTAGGGCAGAGCCCTGGGCCCAAGCCTTTAAAAGATTTTTGCGTGAGTTAGGGAGATGGCTCAGTGTATAAAAACATGTGCTGTACATGCATAAGAACCTGAGTTCTAATTCCCAGCATCTATGCAAAGAGTCATATGTGACCACACATACATATGCTTATAACCCCAGTGCGGTGGGGACAGAAATAAGAGAATTGTTGGGCTTGCTGACTGCTACCCTAGCTCCAGATACTGTAAGAGACCCTATTTCAAGAGAATAAGTCAGAGAGCAATAAAGCACGATGTCTTTTTCTGGCCTCTGTGTGTGCAAATGGGTTCACACATATATTCATATATTACACATACATACCTCATAGCATATACCCACACATAGATACATATACATAAAAAATAAAATAAAAGCCTCTTATGGCCTAATCACATGAAGTTAAAAAAAAAACTTATCGAGAAATGTTAGTCATATTCCATTAATGGTATTTTATTTATCCATCAAATGCCTTGTGTTATTAGTATATTGATATTTCAAGTTTTTGCTGCTAATCTCAATGATGAGATTGTAATGATGGATACCTATAGTTCCCTGAAAGTTCCACTTGGTATAGATTTTAGAAAATTATTTATTTAGAAAATTTTATTGTTGAAGGACATTAAAATTGTGCAGGATGGATACTTGTAGTTTTGTCTGGGGATTTTCAATTTGTCGATATCTATCTATCTATCTATCTATCTATCTATCTATCTATCTATCTATGGCCCAGTGAGCCCCAAGATAGCAATCAATATGTCTAACAAACAGCCCTTCTCCCCCCATCCCAGTCTCCTTTGTTGCATGGTGTTTTTCCCTCCTGGCATAACACTAAACCATCTACGTCTTTGCCCTCAGTAGCTATGGTAACTGAAGCAAAACAATACATTAGAAAGCCAGGCCTTGAATGTTAAATTAAGGGGGTCAGGCTCTGTCTCTGTCGTGTAACAATTTGAAGCATTCTATATTGGAGGGCGGTTCATTAGGCCTCAAGGTATTCTTGAAACTAACAAGATTCAGAGTTTCCTCCTCAAGGGTAAAAAGGCAACAGAAAGACTGCCAGTGGAGGAGCTGCCCTCAGGAGACTCTGTGAGGAGCTAAGCTGGAAGGTGTGCAGAATTTCAAAGTTGCAGCATTTACCGCCCAGGCTGGAGTGGGTGTTTTCAGTCACACAGCTGCCTTGGAGCCATTCCTGTACAAGTGAGGAGAGCACTCGGCCATGCCCTTCTAAGTAACCCCAGTGAATGTATTGGTTTGCTGAATTGGACTTTGGTACAATTCTTATTTTGATCTGTTGTTGGTTTCCTGTGTGGAGTGGGTAGATATTTGTGTGGTGCCTCTCCAAGATAAGTTTCACACAACAGGTTTGTGTGTTGGCAGCTACTACCTAACCCAATTTTTTTCTTGAAATTTCTCGACTTTGGGTGAAACACAGTTAAGTGGTCCCCCAACTGTAAGAAACAAAGATCATGCCCCCAGGGTGATTTTACTGAAGGATCTCCACTGAATTTAGCATGATGTTCCAGCACTCCAAGGACAGCATTAGTATTCATTCCGAGGATCATAACACATCTTGCACTCTCTCAAATTGCTGTTTCAACCATTACTCTTTCTTTTTTTGACTGTAATCTCTTACATAGACTGAAGCAGGCTCAAGATTGTAATTGGTTTTTTTTTTTAATTAAAAGCTCCTGATAAGAATTTTTTTTATTTCCACTCATACAAACCTAACAGGTACACCGATCCCCCCTTCCTCCAACCCCCTATACCCCTGTGCCCCCCCTCCCCTCCCCCTTCCCTCCCCATCTCCCAGTACCTCTCCCTCCCCTCCCCGGAGCATCCTTTAATGTGCATGCCAAACTCTCTTCTGGGTCCACCTCTCTGATGAGGTGCAAGGACCCAGTGGCATTTCCCAGAACTCTTTCCTGTGTTCCTGTTAAGCATAGGAACACTACTGTGGCTTCAATCCCTTGCCTCCCAGGATCCTAGTGCCTTTAGCAAATGCTAGACTTTGTGAGGTCAATAGTGTGTTGGACATTGTGCAGGGCATGAAAAGTCCAATTATGATTGCTTCGGCCCTAACTTGTGTGGAGTATCTTGCATATCATTGCTCCTCCCATCCTTGTGCTCTTACAATCTTACCGCCCCCTTTTCCACAAATTTCCCTGAGCTTTGGGATGGGGAGAGATTAGGCTGGCCTAGTTCCAGGTGATTGATATAGAGTCTCTGATGTTCTGGATTATGGTTTGTTGATTTTTTTTTCAGTTTTGCTGCTCCTGCAATGCCCTTGACTCCACCCTGATGGGTATTGGATGTTACCCCCTGGCCAGAGATAAAAACCTGTTAAATTAGAGTCTTGTTATAAGAGTATATTCAAAGGTAGATGTAATAAAAGTAGGAAACCGTGGAGAGGGAGGGGTCAATCACCCATCTACGAAATGGTTACTTTCTATCTGCCAGACTATACACCCTCTCCTTCTGGTAAGATCATACCCCATCAGTTGTAAATGATCAGGAAGGAAAGTCTGTGAACTTCACCAGATGTCTCATTACTTACTTGCAGTCCTTGATAGTGGCCTATTTTCTCTGCTGTAACATGGTCACCTCTCTCCTTGTTACTGGTGTGGCCGTCCTTCCCCATCCCTCCTGTTCACAATCTTAGCAATTAATATATTTATTACAGAGATTTATCTTTAAGTGTCTCTAAGTAGGTTTCGTACTAGGAGCCATCTATTAGGGAGTATATATGGCACTTAATTTTCTGTGTCTGGGATACTTCACTCAATATAATTGTTTCTAATTCCATCCATTTCCTGGCAAATTCCATTAATTCATCATTTTTGATGGCTGAGTAGTAATCCATTGTATAGATGTACCATAGTTTCCTTATCCACTCATCAACTGTTGGACATTTGGGTTGATTCCATGACTGCTATTGTAAACAGTGCTACTATGAACATGGTCGTGCTTGTGCTACTGAGGTGAATTTTTGCTGTATGGGGGGGGTTATTCCCAAAAGTGGAATCTCAGGGTCATATGGCATTTCAATCTTTAATTTCTTTAAAAGTCTCCAGACAGCTCGTCACAGTGGCTGTATGAACCTGCATCCCCACCAGCAATGTAGGAGAGTTCCCCTCTCTCCACATCCTTTCCAGCATTTGTTGTTGTTTATATTGTGGATTTTTGCCATCCTGACCAGGGTGAGATAATACCTCAGGGAAGTTTTGATTTGCATTTCCCTGATGGCTAAGGAAGGATGTGGAACATTTTTAAAGATATTTGTTAGACATTTTAATTTCATCCTTGGTAAAGTTTCTTTTAAGTTGCAGGGCCCATTTTTTAATTGGGCCATTGGTTTCCTTGGTGTTTAGTTTTCTAAGTTCTTTGTGCACTCTGGATAATAGAGCTCTATCAGATATGTGGTTAGTGAAAATTTTCTCCCATTCTGTGGGTTGCCTTTGAGCTCGCATTACAATCTCTTTATCTGAACAGAAGCTCTTTAATTTCACAAGATCCCAACTGTTGAGAGTTGGTAGCAGTGACTGTGCCATTGGATGTCTGTTTAGGAAGTGTTGGCCTAGCCCAAACAGCTCGAGGGAGTTCCCTACCCTTTCAACTATGGTTTTTATAGTCTCTGGCCTGATATCAAGGTCCTTGATCCATTTGGAATTAAGTCTTGTACATGGTGACAAGTACGGGTCCAGCTTTAATCTTCTGCATGTGGAGATCCAGTTTTGCCAGCACCATTTGTTGAAGATGCTGTTCTTTTTCCATTGGATTTTTTGGGCCCCTTTGTCAAAGATCAAATGGCTGTAATTTTGTGGGCTTATATCTGGGTCTTCAACCCTTATCCATTGATCTGTATGTCTATTTTGGAGCCAGTACCAGGCTGTTTTTATAACTATGGATTTGTAGTATAGACTAAGGTTTAGTATGGTGATACCTCCAGCTGTGTTTTTCTTACTCAGAATTGTCTTTGCTATCCTGGGTCTTTTGTGCCTCCATATGAACTTTGAGATTGTTTGGTCAACTTCTTTGAAGAATTGCTTTGGGATTTTAATTGGTATATCATTGAATTTGTATATTGCCTTTGGTAGGATGGTCATTTTTATGATGTTGATTCTGCCAATCCAGGAACATGGGAGGTCTTTCCACCTTCTGGTGTCTTTGCTATTTCTTTCTTTAGGATTTCAAAGTTTTCATCGTAAAGGTCTTTTACCTCCTTGGTTAGGTTTATACCAAGGTATTTCATTTATTTAGGGGCTATAGTAAATGGGATTGCGTCTCTCGGGGCTTTTTCACTTCTTTCATTCTGGGCATATAGGAAGGCCACTGATTTTTGTACATTTATTTTGTATCCTTCCACCATGCTGAACTTCTCAATTAGTTCCAGGAGCTTCCTGGTGGAGTTTTTGGGATCACTCAGGTATAAGATCATGTCATCTGTAAATAGGGATAGCTTGACTTCTTCCTTGCCGATTTGAATCCCTCTTATGTCCCTTTCTTGTCTTATGGCTTCAGCTAAGACTTCAAGTACAATATTGAATAGAAGTGGTGAGAGTGGACAGCCTTGTCTAATTCCTGATCGAAGTGGGAATGCTTCAAGTTTTTCCCCATTTAGTATAATCCTTGCTGTTGGCTTATTGTATACAGCTTTTATTATATTGATAAAGGTTCCTTCCATTCCAACCTTCTTTAGGGTTTTGATCATAAAGGGCTGTTGGATCTTGTCAAAAGCTTTTTCTGCATCTATTGAGAGTATCATGTGGTCTTGAACGTTGGACTGGTTTATATGGTGAATTACATTTATTGATTTGTGTATGTTGAACCAACCTTGGGATAAAGCCTACTTGATCCCCGTGGATAATCTTTTTGATATGTTTTTGAATCCGATTTGCTAAGACTTTGTTGAGAATCTTTGTGTCTGTGTTCATCAGAGAGATTGGCCTATAGTTTGCTTTTTTAAGTGTATCTTTATTAGGTTTTGGGATTAAGACGATATTAGCTTCATATTAGGAATTTAGTAGTGTTCCTATTTGATGGAACAGTTTAAGGAGTATTGGTGTTATTAGCTCCTTAAATGTCTGGTAGAACTCTGTGCTGAATCCATCTGGTCCAGGACATTTTTTCGTGGGAAGATTTGAGGTTACTTCCTTAATTTCCTCATATGTTATAGGACTATTTAAATATTTTGCAACTTCCTGATTCAATTTAGGTAAGTTATGTTTACTTAGGAATTCTTCCATCTCTTTTGTGTTGTCAAATTTCATAGATTATAAATTTTTGAAATATGATGTTATAATTCTCTCGATTTCTTGAGTATCAGTGATAACTCCATTTTCATTTCTAATTTTGTTAATTTGGGTTTTCTCTCTCTTGCTTTTGGTTAATTTAGCTAGGGGTGTATCAATCTTATTGATTTTTTTAAAAAACCAGTTTTTGACTGGTTGATTTTCTGTATCATTTTTCCTAATCTCGATTTCAGATATTTCTCCCCTTCTTTTGCTAATCTCCTCCCTTTTACTGCTTTTGGGATCAGATTGCTCTAGTGTCTCTAAAGCTTTTAGGTGCATTGTTAAGTTATTTATTTCTGATGTTTCCATTTTTTTCATGTAGGCATTAAGAGCTATGAACTTACCTCTTAGGACAGCTTTCATTGTGTCCCAGAGATTTTGGTAAGTTGTATTTTCATTATCGTTCACTTTCAGGAAATCTTGAATTTCCTTTTTAATTTCTTCCTGAATCCAATTCTCATTCAGCATCATAGTGTTAAGTTTCCAGGAGTTGGTGAATTTTCTGTTGCTTGTTGTGCTGTGGATGTCACGCTTTAGGCCGTGGTGGTCTGTTAAGGTTCAGTCTAAAATTTCAACTTTCCTGTATATGTGGAGATTTGTTTTGTGGCCCAATATGTGATCTATTTTGGAGAAAGTTCTGTGTGCTGCTGAGAAAAATGTGTATTCTTTGGTGCGTGGATGAAAAGTATGATAGAGATCTGTAAGGTCCATTTCAGTAAGGGTTTGATTAAGCTTCAAAGTGTCTCTGTTAAGTTTTTTATCTGTAGATCTATCCCATGTTGAGAAGACGGTATTGAGATCCCCAAGAATTATCGTTTTGGGATTGATTTCTCACTTTAGACGTTGTAGGGTTTGTTTAATGAATGTGGAGGGGGCCGTATTGGGTGTATATATGTTCAGTATTGTGAAGTCTTCCTGGTGAATTGTACCTGTGACTAAAATGTAGTATCCATCTGTGTCTCTTATGATTTTTTTTGGTTTGAAGTCCTCTTTGTCAGATAGCATAATGGCTACCCCTGCCTGTTTTCTGCTTCCATTAGCTTGTAGAATTGTTGACCAGCCTTTTATTTTTAGGGCGTGCCTATCTTTTGTGGTGAGATGGGTTTCCTGCAGGCAGCAGATTGATGGATTGTGATTTTTAATCCAAGTTTGTAATCTGAGTCTCTTGATCGGCGAGTTAATTCCATTAACATTTAGTGTTATAATGGAGAAACTATTTTTAATTCCTGACATTTATTATGTTTAGTAGTTTTTGTAAGTATATTGCTTCACTTTTAATGGTGTTATACTTCCCTACTGTTCTCCTGGATATGCCTGTTCTTTTCTTCAAGCTTAAGTATCATTTCTAGCATTTTTTAGAGGACTGGTTTGGTGGACATGTATCCCTTCAAGTTGTCTTTGTGTTGGAAGATTTTTCTTTCTCCCTCGATCATGACGGATAATTTTGTGGGGTATATCAGCCTGAGTTGACATTTTTGCTCATTCAATACTTGAAGTATGTCTCTCCAAGCTCTTCTTGCTTTTACTGTTTCAACTGAGAAGTCATTCGTTATTTTAATAAGTTTACCTTTAAAAGTGACTTGTTTTTTTTCCCTTGAAGCTCTTAGCACCATTTCTTTATCTTGAATGTGGAGTGTTTTAACTATTATTTGCCGTGGCGTGTTTCTATTTTGGTCATATCTGTTTAAGGTGAGGAATGCCTTTTGTATATGGATGGGCCTCTCTTTTTTTAGATGAGGAACGTTTTCCTTGATGATAGTTTGAAAAATTTCCTCAGGTGTGGTATTTTGAGATTCTTGCTCTGGTATTCCATGAATACACGTTAGGCTTCTTCAGAGTGTCCCATAACTCTTGAATATTTCTCTCGAGTATCTTTTTGGCTTTAACAACCTCTTCCATTGAGCTGGTTAGTACTCCCACTTTGTCTTCAAGGTCTGAAATTCTGTTTTCTGCTTCATTAGTTCTGCTGATAAGACTCTCTGTGGAGTTCTGGGTTGAAGATAACTTGTCTTTTAGTTCAGTTTTGAACTCTGCTCAAGTCTGTTTTAACTGCTCTATGCCTGTTTTTGTTTCTTGAACTGTTTTCCTCAACTCCTCCAAGTGTCTGTTGTGTTCCTCTTCAAAGCGATTGATGTGATTATTTAATTCCTCCCGGATTTCCTCTTTCATAGTATTTAACATGGTAATGATCATGTTTTACAAAGTCCTTATCCTGGGTCAGGTCTTCTTGGCTATTTTCCGTGGTTTTGTTCTGGTTGGAGTCTATCATGGGATTAATTCCTTCAATGAGAGATTTGTTTACTTGGGTATTGTTTCTCATAGATTTGCACTTTGATTTGGGCATCGTCGTTTTAACTCTTAAGACCTTCTTTCAATTTCTGTGCGTTTTTCACTGAACTGAATTATTTGGCCTGGGGTTTTGGGGTTGGGTGGGGGTGGAGCTTACCTAGGTCTGGGTGAGTGCCGGCTGGACTGCGCACGTGTCCGGTGGTGAAGTGGGGAAAGGGAGGATGTAGCAGCGGGGCCCTATTTAACCTGGGGGAGCTGGGGCGTGGCCCAGGGGGGTTCCTCCCCAACCAGGCAAGGTCCAGCTCGGGCTGGCTGGTGGGAGGAGCTGGGTCCCTGGGGCTGCATGGGTTTCTGGGGGTGGGGGGAGCGGAGCTTACCTAGGTCGCGGTAAGTCGCGGCTGGACTGCACGGGTCCCTGGCGGCAGAGTGGGGAAAAGGGTGTAATTGGTTTTTGACCTTCTATCTCTTTTTATAAAACTTTTTGTTTTGACATAATTTAAATTCACAGATAACTGAGGAGAACTATACAGGGAGCTATCACAAAATCTTTACCTCCAATGTCAATATCATGCAAAGATGTAGAGCATATCAAGACCAAGAATTTGACGCTGGTACTATCCCTGAAGCTTATTCAGACTTCTCCAGCTATGCACACACCCAACTGTGCGCATGTATGTAACTCAATTTCATCACTCACGGATGGCTTCACGACCTACCACTACAATCAAGATATATAACTGTGTCATCAACAATGAGCACTGTAAGGCCCCACCTCCTCCCTCAGCACCTCCCCCCCCGCCCGCCAACTCGTCTCATCTTTAGTCTGGCAGTCACCAACCGTTCCCCATCTCTATCATTATGTAACTCCCTGGGACCATTTGGTGTGCATCTTTTTGACACCGTCAGCCACCCCCTTTCTGTAAGTCCTGTAAACAGCCGCTTAATGTAGACAGTACTTTGGAATGAACCATCTATTATTTCTGGGCTTCGGCTGACACGGAGGGGAAGGAGCCCCAGGTTAGCATCTTATTACAAATAGTTTGGTTTAAGATTGGAACACATTTTCTGACGGTTCAGCATTTCGTTGGCTGAGTGAATCCTTTAAAAATGCCTTGCTTGTTATTGCCTTTGATGCCACTGACTGCATTTGGGCTCATATTCGCAGGAGAATAAATAACTCCCAGGGTCTTCTCTCACCACACAAGATGCTTCTCAAGGATTATTCTATAACTACTTTTCTTGAAGTGACTTAATTTACTCTTCCCCTGATATTAAAACTCTTGAACCACTTTCTGCTTAGTTTCAAAAAGTCACTATCCCATGGACTTTCCATTTCCCCTAAAATAAGTGGGAATGTCTACAGTCTTGGAAGATTAGCCATATATACCTAGCTCCTCAAATCTATCCTGATCTTTAACAGAACATTCTCTTCCTCTCACTTCTCGTTTCAAGAATTTTTTTCTTAATTACCTGGCTTTATATGATGAGATTTAACTTTTAAAAATTTATTTTAAATCGTCCTTTAATCCTGTGGTGACCCAGTCACTCTTTACTTTTCTATGTCCCTGAGCACTCATCAAAAACAATTGCAAAAGTTACAAAATTATACACTCTCCTTTCTCTGTGGCCCAGCTTCCTATCTATCTTTCTCTCTCTGGCTTGTACTGCTTTCTGTACTTTATTTAAGGATTCCAGAAGCTTGGCTAGTCTGAGTGGGAGAAACAAGCAGCTGATGGTCTCCTGGTCTCCTCTGGAAGCCAAAGTGAGGCTGACATTGGCTCCTGACTGTCCCCTGACTCTGCAGCTGTTGCAACAACTGGTGTCATCACAATTCCGCCTATGAATTCATGGGAGAGTCTTCATGGATCACATCCTGTCTGGGTGATTTATTGATATCTGTTTTGTCAGACTAGAACATTCGTTGCATTTACTAAAATTTTATTGAATGCCCCAACCTGTCCATTTCAAGGGCACACATCTTCTTTGGTAAAGGGCAAAACACTCAAACAGTCTCTCTCCTATTTCTTCTTCCATTTTTTTTCATTTCTTCATGCATTCAATTGATGCCTTCAGTTACTTGTTTTTTTGTTTTTGACATTTTTGGAGTTTCTTACAATGTGCTCTTTAATGGATCAGAGAGTTTCAGAAGAAAAAGGAGCAATAAAAGGAAGTTTGGTCCAAAGGCTCCAGTTCTAAAGATGAAAAAGTACCATTGAAAGAAGCGATGTGACTGGATTTGATACATTTAATGGCTTGCATTTCCTTTCTGGTCATGTGTTCTCTTCTTATATTTTTGCCTACTTCTGCTCATTTGGACAGCATGGACCTTAGAATGTTCACCTTTTCCTGTCATCCTCCATGGTGCATAAATAGCAGGTGTCTGTAGATGACCAGTTAACTTCAGATTAATTTTGTCCTGTGATTCAGGATCTAGAGGAACCTCTAGCACATGCATACACACCTATTAGTCAGTGTTCCACCTCTGTGATCAACACCTGGGGTTAGTTGTCTACAGGAAGGGGACAATTAAGATTGTCTACAGAAAGAGGACATTTCTTTGCTCTGTTGCTGGCTTGTTGTTTGGGCCTCTGGCAACACAGACTATCATGGTGAGACATGTGGTGGAGTTCTGTGGATATTATGGTGGCCAGGAATGAAAAAGAAGAACGAAGAAAGAGAAGACCTTCAGTTCCAGAGATATAATTTTCTTCCACTAGACTCCATCTTCCACAGGGTTTTCGCCTCTGAATAACACCAGAGCCGTTAGCTTGTGAGTCTCTGGAAGACATTTAAAATCTGAATCACAGTGGAGTAAGGGAGTAACTTCTCAACCAGCTGAGGTTGAGCATCTTTCTGCCACAACTTCTGCCTGACCCTCCCTTACAGAGAACATGTTCCATTCCCTATAGATAACAATTTTGGTTACAGTGTGTTCCTTTAATAAAATGTTCTGCTTTCCAAAAGGCTGCTTTCTCAAAGCATCTCATCTTGCCATTTCTACTGGGAGATCTGAGACGTGACAAACACAGGGTGGATGTGGGATGGGATGGGGCAGAACCAGACTGGATGAGATGTGAAGCCCTTTTTTCCATGCTGTCTGGAATCTATGGAGCCAACCAGCTGTTTTTGACTCACCCTGTTGCTGTCTTATCTTTCAGCCAAAACAATGCACACATTGACTACTTCTCCTTTTGGTGTTCATTCTGAAAACAGCACACACAATACTGTCAGTATTGTCAGGAATCTTTCTGATCACATCTGGATCATGCGGCCCCTTCCATTCGCATCATGTTCCCGGGGACCTTCATCAATTGTCTTGTCCTGGAGCATCTCATCTGTCATCATGTTAGTGCTGGGACTATTGTGGTGGTACTAGATCAACACACTTCCCTTCTTCTGAAAGCTCATTTCATTGTGATCCACAGTTTTGGGTAGTGGTCTCCAAGAAAAGCTCAGCGCCTTTGCTTTTTTTGCATTATGATTTTTGAGCCCTTAGCAAGGTCTCATAAACTGGTGTTTACCATTGGTCTCTTTGTCTCTACCCTGGCCCCTAAACTGAGTCTATTACTCCTATATAAGCCAAAAGAACTCCAAATATGTATATCTAGTCCTGTTGATCCTCATCCATCCCTTCTCCTATATATAACAGTTCCCCATCACAACCTGGAATTGTGTGAATCACAATGTCCATTTTTACAATACTTGTATCTGACTATGCACCACTTGGTACACTTCTTACCTTTTGACTTAGTCACTGACATGCTTTGGCTATGTGTTGGAAGCAGACCCAACTTCTGCCAGTGATTGGCAGGAACCTATACCATTGGGTTGCACTCCTCACTTGTCATCACAAAAGCTGTTGTTCCTACATTCTATAGTTCAGTGGCCAGACTGAGACCAGGGAGGGCAACTGACCCTGCTTATCCATAGATGCAACCGAAAAATAGTGGGCAGTACTGCCACGCAGTAATTGCTGGCTGATATGGAATCCTAAGGACACCCCATGGTTCCCTACTATCTTCTCTAATGGTGTTTTTGGACACTCTTGCCCTTACTGATCTCATTCTAGCAGCTGTTCCTGCCTGGGGGCTTTTTGTGTTCATTTCGAGCTCTTACAATGTATTTTCTTCCACTGGATCTCTGCTAGTGATAACTGCAATGAAGCTGAGCGAAGGAACAGTGAGTCCTGGCAGACGCAGAAGAAAACTGTTATCAGGGATGATCAGAGGAGCCGAGAGGTGTGCAGAAAGCTGGAGGAGGTGAGGGGACAAACCACACGTCTCTGTTGGGTGGAGGGGGAGGTGCTCCAGCAAACGACATCTGCCGAGCACTCTATATGTTTCTTCTAGGGACTGTGGCTTCAGACAAGCTCCTGGCATCATCTAGAAAAAATCTTTTCTTCCCTCCTCATCCTGCTTGCTTCTTTATCCTCTTAACTGAGGCCAATCCTTTCCCAGCCCCTCTGTCTGCTAGGCAGATGGCCCCATATGCTAGTGACAGCTTCGTCTTCCAGTTAGTTTCTGGAAATCATCTTGAGCTTATAACTGTTGAAAGTGAAGACCCCCCAGTGTTTTCAACACTGAGACCAGGATATCTTGAAAAGGCAAATTTTACTTCTATAGAAAGGTATGTAACCTTTCTAAGTCTAGTTAGTAAGTACATCGAACAGGCAGTGCAATCCATCGATCCATCTTTTATTCATAATGTGGGGAGAGGGAATCTCTGTCCTCTCCCCTTATTAGTTTGAGGCTTGGGTTTACATTTTCTTCCTGGTTGTCTAAGAAACTAAGAGATATCTAGCCTAAGAAACTAAAAAACAATACATAGCCTAGTAAGAATATGAATTTTGAGGGCTGGAGAGGTGGCTCAGGGGTTAAGCCTCCGCCTTGCAGGCGGAAGGTCCCGAGTTCGGATCCCAGATCCCACGTATAGACGCCAGGCGGAAGCGGGGTCGGCCTGCGCTTCTGGTTCTGGTAGGGCGGAGCCTGTGAATCCCGGGGCAGAAGGAGGTGGAGGCGTCCATGGTGGTTCGCGAATTCAGTCCGTGGTTCTACACACACATACACACACACACACACACAGACACACACGCGCGCTCGCACATACACACAGTTGAATAAATAATAATAATAAAAAAAATTTAAAAAAAAGAATATGAATTTTGATAAATGGAAAAGGTAAAATGATTCTCAGAAATTGCCTTGCTGGAGCCAAAATGGAGGCACTTTGGGTTGATAGAAAAGATCTAATTTCCAACATAGCTATCTAACAACATGAAAAGTCAGTACTTAGATATTACTTAGAAAAAATTAAGTAACTACCTTTACTTCTTACAAATATTCTGAAACCCTTTTCCTGGCTCCAAACATCCAGCAGGGAGCTGGATACCTAGGTGTCCTTTTAGCCAACTGGATAGTTGTCAAAATTGAACTGTACTTCTTATTATGTCGCTAGCCAGTATTGAGAGTTACCTTATGATGCAACTTGGTAAAGAGTGGTATAGGATACTACCTTGTTATGTGCTCATGTTCAGTTTCCAATGCCACCCAGGACTTTGTTAGATTTGTAGGAGCTGGGATTGCACTGCAGTCCTTCAAACTATATCCCCTGGGGATAAGTGATACACAGCTGCAGAAGACCTAGTCAAGTCCTTGTTGACGTCTTTGCTCACAGGACTTCACAGGTAAATCCCTGTGGTTGGTCTCAAGACAAATTGTTCTGAGCTTTTTAATTGGCTTTGTTGCTCTGATGATACAGAGAATTCTGTACTGCTTCTCTCTTTCAGTTGGCTGCTATGATGGTTCTCAGAGGTCAACTTGATACAAAGTAGCATCATCTGGGAGAAGGTCTCTAAGCTGGGCTGTAAAAGATTATCTTAATCAAATTAATTGACATAGGATGATTAACCATAATAGTGGGCAGGGCCATTCCCTAAGTAGGTGGTCCAAGACTGTATAAAGATGGGAGAGAGTGAGCTAGTATGTGTGCATTGATTCACATTTTTTTACACAATAGATTTTACATGGTAGAAAAGAAATGTTTGATCAGGATGGAGCCAAGGATGGTGCAGGAACAGCAAAACTGGAAACAACATCAAACCATAATTCAGAACACCAGAGACCCTACATTAATCACCTGGAATCAGACCAGCCAAATCTCTCCCCATCCTAAAACTCAGGGAAACTTTCAGAAAAGGGGGCAGCAAGATTGTAAGAGCCTAAAGATGGGGAGGACCAACAATATGCAAGATACTCCTCACAAGTTAGGGCCATAGTAGCCGTACTCAGACTTTGCATGACCTCCACAATGACTGACATGTCAACAACCCCCCAAAGTCTAACATGGATCACAGGCACTAAGGTCCTTAGAGACAAGGGATTAACAATCACAATAGTGTTCCCATACTAAAGGGGAGCCCCCAAGAAAGGGCTCTGGGCTATGCCACTGAGACCTTACACCTCACTAGAGTGGAGGACTCAGAGAGAAGTTTAATATTCACACAAAAGGATGCTCCAGGGGATGGGAGGGGGAAAGGGGAGGCACTGAGAGAAGGGGAGGGAAGGGGTGAAAGGAAGGGGAAAAGGTAGGGAGGGTGCAAGGGGAACTGGAGAAGGGTGGAGGGAGGGAGAGGACTGGGGTACTATTGAGCTTGTATGAAAATAAAATAAAAAATTATTCCAACAATAAGATAAAAAAAGAAATGTTTGATACATGTGATGGTTAATCTCAATAGTCAACCTGAAATCTAGAATCACCTGGGAGATGGGCTCTTACCTCTCTCTCTCTCTCTCTCTCTCTCTCTCTCTCTCTGTGCGTGTGTGTGTTGGGATATCTTGATTACATTAATTGGGATGGGAAGAGCTACCCACTATGACTGGCAAGAGATCTGTAGCTAGTTACATTCCCAGTGCTGATATGCATGTTCCTATGGAATCAGGGTAGCATCTGAGTAGGAGCAGTTTGGGGACTGTGGCATCCAGAGTAAAATGATTATTAAAGAGAAAGGAGCTGGTGTTGGAGAGATAGTTCAGTGGATAAGGTGCCTGGAGAAATCTGAAGACCTGAGTTCAATCTCCAGAAGCCCACATGGTGAAAGGAGAGAAGCGACTTTTGAAAGTTGTCCCTTAGCCACCTATGAGCTGTGGAATATACATGGTTGCAACTTCTCTCTCTCTCTCCTCTCTCTCTATGTCTCTTTATCTCTCACTCCTCTCTTTAAAATAAGTCAATGAATTTTTTTTTAAAGGGACAAAGTTGGCTTCAGGGATTGATGGGATGTCCATAGTTTTAGGTGACCAGTTTTCACATTATATACACTGACCCTTGGGCACTACCCTCCTGTGCCGGGTTGTTTTCTATGCTATCAGCTAAATAATGGTGATTTAGAGACAAACATGTCGAGCAGCCAAATGAACCCTGGTGGTTCCTGATGGTGGGGCTATGACAATGCCTCCCTCTCCTGTGCCCTTCTCCCACACCACCCTGTCATGAGTGGCTTTCAGACTGCCAGACTCCAAAAGTTTCATATTACGTTCTAGGAGGGACAACATTCTAGACCCAAACTCCCCTCCAAAACTACAGCTTCCTTAGAATCTTGTTTCTTTACTCTGCATGGTTACCGTGGAAGAGAGAAGTAGCTGAGCTGGTTGAGACCCTGTTTATCTATGAGACAAGGAACATGACAGCCATTTCTTTTTCCCCTGTTTCCAAGTATCAACACCTCCCCAAGAATGCTGGGAAACTTAAAAGTGGCCTCAGTTCCTTTCTTCAGAGGCTTGGACAAGGAGCCCATCCATGGTCAGTTCAGAGATGTAACTGCCAGACCCGTACCAGCTCCTCATGCCTTAGAAGGCTAATTCCCATGTAATTGTTTACCTATCACCTGAATCAGATGGTGACAGGAACCACAATTAAATTCACATGCACATATATACAAACTTACTTGCATGTGAATAGGTATGCATGTATGTATATGGATTTGCATGTGCATATACAAGTAGGTGTAGATGAATGTGCAGACATATCTCCTTTCCTTGGGAAATAAAATGCCTTCCCAGCGTGTGCATATGAGACATTATGATACAGCTTTTTCAGTAATTTTTGGGTAAGAAAATAGGGAATTGACTGAGGTCAAGGGCTGCCAACCCTTCATCTGAATGTTAAAGAGCAGCTGGTGAGAATTTACTACTTTTTAGGACTTGACAATCAATGAACGATACAAACTGAGGAACACAGATCTATTCTTTCATTTGCCCTACTGGGAACATCACCATGCCTTCCTGACTTGTAGAGAATCTTCTAAATGTGGAAGCTAGTCCTTTTTGTCTCCCCCACACCTGAAAGCATGAAGTAGCACTGTGGAATCTGGCACAGAACCAAGCCACACATGCTCCAGTTTGGGCCCCCGATGGAGTCTCTGTGAAATGAGATCTGATTTGCCTTGTGGAAAAACAGTCACTCTGGGACAGTTGTTGGTTGCGCTGCCCACTTCATCCATTCTGAGCTATTCCTTGGTCTCCATGCTCAGGGGTGGCAACAAATTTGGAGCACACAGATGTACACTTCCGTCTTAGATTACTTCTGCCAATGCACATTACCTTATGCTTGTTTGAGTTAAGTTTTGTCTGCCTGCAGACTGCACAATCCCCCAAAGCGTTAGGGTGCATCTGGAATTTCTTGTAAATCTTCTTAGTTTTTATTAGTCCAAACAAGGTGGAGCTAGTTGAAATGTCTGGGAAGAGAGTAGACAACACTTAGCAGCAATTACTCATATAATCTCTGGCCGGGTAACAGAGGCGGGGCTCACCGTGGTGGGGCAGATAGCATTCCTCTCCCCTGGTCCCTCTTCTGACCTCAGGGCCCTGGAGAGGTAACTGGCAGCCCATGTGCTTCTGCATGAGAACATGGGAGTGTCTTGTGTTTCCCCAGTACTCGGAAGCCACCTATTCTAAGAGTCAAAGGAAGGAGTGTTGAATAGAGTTCATTTTGTCTGATCCCTTGGTTATCACAGAGGGAAGAGGGGGACAGAGCAGCTAGAGCCAATAGGGAGCTAATTGGGGAGTAGAAAGCTTGCACAATAACCAGTTCAGACATGTAAAAATTCAGGCGATGATTAGCACTGGGAAGGAGGAAGGTCAGAAGTGCAATACCCAGGATTCCACTAAGAAGGCTAAGCGTTCATCTTGGCCACAACCTGAGAGCTGAGGGGGGAGCTGGGTGATGGAAGTCAGTATTCTCGATACCTGATAAGACAGGAAGAAGCTCCAAGTTCCAAGCGTGGGCTGTGGATGTAGGTATGGAGTGGGGTGATGGGCAAAGGGAGCTGCTTGCGAGAACCAGTCCCTGGGAGTGTGCTTGGTGCCAGGCTTTGGTGTGTGGGCAGTAGCTGAGCGCATCCCAGAGTGTTCCAGCGAGCTAATCTTGTCAGCCTCAAGCTGTTCCACAGACAGTGGGTGTAAATCCCAAACTATCTGAGATGTTGGGCTTCATAAGGTTTTCTTTGAGAAAATACAAAAGTCATCGAAGAAGCACCAAACCCAAACGATTCCTTTATCTTGGGGCCAGTTCCCTTGTAGGGTTGGGCCAGTGAGCTGTGAAATCCGAGAGTGGCTTAGTTTGAAAAAGTGTTCCTCTTGAACGAGTATTTTTTTTTTCTCTTTCTGCCTCAAGGATACGCCCCATATGTCTGCTCCATGTTTAGAAACAGAGGTCAGCGGCCATCAGCCTCTGCTCCTGGGCAGCTTTTCTCTCCTGTCAATCACTGCTTCCATGGTTGGCTGTTTTTGGTTGTGTCTGTCTGAGCAGCTGATGGGTACCAGCCAGACCTTGAGCTGGATTGAACACCAAGCACTAAGGGAAGGGTAATCCTGACCCAGTCTCCTGGCTTCCAGTAAGTCCCCCCCACCTCCACCTGTCACCCTCCATTCCTCTCCATCTCCTATGGCTGTGGGAAAGACCGGCTGTGAAAAATGAGAAGCAAACACTGTCAGTGTCTGGGAAAGCACAGAACTGCAACCTGACAGACTGGCCCTGGGTCGACTAGAAGAGGAGGAAGTGAGTCCAGAGGGGTCCTTAGATCATTCCCAGGAAGGGGAGTCAGGCCACAGTGAGCCATGCATATCTTTATACACACACACACACACACACACAGACTGAGAGACAGAGAGAGACAGAGAGAGAGAGAGAGAGAGAGAGAGAGAGAGAGAGAGAGAGAGAGAGAGAGACGGTTACAGCACTAGGGTGCTGAGGTGTTTGAACATGAGGAAGGTCTCTCCTCACAGTCCTGAAGGTTAGAAGTGAAGGTGAATTGTCAACAGAGTTGTCTTTTGAGGTCTGTGAAGGATCTGCTTAGGTCTCTCTCTGTGGCATGTAGGTGGCCATCAGGTCCTGGTGTATTCATATAGTCTTCTCTTTGTACCTGAGTTCTTCTTCTTATAAGAACACCATTTATATTAGATTGTGACCCTCTGTAATGAGCCCACGCTAACTCATGTGTGTGTGTGTGTGTGTGTGTGTGTGTGTGTGTGTGTGTTGTGTGCATATGTGAATGTGTATACATGTCACAAAATAACTTTGGTTATTGTTATTCAGTAATTGTCCATCCACCTTGGTTGTTTTGGAGGCAGTCTCTCATTGATCTGAAGCTTACTTACCAAGTAACCTAGGCTTGCTGGTGGCCAGCAAGCCTGAGAAATCTGCCTATCTGTATGTTGTAGCTTACTTGCATGGTTGCTGATAAATGATATCAAATGGCTTAAAGGAGGAACAAAGGGTTTATTTTCTCTTATGATAATTACTGGTTACAGTTCTTAGTCCAGCTTGACGGGAGAACATGCACCAACATCAGGGCTGAAGGAACTGGCCACACCACTTCTACATGGTGGAGAGAAGGATGATCCTTACTTGCCAGAACAGCATGTCTGGCCAAGTATATGCAAGGATGCCAGCTCCCTCAACCAGCCCTCCATCTTTTATTCCAGGGCCTAATCCCATCCACCGTAAGCTGGGCCATCCCTGTCAGCTAGACAATCTCCTGGAGGCTTGCTCTGGGCCCAACTCAACTACTAATTCTCCACAATGTGCCTAGAGCTCAAACCCTCAACCATAAAGTTGACACCTGTGCCTGACTATGACACTATTTCCCAATACTGTGACTATATCCTGTGTGCTTTATTTATTATTACTATTATTATTATTTCCAGGGATTGAACTCAGGTCCTCATACCTGTATGCAAGGAACACACTTTATTAACTGGGTTTATCTCCCTAGTCCTCCTCTTTAGAACACAGTAACTTCTTAAAGAGCTTATCTTTAAATTTGGTTATATTGGAGGTGTTGCAGGATTAGGGTGTCAGATGTGAATTTTTGTAGGAACACAATTCAACATATGGAAGTACCCAAAGAGTTCTCTTTTCTTAAGTCCAGGTAAGCTGAGCATCCATTTGGAGAAGTCTAAAGGACAAGTTCACTTCTTAACCTCTAACAGTTCATTGTTGATTGAGTCAGAACTGTGTTCATTTGATTCAGGGTCCATATAGCACATGGAGAGGAAAGGCTGGCAAATGCACAATGTTTTGCCACTTTCTTGAACAAACCACCAGGGTGTGCATATGAGCTACCCAAGGGCTTAGCATCATGGGTACCAAATTCACCAA
The DNA here is from genome assembly GCA_023101885.1 of Typhlomys cinereus. Classification (NCBI taxonomy): domain Eukaryota; kingdom Metazoa; phylum Chordata; class Mammalia; order Rodentia; family Platacanthomyidae; genus Typhlomys; species Typhlomys cinereus. The sequence continues at coordinate 1,138,038 of JALPQD010000110.1, read as the reverse complement.
ATGAGGCCTAGGTGATATACATAACAGCCAAATTAGAAGTGGATTAGATTTTCATTCTTTCTGTTAAAATAACAATGGCTGTGTTTTACGAGGTTAGTAAAAGGACCAAAATCATTTTCAAATTTTACAGAGTTGCTAATTGATATTGATCCTAGAAATGTATTCAACGTGAAGGAGACCTGGATTAAAGATGTGGAATGAGAATTTAACACCTGCAAAGGGGGTCAGACGAGATAACACTTGAACCCTTCTGGTTCAGAGAATGGCACCACAAGCTCTTCTGGTGCCAACAGCATATGCCACCCAGAAGAGGGGACGCCCAATGCTGAGTGCTTGAAGCCAAATAGCTTTTTGTTGAATTGCTTCTCTCCCTCGCTGAGTGGATACCAACAGAGGGCACATCTGGATGGGCATCTTGGGCTCCAACCAGACTCCAAGTCCAGCCTGGAGGAGACGTCTGAGCCTCTCTCTGTAAGGAATAGTAAGTAACTGGCAAAGGGAGCTGGTTTAAGAGGAAGGGAAGGTGATCTTTTAGGATTCTTGGGAAGGAAAATCCAGATCTTAAATCTTATGGCATTAAATAGGAACTTTGACCAACTTAATTTGACTTAAGAAGAGAGTATGGTCATTATTTTGAAATGACCAGCAAAGAAGTTCTGGAAAATTTAGATTGTAGGGATAAGAGGAATGAGAATTTAACACCTGCAAAGGGGGTCGGACATTCAGATAAAAGAATATGTAGAAGCATGGATGAGGGAAAACCCTGGACATATTTGGCATACCTCAAGTATAAGCCTAATTAATGTTATTTTCAAATATTAAGGCATTTTATATGACTTTGCAGTTTACTCAGAATTTTCAGAGATTCTCTTATATCTTTGCAATGACCTTATGAAATATTATATTAACATTTTACAATAGAAGAAACCAGTGGTTTAAAATGTTAAGTCATTTGTTCAGTTGGCAGAGCTAATACATGGCAAGCTTGGGATTATAACCAGGTGTTGCACTTCGAGCCTTCATGGTGTGCTCCATAGCTCCCCAGCTTTGCTGTGTACAGATGAGTTGGGACTTGCCCGTGATCCACTTGGCAAGAATGAGCACGTTTTCTCTGATCTTGTTTGAAATTTGCCGTGTCTGAGCCTAATACAGAGCAGATCAACCTCTAGTTGGTTCTTTCATTGCTTGCCGTCTTCACAGACAACTCAAGGTGCCAGTGCTTGCAGCACTATACCTCTCTGTTCTTCCTCCTTGGAGATCACTTGTGATCATTCTTTGTGGTTTCTGCCTCTATTTTTTTTCCATGAGACAGGGCCATATGGTGTAGTCCAGGATGACTTGGAACTCATTATATTCATAGTCCATAGTGGCCTCGGACTTATGGGGACTTTAGTGAGGGTGGGAAGAGGGAAGATCCTTTCCTCAATTATATATCCATTGATATATGTGTGATTTATGTTCTAGTAAGTGCTCAGCCACATGCCATTAAAGTCATCCCAGATGAAATTCAGTAGGCCACACATGTAAAAAAAGCATGAAAATAGAAGTGAGACTGATAGGGCTGGAAAGACGGCTTAGAAGTTAAGATTCTGCCTCACAAGCAGAAGGTCCTGAGTTCAGATCCCAAGTCCTACGTAAAAATCCTAGGTGGAAACAATGGTGACCTGCACTTTCTAGCCCTGGTGGGTGAAACGTGGGAAATCCCAGAGAGTAGCAAGAAAGAGGTAGGAGCAATCCAGGATGATTCTGGAAGTCACCCGTGTGCCTTCACAGGGGTACACAGTGTCCTCTGAGACACACACACACACACACACACACACACACACGTGCACATGCAAGTCAAAGTAAATAAGAAGACTGGTAGGATCAAGGTATGAAAATATGTGTTCATTAGATTCAGATATGCTATTCCAAAAGAAGAAAAACTCATAGCAATTCTTGTGCCTCCAACTCCCAAATGCCGGTAATGTAAGCACCACTCCCAGCTTTCAATCATCCCTACTACAGCTGCCCAGGACCGAGCTGTACCAAGATGGCACTTCTGCTTCCAGCCAGGGCTTGCCCAAAGCCATGATGCTGATAGCACTCTCAAATGGAAATTATTTCCCGCTGGAGATGGTAGGTCTGCTGGGACTTAGAGAGCTTATGTGTTCTGTCTCCTTGGCAGGAACCTGAGGACAGAGACAAAGAGATTCTGGTCTTGTCATAGCTAAGGTCGCATGCCTGTGCCAGACTAGCAGTAACAGCTGTTTGGAAACAGTCTGGAGACCCCATTACAGGGGATACTGGGGACAGAGCTGCAGTGTAGGTGACCACATCGGTAGGCTTGCATAGAAGTGCTGCCAACCCGCTCTCAATGCAGGGAAGAAATAGACACGCTCACAGTCCTGGACCTTTTTGTCCGTTTAATTGAAAAAGAGCATTTTCTCGAGTGAGGATACAGTATCTGTGATAACCCTCCTCCTGGATCCTTGAAAAAACAACTTCAAGCAAGCTCATTAGTCAGGCAACTATGCATGTGTGTGTTTATCCCAGGCGCCACAGTGAGATGTGCAAAATATTTTCTTTTCTTGATGCTTGAGGTGAATTTTATTAGGAGGAACCGTTGCAGTCACAGACAGCATAAGTGAATTCTCTGTGCTTAGCTGGAAATCTGTAATGGTGCAGAGTTCAGAGGTCTTCAAGGGGCCATGGAGGTTGGAAGTTTACAGACAAGTGTTTATAAGTCCATCTTTATGTCTATTCACAGGGGACAAGGCTTGGGGCATGGTCTCTCATGTCATAGTTCTAGACTGTCTTCTTTAAATGCTTGGCCACGGAGGGAATCAGCTTACTAATTTCCCTGGAAGTTGGAATATCTTGTTTTTTTTTTTTTTTAAAAAAAGTTAGAAGCAGGCTACCACACCTATCCAGCATTTTTAAGATGGATCTGGGAATCCAAACTCTGGTCTTTATGTGAGTAAGGCAAGAGCTTTAACCATTGAACCATCTTTCCAATTCTCTATACCCATTCTTAATAGTTAGAAGTTAGTCCATGCTTTATTACCTACAAATACTTATAGTCCCTTATACTCAGAGATAAACACCAAGACCCCTACCCTACCAGTGAGTTCTTAAAACTGTGGGTATAACCAAATTCCATATATAGTATGTATCCTTTTCCTATATAGACATACTATGATAAAGGTAAGTTACACATTAGATGCAGTAAGAGATTAACAATAATAACTCATAATAAAGCAATCATTAACAGTGTACTATAATAAAATTTATGTGAATGTAAATAAAAGTTACAGGAATTATTTATTTTTAGAATTTTCCATGTAATGTTTTCAGAATGTGGTTGATTGTGACAACTAGACCAGCAGAAAACAAAATTTCTCCAGATATGGTCACAGTGTGTCTGTGTGTGCGTAGGTATGTATATGTGCACGTTGCATTAATGAGATCCTGTTGTACTACATATGTTATTTAGTGGCTTATTGTTTCCCATGGAGGATTTCCTGTCAGTACTTATAGATCTACCTTATTCTTTTGGTTAATGTATATCATTTAATCATTCTCTAATATGGACTTTTTGATTATGCAAAATGTCATGCCAAAGTAGTTCATGTTCCTTTCACCCTTTTATTGATCCCAATCATTTAAAAAAACTTAAAGGGACCAAAAGGCAGATTCGGTGTAACTGTCTGTAGTGCAGAGATCCCTGAAGCCTGTAGAATCTGAACTTCATTTCCTCATGCTTTCCACCTTATACTGTGGTAGTTTGCAGAATGTCCCCCAAAGATGAATGTGCTATGGGCTTAGCTTTTAGCCTTTGGGAGGATAGAATCTTGAGATAGGGATAGTGGGAGGAAATTACATTATTGAGGACATACTGTGGAAGGAAATCATGTTCCACCATAACGTTCTGGGCTACCGCAGTCCTGAAGTAATGGGGCCAAGTGATCATGGGCTGAAACCTCCAGAACTGCAAGCTCACACAGATTCTTTTCCTCTTTTAAATTGTCTATCTCAAGTATTTTTATCTCACTAAAAGTGACTGACAAACCTACCAATAGAATTCTCTTTTAAAATGCATAGAAACTAGAGAGATAAAACTTTAATAACAGAACAGAGACAATTCACTTGTAGGGTCCTCCTCCTTTTCTTCCTTTTCTACCTCTTCCTCCTTTTCTCCTTTTTCTTTTTCTTCTTCTTGCAGTGCAGGGGAAACCTAAGGTCTTACATATGGTGGGCAGGTGCTGTATTGTCAAAAAAAAAAAAAAAAAAAACACCTCTTCTGCACTCCAGCCTAATGGCTATCATCATATAGCACTTATTAAATCTGTGTCTACCTGAGTCATCACACCCTGTCACCTCACCTGGGAAGTTGGTACATTTGGGTTGAAGAGACACTGAAAGTCAATGGGAAAGAAAAATGGAGGAGCAGGAGGAGGAGGAGGAGGAGGAGGCAGAAGAGGAGGAGGAGGAAGAGAATAGGAAGAAGAAGGAGAGAGAAAGAGAAAGAGAGAGTGAGAGCGAGAGCAAGAGAGAGAGAGAGAGAGAGAGAGAGAGAGAGAGAGAGAGAGAGAGAAGCTGACAGCTAACATTAGACATCTCATGAAGTTGCCTAGGGCTGACCCCGCCATCAGCATGCCTACCTGCTGACTGGGCTTGAAAGTTAAAATTGGTTTCTGTGGATGCTGGCCAATGACTTCCATGCCATGTGAGCGATTGCTTTTCTGCTGTGGTTGCAAGATGTGAATTCATTCTTTTTTTTAATATCAGTAATACACAGTAAAGAGCTTAATTCAATTTACAAAGAAATAGGATCACACAAGCTCTGGAAATACGATGTGTCTTTATGGCCTCAAGACAGTGTAGCAGGAGCATGAGTGAGTGTTGTAGAGGTTTGAAAACATACTCCTTACCAGCATCCTTCTTCCGGACCCGGCACAGAAGAGGCAGGGCAGAGAAGGGCTTGCAGCTTGTCTTTCTTGTTGCTATGATAAAACACTTCGCCAAAACAACTTAAAGGAGAAAGCGTTTATTTTGGCCTATAGTTCAGGAGGGATAGAATCTATCATGGTGAGGGAAAGGGATGGTGGAGGGCAGGCAAGGCATGAAACTGGCTAACAGGAAGAAGGAAGAGAGAACAGGAAGAGGGGCCAAGCTATAAACATCAAGGCCTTCCCCCAGTGATCTACTTCTTTCAGGAAGATTCCATCTTATAAAACTTCCACAACCTTCCCAAACACAGCCACCAGAAGGGGATCAGCTATGCAAACACATGATCCTGTAGGGGCACATTTTTCCATTCAACCCACAACTGAATTTAAAGGCATCTTTTGTTTTTTCATACAAAAAACAAAAACAAATGTAATCAGTAGTTTATGTAGAGAACACGATGCTCTATCAGACCTGTGTTCATGATCCTTTTCAAGTAGGGATAATTATTTGGTGAATATGTTACCTATGTTAGACTTAACATCTGCTCTGGCCTGGGTGAAGGATGTGGTTCAAGGTCTTGTTAGGCTTAGCCTGAGAGCAGGAATTAGCATGGAGGAGAGACTAGGAGGTGAGAGGACTCCCTGTTTAAGAAGCTGTTATAGGGTCTAGGGAGATGGCTCAGCAGTTGTAACACTTACCACCCAAGCAAAATGACTCCAGACCTCAGGTAAGAGGCTGGGGGTGTATAGCACCCAGCCTGTAATTCTAACTCTGGAAGATGGATCCTGGAAATCCCCAGAGTAAGCTGGCTAGTCAGACTAGGCCTATTGACAAACTCTGAGTATAGAGACCCAGCTTCAAAACAGTAAGGGGGAAGAGTGAAGAAAAGTGACTCCTGGTATCACCCTTGGGCTTCTGTATACACATACACCTACTTTCTTGTGTACTCTCACACATGTATGTGCCCTCCCACATGCAAACACACATACATGCATGCATATACCACATACATAGCTACACATAAAAATGGGGTAGAGGGAGCTGCTATAGATAAAAAGTCTATATAGTTCAATGAGCTAAGGAGGTAGGTGAGTGGGTAAAAGTGCTTGCTATGCAGAGCAGGCCTGACTATCTGAGTTGGGTTCCTGGAACCCATGCAAAAAACTGGACACAGTGTTGCAGAACTGTTATCCCAGGACCCTTGCAAGATGGGAGGCAGAGGTAAGAGCATTCCCCAGCCAGATAGCCTTGAATACACAACACAAAGGCAGAGGCAAGAAGGAAGATTCTGCCCCAAAACAAAGTGGAAGGCGAGAGTCAGCACTGGAGTGAGGAGTGTGGTTCGTCACTCCTCCTGTGAGGAGTTCCACAAGCTCCCTGAAACCTGGTATATGAGTGTCGTATTTACTTTGCCCATTGCTGACAAATTCATGACAAAGTTCTCTTATTAGTCCAATTATAGTTCTTAATCCAACTTGGTGGTAGAGTCCACACCAGCTCCAGGGCCAAGGGAACTAGCCACACCACATCCATGTATCTACAGGACTGCTGAGAGAGGACTTGTCTGGTCAAATGCACTAAAGAATGACAACTTCCTTAACCAGTTCACTCCATCTTTTTCACTTGTCTAGAGTCTAGTTTCACCCACCATGGCCCAGGCCTCCCCATCAACTAGAAGATCTCTTGCAGGCTTGTTCTGGGCTTAACTCAGCTACCAATTCTTTACAGATGTACCCAGAGCTCTGAGCCTTCAACTGTCAAGTTGATATCTGTATTTAACTGTGATGGTGAGGTAATGGGCTTATAGTTGGAAGTCTCCAGAAAGTTGTATTGATGGACAGGTATGTAGGAAGAAGGGCAGGCTCCTGACTGGTGGTGAGTATTCCACCAGCTTTGGCACGATTAGAACTGCATGTATTTTTGGGATATCATCTATGTGTCAGACTCAGCAAGCAAATCAAATGTGGCCTTCCCCTTGAAAAACTTACAAGGTGAGTGTGATATGAATACATGGAGGAGGAGATTAGCCCAATGTGGAAAATAAAGAAGAGTATCTGGAGGAGGTGACGTCTGAACTGAAGTGCAGAGGATAAGTTAAAGAAGGTTACCAATTTTAAGTCATGGAGAGGCCATTGTAGGCAGAGAGACGCGCAAAACCACTGAAGACGCGGGGAAATAGGGTGACTTGTAAGAAATGAGACCAGAGACAGGCAGAAGCAGGAATGCAAACTTGCTCAGCTAAAGAGCAGGACTTGAGTCTGTAGGCAATGGAAACTCTTAAAATTTTTTAAAATTAGTTAATTTATTGTTATTATTATGTGTAAATGAATGTGCATGTATGTGTGCATGTCATGATACATGTGTAGGAGGTCAGATGACAACTTTGTCAAATCAGTTCTCTCCTTCCACATGTATGTGAACTTAAGTCATCAGGTTTAGGCAGCAAGTGCCATAACTCTCAGAGCCATCTCACTGACTCAAGATTTTTTGCATGTGTATGTGTGTGCATGCACGCGCGCGCGCGTGTGTGTGTGTGTTTATGCATCTAAGAAGACACAAGTGTGTGTACTTGTGAAAGCCCAAAGTCACACTGGAAATCATCCTGGATTGTTCTACCTCCTTATTGTTTTATTCTAGGGTTTCCTACCTTCCAGGGCCAGAATTACAGGCTGCCACATCTGCATGGTTGATATTTTCACATGGGATCTTGGAATGTGAATTCAGGTCCTTTTGCTTGGGAGGCAAAGACTTTAACCCCTGAGCCATCTCCCAGCCCCAAGATTTTGTAACACTGCTATAGCTTGAACCTTGAAGGTCCATATATTGATGTCTTACTAGCCTAGAGCACTACTGGTGGGTGATGGATAAAGACAAGGTCTAGTAGAAAGAAATTAGGTCATTTGGAAACATGCCTTTGAAGGAGATATTGGAATCCCAGCCTGTCTCTCTTTGCTTTCCAGCCATCGTGAGTTATAGAGTTCTCCATCTGGTGCTCTTGCCATGAAGAACCATGATGATACATATCCACGGCCACAGGCCCAGGGGCTGTGGTCCGAAACCTTGAACTCAAATAAGCCTTTCTTCCTTTTAAGTTGATTGCCTCATATATTTTGTCATGGTGGATGGAAAGCTGACCAGCACAGTCATTGTTTAATATGTGCTCTAACAGATCAAACTGGGCTCGTGGGAGGTCATGAGTATGTTACTTGAAGCCAAGAAACCAGGTGGGATGTTGGAATTGATGAGCCAAGGGAAACGTAAGGAAGTCCTGAATAGAAGTGGAATCTGATGGGGAGGGGAGGATGCAGGAACCTGGGTCAGGGAGCCCAGGTAGAGAAGCGTAGGGACTAGGCAGGCTGTTAAGGTCCCCAGTTAATAAATATAGAACTCTCTTAGGAGGACTGGGAAGAAAGCAAACAAGATGGAGACCTGTTTGTATAGATGGGGATGCCCTGCATATAGCACAATATTAATGCAGGGTAGGTATGATATGTTTTGGAATCTACCTCCTGATGAAGTTAGGGTCAAGGTGGATTTTGAAGAAGGGAGTGAAGGGTGGAGGGGTCTTCAATGACTACAGCATGACGGGAAGGCAAGAACTGCCATAGTCTGAATGTATTTTGACCTGTCTGTCTAGTCTCTGCAGCATGTGAAATGTGTAAAGATTTGGGGGTTTAACAAACTTGAGTTCTAGTTTTGTTAGTCACTTCCTGACTAACTGTGCATTTCTTTAACTTCTCAGAATATGTCAAATAAAGCTGATAGCTACTTCTTTTGGTTTCATAAGGAGTAAGTCAGATCACTGTATGTAAAGTGATCAACATAGAGTAGATTTATTTACTCATGTGAGTTTTGTTATTATCTACTATGCTCTTGTACAAGAGCTCTTGTATGCTCTTGTGTATGCAACATCCTTTTAATACAAGAGAAAACATCAGAAAACAAGAGAAAATAATCAGATAAGAGCAATATATGGGGAAAAGAATATATTTTGATGTGCAGCCCAGGCAATGCTTCTACCACCATAGGGAAGGTTTGGTGGCAGGCATAGTTTACAACTGTGTCAGTGGAAGTGGCTTGTAGCTGTGGTAATGGGAGCATTGTAGCAGGATTAGAGGGTTCAATTATGAGCATGCCTGGGCTGGAATCCTCAAGGCCTACCATCAGCAACCTACTTTCTTCAGTTAGATGCCACTCCAAAGTTTATACTAATTCCCAAGCATCATCATCAACTGGAGACCAAGTGCTCAAACACAGGAACCAATGAGGGATATTTTACATTTAAACCATAATACCAGAGCTTCCATATCAAGTACTTAGCAACTCGTCAATCTCAAGAAAAAAGCTCCTGTGTTGAAGGCTTGGTCTGCAGTCTGTGGGATCATTGGAGGTGGTGGAACTTTTAGCTGGAGGAATTTGGTCATCGGGGATGTGCTTTTGAAAGGGACATTGAAGCCTTTGCCCCTTCCTTTCTCTCTCTTTGCTCTCTTGGCCACTGTGAAGTAAGCAGCTTCAGTCTGCCATGAATCACATTCCCAAATCTGTGGGGACTAGTGACCATAGACTGAAATCTCGGAAACCACAAACTAAAAGAAACCTTTCCTGTCTTATTTTATCTTAGGTATTTGGTCACAGTGCCAGAAAGCTGACTAACATAATCAGTGACACTCCATTCTTTCTCCTGGAGTTGGTTCCTGCTTTGGAGTGAGCACCATTATAGACAAGATTCTTGCTTGGTCTCTTCTAGAGGAATTCAGTGATGATTTGTTTCAGGTTTTTTCCAGGGTCTAGATTAAGGGCTACACTGTATGCTGGCTTGGAATAGTCGAAGATTTTTCATTTATGGGAAGTTCCCAATCTGATTTGAGGATGACCTCGGCATTCTTTACCTTAGTGTACCAGTGGGAAACAGATGACACTGGGCTCTGGGCAAATACCTTGTAATAGCATAGTGACCAAGCTTGACAGAACTGAGAGGAACAACGAGGAAAATCTGTTCACTGTGCTTTTGGATGTAATTATTTACTTGGGGGGAATTTCATGGTTATTTAATTAAAGTGTTCCACTTTGGTCCAGTGTTACTTTGACTCTTCAAATACAAGAAATACAGGAATTGTGAGAATCAGACAACTTACTAAATGTAAACAGTTTACCAAGGGTTGGAAAGAAAACAGAACATAACAAACAGTGAGCTTTAGAAATCAAGTGAAAATGTTTGGAGGAGAAACTAATTGTCCCTCTTGTTATGAATATTAACCCACATGCAGTTGTAAGTCTGTGCTATTCTAATGGTGTTCACCATTAGCCACTTCTGACTACAATAAAAAGAATTGCAGGGGGCGCCTGCCCATTAGCACACGCTGGTATCTGCATCATCTCTCCACTGGAGTTTCGGATGCCTCAAGTCTTCATCCTGTGAAGGATGGAAAGAACCAAGAATTGCCTCATGGGAAAGTGAAATGTTTTGCATTTATAACAGGACTGGAGGGCTCAGAGAGTCCAGGGAGGTCCACATATTCCAGAAGTTTCCTCCCAGAGATGGGACCATGGGGAAAGAAGCAAAGGAGTCCAAGTTGCACAGATATCCTGCCTAGAAGTAGACATTAGGGGTGAAGGATCCCTGGTGGAACCAGATGAGTCCCAAGAGAGACACGCATGAAGATGTAAGGACCCTGTCATCATTCTATCTGCTTCTTCATTTCCACCAGTATTTAGCCATCACCTGCCACATGCTACGTGCTTGAGATAAGTCAGCGATCTAATCAAAGCTCCCTGCTCTGATGGAACTTCTATTAGAGTGGAAAGAGAACAAGAAATGAATAAATGAATTGCAAGATTCTGCACGAAATAGAAAAGCTAGACTGTGTAAGAGACACTGGAAGTGTGGAGGAAGGAGGCTCAGGAAAGTGAGTGAGAACAAAGACCTAGGAAGGCCAGAGAGTTAGGCAAGAGGCTTTCTGGGAAGAGAGAACTCAGGCCAAAATTGGAGCCTGGAAGTGTGCAGAGAGGCCTTGTAGGGGTAGCAGAGAGAGCAGGGGAGTCAGAGACAGACCAACTAAGACCTTGTGGACTACACCAGAAGACTTTGCTTCTATTGTGACCAAACAAGAAACGCAGTGGTTGACTGTGTTCCCTTGAATTCATGCATTGGGAAATTAGTCCCCTATGCAGCAGTGCTGGGAGTTGGGCTGACCCACATGGATTACGGGACAGAGTCCTATGAATGGTTCGATGTCTTTCCCACAGGTCTCTATTAGATACCGTCATCCTCATATTTTGTCTTTTTCATTCATCTCTCCCTTCTCCTTCTACGTTTCCATATGACTTAAAGTGACATAGGATCCTCATCATTTTTAGCTACTATATCATGGATATTTCAGATCCCAGAAACATAAGAAGCCAACCCTCTTTTATTTATAAACTACCCAGTGTCAAGTGTTCTGCTCGAGCCATAAAAAACAGACTGCAAAGATAAGGAATCAGAGTCATAGTGGTGTTGGCTTCACAGTGTGAATTCAAATCCACCTATGGAGTTACTGGGACAAGGAGTTCTGTGGCAGAAATTTAGGAGAAGGTGGTTGGTGCCTAGGAGTGAAGTGGTCACAGTGCAGAGAGTAAACTTTGAATAGCAGTTGCAGTAGATTTGCAGCATTTCCTGGTTGTATAGTACACAGAGTGAAAGCATGGAGCTACATCACTGCAAGGAAATCTAAAGTAAACCACAGTGGTCCAATACTGGACTGCAGGAGGTGGTCTAGACACAAAAACCATGTGAGGTGCTAAGGCTATAGGAGGCCACATATCAAGTGCTGCTGTGGGAGAGACTGGGATCTACTCCCACATGGTCTTGGGTAACTTTTGCAATATGAGTTGGTCTTAGAATAATATGTCTGGAGGACTTCACCCTAGTAAAATGGGAGGAGGCACATAAGACACCATTTTCCTAGGTATTGAACAAGTGAGGTTCCCCTATACTTCTGGTGAAAGGTTGGAAAACAAACTAGACCTTGGTAGTCAGGACAGAAGAAAAGCAGAGATGTTGTTTCTGGAACATTCTTATTCAGAGAGCAACTCAGTCTCAGATGTTCTTTTGACACAGAGTAAGATGAAGGCTACGGAGGTACCTACATCAAGCCAAGCTTCTTCCTGGCAATCATTGGCTTCTGTTTTTGGAACAGGATCAAACAAGTTTGATGACTTACAGCAAGAGCAAGTAGAGGTCCATAATGCAGCCTGGCAGGGACGTGTCTACTTGGGCACGAAGACTCATATGGGCCTCCGACTTGCTTCATGACCCAGGACTGGAAGTCTGTACCTAGAACTCCTCTGGCTCCATGAAAACCACTTAAACCCTTCATCATTGCCTCCTGGTGCCTGGCAGGCTTCATACCCAGGGTGGCTGGTTCAGGGCCACTTCAAAGCCTACTGAGTCATCCCTTCCCAGAGCTTTAGCTTAGCCTGCTCATTCCTCTTCATCTTCCCTGCACTTCTTCCTAATGAACTTTCTTCCTCTATTCTTTGTAACCATAGTCTGGGCTATAGGCCTCTTTGCTGCTCTGTGTCTGCCTTCTTCATCCAACTCTCTATTTTGCTTCCATTCTATCCCAGACAAAGATGAGTCATCTGAGGAACCAGCAAGGACTGTGGAGGTATCTATGTCTTCCTGCATTCTAAATGTTGGGTTGTGTGTGGTGCAAATTCTCGGGTCTGCTTACACTCATGTCCCCATCCCAGACCTCCTCCTACCTTTTCCCCTCCAGAAACTTTTGAGTGACATTTCACCTGTCATAAGTCAATGAATCTCTGCAGCTAAATGAGAAGGCTTCTTAGCTCCCAGACATTGTACTGTTTCCATGTCTATTAGCTACTGTAGTCAGTTCTGCTGAGATTTAATTCAGGAAGCCTAGTGGGTTCTTATTTGAACATTTGAATAGTCTAAGCCCTGGGCTAGGGAGGTAGCTCAGTTGGTACGGTATTTACCTCCCATACATGAAGCCCTGGGTTTGATTCCAGCACTGCACAAACTGGGTATGGTGGGCGCTCACTTGTAATCGTGGCACCTAGGAGGTAGAGACAGGGGAGTCATAGGTTCAAAGTCATTCTCAGTTTTGCGTAAAGACTTTTTTCTGGGAAGATGCCACACAATCATCTACCTACCCCAGAAAGGAATTCTACAACAGACCAAAGCAATGATTATACCTAGCTCTGGCTTGATCCAGTTTACTGGATTTGTTTACAGGTACAGGGGTGAAGATTACTTATGGGAGCAGAAAAGGATGGATACCCCATGGTTGGCCAAATGGAGCTCCCAATTAACCTCCCTCAGTTTGTATATACCCTAGAACCCCTCCCAGATCTCACGGGCCTGAGGGCACATACAGTTAGCGCAGAATCACGTTCAAGGAGGCCAGAGCCACAAAGGTAATGACCCTCTCCACTGCCCTCTGTCTCTGAAGAAGTCCATGGAAAACAGATGCTCCTGATGGTGTCAAAACAAAGATGGCAGTTGCTTGTTCAGAGGAACATGCCACACAACACTCAGTTACATAATGAGTTCAGGGTCAGCTTGGGTTCTTCATCAGGCCCTTTAAATAAAAAAAACCCTAAAGTTTAAGCTCCAATTTTATTCTAAAACATCTTCATGGTTCTAATGAAATGTATATTGGTCAACAAAACATGGACATTGATGTTTATTTTTTGGTCCACAGGGTCGAAATGTGTACAGGATTCTTTCTTTCAGACAATAGTTTGGTTTATCTTTGTTAATAAAGACTAATCAAAGGAGAAAAACGGATACCTCCAATGGCCTTCTGGAGGAGTACGAAGAGCCCCAAAGTTAACTGTAAACATATTCTGAAACTTCACCCTGTCCTACCTTCATGATAACTCAGCCATTCTGTCCTTGCCTTTACAATTTCTGCACATCTATGTAAAATAAACCCCACCCCTATGTGCTGTGAGGTCAAGATCCCCAAGAGATGTGACATGGTCTTGACTTTATTTGTCACACGTTCCTTGGTGGGCCACTTCATAAAACACTGGCCAGCCATAAGGATAAGGACCTGGTACTCTGGTGGGACACAGAAGGCTCTCAGGAAATCTGAAAGGAAATGGAGAAGCCAGCTTGTCTGGTGTCACTGACCAAAGTAACCTGGTGGCAAAGGATTGTGGATAAAGTGTTCAAATGGACCACAGAAGGCCATTGGCTTGATTCTGCTCCCCACTTAACTTATGAAATGCCTTAGTTTCCTCATTTTTAAATGGAAGACTGGGTGATTGTGGCCTACTTTTCCCTAAGGGGCTCTGGAATGATTAGGTAAGAAGACAGAAAAGCAGCAGGTGTTTCCTAATGGCAGCTCTGTCCAGGGCATTAGAAACCCAGCTGACAGACCTAATCAATTCAACAGAAGACACTATTAGCACTTAGCTACAAGGCTACTGGCGAGAAAACAAGCTGGTGGTTTTATTGTATTATATCTGAACTGCTGATGTTCTTCCTGCTGGGAGGAGCCTGGGTGGTTGGGAATTACTTTGTCAAGCCCGGCTCTTTGGGGGTGGGGGGAATGGGAGAGAAAAATAGAGCTCCGGGCTTTCTCTGCTGCAAATAACCATAAAATCCACCTTGAAAAGCAGTGCGGAGTTGCAACAGAGATATGGTGCTTGGGAATTGGCTCTGCTCACTCAGAAGAAAATGAAGAAAGAGGAAAAGGATCCCATTCTGGGAAGCAGAGGAGACAAAACACTTCTTGAGGAAGTGAAGTTTCCTACGGGTGCCATGGGGGTGGTAGGGAAGCGGCAGGTACCAGAAGAAGGTGGGTGCTTGGTAGCTGTTGCTTGGTTTTCCCCCTCCCAGGGCCAGAGGAGAGAGGTGTGATGGAGAAGTGCATTTGGGGAGCCTACTAGAAGCCTAGCTGCTGGAGATGAAACAAAGGCAGTTGTTGTTATGAGCTTCTAGGAGGCCAGAAGCATGTTGCCTGGGCTCGGTAAGAGTTCAGTCCTTAGGAGAAAAATTTGACCAGTACTGTTACTGAACTGCAAATGCCTCCAGTTGAGTCATCCACATTCATTAGATTAATAAAAATTCAAATTGATGGTGCAAACAGCAGAAAAGGGAAATTAATTCAATATGGTCTTCTTGGGAAGAGGCTTATTTTAGTCCCATTGTTCCCTTTTCAAAGTCCACGCAGAAGGGGTAATGTTTCGATAACCAGGGAAAGCAAGAGAAACACACAACTAAACAGTTCTGTTGCAGTTGCAAAGTGGCAAGTTGTCTGAGCCGTGTGAACTCTCTTTTGGGAAACAAATTACTCCTGGCACCATTTCTTCTTTCCTCCCAACCTCAGATTCTGGGGGAGTTTCAAGCCTCAGGATTTATTTCTTTGCTAGTCCTGGAAGCCAGAATGGTGGGGGAAGGCCAGGTGTCATTTTTCTATTTTGTGGTTTACTGTCCAGTTATAATACCATGAACATCAGCAGACTCTGAACATGCAGTTGTGTAAGCTAGCTTGGAACTGCTCTGCCTCCTGAATGCTGGGGTTACAAGCATAGTCGTCATGCCTGGCTCTAAAGTGGCTTCTTAAGTCACTTTGGTGACTTAAGAAAATGACTGAGTAGGTTTTTCTCCCCCCTTCCCCTGGAAAACAGAATTAACAGTAGAGCA
Source organism: Typhlomys cinereus (assembly GCA_023101885.1). Classification (NCBI taxonomy): domain Eukaryota; kingdom Metazoa; phylum Chordata; class Mammalia; order Rodentia; family Platacanthomyidae; genus Typhlomys; species Typhlomys cinereus. The sequence continues at coordinate 1,122,446 of JALPQD010000110.1, read as the reverse complement.
TTCCTGGAGGAGAGAAAGTAGGTAGAGGAGTCAGAGAGAAACCAGCTTGATGTTTGTTAGGGGGATTGGAGACCCTGGGCAAGTTCCTGATGTAAGACATCCCCGAAGCTATCCTACAAAACTGATGAACACAATTGGTTTGGGTGACTCCCAAAGGGAACAATGACCACTTGTAGGAGAAAAACTGAGTCTTGGGAAAGGCTTTTCTTCCGACTTCTGTATTGACTTTTCACATCTGCACTTCTATCCATGTGGATGCCTTGGATGACTGGCCTGACTGCAGGATGGGCTTCTGGCCCAGGTGGCCGAGGGCCAAGCCAGGAGGGTGCTTATTACACTGAGTCTGAACTGCAGTGAAGTTTCCTAGGAGGGAAAGTGTAGTGAACTTCACAGTTCCCAGAGGACTGAGCACAAGCCCAGGCTCCATTACATTTGTTGCTATTACCGTTGTAACAGGGCTTCTTAGGAAGGTCCCATTCAGAAGCCTGGGTTCTTAATAGCCAAGGAACTATATGAATAAAAGTTTGGTTTTTACTTGAAAGGGTACAGGAAAAAAAAAATAAAAACAATAAAGTTGAGCCTAGCTCTTAAAGTAAAAAAAAGGCGATAAAGCCAACCAAAAAAAAAAAAAAGAAAGAAAGAAAATAGACAAGTAGTTTGTTGTGGCTCTCAAAAGACAACAGCTTTTCATTCTCCTTTTTAAAGGCAGAATTAATTAATCCATGCAGGCTGGAACTCTGAATGCAATGTTAGCTCTGGCTCTTGGGGGGCAGTTAAGTCCTCTGGACCCTGGGTAAGCTTTTATTAATGCAGCACTATTTAAAATGGTGAATTTAGATTCCTCTGTGGACAGACTAGGGCACCAGAAATGGAGAAGAAAAGCTAACTGACAAGCTGCTCTGGGAAGAGAATCCTGAGAGCAGAAATTTACTCCCCACCTCTCTTAGGGCCGAGATGACCAGAATATCAGCGCCCCTGGAGTCTTCCAGTAGCCGGCCTCCTTCCCCTTGTCCTGCTTTCCCCAGTCGTATGAAATCTTGGTGCGAGGGGCACACGCCCGGGCTTGGCCTCTGCTCAGTGGGAGGGCACTGCCTAGTCACTGTCCACCCAACGGTTAGGGCCGCCCACAGAGTCACCCCTGTGTCCTGTGTCATATCACTCCAGACTTTTGGCTTCTTCTCTGTCTGATTCTTCTAGAAAGCCTATCTAAGACAGAGACATACACAGTGCTCTTCTGTTTCCTTCCCAAGGGGCTGAATTCAGCTCTCTATCCCCCAGACAAGGCTCCTGTCAAATTTGACAGACTTCTGGAAGGAAGTCACAGCTTTCTGGGCATTTGACTGAAACTTGAGCTGCTTGATGCAGTGCCTGCCTCCTATTGGGATGCAAGGCAGAGCTGGCATGTTGCCCAGGAAAGTCACAGAGTCGTGCTGATCTCCCTGGAGGTGACCCGGGGTTCCACTGGTTTCCCCCTACTTGCTTGCTTGCCCAGGCCTGGCTTCCTCTTGGCTCTCTCATCCTATTGGTGACAGTTAGCTTGCTTCCCGCCTGGCCCACCCAACCCGTGACTTGAAGCATCATGGAGAGTCATTAGAAGGTCTGAGCAAAAGAGAGCACATGCTTTGAGCATAAGGGAAGCATGCTTGTGCAAGTCTAGATCTCATTCATATGGGAGTTTGGAATTAAATTGACTCTCTGATTCATTTTTTTAATTAAAAAAAAACCGAGTGTTTAATACATGCTAGTCAGTATTATAGGCACTAGCGTATATTAGAAATAAACACAAAAATAACTAATCTTACGCAAGTTATGAGCGTAAGGAAAGATAGACCTGTCTGGCATTCATAAAGGTTCAATCCTTAGCACTCCCAAGAATGAAGAAATAAACAAGCAATGAAAAAAGATTCCATGAGAAAAAAAAATAAATTCTGTGGATAACAATAAGTCAGGAAAGAGGATAAGCAAGGTGGGTGTTGTGATTTTAGATAAACGGAAGGAAGGCCTCACTGAGGAGGGGACACTCGGTAAAGACCTGGAAACATTCAGGAATGAACCAGGCCATCCAGGTGTCTGGTAGGCAGCACTCCAGACAAAAGAGCAGTGGCCAGGGCAGGGGCCCTGATATAGGGTGACACCCAGCATGATATGTTAGGCAGTAAGAGCAGAGACAATATGGGGATGGTTAGCATGGGCAACTCAGAGCATGGCTTCTAAAATGCAGAAGAAATAAAATGGGAATGGCAGTTGTCCACTCAAACCGTTATAACACAGTACCATAGACGGGTGGTAGAGACAGCAGACATTCATTGCTCCCAATTCTGGAGGCTAGTTTCCGACCAAGATGAAGGTGCCAACATGAGGCCCTGCTTCTTGGCCTGTGGTCTATAACTTCCCTATATCAGCAGCAGAAGGGAGCTCTAGTTTCTTTTCTCCTTATCATAAAGGTGCTAATGGCATTACAAGAACCCCACTAGTGACCTCACTAACCCCAACTGCTCCACCTAGTCCCTACTTCTGAAGCCATTGTATGGGGGCGGGGGCTGGGGCTTCATTTATTCAGTACTTTTATGGAGGGACATAAGCACATGGTCTACAGCAGAGAGCCACTGAAGGACTTTAAACACTAAGAAAGTCAATTGCAAAACATTTCACCCACCATGAAATAAGCAATAACTGGCCTTACTTCAGCCTTCCAGATTTCACCCTGGACTCTTGCTTAGGGGCTCTTGATAGAATCAACATGGATCTTGCTTAAGAAAGCTTGGAGAGAGAAGATAGCTCAATTGCTAAGGTTCTTGCTGTGCAAGTGTGGGGACTTGAGTTTAATATCCAAAACCTATACAGAAATATAAATATGTTAGCACATATGTGTGCTCTTAGAGCCAGAGAGGACAGGGTAGGTGGAGCCCTGGGGATCAGCTGGTCAGTCAGCCTATCCTAATGGGTGAGCTCCAACTGGAGCCAACTAGAGAACCTGCCTTAAAAAACAAGGCAGACAGTACCTGAGGAACTCTGTCATCCACATACAGGTGCACATACATGCACACTTATGTGTACACACATGTGCACTCTCACACATGAGCACTCACCACACATTCAAGCACACACACGCACACACACACACACACACACACACACACACACCTTGGAGTTCCTCTGTTCTTTGCGGTTCATGAAAATCTTTGTTTTTAGCCTCCCACAGACAGTGGGTTTTTAGCTTGCAAAGCTGACTGATGCAGCTTTGAAGTTCCCCTTTGGTTGTGCTTCGTGGTTTTTAAGAAGCAGCAGCGGGCAGCGTGGAAATCCCTTGTAGAGGAAGGAGAACTATTTTTCCTAACAAGAAACTCCACCACGATTTGGGTGATGTGCAGAGAAGTAGTGAGCACACAGGAAGCCAGGCATAGAAAAGATGAACACCAGGGTGAAGGGCGTGAGCAGCTGTCCTTCACTCAGACCATCTGCATGCTGTTCCTTGGTCACTTGCTGCAGAGACAGAGTCGGAAGGAACACAGCTCTATGACGTCTGCAGAACTGTAGACCAGTTTCTGGTGCATACACCTCAGTGGGACTCAGCAGGTCTGAGCTTGCCATATTACCATGACACAGTCTAAGTCACTCTTGATTTGCAAGGGGCACAGGGGTCACTCTTGATTTGCAAGGGGCACAGGGGTCACTCTTGATTTGCAAGGGGCACAGGGGTCACTCTTGATTTGCAAGGGGCACAGGGGGCAGTTCTCTTGAAATGTGGCTGTTCATGCAAGGAGCCACGGGGCAAAGACCGCTCGTTGTCTCCTTGTCTTCCATCGCTGAAAGAACCCAATTCTGTTGAAGCCTGGCTAGAAAAACGTTGACTAACTGCAATTAGTCACTAGTGTGGTCAATGATTGGAGGCTTGTATGAATTTCTGGGAAGATTTTTTTTTTCCATTATAGGCAAAAGTTCTTTTTCTTTTTGCCCTTTTACCCTTTCTTATTTATTGGACATTGCGTGCAATAGCTGAAGCTCAAGTGGTCGTTTTGTGAAAATGAGGTTGTATGTCATTATACTTTATTGACCAGGTCCTGTAGGTCTCAAGCCCAGGATTGATATTCTCTCATCAACAAATAATTAGTTATTGTGCTTTTGTGTTCCAGGCACTGGGGCTATAGCAGGGAATTTAAGAAAATCCCAACATGCTGGAGCATACATTCTAGTGAGGGTGACAACCAATATACAGGTTTTGATTCTAGAATCTTCAGGGAAGCTGTGATTAAGGGAGGGAAGGCAGGATTGACCCTCGGAATAGTCTCCTCAGGTCTGAGCTCTACTGGGCCCAGCTCTGAGGCTGAGAACCAGTCCAGACCTGTACCAAACTCTTCATGTGGTCTCTGGATGGGCTTGGCCTTGGTGGAGTCCTCTGCCTGAAAGGCTGGGTAGAGTCAGCCCTCCTGCTCTCCCCGTCTCCTTCTCATGGGGCTGCGAACTGCATGCTGCTGCTCACTCGTGAAATTCTGGATTTAAAAAAAAAAAAAACCCAAGCTATGGGGGCTAAAGAATTGGAGTCAGAGAGAAAGGATCCTTCCCTTAAGGAAAGAAGTTGAGAGAAGGCAGTGGCACTGTCCAAAATCAAAGAGAGGGCACCTGGAGATCCATGAATGTTGGCTCCCTGCTCCCAGGTGCACATTGGCTGCTCCCTTGGAGCTCCCAGATCTGACCTGCACGAATCAAAGTTCAGAATGCAAAAGTCTTCCTTGTTATGATTTTCTGCAGTCAAGCTTCTTGGTTTTGCCGGTTTATTTGTTTGATACAGAGTCCTGTGTAGCCTAGTTCTGTCTGTCTGACTCTAAATCACCACGTTCTTCTTCTCCTCCTCCTCCTCCTCCTCTTCCTCCTCTTCTTCCTCTTCCTCCTCTTCTTCCTTCTCTGTCTCCTTTTTTCCTTCTCCTCCTCCTTCTCTTTCTCCCTCTCCTCTGTCTCCTCTTTCTCCTTGTTCTCCTTCTCTTTTTTCCTTCTTCCTCTTTCTCTCTCTCTTTCTCTCTCCCCCTCCCTCCCTCTTCCCTCCCTTGGCCTTGTACTCATTAGGTAAGCGCTATACCACCTAACTATGTCCCTATATTTCTGTTCTAAAACTTTCCTAAAGGAATGGAGCACTCTCTGGTGTCAGCCCAGAGACTGTTCCAAACCCATCATCTTTCAGCCATGCAGATTCCTTCTGCTCTGAGGTAGCCTTCACATCTGATGCCTCTGTGGTTATAAAGCTTAGTGAAGACCATATCGGGGTTTGTGTGGTGCTTCACAGCCATATGTGTATCAATGTTGAGGCTGTGGTCACTGCAACATAAGGGTAAGGGTTGGGGATCAAAGGATCCAAACTGATGGCCGACTAAGTTTAAGAAACTGCCAAGATGGACACAGACCTGTTTCCTGTTGTCAACAACTCATGTTGTCTATGAGAATGACACGGGCTAGGCAGGTGCTTTCAAGGCAACACAGCACTTGTAGGGCATGGGGATTTCTAGGAAGGCCCCCATAAGATCCATGGCACTAGTTGTCTGCAAACATCCCAACCTCAGGACAGAGCTCTTGGCTCTGGAGAAACATTGTTGGATACGTTATTGGGGTGGCCAGGATGGAAGGGAGCCATTCAGTCACCATGTTTTGTATCTCAGGCTGATTCTGGAAGTGGATGATGCTTACGCTGATGAATTCTGTATGAGGCAGTGCTGAGTCACAGAAAACATGGGCAAAATATATCAGCTGGAACTAATCTGTGGACTTTCTCCTTGCTGGATAGCTTACACAAGAAATACTGTAGAAGCTACTGGGGGAGAGAAATAATCACAAGTCCCATCAACAGCATGAAATTTGTAAGTTGCAAAATAAATCACCATCACAATAGGCGACCAACAGTGTAGTAGTGGCATGAGTGTCAAGGAGACAACCAACGGGTTTCTGATTGGATTCAAGTGCAGCTTGTCAGAAGAGTACACACCCCTGTTACTGTAAGCTAGAACAAGAACCTATAAAAAAAGGGGGGGAAGTAAAAAAATAATAGGGAAATATCCAACCTATAGATAGGAAAACAGTACATCAAAGTGCTCTGTTGGTAGCTGTCATTATACCCATACAATAAGCACAAGCACTTACAGTGGAAATCTTTGGGTCTAAAGCTGGATTAGTGGAGGGAAATACACATATCAATGGGGTGGTCTGAAGAGATATAACTTGATATACCATGAAGGCCTGAGCACCCACAGGAGTAGACAGATCAGAGTGAACCATGGGGTTCATAGAAGCACACAGGTAGAAGGGGGGAGGGAGTGGAAGAGAATGGTGAAGGGAAGGAAGGGAATGGAGGAGAGAAGGGAGGAGGGAAGCTGAAATAAATACCCATGCTTGTAAAAGTAGGAAAAAACAGAAGCAATAACTTTCAACATCAGAGACGTCAAGTCTGGGAACCAGGCTGACATTTGTGAAGAAAGAAACAGCCCAGGAAGAAAAGGGAGCTTTGGCTTAGCACAGCTGGAGACTGTTTAGAAAAGCTGAGATTATTTCAGTCCTATACTTAGTAGAAGTAAGTCATCTCCATAAACTGTTTACAGAGTTACCTGCTAATTTCACATTTCCTACATGCATGCCTTGACTTGACAGAGACAGTGTCCAAAAGACAATATTGGGTGCATGGTAGGTTTCTTTTTGAGGTGATAAAAGTGGGCAAACAAGAATTTTGCCTTGCAATTCTGTGAAGAAACCCTAGAAACACACACATGATTATGCAGAAGGGATAGGAAGGGTGTGGGAAGGCAGAGGGAAGGGAGTAGAAGGGTGTGGGAAGGGACTGAGAGCCAGGGTTCTTGGAATAGCTTTCTTTCTGCAGATTTACTTCTCAAACATGTGAATGTATCGCCTACTAAAAATGTGAAATTCAGAATGTTAATGTCACAGAGCATTGGATTTTCTTATAGAAAAGACATGTAGGTCACCAGATGCCTAAAAATAGAAGACTCTCAAACTCTCCTCTCTGAGCTGCTAGTAATGAAATCAGGGGCTTAGGGTGCAGTTCTGGGTGGCAGCCTGGGTGAAGGCGTGCCTAGCATGGTGAGACCGTCCAGTGCTGCAACAGTGGTATCTATGAATTTGCTGCAAGTTTTAGACATATGCCCCTTACCCTCACTGGGCAGCTTTATTTTAAAAGATCAAAAGCTTTAGGGGAACTGGGAGCTAGGTAATATCAAAAACCAAATAAAGAGCTTTTAGCTTTTGCTTTTAAGGGGAAAATATGTTGGTTTATCATGCTATTTGAAAGAAATCATAATGAATATAATTTTTATCATATTGCATATAATTTATGACTATAGTATATATTATTACATAACTACATCATTTATCAATATCATTTATATTGCATATAATTTATGACTATAGTATATATTATTACATAACTACATCATTTATCAATATCATTTAAAATATATACTGATAAAACAATATGTTAATATATTGTGAAGGTTACATCAATAATATATTTATACATATATAATGCAAGATAGTGTATTTGAGATTGATATATCATGTAATTATCTTAGTCTCATATTCTGTGATAAATACATGACCAAAATCATTAGGGGGACAAAGAAGTTTCTATTTCAGCTTATAGTCCATGACATGGGCTCAGGGAACTGACCAGCCCCAGCATAGCCACAAGAAGAACCGGGAAAGGAGAAAGAACCAAAACATACCATCCAACTTACCAGTCAATTAGTTCTCTCTCCCTTCTATCCACCTTCTCAGGGTGCGGTTCTACTCATTATGGGGTGGGTCTTTCCAGATTAAAGAAGCTCCTGCAAGCTTTCTCAGAGACTTGCTTTAACTAAGTAATTGTTCATTATGTGCTTAAAAGTTCAGTTCTCAATTGTCAAGTGGACACCAAAACTATCATGATAATACATTGCATTAGTCAATTGCAATGGAATGTTTTATGTATAGCACGTTAGTAATTTAGAATATATATAATGCACAGTTTCCTGACAGAAATATAACACTAGTAAAAAACCCAACAATCTGTTTACTTGAGGCAAGTGTTAGCAAACCATGGCTTGTGGGCCAAATCCCATCAGTTATCTATTTTTTAATGGCTAGTGAGCTAAGAATGGTTGTATACTATTTTTCCATGGTTACATTTTAAAGAGCTATATAAATACCCACAGAATGCATTGCTGTTGCCTTTTGGCCTCAAAGTTTAAAATATTTGATATTTGTTTTTGTTGGAAAACTTATGTTCGCCCAGATTTCATTCACCTTTCCAATTCTTCTCTAATATGTGTGGGGCTGACCTCTGACCAAAGCCACTCGAAAAGAAAAGTTGTTCAGAAAAGGAGTGATGCTCTTTTGATGGGCAGTTTCAACTTGTGGTTCAGTATTTGGGACACACACACACACACACACACACACACACACACACACACACACTTACTTTCTACAGCCTGGGCTGGATTTTTCTATTGTGCTCACTCTACATTTAATATTCAAGGCCCCAAAGCAACAAGATCTAGCTGAGTCTGGTTCTAGCCTCTAGACACAGAGAGAGGGCCTCACCTGAGTTGCTCAGTATGTCACCAGTCTGTGAATGTGGCTCTACAATACAGAAAAGGTGACAGCTGTCAGCCTGTTGCAATGGGGTTCTGTGGTTTGAAAGAGACCTCTGTATTGTATGTTCATCTGGGTAATTGGAACCTGGATTTGTCACATCTTTTTTAACAATGACAGTGGAACAGCATGGTCCCATCCATCACCGTCATCCTTATGAAAATGGCTTCCAGTGGTCAGCTTGTCATAACTAATTAGTCTTCCAATGTATGGACAGTCAAGAGCAAAGGAACTTTGGGGGTTTAGACGCCCTTAGCAGTGAAGTCTGGAGGTATGTGATCTTGCCTGCCTTTTAATTAGAGCTTTTTCATCTGTGCCCACAATGTCCTTGTGGTTAGAGGCACAGCTGGCTGGTTCTGCCCTCCTTTCTCAACACTGGAGATAGCTCAGCAGCCAAAGGCAAGTGGGCAAATCTGAGGCTTCAACCATGTGAAACCCTGAAAATTCTAGAATTGACTGTGGTTGGCTGATGGCTTGGAATGCAGAAAGTGTTGAGGGCTTGGTGGTTTATAAATAGTGTTTTTGGTTACATGTTGCAATGAAATAACATTTAGTGGTTGAAAAAAGAAGAACAAATGTGCAGTTAATATAGCTCAGGATTCTGTGGGTCTTCAGTTTAGTCTGGGCTCAGCTTTTTCCCTGGGCATCCCCCATAAGTAGTTGGGCCTGTGGTGGTGTTGATCTGTGTTGCCTAGATTCCTCCCCCATGTGTCTGAGACTTGGCTGGGCTACTGGTCTATGTACCTTTGCTCCATGGGATTTATGTCATCCAGCAGGCTGCCCCAGGCAATGCACATAATGGAGGTGGGGATCTTAAAAGAGAGAATGGACGTATGCAAGGACATGCATGTGTGTGTGTGTGTGTGTGTGTGTGTGTGTGTGTGTGTGTGTGTGTGTGTACATGGAGGCCAGAGTGCAGTCTTAGATTCTTATGTGTTCCTCAGGAGTCATCCACCTTGTTTTCTTCATAGAGTTTTTCACTGGCCTGAGGTTTATGGAGTAGGCTAGGATGCCTGACCAATGAGTTCCATAGATCTGCCTGTCTTGCTCTCCACAGAGCTGGGATTACAAACATGTCTCTATGCCAGACTTTTGTACTGAGTTTGAGTGGCAAGCACTTCACTCACTGACCTTTACCCTAGCACCATGCAAGGACTTTGGAAACCAAGGCTTCCAAATGGCACATTAAGTCCAGTGACCTAAACAACTCTCAAGGCCAGTCCAGACCTCCACATGGGCACACACACACTGCCTCTTAAGGGAGGGAGCTTCACAGTCACACTGCAGGACCTGGCAGTCGGAAGGGGAAGAAGTGCTGTCATGTTCTGCAACCCACTACATAAAGGTACACATATCAGGTGCCAGCACACCCCTATGCCAGAGCACGCAAGGTGGGAAGAGAGCCCAACAGGATGCTATTGACATTAGTGAGGGCTGGAAAGATGGGTTCAGGGACCTTTACCAGAGCGGGCCATCAGATGATGCCCCTATTGGTCCCTGGGTCTCTTTCCACCAGCAGAAGGGCAGGAAGCCAGCTTTGCAGTGGATAAAAAGGGTAAGGAGCCCATGTAGGGCTCTGCTTAATTTAAACAAGAAAGAACATGCTTTCCTTCCACATTGGGAGCTCAAGAATGAACAAGGCTTGATGTTTGACAGCCCAGTGGTGCAAAAAGCTGCTCTCAGCAAAACTGCAAAAGAAAATCAACAAACCATAATCCAGAACTTCAGAGACTCTATATCAACCACCTAGAACTAGGCCAGCCTAATCTCTTCCCATCCTGAAGCTCAGGGAAATTTGCGGAAAAGGGGGCGGTAAGAGTGTAAGAGCACAAGGATGGGAGGAGCAATGATTTGCAAGATACTCCACACAAGTTAGGGTCGAAGCAATCATAATTGGACTTTCATTCCCTGCACAATGTCCAACACACTATTGACCCCACAAAGTCTAGCATTTGCTAAAAGCACCAAGATCCTTCGAGGCAAGGGATTGACAGCCAAAATAGTGTTCCTATGCTTAAGGGGAACAAATGAAAGGGTTCAGGGAAATGCTGCTGGGTCCTTGTACGTCATTGGAGAGGTGGACCCAGAGGAAAGTTTGGCATGCACATTAAAGGATTCTCGGGGGATTGGGGGAGGGGAGGCACTGGGGGATGGGGAGGGAGGGGTGAGAGGAGGGTGAGCAGAGGGGTCGGGGTGGGGGGGGAGGGAGGGAGGGAACTGGTGTACCTATTAAGTTTGTATGAGCAGAGATAATAAAAAATGTTTTAAAAAAAGCTGCTCTCAAGAGAGAATTCCCTTTTAACCAGTGAACAAGGACTATGAGCACAAACTTATGAGGCAAATGAATGTGATTTCTGATCATGTTCTAATGTACAAGTCACTTTCTCTGTCTGAAGCTCTCTTTCTTTGTGGTGCTGGGAATTGAATCCAGAGCCTTGTATCTGGCAAGGCAAGTATTCTACCACTAAGCTATCTCTCTAATCTGAAGTTCAGTCTCAATATCTATAAAATGAGGATAACAACATATCCCACAGGGGTGCAAGAGTGATTAAAGGAGAGGAAGTACCTTAAATGTTGTGAATAACAAATGCCCATTAGCAATCATTCCTGGTCTCCTTCTCTCGTGGGCTTGATTCCTCTCTGAAAATTCATAGTCGAACCTTTGCAGTCCTGGCTACACTGTTGAGCTCACACCCTAGTGTTTGATTGATTGTGGTGTGTTATGTGTGTGTATGTATGCATGTATGTATTTACAGCACTAAAGATTGGACATTGGGCCTCACACACAATATCTAAGCTGAGCTTTCTTTCTGAACTGTGCCCTAGCTTTCTATTTTGAGAGATGAACTCTACTGAGTTAGTCACTCATTCAGGCCTTAAACTCTCTTTGTTGCCCAGGCAGGCCTTGAACTTGAGATCTTCCATACTTAGCCTCAGTGAAGCTGGAATTATAGACCTGTGTCAGCTGGTTTTTCTTGATAGTCTCATGGAAACCACTCTTGATTCAAACCTTGGGTACATTAAATAAGAGAAGTCTATCTCTTCAAGCTGGTTTCCCATAACTTCCTGTCTGTTGATTCACAGCCACCATTATCTGACCAGTTTTGTTAATGTAGAACTTCCTTCTTTTCCTTTTTTTTCCTTCATACCTCATGTCCAGTCATTGAACTACATGAAATTCCCCTCACTTTGCCTTTTCTGTTCCTTTTCTTCACTGACTGTAAAACTTGAGAACTCATCTAATACTTTGAATGTTACCATAGAGTTCTTACTTTCTGTAACTGTAGGTTTTTGATACTTTGATGTAGCAAAACTAATCTTGCAATAAACAGTCCTTTGGTCAAAAACATCAACAGAGGCTAGGTGTAGTGCCGCGTTCCTGCAATCCTAGTACTTGGATACTGGGGCAAGAGGAACAGAAGTTTGAGGCCAATATGGGCTATATAGTGAGGTATTGTCTCTGCTCCCCCCCAAAAAGCAGTTAGATGAAACACCAAACCACCATGGTACAACAGTGCCTTAACAGATGACATTCAAATCCCAGCATTCAAAGTGTACCAGTGTTACGTTACTAGTAAGAGTGAGTATCCAAAGCAGGTTGAATACTAGTTCTGTATGACTCTCTGTTAGCTACTTTTCTCATTACTATGACAAAATCTACAACACAGACAGCTCAAGGAAGGAAGGAAGGATTCAACCTGAGAGCAGTTTATAATAGTGTGGGAACACATAGCATGAGATGATCAGTCACATTGTATCAATAAGCAAGAGGGAGAGAGACAGACAGACAGACAGACAGAGAAAGACAGAGAAACAGAGAGATAGAGAAACAAAGAGAGACAGAGAGAGATATTAGTGTGCAGCTGGCTTCATGCTTTTCTTTTTCCTTTTTATTCATTCTGGATGGGGTTATTCTTATAGATATATCCAGAGGCATGCCTCCCAGGTGACTCTAAATCCAGTCAAGTGGACAATGAATATTAGCCATCATAGACCAACAAAGTCAACAAATAAAAAACAAAATCAAAATTTCTCCCCAAAGGGCAGAAGCATGTCATACAGAGCAGTGCACCTATCAGTAAACATGCACTGAATGAATGTTCAGCTTAGTGAGCTACAGCCATTCCCTTACTTTATTATTCCTGCATTTTTTCCTGCACAGAGGACTTCTTTGCTCTATCTGCATCAACCTTCCCAATACTCTAGAGTCTATATAAAGTTCTCCAGCGAGCCCTTCTGAAGGCTCCTGTTGAATATTGAGCTCCAATAGCACTCTGCCCCCATGCTGTATACATCTGCCCTTTCCATGTACTCTTTGCATCTGAGTGGGTCATATACCTAACTGATACCCATGCCACTACTGTCCAGACATTGCCTGCCTTCAGCACTCACTGGATATCACTTGGCCTGGAAAAATATTCCAACTGCTTGTCTTTTCTCTCTAAACTAGAGCCCCTTTTGGGTGCTCACATAGCTCCTTAAACTTTTTCTCACTTATTATTTTTGTGTGTTGTGATCACTGCTTTACTTCTAGAGCTTCTCCAACTGAACTGTGAATTCTGTGTGGACTAGGTTAGTACTGGATTTATTGACACATTCTCAGCAATTGGAATGACACTGGAGATGCACAGTACATTTGGGAAAAAAAAAAGATTATCAGTTCATTCAAAGATCACTGCTGGGTTTGGAGAGAGGACTTAGGGGTTAAGCCTCTGCTTCACAAGAAGAAGGTCCTGGGGTCAGATTCCTAATCCCACATAAAAAAAAATGCCAGGCAGAAATGGCAGCAGCCTGTACTTCTGGCCCTGGAAGGCAGAGACTGAGAAACTTCACAGCAAAGCGAAAAGGAAGTAGCGCAATCTAGGGTGATTCCTAAAGTCACCCTTGGGTCTTCATAGGTATAAACAACTGCCCTCTGATACACACAGTACACATACCAAAAAAAATCATTATTGGACTGGAGAGATGGCTCAGGTTTAAAGCCTCTGCCTCACAAGCAAAAGGACCTGAGTTCAAAACCCCACATCCCACACCAAAAATGCCTGCAAGTCTGGCCCTGGAAGGTGAAGCTTGGGAAATCTCAAAGCAAAGCAATAAAGAGGTAAAGTAATCTAAGATGATTCCTGATGCCACCTTTGGGCCTCTATAGGCACACATACTCAAGTACTCTCTGGTACCCATACATACACACACACACACACACACACACACATACACACACACATGCATACACAAATCATCGCTGGGCTAGACAAGGTGGTGTTCTCCTGTAATCCCAGCAGTCAGGAGCAGGAGGCAGGAGGATTGTGAGAACGAGGCCAGTCTGGGCTACACAGGAAGACCTTGTCTCAAACAAACAAGTAGTTGTTTTTAATTAAACCTTTAGTTAGACTACTAGCCTTCTTCTTTGTGGCATCCTGTTTTCATGCTTTAGATCTGCATCCTATTATAGTTAGTAATTTATCTTTGTCCCATGTCCATTTTCCATCACTAGTCATCAATAAATACAAGCTAAGTTTTATGTCAATGAGGTTAACAGACCAACCTTGAAACAGCCTGGCAGAAACCAAGTTAGGAGAGCCCCAGGTCTTTGAGGAAAGTGACACATGATTTTTTTTCATTTGCCATACTTCTCCCTTGGACTGCCAGCTACTAAAACAACCAACACTTCTTCCTCCTCGTGAATTAAGCATTTCAAGGACAGCCTGACTGCTGAATAAAATGATTCCGGGATGAAATTGCAGTGCATTCAAAGCTGGCTTTATGAATCAAGCCCCAGCCTGTCTGCCACTCCACGTCCACCTAGCATCAAATAACACCAAATGTTTGGACTTGGAGCCCATTTGCCAAATGTCGGGATAATATAAAGTGCATACAAATGATCAGAAGTGGAAAATGGCGTCCTGGAAACTGTCTAACTCATTGCAAATGGGAAGAAAGAGCCTTGTTCAGCAGACAACTTCTTCTCATTTTCACATCTCTCTCAGGAGCTGCTTGCTGTTTGCATTTGCAATCACATTCTGCTTTGCCATCCAGGATCCAATTCTTAAATGCAGATTGACTATAGACAGGCTCTGAAACGGTCAGTCACATGAGCCCAGGTCTCGAAGTGACATGATTGCATCATAACCAAGCTTTCTATTCTCTCCTGCCCAAGTGGTTTCTGCAGGTTCCCCCTCTAAGGAATCATAGAGCAGAAGTGAAGCTCACTCAATCAGACAGAGAATAGACATTTGACATTTTAAAAATGCCTTTTAAACATCTAGATTGATGGTATATTTATTACCTTGTAGGCCTTCAAAAATCTCTGAGACATGCCATGAATGTTATTGCCTGTAAGAGTCAGCCCTGGAGAACCCATGGATTGTGTGTGTCCCAGTAAGAAACGCAGTGGCAGAGGCCTATTTGCCACAGAAAAAAACATGCTTCCATTTGTTTCAGGAAACACCTGTTCTCATCTGGCCTCAGGACAAGGAAGAACTTCCCAGAATGCCTTGCCCATTATTTTCACTAGGTCAGTTAAGTGCATTATACAGTACAGCCTGTTTACTGTTGTATGGCATAACATAATGCTTTGTTGGACTATTGCCCCTGGTCTAACCTAAGGAGGATGCTATGTAGCAACTCAAAGCACTCTATCATGGAGCAAAGTTCATAAGATTTAGAAAACACAGAGCTGGTTAGTATCCAGAAGCTTCTGAAACTAACAGGATCCAAGGGGTGTGGTAAATAACAGCTGGGGAGGAAAACTTCTCCAACTAGGCTAACAGTTAGAGGAGTCTCATCCATGTTAGGGTCCACTTTCTGATAACATATCTACCTTTGAGTCATTTCTGACTCTACAGTAGTAAATAACCCTCATCCATACTCCTGTAAGTAACCTCAATAAACTTACTGTTTTGCCAAGTTGGACTTTGGTGTAATCATAATTTTGTCTGTCACCAAATCACTGTCCAGAGTGGATAGACATTTGTCTGACATTTCCCCAGGTAAAGTGTTACATAACACTCACTAACATGGTATACACGGAGACTCACTGCTGTGAAGGCAGGTGACAAAGGGCAACGGATCTGTAGAAAAGTCACTTGCTGCCTGGGTAGAAAGGGAATGGTCATGATCTTAAATTTAGCTGAAATATACACTTACCTCTAGATCCCAATGGCTAGAAGTTGACATTTGGAGTTAAGTCCACCTGTCCCATGTACTGTGGTATGTATTGCTGAATGTTAGTTTCTTGTATTATCAATTACTTTTCTAATTTCTGTGATTGATCATCTGTTGGGAAGCCACTTAAGGAAAAAGGGTTTATTATAGTCCATGTTATCAGGGACATTTCAAAAATTCATCATGTCCTGAAAGACATGGCAGAGCTTATTGACTGTAAGAGCGAGCAGTCGGGGCACCTCATGTCATGGTGGCCAAACAACAAGTAGAGATAGCAGGATGAACGGAACCTTCAAAGGGTGCCTACACCTACAGACCCACTTCTGCCAGCTAATTTCCATGTTCCAAAGTTTCCACACCCTCTAAGCATGGTGCTGCCTACTAGGAATCAGATAGTCAAACACAGAACTGGTCCAGAGGGACATTTCAGACTCAAACTCTATCACATTGCAACAATAATATGCCAGAAGCAGCGTAACTTTATACAGTAAAAAATCCATTTAACTCACAGTTGTGGAGGTTGAAAGTCCAAGTGACATAGTGCTAGTCCTAGTGAAGGTCCTTCTTTTTGACTGCTTTGCCTAATGACTGATGGCAATGACAGACGTGTGCATGGGACATTCTGAACAGATGCCAGATGACAATTCAGGAGACAGGCTCCAGCTTTTATAACAATCCTCTTGAACTAACCAGGGTTTTCAAGAAAACAAAATATTTAATCCATTTTGAGGGTGTACCTTGACTTGATCTAGAACCTTCTTTTAGTCCTCATCTTGTCCATCACTTCCCAATACTATCACTTTAGGGGCCAATATGGATCTCAAATAAACAGACATCTAAACCAAAGAATGAGATTCATCTGGAATTAAATGGAGCTTTAACCCCTAACTCCAGGGAGAAAGTCATCATGAGGAGTGATTGGACTAGTAAATGGTCTAAAAGGCTGTTTTCTTGTCCTTCCCAAAGTTCATGCCTGAGTTGTATTTGTTTCCACTGTCTTGTGTGAAAAGGACAATCTAGAGCCCATAAACACCAGTAAGAGTCAAGACAAAAGAGAATGCACCCCATACTTTGAGTGAAGATGTCCTCCAAGGTGTCCTCAAGCTGGCAGACACAGGGCCTGTGCATCGGCTTTGGGTCTTCCTCACTAGCTGGGTGAGGCAAGGGATCCAGGCACATGTTCCATCCTGTCTTAATCACAATTTGTGATCTTTAGTGGAAAGCAGATTGTCAAACATGGAGAAACACCCGCTAATAAGCCATGTGCTTGATCAACAATGTTAGGAAATGTTTCATCTTTTCCATCATTTGGCCTTTAAAACTTTTTGTCTTATTTGCTCCAGGGAAGCTCCCAGCCTCCTCTGCCCTCTGTCCTTGCCCTGTGCTGTGATTTTCCCTCATTTACCAAGCATTCCCAGGCTGGCCTGTAATCCTGCCCTGGGAACACTTCCTGTTCATCTGTCTGGAGACTCATCTCTTCGATATGCTTCTCTGAGGATGGAGCACACGACAGCTTTTACCTCCTATCAGTGTCCAGTCACAAGCACTTCTCATCTGCCTACAGTGGAGCATAGCTTGCTCAAGTTTAGTTCTGCAGCTAAAACTGGTCCAAGGGACCAGTGATGGGGATGAGGCCAAGTTCATCTTCCTTGCCTTGACCTTCCTCAGTGTTGGGCCTGCCCAGGATTTGCCCCAGGGCATGGGCGAGCACATGGGACTAAAGATGGCACTGAAGGCAAGGGTCTTGGGCGTAACCTGATCACTTCACAGAGAGCCCTAATTGGCTTTCAGGTATTTACCTACCCCCTGTGCTGAGTGACATTGAACTTGACCATTACACCTGTAGGATGTCTTGACCTTGTGATACAATTGGATGCCTGTTTCACGCCTTGGTGGCCTTTGTCTATAAAAGTTCCTTTTCTCCCCCCCAATAAAGAGAGATCTGCTTCTGACAATCTCCCTGTCCCGTGCTGAGTCTCTGGGGGCAGAGGCGGAAGTGGGGACGGGTGGAACCTGCTTTCATCACAGCCAGCAGCTGTGTGTGTGAGTGAGCGAATGAGTGTGTGAGTGGGAACTGGTTCCCACACTCAGTTTCTCAAATTAGGATCTCTGTCTTTCTGTTAATGTGGTATGTGTCTGACTCTAGTGCTTCCATCCAACTGGCCTCCTGTGCTGCTAACTTGACATGCCATCTTGTTTTCTGTGTCCACACAGAAACAAGTTATGCTACAGTGCATTTCATTCAATTTCAAAACTGTTTCTCTTACTTAATTCTGTACTCAAATGCAATTTTCATTTCCTCTTCCTCCTCCTTCTCCTTGTTCTTCTCCTCCTCCTTCTTCTCTCTGCCTTCATCCTCGCCTTCCTTTTCTCCTTCTCCTTCCCCAGAGTTGGGGAATGTTTGCTTTTTATAAACTGCGTGAAGTTGAGAAGGGCACTCAGTTGTTTCCCTTAACATCAATTTCTCCAGTTATATTTATTAATTTCTCTCTTGTCTCTATTCTTCCCACTTCTCAGGGATTTTTCTAAAGATCAAATAAGACTGCATGGACCCAGCACTTTGGAATGTAGTAGATAAGAACAAGCTATTATCCTTAGAATCTTGGCTACAGTGGAAGTGCTTCTTCTTTTCCCTTTCAAAGTGGGGGTAGAGGGAGTTGAGGCACCATTGAGAGCAGTTAGATTTCTAGTGTGCATGCTTATTGAAATGATTTAGAGACCTGAGTAAATAACATATAAATTTATTATGACTTGGGTCCAAACTGGGCATGTGTTTCTGTATTGCAGCCTCGTTAAAAAAAAAAAAAACAAACAAAAACAAACAAAGCTACCTTCTTTCCAACTCCTGACAGCTCAAACATCCTTAAAACAAATGGGAAAGGTTCTCTCCACACACCTGTGCAATGGAGTTTCTGTAAATCAAGCAAGTCTCTGATAATATCACACCCCAGGACAAGGCTGGTGCGCCTAGTGTATGAAGCAGACCCTCTACCTGCTGATATCATCCTCACAGGAGGTGAGAGGCTTCTATTAATTACCCCAAGGAAGCAAACAAACAGGAAGCTGACCCTAGGACCAAGTTAGTAAAAAAGTTTTTAATGGATTATTTGAACCATAGTCAGGAACATATAGTCATACTTGGAACCATATATAGTCAGCTTAGGACCATTGTCAGGGTCATAAATCATTCTTGAGTCTTGTTAGGGAACACAGACCATGTTTCAGATGGGAGAATATTTTCTGCTTAATTAGTTTGTAGGTGGCTGTTCTGACAATTTCTTCATTTGGGGGCATGAATCCCACCTGTGGGAGCAGTATTAGGATTGGTTAAGTGTATACTTCCCTTTTTAATTTTTTTTAATGAAGAGAAGGAGAAGGAGGAAGAGAAGAAGGAAAAGGATGGAAAGGAGGAGGAGGGAGAAGAGAAGAGGATGAAGAATGAAGAGGAGGAAGAAGAGAAGAAAGAGGAAGAGTAGTAAAAGGAAAAGGAGGAGGAGGAGAAGAAGAGAGAAAGAGAGAGCATGCTTGGTTATATTTCAGGCTAAAAAACCAATCCAATATTCCTGTAGGTCTTCAATGTTTGGAAATAGACAGATGGAGAGCCAATTACTTTCATATATATGAAGGAAGAGTGATATGTATGCGTGTGTGTGGATGCAGCAATGTTTAATCAGGCAGATAGCACAGGGCATGGAGCTGTTCTCTAAATGCGAAGTAAGACATCACAAACCCTTGACTGACTAGCCAGTGAGACTGTGCTGTGCTAGGGGGCACCTTAACGAGAATTCAGAAAAGACACCCCTTACTCATGACAGTTTACTTCTATTTGCTGGAAGATAGTCACAGACACTGAATATGTTATGATAAGACATTTGGTGCTGCCTGCCAGGAAATTGTCATCGTCAAAACTCTAGTCTAGAGTGTCTTCAATGTGAAGACCCGTCTTTGACTGTGTCTTTAAATAACACAGAGAGAGACTCTCTGAAGAATAATGTTATTTACTTGGGAACAAGCCAGGGACATTGTGAAGCAGAACATGATCACCATCAAAATTGCATTCAGGAGTCAAGCCCAGGAGAAGTTGATGTATATTCAAGTTTTCTACCACATAAGCAAACAGTTGTGCATGTCCTCACCACCAGCGATGGTACATCTGGCAAACTGGGAACACTGGTGTGCTCATATGCTCCCTGCCCTCAGGCAGCTCAGTTGAGCTGAGAAAACAGACATTAGTCAAAATAATCATATGAATATATGCACGATGACAAAATGGCTAAGTGTTTTGAAGCACAATTCTAAGGTGTTTGGGGACTTCTGAAACAAGATGATGAATGCATAGTTAACGTTTAGAATAGATTCTCGCAACACAGTAAGTACCCACAGAACAGGGATTTCACAAATGACTACCATCTGTAAGATGAAAGTGCGTGATATCGGAGCTGTCTTTGTAGAATTAATTTTCATATCTGATTCTGAGAGCTGCTGGCTCACCTAATAGACAGCACGAATCAGACACATTTGGGCAGATCAGTCTGATGTTGTGATTTTTAGTCTGGGTCTGTCCTAGCTCCTTAAAGTTCTTCCTGGGGCCAGGCTTGGTCTCTGGAGGCACAGTTGCTATCTTCTTCTTTGAGGGTTCATGTTGAGGAGTCCTTTGAAGCCCACCTCCTGCCTCTAAGTTATTTATTCACTCTGGGATTCATGATTCTCCCTGCTCATCTATGAACCTTGCTGTAGGCTTATTGGGTGTCTCCAAAGTCCCATGTGTTAGGGGTTAGTCGCCAGCCAGTGGCTCTTTTAAAAGGTAGTGGGACTTAGAAAGTCAGGGCCTGAAGGAGTTTTTGAAGGAAATTATGCGACCACTGTCTCTTCTTTCATTTGTCCTGGCTATGAGAAAGGTTCTATTACACCACACACTCCAGGCATGATAAGCTGCCCCTGCTTCCCATCAGAAGTCTAAAAGCAACAGGTCTGCCTGATTGTGGATTGAGACTTCCAAAATTATAAATCCACATCATCTTTTCTCTTTAGAAGTAGATTTATCTCGGAGATTTGTTACAGTAATAGGAATCAGGCTAATGCTGAGCTCTTGCTAGATTCTAAAAGTCTTATTTATCTTCCTTTTTGTAGCCAGTGTAATATGCAAGTGCACCATCCATTGTGCCTCCGGTTTGGGTCACACCCAATGGAGCAGGATGGACCTTGCTAGACTTTTGCCAACCAGCATGTGACCAGCTAGGGTATTTGCTTTCTGATATTCAGAAGGACCCAGGCTTGTTGTAATGCTCTGCTGTGATGGTCTTGATGTTTTCAATCATCTTATCTTTGAACTTGTCTTTTAGATAGGAAAGTAGTACACACATATGAACAGGGAAAAGGTGCACAGTATCCATGCCTGATGGTTCTCCCTGTACCATATACCTACAGCTTTTGTGTTATGCCCTTAAAATAACCATTCACCTATATGAACATGATGTCACAGGAAGGAAGGGCAAGAAACCGGCATACAGGTTCCTACTGTCTCCAGTCCTTCTTACTCCTCAGGAAGCCACAGGTAGAGAGTGTTGGTAGAATCTTCATGGGTCAGGGAGAGAAATAGAAGGTAGTCAAGTTCTTTTTGTGCAGTGTCTCCACTCTTCTGCAAAGAATGAAATGCATATTGTGAAAGTTACTAGAGCCAGAATGGAGTCACTTATGTCAAACCCTAACAACAACTACAAAGCCAGGTAAGTACATCCTAAAGGGTATAAGGGTATAAAGGAAGGATCTTGTGCACATACGTCTCTGAACAATAATGACCACAAAAGACTTTTCCAGAACCATACTCACCACACACTACTTCTGTTTAATTTTGTATTAATACCATTCTTGTCATTGATCCTGTAGCCAAAGCATACTATTTCAGAATAACTTACATAATCCTTCCCTTTTGGCCTTCCAAGTCCTCCCTCCTGCCAGACTCTTGGAAATGCCCCCCTGGTTTCCAGGG
Organism: Typhlomys cinereus; assembly: GCA_023101885.1. Taxonomy (NCBI): domain Eukaryota; kingdom Metazoa; phylum Chordata; class Mammalia; order Rodentia; family Platacanthomyidae; genus Typhlomys; species Typhlomys cinereus. The sequence goes on along the minus strand of JALPQD010000110.1, from coordinate 1,100,668 downwards.
TATGCTTATTTTACATGATGCTGTCCCCTCTTTACTTCCAAATAGATATTGCTCTTCCTTAGGGAGTCTTTCTGCTGTTATCTAAAGGTTGACAACCTGCATATGCAAGCTTTGAAGAACAAATTGTATAGTCAGTGGCTCTGCATATGCTCTTACATTTGTGTTTAAAAAATGGTATTGTGGCAATTTAAAATAGATTGGTAAAACACAAACTAATAAGTTTGATTTTTAGATATTCTTTACTGAGACAACATGAAATAGCAAACAAAATATCTTGGCAAGCAGAAGAGAGACTGCGGAAGAAAGTCAAAGCTTTATAGTTTCCACTTCCTTCTTTCCCCTGCTTTTGGAATGAAGAGGTTTAACAGTGTGACCTGTTAGCACTGCCGCCTATCACTAATGTGGCTGGCTTTGCAAGTTTGTAACCCCTTTCCTGCCTTTCTTACCTCTAACAAAGTGTAGAGATGGGGGGAAGGTGCAGAAAGATTGCACTCCTTCCTGTGCTTGATGGGCCCTCCTCCCAACATTGTACCTTCCAGGCCCCTTTCTGTGGTTCCTTCAAGGGAGGACAGCAAGTTGCAACCATCTCTGCCCTTCTGGGCAAGTGTCCATGGCTTCTTGCTGGAAAAACAGAGCCTTCGAGTTTAGAGACTCAGAATCCATCCTTGTCTGCCTAGCTGCAACCCACACTGCTCATTAGCTGGGCTTCTGGGAGACAGAAGGACGGGCTAGAGGCAGAAGAACTTAGAGGAGAGCGTAGGGAGACAGTGCATTGTGCCTCAGCATCAGCAACACCTGCCCCACAGGGCCTGGCGTTCTGTGGGCGGAAGGGAGGAGGGAAAGCACCGCAGACCCAGGCAGGAAGAGGAAAGGTCCCTTGGGCATGGAGCATCTCTAAGCAGGAATCCCCTTAGCTCGATTTCCCCAGCCCCTATCCCCAGATCACTAGGCTTCTGAATCCCAGAATTATTCATTACCACTGCACTTTTTTAATTTTAGGCAGTAGGCAGATGTTTTATTCATTAAAAGATAAAATATCCTCCTGTAAGGGGGACCCCAGAGGACAGAGTGCCCAGGGTGGCTAATGGATTTCTTTAGAAGGCAATTTAATGTCGTGGGGGAGACAATGGATGTGTTGATGCTTAGGAGAGGTTTTTCCTTTGATGGGGGAGGGGGGAATTGTGGCATAGATGTGCTAGTATACAAGGTTGAGCCATTACCCTAAGGGCCCACTGTCCCCAAGAGGTCAGGAGCCGGGGAGTGGGGCCTCTCTTGGATACTTCTTGGGTCCCTACAGGTCACCGGATGAATAAAACTGTCCTCTGAGATAAAGGTCTGACTCAAAAGTGGGGACCGTGGCCAAAGGCCAAATGAAGCCTCAGTTGTGGGCCTTCTGTGGGGAGGGCTGGTTTTCAATTCTAAAAATGGAATTTCTGAGAAACTGAGGAGGCAGAACCTATTCTTCTGAGCCTTCTGGGGCCATGGGAAGCCTCGCTGCTAAACTACTTCTCACTGGATAACCAAGGAGAAGCGTGGTCAGAACAACAGCCCGTCTACAACCACTAGAAAGCTTCCCAAAGGCCCCTAGTTAGGAGAAAGGAAATGGTAGGATTATAGATTGTTGAAGTTCCTCTTCTCTGTTGCTGTGAGACAAAGCTCACACACAAAATAAATGGAGAAAAGGGAGATTTGTTTGTCTTAAGGTTTCAGAAGGGAAATGTAGTCCATGAAGACAGAAAAGGCATGGTGGGCAGCAGAAGCTGGAGGAGGCCAGTTTAGGTCACGGCGGTCATGATGGAAGCAGAGGAACCAGGAGCAAACTACTAGAGGAAGCAGGGCTGGGCCACCCAACCTCCAGGCCCACTCCCTGCTGTGACACGTGTTTCTCCAGTAAGGCTCCACCTGTAAACTTTCTGCGACCTTTCCAGACATTAACATCAACTAAAGGTTCAAACACGTGAGCCTGTGGGAAGACAAGTCACATTCAAAGCATGACACAATATCCTAATTAAAAAACAAACAAGCAAACAAAATTCATCTAGGAAAACAAGACACTAAAGGCCTCCCGTAAAGGGTTGGTCGACATGACGCATGGTGTCTCCAGAGCCAAGAGGTAGGTCAGGGCAGTGGAACTCCAAGCCTCTGGGCTCTGGGAGATCAGAGCTTTGCTTCTGCTTCTCCTCATCTCCTTATTCTTTTCCCTCTTTTTTTCTGTTTGCATCTACTAGTGCTTCTGTGTGTCAGTTTCTCCTCTTCACAGGGCTTTTCTGCTACTGGAGGGTCACTCAAAGGAGGGTCACACTGAGTGATAAGAAGAAGGTAGATATGAAGGAATGCAGGAAGGAGGCAGTAAGAATCAGGATGTCTTGTCATAGAGCCAGAGGTCAGAGCGCTTTGAGGACAGTCTTTCTGCTGCCGTGAGCAGTTATAACTCTGCAAAAAGCATGAAGACAATCCTTTCTAAATGTTTGCTTTTTCCTTTCAACGCTTTCTGATTTGCTTACAAACAAGCCTGCGTACAAACTCCAAGCAAGAGAACAATGTCACCTTCTCTAGTTTTCTGGCTTCACTTGCTTTGTGCATGCATGTCTGCCCCCTGTCCTCTGCCCTGTCTTCTTTCTAAGAGTGTGAGTGAGCTGTCAGTGCTAGAGAAATGAACCTGGAAAAAAGGTAGGCACTGCGTTGCATGAGGAAAGGACAGTATATCTAATGAAGAAAATCTTTGCAGATAGTAAAGGAAAAAAAAGCAATGTGATAATAATGATTGCTATTGATTCAGAATGTAATTTATTTATGGGATGTCTATACTTCATCTCATTTAATCCTCTCAGTGTGCAGTGGAGATAATCTCAGTAGAAGTCAAGGAGAAATCAAGTACCTAAGCAGTGAAGGAAAAGGAGAAACCAAAGAGAAACGACACACAAGATAGGGCAGAGCAGGAAGGCAATGCATAGAATGCATGTCCTTCCCTTTTTGTGCTTGTGACAGGCATGTTAATCAATCCTAGAATCCTTGATGTGACTTGAATCTTCTTAGCACAAATGCTCCAGGTAGCCATGACTCATTTGGTGGAAGTGAGCATTCAGCTTAAAATTTATCCACTGCCTTTAGTGCTGTAAGAACTTCAGGTACAGGGTTAAAAAGGAAGGGCCATGAGACATCAGGTGATTTACAGCCCTAACCAAAAGCACCGAATTTAACCCTGTCATGAGATTGCTTTTTGTCTCATGGTGACCACATTGCAAGCAGTCAAGAAGGTGATGTAATATGAAGTTGGCGCCAAGGGCGGAGGCCACCTGGACTAGAGTTTGACAATAGCAGAGTCACAAGTTGCTCTGAAAGGCAGGGGTCAGTAATGGGAGGAACTGGGTAGGCATACTAGACAGAGACCACAGGGAGAGAGAAAGAGAAAACATTGGAGACCACTGCTAGGAAATGCTTTGAAATCTAAAGTGCTTTACAAAGCACATAAAGTTGGGATTGACTCTCACCTTTCCCAAATTAAATGTAATAGACAAATTAACGATTGTCTCTGAGTGTCCTGCACACGGGGCAATTAGCTCCTACCAAATGGCTCTGATGACTAGTCCGTGTCTTTTTTGCATGGGTGACAAGCACGTGTTCTAAACAGTGACTTCTTATCCTCTCGGTTGTTACCTTTGAATTTTTAAGAGCAGGTCTTGCTGTGAGTAATTGGGTAGCGTGGGCTCGATTCTAACCACGGTCCATCATCGTCCTCTTGACCATGAAGTCCACACAGACACAGCACCCTTTGGCTCCTGCTGAGCTCAAATTCAAAGAGTTTCGAGTAGCTGCAGCCACCTCCTCACTGCCCTGCTGGGGAGGAACAAGTGACCTCCCGCTTATGCTCCTTCAAAAGCACCATTCCTTGCAGAATCTCCACCAAATGTTTCCAGACCAAAGCCATTTTATGGTACCTTGAGAAAAGCCACCAGTAGCTAGCTAGACCTTGCTTTTTATCACAGCGCTACCTTTCTTGTGGACCACCAGGTTTCTTAGCTTCATTGCTGTCCTCTGCCACACTATGCTCTGTAGCTGGGATGAGCTTTGCCGCCAGCAGGCTGTGGACCAGGCAGGAGAGAATGTCATAAGGTCTATCAATGTAAATGGAGACATAGAAAGGTTGGCAGGTATATGTATATATGGCATGTATGCATATGTGTTTGCTGTGTGGGCACACATGTATTGGAGTGTATACATGTGTCAGTGTGTGTGTATGTGTGTTTGACGGTCTGAGGTCGAAGCGAAGTGTCTTCTTCAATTGTTCTTCATCTTATATTTTGAGGAAGGGTCTCATTGAACACAGACTTCATCAGCTGGCTAGTCTGGATAGATAGTTTACTCTGGGATCCCCAGCTATTTCCTCAGCCCCAGAGTAGAATCTTTTCTCGTGTCTTCCAGGAGTTATGACATTCTTTGCATCTAGTTTCTGTGCTGAATAACACTGACTACAATCAGTGAGCAACTTCTCTGCGTTGAGCACTTTTACGTAAGTGGTTTCTGACTTTCCAGCAGCTTAGCAGGGTGATCTCTTGCAACAGATGTCAAAGCACTGTCGCTCAGTGCTTTTTCTTCAGTGGTCAGCTCCTATAGGGTCTCCCTCGGCTGCGGGAGCTGCCCCGCTGGAGGCGTGTCCCTCCTGCCCCAAGTGGCTGAGTGAGATGGGCAGGTCAGTGCTCAACATGGAAAATTCCATCAGGCAACACAGTCTAGAGTTCCAGGATTTTGTTCGGTTTTCATTAAAGGGCAACTTCTTCCTCTAACCAATCTGGTTTTCCCCCTTCCTTTCATCTCCAATGTGATTCTGTTTCTTGATCTTTATTAAAAAAAAAAAAAAGCAGCCCTCTTCTGGTTATGACACAAGCTACATGAGACATTGGGGCAGGGGGAGTCCCTTCCATGATGCCTAGCTTGTGAAATGTGCTTAATAAACACTAGTCATTATATGATTGCTCGGAGCCACACAGCTACATGTTGGGTCCCGGGCTCCAACCTACCTGCCCAGCTCTAGGCCTTGACCATAGAGTTGGTTTAGAACCCTCTCGTGTTTCGTGTCTTACCCACCTCTGTCTCATAGTTATTAACATGTGGCTGCGCCTTCTCCATCTTCTAGTTGGTAAAACCTCTAAACAGGGGTTATGTAGGATTCTCCCCAGCTTCAAGGTCACACAGGGCCATACTGCAGTGCTGTTTATTGACTGAATGACTGTGCAACTGACTATTAAGAAGTATTTTATTTTTTTACATTTTTTAATATTCGTGTGTGTGTGTGTGTATGAGAGAGAGAGCGAGAGAGAGAGAGAGAGAGAGAGAGAGAGAGAGAGAGAGAGAGAGCACTGTGTATCCCTATGGAGGACCAAGGGTGACTTTGGGAATCATCCTGGATTGCTTCTACCTCCTTCTTGCTTCACTCTGGGATTTCCCAAGTTCTGTCCACCAGGGCAGGGAGTGTGGGCCGCCACCATTTCTGCCTGGTGTTTTTACATGGGACCTAGAATCCAAACTCAGGACCTCCTGCTTGTGAGACAAGAGTCTTAACCCTTGAGCCATCTTTCCAGCCTCTTCCCCCTACCAGTCTCTTAAACACCCTCATGGGCCCTGAAAAAACAATTCCTACACCTCCAGGGGCACCATCTGGGCAGGTGATGCTGGCCTGACATGGCCATGTCCTTGACATGGGCCCTTATTTTGGCATGAGGAACAGGCAGAGAAATCTCTTGCTCTAACTTCTGTCTATGGAAAGAACTTCCCGATGGGCCTTCTCACTCATTCTCATAAGCTCAGGTACTTTGTAAGACTGTGAGGATTTGTCGAAATTCAGACAATTTGGACAGTCATGCTTTCTATGGGACAGACTCTGAGAGACAAATCTGAAAAAGTCTTTCTTAATGGAAAGGCACCAGATGTGCCATGAAATCAGTCAGCATTGGAAAGCCAGTCTCCTTTGCGGTTTTTCCAAGAGTCCCCTTTCCCCCTGAGGAAAGATACTACATTTTCCTTTATTACTTCCTCTAATCCTATTCATTTATGAGGAACATTTTAAACAGAACTTTTTTTAATCGATCATTTTAGTTGAAAATTATCTTTTGATAGTTTTATGCGCAAGTACAATGAATTTATGTCATTTTACCCCCCTATTACCCAATTACACCCCAATTCTATTGAAAATCTTCTTTCTAACCAGTCCCCTTCCTCTTCTTACTTTGATGACTTTTTGCCCGAGTTTCATCTGGGTTGCTTCTGTTGGCATGTACCTGGGCACTTGCTGCACTATGGACAAAGTGTCAGTGGGTACACACTGAGGAAAGCATCTCCCCTTCACCCAGCCAGCGTTAGTTAAGTAGTCCTTCAGGGAATGGTGACGCTTCCTGGGCTTTCTTTGTCCAAGATGAAATGTTGACAGGCCAAATCTTGTACAGATCTTTTGGAAGTAAACACAGTTTGGGTAAATCCACGGGTGGAGCCTATCATGTCTAAAGACATTATTTGACAGCACCCTTCTAAAACAACCTTCTAATGCTTTCTTCTGGCATAACTAAAGCTTTAAAAAGGAGCCCACAAAGGGCACACCTAAAGGTTATAATGATGGAAGTTTAGACATGGTGTCACTTTCCTATCCCTGCAATTGCCTATCCTATATGTTAAAGGCAAGCCTGGCTGATGGATGAGATGCTATCCATTTGGCTGAAGGCATTATTAGAAGTTTATCATCTGACTTAATGGTGTCAGTATAGGAAGCAAGAGCATGGAGAAATTAAAAAACATATGCTATTAGGGAATAGAGAAAATTTATTTTTTTTCAAATGAAAACTAAAGATGGAACTAATGAAGCAGGAAAGAGTCTGGGTGGCAATGAACTCTTGAGTAGCCATAAGGCCTTTGGGAGGTGGTAGGGTAGACTATAGGTATAGGGAGGGTCTGGCTCCAATGCCTTTATCTAATGCATGGGTGCGCGTGTGCATGTGTGTGCATGTGTGCATGTGTGCTGGTGTGTGTGTGTGTGTCTGTTGTGTTTCAGAAGGCACTGTATGTGCCTGTGGAGGCCAAAGAGTAATATTGGGAATCATTCTGAATTGCTCTACCTCATCATTGTTTTGCTCTGGGGTTTCTGAGATTTCCCCTTCTAGGGTCAGTATTGTAGGTCACTGTACCTGCCTGATATTTTTACGTTGGACCTAGGATCTGAACTCACATCCTTTGGTTTGAGAGGCAAAGGCTTTAACCACTGAACCATCTTCCCAGCCCTCTCTTTACTTTAGAAAGTATTTTCTCCTAACTGTAAAACACTATACATTTATAGGAATTTCACAAAGCAAATGATTGTGGAAATAACATTAAAAACCATATATAAAGGTTCTATTCCCTTAAATCAGCCATTAAAATTTTTTAAATGTTTTCCAATGGCTTTACTTATACATTTTTTTATGGGAAGACTTTATTTTCAGAGTTGTATTAGTATGCAACTAGTAATTAACACTACTTTTTGATTTATAGGTTGACTTGAATAATGACATAGGATTTACCATCTAGACCTGGACAGTAGACACCTCAATGCATTAATTTGCATGATATACTCAATACAAGTGTGGGAATGTCTAATTTTGAATATTTTCTACATAAAACTGTCTTTTTTGTGAATGACTATAATATTGTCTCTTCCTTTTTTATTCCATTAGCCTTAGTTTCCTTTTTATTGTCTGAATCTGTTAGATTAAACTTTCTGTAGAATAAACTTTAATAGGTTTTGTAATTAAGAGCAATATTGCTCATGAAGTTTCTGACATCTTAAAAGTGTAAAATTAAAGAGTCATTCACAATGATGATTTTTTAAATGACTTTTACCAATTATGTAAAATTGATTTTCAAAAATGAAAAGACATAGAAATCAGAGGATGATAGATATAATATCAATATAATGCATATATTGAATGGATATACTTATAAACCAAAGTTCTTCTAGAAAAAAGAGCACATATTTTTACAATTTCTTAAGGAAATTAGGAGGGATTCTGAAATATCAAAGGTGGTAGATGTAAGATAATTAAATTTATACCAGAAGAGAAAAAAAATAAATAAATTTTAATAAAAATGAACATAAAAGAATAATGAAAAATTTTTTTCAGGAAGAAAAGGCATGTTTTCAGCATTTATAATGACTATCATTTTAAATCTCTACAGTTGATGCCTATTTAGATTTACTATTATATATTCCAATATACTTTCTCAATAATGTGTTATGAATTCCACTTCTATGTTCTAGGTGCAACTTACTTCTAAGTGACTATGTTTAGTGGTTATTTCATCAAAGTACTGTAAATGACAAACTGTCTGCTTACTTTGTTTTGTCCTCTATCTTGAGTGATGGTTTCTCTAGGTACTAGATTCATTGTTGATAGGGGCTACATCAAAGCTGTTATTTCACTGTATTTAGTTTATCTCTCCCTCCCTCCCTCCCTCCCTCCCTCCTTCCCTCCCTCCCTCCCTCCCTTTCTCTCTCCCTCCTTCCTTCCCTTCCTCCCTCCCTCTCTTTGTGTACAAGAAGACACTTGAGTGTGTACCTGTGGAGCATCATGGGTAATTCTGGGAATCACTCTGGATTACTCTCCTAATGATTGCTTTCTTTGGAGTTCCCCAGGCTCTGCCTTCCAAGGTTGGTATTAGAGGCTAATACTGTTTTTGCCTGGCAGTTTTACACGAGATCTAAGGATCTGAACTCAGGTACTTTTGCTTGTGAATCAAAGGCTTTAACCCATGAGCCATCTCTCAGCCTTGGGATCTTTTTCTTTTTTTTTCTTTTTTTTAACATTTTTTATTATTATTTCTGCTCATATGAACTTAGTAGGTACACCGGTTCCCACCCTCCCTCCTCCTCCCCCCGACCCCCCTTTTCCCCCTCCCCTGACCCCTCCCTCCCCATCCCCTAGTGCTTCCCCTCCCAAACCCTGGAGAATCCTTTATTGTGCATGCTAGACTCTCCTCTGGGCCCTCCTCTCTGATGACGTACAAGGACCCAGTGGCATTTCCCCGAACCCTTTCCTGTGTTCCCCTTAAGCATAGGAACACTACTATGGCTGTCAATTCCTTGCCTCCAAGGATCTTGGTGCCTTTAGCAAATGCTAGACTTTGTGGGGTCAATAGTGTGTTGGACATTGCGCAGGGCATGAAAAGTCCAATTATGATTGCTTCGACCCTAACTTGTGTGGAGTATCTTGCATATCATTGCTCCTCCATCCTTATGCTCTTACAATCTTACCGCCCCCTCTTCCGCAAATTTCCCTGAGCTTCAGGATGGGGAGAGATTAGGCTGGCCTAGTTCTAGGTGGTTGATATAGTCTCTGAAGTTCTGGATTATGGTTCATTGATTTTCTTTTGCAGTTTTGCTGCTTCTGCAATGCCCTTCAGTCCATCCTGATGGGTATTGTATTTCACCCCCTGGCCAGAGATAAAAGGTGGTTCTCGAATTCGTCCGGGGTTCTACACACACACAGACACACACGCGCGCGCACACATACATACGCATACGTGCACAGTTGAATAAAAAAAAAAAAGTTGGGGCTGGAGAGGTGGCTCATGGGTTAAGCCTCCGCCTTGCAGGCGGAAGGTCCTGAGTTCGGATCCCAGATCCCACGTATAGATGCCAGGCGGAAGCTGGGGCGGCCTGCGCTTCTGGTCCTGGTAGGGCGGAGCCTGTGAATCCCAGGGCAGAAGGAGGTGGAGGCGTCCATGGTGGTTCGTGAGTTTGTCCGTGGTTCTACACATATACAGACACACACACTCACGTGCACGCACATGTGCACAGTTGAATAAAAAAAAAAAAAAAAGCTGTTAAACTAGAGTCTTGTTATAAGGGTATATTCAAAGGTAGCTGTAATAAAAGTAGGAAACCACAGTGAGGGAGGGGTCAATCACCCATTTGCAAAATGGTTACTTCTTCTCTGCCAGACTATATGCCCTCCCCTTCTGACACTCTCACCACTTCTATTCAGTATTGTACTTGAAGTCTTAGCTGAAGCCATAAAACAAGAAAGGGGCATAAAAGGGATTCAAATCGGCAAGGAAGAAGTCAAGCTATCCCTATTGGCAGATGACATGATCTTATACCTGAGTGATCCCAAAAACACCACCAGGAAGCTCCTGGAACTAATTGAGAAGTTCAGTAGGGTGGCAAGATACAAAATAAATGTCCAAAAATCAGTGGCCTCCTTAAGGGGAACACAAGAAAGGGTTCAGGGAAATGCCACTGAGTCCTTTTATGTCATCGGAAAGGAGGACCAAGAGGAGAGTTAGGCATACACAATAAAGGACTCTTTGGGAATGGGGGGGAGGCACTGGGAGATGGGGAGGGAGGGAGGGGGAGCAGGGGGTTCGGGGGGAGGAGGAGGGGGGAGGGAACTGGTCTACCTATTAAGTTTGTATGAGCGGAAATAATAATAAAAAATGTTTAAAAAAAAATCAGTGGCCTTTCTATATGCCCAGAATGAAAGAAGTGAAAAAGCCCTGAGAGAAACAATCCCATTTACTATAGCCCCTAAAAAAATGAAATTCCTTGGTATAAACCTAATGAAGGAGGATCTTTTTCTTATCAGACATCGATCTATTTGTTATTCCCTTTTATATTTCTTCTTCCCTATCTTCCATTTTCCAATATTTCTACTACTATTTTTCATCTCTATTGTTCTGTGTTATATTCTAAATAACTTCCTCATATTTGTTTTCCACTTTAATAATCTTATTTTTAGGTGGTTTTAAGCTCCTACTTCATTGGGTTTTTACTTTCAATGACTTTATTTCTAACATTACATTGGAAAGATACAAATGTAGTTGTCTCTTTTTCTGGGCTAGTGACTTCCATTGCCAACTCTGACTTTCTCTGTGTCAGCACTCCATCTTCTGACTTTTCATTATCATTTTTTTCAATAATTAAAACCATGCTTGCTTTAGATTATTCCTTTTCCATACTAATTTTTCTATTCATTGCATCTGTTTAAGATTATGGTCACTTCTTTCTGTGGCAACCTTTGATCCCAGGTTTTCAGAAGGTTCACTAATTTGGGTCTAAGTTTTCATTAGCTTCCTGGCTTGAATGAATATCATACATTTGGACTGTGCTGAACAATATATCTTTGTATATAGGACATTTGGAAGGCTTTTCTTCTCATTATGGGAAAATTCAAGTTTTACTGGCATGATGATTTCCATTGTCATCATGTAGGAAAAGAGACAAGATTCTGATTTTATGGAGTTTTGACTCCATCTCACTGAACGTCAGCACTCTGTCATCTGTCCTGCAAGGCATGACCTCTCTGATTTCTCCTGTCCTCAAAATCCCCTCGTCTTCCTTTAATTTTTATGTTATAAATTCAAATGTATTTCAAAAACCTTTAATCTAACATTTCTATTGTTTTTACACTGAAAAGACACTGTGTTAGTCCAGTTTCACAAACTGGTTTTAAAAATTTCCTAGTTTTACGAGCTTATTGAATTATCTTTGCCCTGCTCCTTCCCCTTTCTTTCCTTTCCCTCTTTCTTCCCTCATTCCCTTCCCTCCCTTCATGAATCTATCCCACTCCCTCTTACCCTCCTTCCTGTCTCTCTGTCAAAGCCAATGTTTTGAACATACCAAAAAAATCTATTTCACTATAAAATCATTTACTCATGCTTTTAAACAAACCTATTTAATTTTATGAATATATGAATTGAACATTTATATTTTTTCATTTTTAAATTAACTATTGATGTTAGGTTTAACATTAAATATGCATATTTTCTATATATTTTTACATTTACTACTGCCTTGTTTCTTCCACATAAAATTTATATATAATGCAAAAAACTAAATTAGTTAGAAGGAAGCAAACTTATTGAGAGGAATAGAATTTCCCATTTAAATATTCATTTGAAACCTGAAAATACAGCCGGTTAAAAGTGTCCAAGGGTGTATGTGAGATCTGAGGGAGTAACAGATAAATCTGAGAAAACCCCCCCTTTTGCACCCCAACCCGCTCCGCCGGTCGGGACGCGCGCGGTCCAGCCGGGCCTCAACCCCGCGCCCTAGCTGGTGAGTACCGCCCCCCCCCCACGCACGGACCACCAGGACCCCAGGTCGGCCCACAGGGACCGGGCTCCGACTCCCACCATCCAGCCGGAGCCGCGCGTGCGGGGCCAAGGGACGAGGAGGACCTCCCCCTGCTCCCGGGCCCCGCCCCAGCTGCCCTCGGGTTAAATAGCTCCCATCCCCCCCTTTGCACCCCACCCCGCTACACCGGTCGGGAGGAGCACGTGGTCCAGCCGGGCCTCACCCCATGACCTAGGTAAGTCTCCGCCCGCCCCGCCCACCAGGACCCCAGGCCAAATAATTCAGTTTCGTGAAATTGAGAGATCTTAAGAGTTAAAATGACAATGCCAAAGTCAAAGTGCAAATCCATGAGAAGCAACAATCAAGTAAACAAATTTCCCACTGAAGAAATTAATCCCATAATGTTAGACTCCAACAAGAACAAACCCACGGAAAAAGGCCAAGAAAGCCCCACCCAGGATAAAGACTTTCAAAATATGATCATTACCATGTTCAATACTATGAAAGAGGAAATCAGGGAGGAATTACATAATCAAATCAATCGCTTTGAAGAGGAACACAACAGACATCTGGAGGAGTTGAGAAAAACAGTGCAAGAAACAAAAAGTGGCATAGAGCAGTTAAAACAAACTCAAGCAGAGTTTAAAACTGAGCTAAAAGACAAGTTATCTTCAACCCAGAACGCCACAGAGAGTCTTATCAACAGAACTAATGAAGCAGAAAACAGAATTTCAGACCTTGAAGATAAAGTGGGAGTACTAACCAGCTCAATGGAAGAGATTGTTAAAGCCAAAAAGATACTTGAGAGAAATATCCAAGAGATATGGGACACCCTGAAAAAGCCTAACATGCGTATTCATGGAATACCAGAGCAAGAACCTCAAAATACCACCCCTGAGGAAATTTTTCAAACGATCATCAAGGAAAACTTTCCTCATCTAAAAAAAGAGAGGCCCATCCATATACAAGAGGCATTCCGCACCCCAAACAGATACGACCAAAATAGAAGCACACCGCGGCAAATAATAGTTAAAACACTCCACATTCAAGATAAAGAACTGGTGCTGAGAGCTTCAAGGGAGAAAAAACAAGTCACTTTTAAAGGTAAACCTATTAAAATAACAAATGACTTCTCAGTCGAAACAGTAAAAGCAAGAAGAGCTTGGAGAGACATACTTCAAGTATTGAATGAGCAAAAATGTCAACCCAGGCTGATTTACCCTGCAAAACTATCAGTCATGATCGAGGGAGAAAGAAAAATTTTCCAGCACAAAGACAACTTGAAGGGATACATGGCCACCAAACCAGGCCTTCAAAAAATGCTAGAAATGATACTCAAGCGTGAAGAAAAAAACAGGCATATCCAGGAGAACAGAAGGCAAGTATAACATCATTAAAAACGAAGCAATATACTTATAAAAGCTACTAAACATAATAAATGTCTGGAATTAAAAATAGTTTCTCCATTATAACACTAAATGTTAATGGAATTAATTCACCGATCAAGAGACACAGATTACAAACATGGATTAAAAATCACAATCCATCAATCTGCTGCCTGCAGGAAACCCATCTCACCACAAAAGATAGGTACGCTCTAAAAATAAAGGGCTGGTCAACAATTCTACAAGCAAATGGAAGCAGAAAACAGGCAGGGGTAGCCATTATGCTATCAGACAAAGTGGGCTTCAAACCAAAGAAAATTATAAGAGACACGGATGGATACTACATTTTAGTCACAGGTACAATTCACCAGGAAGACTTCACAATAGTGAACATATATGCACCCAATACGGGCCCCTCCACATTCATTAAGAAAACCCTACAGCGTCTAAAGCAAGAAATCAATCCCCAAACGATAATTCTTGGGGACTTCAACACCGCCCTCTCAACATGGGATAGATCAACAGGTCAAAAGCTTAACAGAGACACTTTGGAACTTAATCAAACCCTGAAAGAAATGGACCTTACAGATCTCTATCGAACTTTTCACCCACGCACCAAAGAATACACATTTTTTTCAGCAGCCCACGGAACTTTCTCCAAAATAGATCACATATTGGGCCACAAAATGAATCTACACATATACAAAAAAGTTGAAATTCTAACCTGTGCCCTATCAGACCATCACGGCCTAAAGCTGGACATCCACAACACATCAAACAAGAGAAAATACACTAACTCCTGGAAACTTAACACTATGATGCTGAATGAGAACTGGATTCAGGAAGAAATTAAAAAGGAAATTCAAGATTTCTTGAAAGTGAATGATAACGAAAATACAACTTACCAAAATCTCTGGGACACAATGAAAGCTGTTCTAAGAGGTAAGTTCATAGCTCTTAATGCCTACGTCAAAAAAATGGAAACATCAGAAATAAACAACTTAACAATGCAGCTTAAAGCTTTAGAGAAACTAGAGCAATCTGATCCCAAAAGTAGTAGAAGAGAGGAGATTAGCAAAATAAGGGGAGAAATATCTGAAATCGAGATTAAGAAAATGATAGAAAAAATCAACCAGTCAAAAAGCTGGTTCTTTGAAAAAATCAATAAGATTGATACACCCCTAGCTAAACAAACCAAAAGCAAGAGAGAGAAAACCCAAATTAACAAAATTAGAAATGAACATGGAGTTATCACTACTGATACCCAAGAAATCCAGAGAATTATAACATCATATTTCAAAAACTTATACTCTGTGAAGTTTGACAACACAAAAGAGATGGATGAATTTCTAAGTAAACACAACTTACCTAAATTGAATCAGGAAGTTGTGAATTATTTAAATAGTCCTATAACATATAAGGAAATTGAGGAAGTAATCTCGAATCTTCCCACCAAAAAATGTCCTGGACCAGATGGATTCAGCACAGAGTTCTACCAGACATTTAAGGAGTTAATAACACCAATACTCCTTAAACTGTTCCATCAAATAGCAAAGGAAGGAATACTACCAAATTCCTTCTATGAAACTAATATTGTTTTAATCCCAAAACCTAATAAAGATTCTCTTAAAAAAGAAAACTATAGGCCGATCTCCCTGATGAACACAGACACAAAGATTCTCAACAAAGTCTTAGCAAATCGGATTCAAAAACATATTAAAAAGATCATTCATGGGGACCAAGTAGGCTTCATCCCCGGCACACAAGGTTGGTTCAACATATGCAAATCAATAAATGTAATTCATCATGTAAACCAGTCCAAAGTCCAAGACCACATGATACTCTCGATAGATGCAGAAAAAGCTTTTGACAAGATCCAACAGCCTTTTATGATCAAAACGCTAGAGACAGTAGGAATGGAAGGAACCTTTATCAATATAATAAAAGCTATATACAACAAGCCCACAGCAAGGATTATGCTCAATGGGGAACAATTGGAAGCATTCCCACTTCGATCAGGAACTAGACAAGGCTGTCCACTCTCACCACTTCTATTCAATATTGTACTTGAAGTCTGAGGGATTCGAATCGGCAAGGAAGAAGTCAAGCTATCCCTATTTGCAGATGACATGATCTTATACCTGAGTGATCCCAAAAACTCCACCAGGAAGCTCCTGGAACTAATTGAGAAGTTCAACAGGGTGGCAGGATACAAAATAAATGTGCGAAAATCAGAGGCCTTCCTATATGCCCAGAATGAAAGAAGTGAAAAAGCCTTGAGAGAAACAATACCATTTATTATAGCCCCTAAAAAAATGAAATACCTTGGTATAAACCTAACTAAGGAGGTAAAAGACCTTTACAATGAAAACTTTAAAACCCTAAAGAAAGAAATTGCAGAAGACACCAGAAGGTGGAAAGACCTCCCTTTTTCCTGGATTGGCAGAATCAACATCGTGAAAATGACCATCCTACCAAAGGCAATATACAGATTCAATGCTATACCAATCAACATCCCAAAGCAATTCTTCAAAGAAGTTGACCAAACAATCTCAAAGTTCATATGGAGGCACAAAAGACCCAGGATAGCAAAAACAATCCTGAGTAACAAAAACACAGCTGGAGGTATAACCATACCAAACCTTAGTCTATACTACAAATACATGTTGTAAAGACAGCCTGGTACTGGCTCCAAAATAGACACACAGATCAATGGATAAGGATTGAAGACCCAGATATAAGCCCACAAAGTTACAGCCATTTGGTCTTGGACAAAGGGGCCCAAAGAATCCAATGGAAAAAGAACAGCATCTTCAACAAATGGTGCTGGCAAAACTGGATCTCCACATGCAGAAGATTAAAGCTGGACCCGTACTTGTCACCATGTACAAGACTTAATTCCAAATGGATCAAGGACCTTGATATCAGGCCAGAGACTATAAAAACCATAGTTGAAAGGATAGGGAACTCCCTCGAGCTGATTGGGCTAGGCCAACAGTTCCTAAACAGACATCCAATGGCACAGTCACTGCTACCAACTCTCAACAGTTAGGATCTTGTGAAATTAAAGCACTTCTGTTCAGATAAAGAGATTGTAACGCGAGCTCAAAGGCAACCCACAGAATGGGAGAAAATCTTCACTAACCACATATCTGATAGAGCTCTAATGTCCAGAGTGCACAAAGAACTTAGAAAACTAAACACGAAGGAAACCAATGGCCCAATTAAAAAATGGGCCCTGGAACTTAAAAGAAACTTTACCAGGGATGAAATTAAAATGTCTAACAAATATCTTAAAAAATGCTCCACTTCTTTAGCCATCAGGGAAATGCAAATCAAAACTTCCCTGAGATATCATCTCACCCTGGTCAGGATGGCAAAAATCCACAATACTAACAACGAGAAATGCTGGAGAGGATGTGGAGAGAGGGGAACTCTGCTACATTGCTGGTGGGAATGCAGGCTCATACAGCCACTCTGGCGAGCCGTCTGGAGATTCTTAAAGAAATTAAAGATTGAAATGCCATATGACCCTGCGATTCCACTTTTGGGAATAACCCCCCATACAGCAGAGGTTCACCTCGATAGCACAAGCACGACCATGTTCATAGCAGCACTGTTTACAATAGCAAAGTCATGGAATCAGCCCAAATGTCCAACAGTTGACGAGTGGATAAGGAAACTGTGGTACATCTATACAATGGAGTACTACTCAGCCATCAAAAATGATGAATTACTGGAATTTGCTGGGAAATGGATGTCATTAGAAACAATTATATTAAGTGAAGTATCCCAGACCCAGAAAATTAAGTGCCATATGTACTCCCTAATAGGTGGCTCCTAGTATCAAACCCACCCAGCCCACCTAGAGACAGTAATTCCAAGGATTATGAACAGGAGGGATGGGGTAGGAGGGCCACACCAGAAACAAGGAGAGAAGGGACCATGTTACACCAGGGAAAATAGGCCTCCACCAAGGACCCAAATAAGTAATGAGACATCTGATTAAGTTCACAGACTTTTGTTCCTGATCATTTACTACTGAGGGGGAGTGATCTCACCAGAAGAGGAGGGCATATAGTCTGGCAGATAAAAAGTAACAATTTTGCAAATGGGTGATAGACCCCTCCCTCACTGTGGTTTCCCACTTTTATTACATCTACCTTTGAATGTGCTTTTATCACAAGACTCTAACAGCTTTTTGTCTCTGGCCAGGGGGTAACATACAATGCCCACCAGGATGGAGTGAAGGGCATTGCAGGAGCAGCAAAACTGCAAAAGAAAATCAACAAACCACAATCCAGAACTTCAGAGACTCTATATCAACCACCTAGAACTAGGCCAGCTTAGTCTCTCCCCATCTTGAAGCTCAGGGAAATTTGCGTAAGAGGGGGCGGTAAGAGTGTAAGAGCATAAGAATGGGAGGAGCAATGATATGTAAGATACTCTATACTAGTTAGGGCTGAAGCAATCATAATTGGACTTTGCATGCCCTGCGCATTGTCCAACACACTGTTGACCTCACAAAGTCTAGCATCTGCTAAAGGCACCAAGATCCTTGGAGGCAAAGGATTGGCAGCCACAGCAGTGTTCCTATACCTAAGGGGAACACGGGAAAGGGTTCGGGAAAGGCCACTGGGTCCTTGTACGTCATTGGAGAGGAGGGCCCAGAGGAAAATCAGACATGCACAAGAAAGGACTCTCTGGGAATTGGGGTGGGAGGCACTGGGGGATGGGGAGGGAGAGGGTTGGGGAGGGGGAGCAGGGGGTACGGGCGGGGAGGAGGAGGGAGGGAGGGAACTGGTGTACCTAATAAGTTTGTATGAGCTGAAATTAAAAAAAAAAAAACATTTAAAGCCAAAAAAAAAAAAAAAAAGAACTAAAAAATTGTTCCAGGAATACAGAGAAATATCCAGTTTAAATAGTGAAAAAGTGCAACATGATTACTGTTGTCTATAGTCATTTCTGCATTTTCTGTGTTTCTTAAATAACTATCTTGTCTGGTATCACACAATATAAAGAACAACTATTCGCTTATTGAGAATAGTTGGCATTGGGTAGCCAGTCATACACTCAGCTGCAGTAGCAGGACATGCACATGCTTGCTGGTTCATATATTTGCAACATTACTTTCATATTGCTGAGTGCTATCATAACTGCTCTGATAAGTCCTAAAACTCAGGCTGCAAAACTTTTTAAAAACAAGTCAGGCATAGTAGTGTATCTGTAGTTCCAGATCCTCAGGAAGCGGAAGCAGGAGGATTGGTTCAGGCCAGGAGTTTTGAGACCAGTCCACGTAACATATTGAAACCCGATCAACAAAACAAATCTACTCACAGGGCTGAGGAGACAGCTCAATGCCTCAAAAGCAAAAGAGGCCAAGTTTAAAGTCCGGTATCACATAAAAATATTGGGCAGATATGGTTCCAGCCCTGGAAGGCAGAACTTAGGAAACCTCAAATCAATGTAAGGAGGTAGAGCAATCCAGGATGTCAATGTTAGCTCTCCATAGACATACACTCGAGTGCTCTTTTATACATGCCTACACACACACACACACACACACACACAAAACACATACACACACAAATTAAACCTACTCATAATCCCCCTTAAAAAACAGTGACCAAATATGCTAAATACTTTGCCAGTGCTAGGAGTTAGATTTCTGTTGGTACAGTAAAAGATAAAATAAAACATAAAATTGCATCTATATTGAACATGTACAAACTTCTTGTCATTAATAATTATATTAAATATATGTATTTTAAAAAAATCTGAGAAAACCACTTGAGCCCAATAATGAAGAAAATTCTGAGGACATTCATGTGTAACAATACTTTCTAGAATGAGAATGGTGAATAAGAGCAGATCACAGATAAGCCCTGGTAATCTGTAATTCACAGGATCCGTACTGGATCTGGAATCTAGCTTAGCAAGAATGTTGTTCCACCTAAATGTGTAGTCTGAATGAACATGTGTGTTCATCCCAAAATTCTTATGAAAAGACTGCATCTCATCTTTCTTATTTAACCCTTCCAGTCAGAAACCTGTGTAAGTACAGAGAAGCAAATCCATCTTTTCCTTAAGTTGAACCATTAGCTTGTGGTGCTTCGAAATCCAACGGGACAACATTTGTTCATAACATAAAATAAAATTAAGCTATTTAAACAAGTTTTTGTTTTTCCTAACACTATTGTCAGTGAAGAAGAAGAGACTCATAGCAAAATATAAACATATAACTCAGTAATGCTGGTTCTTATTTTGGTCTGGGATGTGTTCAGTGGTACAGCTCTTGCCCAACACACACAAGATCCTGAGTTCTATTCCTGGAAACACACACACACACACACACACACATCTTTCATATACAAAACTTCTCAAAGTCTGGCTTGCTTTGTCTGTGATGATTTTAGTCTCCCATGGACTGTTCAACTGGAAACTGTAATACTTCTGAAATGCTTTTCAAGATTGTATATTGCATTTCAGGACAAAGAGATTTGCAACTATTGCTTTGGTCCTGTCTCACTGATGACATTTATTCTGTACAGGTATCCACAACATCTTTTGGGGCCCTTGGTGGAATCACCTTGACAACTGTTATTGGCCTACAGAAGGACTAAGACCTTAATTGCCTAACCATCATACAGAGGGGTTTGCTTATTCCTTCTTTTTAGATCTAGCTTAAAAACAGACAGCTCTGATTAGCCCAAGGAGCCATTTTGTCCATAGCCAGACTTCAGAAATTGATGTTCAAATAGAAGATGAGAGTTAACAGAGAGAAGTGGGTTGGCGATGATGTTATTCTCTGCTAAGTGCATCATGTCTGCAGTCTGCTGTACACATGAACTTCAGCTATTCTCATACATTTAGTCTGGCTTAAGCCAGGTTGAGTCATGCTTTTATTACTTGTATCAGAAAGTGTCCTAACTGATACAGATATGTGACTATCAAAAAGGAACCTATGACCAAATAGATGTAAGGTCTCTTTTCTATATAAGTAAATTATATTCCTACCAACATTATACACATAGGCACTGCACTTAGTATCTATGTGCATAATTTATCTTTTCTCCAGAAGAACTCAATGAACATTTTTCCTTTTCCTCCCCTTCTCCTCTTCCTCCTTTCCTCCTTCATTTTCATCTTCTTCAGGAGGAGAAATGCATCACAAAAGTATAGAAGCTTGATTCAGATCATTCAGCTGTAGAATTGATATAACCTGTTTTCAGAACCTGGGTGTTTAACCCCTGCACTGAGCTGTCTCTTAGTAAAATACTTGTGCCACTTACATGAATAGCACATCTTCCTGTCTGAGGTTTTGAGTGTGGATTGGGCAAAAAGGATTAGAACATGATTTAACTGCTTAGCAAGAATTGAGGGGACAGCTATACTGTGTTGCCTGGGAGCTAACAGATATACATTTCAGAGTGGGCAGGAAGGTATGACAATGAGTGCAGGAAAGGAAATTGAGATAAACCGAATTGAGCCCTGGCCTGCTGCTACCAGTTACTGCCATGTCATCTGGGGAAGCTTTAATGCCCTCAACTCTTAAGTGAAGGGCAGAAATATCTAGATGCCAGGCTTTCTAGTATTCAACAGATAGCATGCATGGAAAGACCTTAACTAGGAGGAATGGCCAGGAGGCTTTTGCTTGAGAATATGGAAAGAGGCCTGGTAATCAGAGTTCAAGTGGTAGCCAATGAGGCTTAATAATAAAATAAATATCAGGGTACCTAGAAGAGGCAAACTCCCGGAGATGGATAGTAGAATAGAGGTTACTATGAAGAAAGAAGCACTGAGCATCAATGTTAAATGAATACAGTGTCTCTGCTTGGGGCGATGAAAAGTTCTGGAAGGGGATAATAATGATAGCTATCCACATTGTGCAATGTACTTAATGCCACTGTATTGTACACTTAAAAACAGTTAAACTGGTCAATTTTATGTTGCATGTATATTACCACAATAAAAAAAAATAAAAAGCAGGGACCTGTGGTAATTACAGGTTTAGTGACAATAAGAGGTGATGATTACTGACTATGAAGACCATGAGCATAAGAATTTAAAGCTCATAAAATAAAAAAATTATGCTTTCAGAGCATCTCCTATACATTATATCTATTGGATCATAATTGTTACTTGTGTGATAAAAAAATAAAAAAACTCATTAGATGGAAAAGATAGCAAAAGGTCATTCTTTTTTTTTTCATTTAAGAAAGAAGTGAATTTCCAACCTTGCAGCGGCTTGTTCTGCGGTGGAAGGTGGTGCTGTCAGTTTTCCCAGAGGCATACTAGTCACAATGCTGAACCCTCACGTGAGCGGAAGTAAACCTTTCCCTGAGGTCTTGCTCATATTCCAGATCCCTGAGTGTGCTAGTAAGTAAGTCTCAGCCTAAAAGCCAAGAAGCATCTAATAACAAAAAGTACATGACCTCCTGTGACTAAAGAAAGAAAAAAACCTAGCACTAAACTTTTAAAGGAAAGTGCATCTTTATAATAACAATAAAACCCTCCCAATCAAGCCTTTAAGAGGCAGAATGCATCCCGATCTTTGCCTGGGGCCCATAACTATCCTTAGCTAATCTTTCTCTGACAGATAAAGAGCTGCTATATCCATTCTTATAGCTCAATTTTAAACTTTATTCAGAGAAGTAGGGAGAGGGAGCTCTGGATGGGAATAAAGAATGAGTTTTTGAGGGTCGGTAAGGGAAAGTGGAAGGATGGGATCACTTATTTGCAGAATAGAAGTGTCTAGAAAAGCCAAATCAAAGCTCCATATTCCCCTGATTGATTCAGGACTTTAGGTAAATCTCT
Organism: Typhlomys cinereus; assembly: GCA_023101885.1. NCBI lineage: Eukaryota > Metazoa > Chordata > Mammalia > Rodentia > Platacanthomyidae > Typhlomys > Typhlomys cinereus. The sequence continues at coordinate 1,078,369 of JALPQD010000110.1, read as the reverse complement.
GACTGCAGGTTTGCACGAAGATGCGTCATTTACAGAATTCCATACCCACACCACCCCTGGCTTCTCTGGAGGTTACCACGGTACGTCTGGTGACTTGCTAGCTCCACTTGAGGGCTGTTCCATGCTATGGCAAGCAAAAGGTGAGAAACAAAACAGTGCTTGTAAGAATTGTGAATCCCCACCAGGAGTCCCCAAGGAAAGCTAAGAGTCTTCTGTGCTAGAGATCTTTAAAAATAACAAAGACATTTATCAGCTGGAGAGGGTCTCCACTTAGACTAGGTAAATATTTCCAGAGAATTGTTTGAGCCCTGGAATGCTGTATCTTCAGGAAACAGGGATCTGAATTAAATCTGGTCTTTGTTAGAAAGGCCCTGGGGGAAGGGAGGAGATAGCTGCCTGATTCATGTAGACTCTTCTCTGTGTCCTACTGTTAACCGTAAGTAGGTTGATGCAGCTGGATTTATGCTGTTTGGTCTTTCCTCCTGACCAGAGCTGATTGGATGAATGGATTCCTGACCCAAACAGAAATGATTCATTTATTTTTTTTCTCCCAGGGGTGGGGAACATGTACAGCATTCAGATTTTTATAGTTTGTTTGCTCTAAGTAATATAGATTCAGAAATTACAATATATCCATCCCTTGCCATATGTGTGGAAAACGGTCTTACCGACAAAGAGCTGAGACTATATGATTGGTTCCTGGCTTTGCTCTAGTCCTCATTTCTCACTCTTTTTAAAGATCTGGGTATACTTGGCTTCTGTGAGCTATGTCATCATCCTTCCCCCAAGTTGTTTTTATGTCTTTAGCGAGACCTGATTTTTGTTACATATAGCATTTCGATGCAAATGCGGGGCATGGGATCTCTGCGTCTGTACAGAAGACTATTAAACCAACAATTGTGGTATCACTAGAGCAGCTATTGTGTCAGAGTTGCTCTAATGTCCTTTGATAGAGTCCCTCTCCTTGGATCTCATTTAGATATCTGGAAACAAAACATCACCAAAGTATCTCAACCTAAGACTTCCCTCAACTTTTCTTTCCTTAAAATTCTTCCCAGCTATCCTATTCATCTTCTAATCTTTTTGCTTTCTAGTTCCAAAATGAATCCCAAACTTACTTTTCATTATATGCAGAGTGACTATGTCAGTTAATTGATTTTCTTGTCACTGTGACCAAAATACTCGTGAGAACAATTTAAAGGAGGAAAGACTTATTTGGAGGTCACGGTTTCAGAAGGTGCAATCCACGGTTGCTTCACTTCACGCACTCAGGCAGGAAGTCGCGGCAGTGGGAGTGTGTGACAGCTGTTCTCCACTTCTCAGGAAACAGGAGTCAAAGGAAAAGGGAATATAGGAGGAGGTCAGGGCAAGATATCTCCAAGGACACGGCCCAAGGATCTACTTCCTATATGGGGCCTCTATCTTCTCAATGTTTTCACATCCTTTCAAATATCATCACTAACTGGAAACCAAGTGTTCAAAAGATGAACTTGCAGAGGAAATTCCATATTCAGACCACAACATTACCTTACCCTAAGGCATAGGTAGGTGTTTTTTTTTTGGATGACCTCATTGAGTTCTGATGTGGTCTATGGTCTGTCATTCACTATTTGTTATCTCTCTCTCTCTCTCTAGATCCACATTAGGTGACTCCTTGTCATTTACAGATTATGTCACCTTCCTATTTGAATCATTGTTAGCTAGGATGCAGCTTAAGATGACATAGAAAAATAAGCCCCGAAAACAATGACTCAAGCAAAGGAAAGTGGACAGCTCGGATCACCTAGGTGGCCAAACTTCATGCACCCATGCAGTGACCCAGATTCCTTCCATCTTGTTGCTCATCATGTGTTGATAGATGATAGATAGATGTTTACAACAGACCAAAGATCAATGATTGCACCAAAGCCCAATTTGGAGAGCGTTGAGTTTATTGGCGTTATTTACAGAAGCATGGGTGAAGTATACTTACAGGAACATGGGTGATTCAAAGACAGTTGCATTATTGAAATAAGCCCACCCCGAGTCATGGAGTAATGACTCACAAAAGCTGTGCGGCTGGTGCTTTCTGTACAATCTACAGGTATCTTGACAGGTGGGAGAGTCTCCTCTTCCCAGCAATTATTTACAGTTTCTATAACCTAGTGCAAGGGCCTTTTGAATCTTGCAAGTAAGATTGAACTTTCCCTGTCTTGTGATGTTTGTTTACTTCTTAAATCTCATGAGCCTCTGACCTTCTCTCCATGAAGATCAGTTTTGAGAAGATTGTTATGCACTACCAGACCACCAAAGATTGCTTGACTCCCTTCAAAATCAAAGCTGATTTTCTATCCTTATCATAGCCACTGGGATGGGAAAGACAGAAAAAGGAGAACACGTGCTCAGTCATTTTAAGATCTGCACATGCCATTTCTGCTCACAGCTTATGACAAGACCTTGACCATATGACCACACTTGGGCAAAAGAAGGATGGAAATTCTGCCTTTAACTGGGTGACTACCAATTAGCTGAAACAAGTCCTGGTCTAAAATAAGGTGGGGAAGGTAGAATGGAAAGAAGAGACAAGCGGTAGTCTTGTCTGCACCTTCCAATGGTTGCTGACACTCACAGGATGACAAATCTTTTACTCTGGCCTCCAGGTCTGGCGTCTCGCCTCTGTCACCCGCCTCTTTGCTCGCTAGCCTGCACAGGGCCTTCTCTTTCTGCTCCTGGAACACAGAAAGCATATTCTTGTCCTGGAGTATCTGCCCTTGCTATTCCTTCTGTCTAGAGAATTCTAAAGTTGTCCCAGGTTCAGCTTCTTCTCTTCCTTTGGTTTTGGCGTCAATGTAATTTCTTTTGAGAAGCTTTCCCAGCCCTCTTGGTTACCCTTATGCTTTACTTAATTAATTAATTTAGTGTGTGTGTGTGTGTGTGTGTGTGTGTGTGTGTGTGTGTGTACATGTCCCACATCTCACTTGTGGAGGTAAGAAGATAACCTGTAGGAGTCAGTTCTCTCCTGTTATCATGTGGGTTCCTGGGATTGAACTCATGTTACCATGCTTGGTGGCAAGCACCTTTACCATCTACCACCCTCTCCAATTCACTTCCATCACTCTTCTCTTTTTTATTGCCTATATAATACTTTCACCTCTGAATTAACCTCTCCTGTCTGTGTATTTGCTCGTTTCCTTATGCAGCATCAGTCTGGAGATTGTACTTCCTGAGAGCAAAGACTCTCTCTCTCTCTCTCTCTCTCTCTCTCTCTCTCTCTCTCTCTCTCTCTCTCTCTCTCTCTCTCTCTCTTTCTGTGTGTGTGTGTGTGTGTGCATGCCTGTGGAGACCCAGGAGTGACACTGGGAATCATCCTGGTTTGCTCAATCCCCTATTGCTTTGCCCTGGTTTTTCCCAGCCTCCACCTTCCAGGCCACCGCCATTTCAGCCTGACATTTTTATCTGGGATCTGGACATCCAAACTCAGGTCCTTTTGCTTACCAGGCAGAGGCTTTAACCCCTGAGCCATTTTCCCAGCCCTATCATTATTTTTTAATTATATGCAGGATGATTCTCAGACCAACTTCATTCACAGATAAATACAACATCCTCTTTGCAACCCAGAAAGTCCTCTATCACCCTGTACTGGGCTTGCAGAGAAAGGCGAAGTGTATTGCATTTATAATAGGCAAGTTGGAGCATTAAAATTTCCAGAAAGAATTACGCAAGGATGAGAACCTAGCCCTATAATAATAATACTAAATGCTATTTATATGTCATTTTTCTGCCAAAGTCATCTAGGTAGCTCCCAAAAGATCCATGCAGGAAAAATTCCACCATCAGCATGCGCCAAAAATCTTAATAAGCAAGGTACCGGGGGGGGGGTGTTAATTAAAAAGGGCTCATTCAGTGGCTGTTCTGGGGTCAGAGTACAGTCTGTTCCCGTGATGTATGCAGCAGCCATCAGCCCGAGATGATTCTGTCATCTTTAGGGCCATTAATCTTAGGAAGGCAGTTCCCAAACGTCTCTCTACCCCAAATGGAATCCTATCATGAACAGCCGACTTCACTAAGACCTTGGCAGCCCCCTCAGATGTCGGGTAGTAAAGGGCCTGAACAGGGTGTCAGAAGCCACCCAAGGATGTTACTTTGCAAATAATGCTTAATGCAGTATTAGGCAAAGAATATTTCTCTAGATCATGAATAAGCGTGGTTGTCAGTATAACTGCCACTGCTGAGTTAAATAAAAATTGGAACATCAGAAAGAACATTTAAAAAACCCAGCAATCATTTTTACCCATTACTTTACAAATACGTTTCTACTTACTGCTCCTTATGGGAATAGAAATGACATAAAGAAAAGAGGAGAGGGCTTTCTTTCACGTCAAACTGGAGCGCAAGTATGCCAGACGCCCAAGAGAGATAGCAGAGTTTCTAGCCCTGTCTTAGGTTTTCAAAATTTCTAATGGCAGCAGTGATTCATCTGCAAGATGTGGCAGGGACTTAGCTGATCCCCGATGGAAGGTCAGACCTCTGAGAAGGAAGAGGAAGCTGGAATGTACCTGCTGGTTCTAGTGCCGGAGACCACTGGTGTTTGCAGTTTCTGCATGTTAAGCTGTTGGCCTGGTGACCTGCAAAGATCTAGGGAGTCAGTTTCTGCTCAGAGAAAACAACTCTGATTGGCAATAGCAGCTAATGAATTCTTTCTTGGAGGCAAACATTGACTTCATCTTTGAACTCCAAGGAGCCTTGGGAAAGCTCTGGCTACTCAGAACTTGGTGAGGAATTTTACCTTGGCACGGAGGATTTAGGTATGAAGTGGTCAGTGAGAAAGACCAGCATTCTTCAGAGGACTTCATACATAGTGTGGTCAGCCACCTGCCCTGACATAGCAGATCAACACCCAAGCCAGCTGCTAACCCCATTTCAAGGAATTTATGACAGTGAGGGGTCTGCGACCTTAGACAGTCCCTCCATGCTCAAGTCAGAGGGCTTGGTGACCATCTGCCTCCTTTTAGGGAGGACGAGGTAGAGGAGGAGGGAGGTTTCTAAGGTCACTGAACTCATTCACAGCCCAGTGCAAATGTTTTTGGTAGATTTGTCAGGAGCCAGCTTTGAGAAGGTGACAGACAAATATGGTCTAACATGGTTCGGGGAGAGCGACTAGGAGCATTGACTGACAGCAGCAGATGCGACGCCACAAGCAGCATGGTAGGAATGCCCGCACACCTGCTGTGGAACATGAGGGGACAGAACCAGGCACCAGAGAGGTGTTCCTCAGGTCCCATTGGCAGGTGCTGCCCCAGGTCTAAAACCTGCTGAGAGGGGACATCTCCAAGGGAAGGCTGATGACTCTGAGGGAACCCAAGGGGATGCCATTTGTCGGCTGCAGGCTCTTCCATGAGGGCAGGACTGCCACACCCCAAGCAGCTGAGGAATAAAGAGACAGGCCATGAAATTCTACCTGTCACAACTGTGGGACAACCAGAAACTTGCTCAGAGCTTCAGCCTTTGCCACTGTGATTCTCATCCTTTGTTTATGAGGGTTTGCAGTGTGTGTGATGTATGTGGTGTATGGTTGTGTGTATGTATGCCTGGGAATGGGTGTGGTATGCGTGAGTGTGGAATATGTTTTTGTGGTACATATGAGTGTAAGGTGTTTGCATGTGGTATGTGTATATGTGTATGTGGTGAATAGTGTGTGTTATGTATAGTGTATATGACACATAGCATGTATGATATATGATATATATGTGATGTATATCATAGTGCATATCTATATGTGTATGTGATGCATGTCACACATTTTTGGTTATGAGCATGTGGCATGTGTGTATATCTATGTATGTGTGTAGGGGGAGGGGAGGTATATGTGTGGTGTGTCCTTTGTGATGTTTGTGGGATGTGTGGTGTGTCCTTTGTGATGTTTGTGGGATGTGTGGTGTGTCCTTTGTGATGTTTGTGGGATGTGTGGCGTGTGATATAGTGTTCATAAAACAAATCTGTTAAGTTGAATATATGTGGTATGTGGTGCGTGTGTTTTGTGTGTGTGCAGTATGTATAGTTTGAAGTGCTGGGGAATGACAGTGGGCAAAGCATGCTGAAGTTTAATTGCTGAACAGATGATGTCTTTGAACAGAAGAAACATAAAGATTGAGCCTCCTTTTCAGGGTTAAAGAACAGAGTTTTTGTGTCATAACCCAGGAATCAGTGGACTCACTTGTCCCCACAGGGTGATATGGTATATATCTTTGGCCTTGGTGATGCTAAATTTTGCTGCACCAACTATCTTCTGCTGAGTGGGGCGAGGCAGTCGAAGACAATCTCAGAGAGTAGGCGTGACTGCTTCATTCTCCCAATAAAGTCTATGTCCAAAACCAGACATCAGATCAGACTTGCCTGCAGGCCATCCTTCCAGCCAACCCTTATTCTAATCCTTCAATGTGCACAAACCCAGTTAATGCTCACCACAGCTGTGTAGGAAAGAGAGAGAGAGACAGAGAGAGAGAGAGAGAGAGAGTTTAGGCACCTGACACAGAGTGAGTAACCAGCACTGAGGTAGAACCTGAACTCAGGCTGCCTGCCTTCAGGTCCAAAGTAAGTGACATTTCATTCATTTGCACAATATACCGACAGACATACCCATTATTACCTTTCCCTTGTCCCACTCCCTCTCTCCAACTTCCTATCAACTTTCTTCCTCCTTTATGCTGAACTTTTTTTTTCTTTTGTCATCTCTAACTTGTTCTGTACGGTGTCAAGCACTTTGGAGAAAACATTGAAAGGAAGAATGTGAACATGATGGCGGAGAGAAGACTGAAGACCTCTTCCTTCTTCTCTGGAGTCTTTGTCCAAGCTGGATATATTCCATCTTTGTAACATTGCTAGGCACCCAGTCCTTCAGAGTCAGGAGGAAGAATAAGGGATGGGCTGTAGCTGGGGAGCTGGGTAGAATCCAGACATGCCGAGAGCCACTCCCCTGTTTCTTCTAGACAGTGATTGGCAGTGCTTCTTTGCTCCTCTGTGGTCTTTGTTAGGGCGGAATCTGCCCTCCAGGGAGGAGCCTGCCCTGAGCTGCCTGTCACAGGCTGACTTCTGCTTCTATAGCAAGTGCACCAGTAAAGAAAAATCCTGTCTTCATCTCCACATGGCCTAATCTTCTGCTGTATTACTGACGAGTTTGTAACTTGCTGAGGATGAGGGGGCATTATTAATTGGACCTGTGAGTCCCCCAGTGAAGAATTCAGGAGAACAATTAAATAGTGCCCTGTGAACCCTGAGTCCCATGTACAAGAACAAAACTTGCTGGTGTCATAGAGTTCAGAGAAGGAAGAAGAGGAGGGGTGAGCTGAGGGGAGGCTAGCAGACCTGGGTACCTTCACTGAAGACCCAGACATGTTTCCAGGGTGAAGAAGGCTTAAAGAGCTAAGATGTCAGTGCAGAAATTTGTTGGTGTCTGGAAGCAAGATGTGGAGATTCCCATACTTTGAGTTTCTCTGGTGACCTTTTGTCTGAGAAGAGATTCTGATTCAGAGGCTTTGCAACATGCAGAGTATTCTCTTTCTCATGGAAACTCAGAAGGAACTGCAGAGGTAAGTGAGCCAAACATAAACTGTCTCAGAAGCACCTGGGATTCTCCAGTTCATAGATAATATGAGTTCTACATATGGGACAAAAATGCCATCTTTGTTTTCTGAGTCTGGCTCATTTTGCTTAACACAATGACTTCCAGCTTCACCCACTTTCCTGAAAATGGCTTAATTTCATTCTCCTTTATAGCTGAACAAGATTCCATTGTGTGTATGAATCATGTATTCATGTATTCATCTATCGTCTACAGATAGACTTCTACTCTGCTTCCTTATCTTGGCTGTTGTGAATAGTGTAGCAATAAAGTTGTGGGACTAGTTGCTCTCATTTGGTCTTGTCACAGCCAGACACTCTTCAAATCCTCTCTCCAGCTGCCATTACTGAAGGCTCCATATCCAGATACTTCCCCTAGCTTAGCTGCTCAATAAGTTTGGCTAAGCCATAATTCTTCCCTTTCAATGGTAAAGGATGCAGCTAACTTGTCTTCCACATGATAATTTTTCACTGAGTACTTCACTTCTGATGGTAATATAAAGTTATTAACAGTAACTTTCACTTCACAATAGCTACTTTGTAATAGGAATTAAATTATGTATGCTTCTGTGTTATGTGAATAATAAATAATTGCATGCCAATTGTCAGCCTAGTCATATGAAAAAGGTCTTTATTTCTCCTCATTGTTCATCAAGGAGGGAATGGTGTCTGACTTGCTGAAATCAAAACATACTATGTTTGTAGATTCTCTGCTACAGCAAGTTAAACCTCTTAGCCTTGACAGATCCTTTTCTTCCAAAATACACCACATCTCTCATTAGAAACCCTCCTGGTGCAGCTGACTGTGCCCAAGATAAAATAGTGTTCTCTTGATTCAAGTCCCTCACAATTCACTATTATTCTCTATTGATCTTGTTTCCAGTAGACAAGTCATTTTAGCTATTTCATAGGCAGTCTGTATTTCAAATAAATATTGCTTGACTGCTGTAAAAGCCTCTTGATATGGCTGATTTCCAAACTGATCACAGAGATGCCTGTGTTTGCCTTGGCAGGGGACGAGAAGGCAGGATAACTCCTCCTAATCCCACAAAGGCGATGCTTAGAGCCAGTTCGCCCATTCGGAATTTATTTATGGCAGTCTTGGATCTGCGGAACATTTGATACGGTCTTAACATTTTCTTCTCATGAGAGGTGATTTTCTGGATAAAAAAAATAACTAGAATACAGTAGACCTGCTTGGAATTTCTTTGTAAATAGTAGCAAAGATGTTACCTAAAGTCAAAGAACATTTTTTGCACCAAATGAAAAAAAAAAAAACAGAAATACCTATGTTGAAGATTTAGAGAGTGTGAATGATGACAGTGGTCTACCATATGTCACTTAAAATTGTGAGGCCAGTTTATTCAGCTTCACACACCATAGGTCACAAGCAAGCATGGTTTGTGGCCTTGTGGAGTCTGCTGCACCCTCCTTTCTTCTGGGACATGCAATGACTAGCCTGCCATTGAGCCCCAACTTCCCCTCCCACCAGGGCACCTAGTCAGTGTTATCTCTGGCTCTGTCTTGTCTTCGGGGAGCTTCTTTACCCCATCAGTGGCCACAGATACATGAGGCTTTTTGTGTGTCCCCAACTCAAGCTCCTTTTCACAGCTATTCATTGCTTCAACAAATATTTATTGAGCACTTCCTATATTTTAGGTGCTCTAGATGTCACAGTGAACTCCATAGAAAAGAACTCAAGAAGATTATATTGTAGTAAGAAGGCAGACAGCCAAGAAACTGAATCAGTAAATATATATGGCACAGTATGTGGGTGATAACTACTCAGAAGAAAATAAAGGAGAAAAGGGATAGAAGTTTGGGTGTGTGCACATGTGTTTGTCTCAGTGGAAGACTTAGGGTCTAGCAAAATGAGTTCCCTGAAGACGGGGCTTTGAATCCAAGCTTCTGGAGCTGGTGGAGTACTCACTTCACATGTCCTGGATTCAATTCCTAGCACTTCATAAAACAGAAATGATGATGCATGTCTGTCAGTCAAGAACTTTGCAGGTAAAGGAAGGAAGATCAGAAGTTCAGGGTCATCCCCAACTACAAGGTAAGTTTGAGTCTAGCCTTGGCTACATAAGATCTTAATTTAAAAAAAGGGACAACATGGGCTGAAGAAATGGCTCAGGGATTACAAACCCCACAAATATAAGGTCCTGAATTCAGATTCCAGGTTCCATCTAAAAACACCAGGTGGAAACAGTAGCAGCCTAAACTTCTTATTCTGGTGGACAGTGCTTGGAAACTCCCAAAGTGAAGTAAAAGGGAGGTAAAAGTAATCCAGGATGATTTCTGAAGCCACCCTTGGGACTTCACAGGGACACACACACACACACACACACACACCAAAGCAATCAATCGACCAAGCAAAAAAATGAGAACTTTTTAAAAAATTTTGTCTGTGTGAGTGTGTGTGTGTGTGTGTGTGTGTGAGAGAGAGAGAGAGAGAGAGAGAGAGAGAGAGAGAGAGAGAGAATTTTATCAGAGGGTCCTGTGTATGCCTGTGGAAGCCTAAGGGTGTCTTTGGGAATTATCTTGGATTTTTCTTTGTTCTATAGTTTCCCAGGCTCCACCTTCCAGTGCTAGAGGTACAAGCTGCTGCCATTTTTAAAGACGAATCTGGGATCCAAATTCAGGACCTTCTTCTTGTGAGGCAGAATCTTTTTTTTTTTTATTCAATTGTGCATGTATGCATGTGTGTGCGTGTGTGTGTGTGCGCGCGTGCGCGCGTGTGTGTATGTATGTGTGTGTAGAACCGTGGACGAATTCGGGAACCACCATGGATGCTTCCACCTCTTCCTTGTACTCTGCCCTGGGATTCACAGACTCCGCCCTACGAGGACCAGAAACGCAGGCCGCCCCCGCTTCCACCCAGTGTCTATACATGGGGTGTAGGATCCGAACTCAGGACCTTCCGCCTGCAAGGCAGAGGCTTAACCCTTGAGCCACCTCTCCAGTCCCGTGAGGCAGAATCTTAACCCCTGAACCACCTCTCTGGTCCAAAACCTAGAGCTTGTATTTTACCGATAAAGAATCTTTCAGGGAACTGAGAACAAGTGACAGTCAAAGTGCAGCAGGCAAGGCTGGAGAACGAGGTCGCTGCTTTGGATCAAGAGCAGCTGATCTCCGCATCCCACAGGGCTGGCTGCTTAGAGGCCACAGAACCCATTGTGCCTCAGGGCAGTTTCACCAACGGGCAGCAAAGAGAAGCCTTTTCAGATCCCTACAGCCCTTGGTATGTTAACACTGTAATGTTGAGTTATACCCGTGTGGGGAACCAAGCATACCCTGTGGCATCTGTTACCTGGCACTCCTCGGGATGCCTGAAGTGTCGGATGGAGCCATATGGTGTGCTTACAGGGAGGTATTGCCAGGTTGTGCCCATATGACCTTGGAGAGAGCCCCAGAAGAGAGTTAGACATTCGGTGGCAGTTGGAGTGGTAAATAAGAAGCAAGAACTCTGGAGACAGGAGTACCCAAAGAGACCTGAGGTGCTACATGTGATGGGTCTGATACAGAAGCAGCAGCTGGGGGTAAGGGGGAGCTCATCAAGAAGGTGATATTTAAGTGGAAGCCAGAAGGCCTATGATTGTCTGAAAGATGAACATTTAGGCAGAATAACAAGAACAAGCACAGTCAGGAGGGAGCACACACAATATATTCAGGGGACAGGGGAAGGAGCTGCCTGAGCAGCTACAGTGATATGAAGAAGAAGGAAGGTGGGAACAGAGGAGGCTGGACAGGCTGCTGGCGACCAGCTCGTGCCAAGCTATCGGCTGCAGGAGGAAGTTGGGTATTACTTCAGGTATAATAAACCACTGCAGGGCAGGGGAGGTCTGGCAAAGTTGTGGCTGACCCAACTAACGGTTAAAAGGACCACTCCTTTTTACTTGTTTTGGAATTTCATACATTAGAAAGTGAATTTATGTCACTTTTACGTCCTGTTACCCAATCCCACTCCCCCCCTACCACTGCAAATCTTCTCAATCAGTTTTTCTCCTCCTTTCTTGTCCTTTTGTTGTGTGGCCCACTGAGTTTCATCTGAGCCACCTATACTAACTTATATCTGCTACTTGTTAGAACATGGTAGATAAGTGGATATGCCATTTAGGAAAGTATCCCTGTGCCACCCTCCTACCCTCGATAGTCTCTAGGGTTGGCGTAGTGCCTCTTAAGGTCTTGCTCTTTCCATGGTGAATTACCCATAAGATGTGTTGCAGCTATTCCTTCTGCTGCTGTGAGACAACACTCAGACACAATTTAAAAGGAGAAGGGGATTTATTTGGTTTAGAGTTCCAGAGAGGATACAGTCCATTACAGCAGAAAAGGCGTGGCAGGTGAGAGAGGTTGGAGGCGGCTCAGGTCACAGCAGTCATAATGGAGCAGAGGGAGCCAGATACCAACTATGAGAGCAGACTGCTGGCAGAAGCAAGGCAGGCCCACTCCCGCGACATATCTTCCTTCAGGAAGGCTCTATCCCCTAAAGGTGCTACTAACCATCCCAAGCATCAGTATCAACTAAGGATTCACATACATGAGCCTGTGGGAGACAACTCACATTCAAGCAGTGACAGGTCATATCTTGTGCAGACCTTGTGGAAGCAGATCCAGCTGTGGTGAGTTCATGGGTACAGCAGTCCTGTCTTGTCCAGAAGATTATCTCTGGCACTACTCCCCCTCCACACTCTCAGGCTCTTACATACTTACCACACCTCTTCTATGATGGTCCCCGAATCTCTGCTTAGGAGGTGATTTAGATGTCTTGTTCAAAGCCAAGAAATCCATAGTCACCTTTCCTCTGAACTTCAGTCAGTTGTGATTCTCTGTATTGAAACCTTCCATTGAAAGATGAAGGCACAATCTTTGGGCTTCTGTGTGGAAAATAGACTCAAGAATCCAAGGCAGAAGTAGGAAGACTGCAAGCAGGCGCTGAGATGTCCAGGTAAAAGATACTGGAGTATAGAAGCAGGGGTGTGAGAATGACTGACTTGTGGATGCTTGCCTGTGGTAGAACACCAACAGGATCACCCAAAGGGCTGGAAAGACAGGGAATGAAAGGAAGGCAAGGTCAAAGAAGCCCCGCACCTTGTGTTCTGAGCAACTGGAAGATGGATTGGAAAGGAGGAAGACCATGTAAAGAAATGGTTTCCAGCCTTGGACAGCAGCAGTGGGATGTCAGGTGGGCTGCTGAGCAGCAGAGAGATTTCAACTAGCAACGGAGTTTCGTGAGTCCCCAGCAAGGTGATCACACTCAAAGCCAGATGTGATACATGAGGTGAGAAATTAGAGGCAGAGGCTTGAGCTGAGAGGTGTTCAGAGGTGGGAGAGGTGGGAGAAGGTCAGTATTGAAGAAGAGTACAGAGAGATTAGGAGAATCAGAGAAGGCACCAAGTCAAGATGGTGTTTCCAAAGTTTGCTAATCAAAAGGTCAATCATACTGTATTTTTGGACTTCAAATTCCACCCAACGGCCCCTGTGTTAAGGTCTGATCCCCAGCTTGGAGCTACTGAGAGGTATAGATATTTCAAGGTTTGGGTATGGTTAGAGGGAGTGTTAGACCATTGGGAGAATGTCCTCAAAGGGGATTATGGATTCATGGTCCCTTCTTGTTGTTTTTCTTGTTCTTGTTCTGCCTGTTGGACCTAAAATAAGTACTTTTGTTTTTTACTTTTTATTTGCGTCTTCGGTTGTCTGAGACAGGGTCTCATTATGTAGCCTGGCTGGACTTTCACTCATCATACTCCAATGCTGGGATTACAGATATGGACACCGTGTCTGCCCAAAGCTTTACTTTACATTTCCTGTATATAAGGTAAGCCCACTCTGAGGTTTCACCTCAGTTTCCTTGCCTAATATAGTAATAACAGTTATTTCTTTAATGCAATTAGATTATTCCACACTAGCTTCATGAACTGCCATGCAGCATACCCAAAGAGGGCTTCATGGCATGTCAGTTACAACTGAGATGCTTTGCCAGATTTCTTCTCCTCTCCCTTTCTCTTCTTCTTGTCTCTTCTTCTCTCCTTTATCTCTTTCCCTTCTCATTCTTCAGCATTTGCTTCTCCTTTCTTTCTCATTGCCCTCTTTTTTTTCTTTGTTTTTGTGAAGGATGTCATTTGTAGGGCCTTTGACTTTGGAGAACATTATTGGTTCTACCATGAGTAACTGTAATGAGGTGCTAACCACTTCTCTTTGTTTTCAGACTGGCCATCTAAACGCAGAACTTGCTGACAGGGCTCGTCTAGCTCTAGGTTGATTTTGGGAATTCCTAGTTTTCATCTTCTATGAAATTATAGATGTGCTACTATTATTACTACCGCTGCTGCTGCTGCTGCTGCTGCTGCTACACACCAAGTGTTTTATGTGGGATCTGGAGATATAAACTCTGCTCCTTTTGTTTTCTCATCAAGTACTTTAATCAATGAGCTATCTGTCCAACCCAGCTACCCATGCTCAAATCCACTCTTTGCCATATATTCTGACTGTGGAGCAGTGAGGCACCATCTCCACCTGCTGACTTCCCTCACTGTGCCATGCGAGCGCAGGCTTCAGGAGCAGCAACACCAGATGAATGAAATGTTTGACTTTCCTCCTTCCTGCTATGGGTACATATCTGGAGGCCTTGTATCAGATCCAGTGAATTGAGGGGCGATCAAGGGACGAGGGGCTTCCTGCTGATCAAGACACCAAGAATTATTCTTCTTGTGCCTACCCTTCCCCCCAACAAAGTTTCCAAATTAAAGTAATTCCAAATGGAAGTCAGGGAAGACCTTAAGGAAAGGCATGAGAATTAAATATAAAAATATGGACATGAAATCGCAATGGTCCGGCTTGTGGATGTACATATCTGGGGTGACTAAAAGCACTGCATGAGCTATCTGGGATGTTACCAGGGTGGAGAGGATCCAGGTCACAGGGAGCTTGAAGGGGCAATTAATCATACTCAATAAACTTGCTCAACAAATATAAATCTAAAGATTGTTTTGGAACTAGTTTTTCCAGAAATTGCTTCCAATTCTGCCCAAGGCTTTTGGGGCAGAAAGCTTCCTGTTAATTCTTTCACTTTCACTTGAAAAATAGTAGTGCTATTTCTAGGAGTAGCCACTTCCCTTCTGTGACTTGAAATATTAGACTTCATATACTTTTCAGGATGACCTTAAGAATATTCAGAGTTGAGGAGACTATTGTAAGACATACTGACCTCCATTCAAATCACCCACAAGGAAGATTTTAAAAACCTTTTTAATACTTTTTTGTACCATGTAATTTCCCATTACCATAACAAAAATCCCTGAGATATTTAGCTTAAAAAGAAGAAAAGTCCTTTCTGGCTCACAGTTTTAAGTTTCAGTCTTTGGCTTACTAGTCCACTGCTTCTGGGCCTGCAATGATAGGAGCATGGTAGGAGCATGTGGCAGAGAAAGCAGTTAGCCTTATGACAGCTCAGAGGTTAAAAAAAAAAAATGGAAAAGGGTCAGAGTCTCAGCATTGCTCCAAAGATATACCCCTTCAGGTCTAACTTCCATCTTCCAGACTCTACTCTTAAAGGTTCCATCTCTTCCTATAGTGCCTTTGGGATTCATTTATGATCTAAACTTTAGCAGAATCCAAAACCAGAACAACAAAAAACTTCTTTATTGTTATTCTACCCAAGAACCTTCCTGTTTTGTTTGTTTGTTTGTTTTTAGTTTTGACAATTCCTTATTCTTGAATGAGTTTTCTAATTTCATTTGTTATGATTTTTGTCCGTACTTTCCAGCAGAGCATCAGCCATGGTTTGAAACTTCTTGCTAAAATGTAGGCTTCCTCTGAATCGCTTTCCCTTCCTGACTGTTCAGGTACTCCCGTTTGGCAAACAACAGTTGCCAGCTGTGCTAAAAATATGGAACCAAAGCTTTAGGACTGACACAGAGGTTGGTCTTCCTGCAGGGCAGATGGACCCTCTGGCATGACTCAGACCAGCCATGGAAGCCTACCTGGCCCTGGACATGTGCCTAAGGTCAAGGCTCCAATGTACCTTGTAAGCGGGCACCGAGCCAGCACAACAGATGGAGAGGGATGGGGTGGCTGACAGGCCATGTGGGGTCTAAAGTGTCTGTGCCCAGGGAACTGTAGCAGCATCTCAGTCTCTCCGGAAGAGATCCAAGTACTTGAACACAAAACTATGATGGCTAGCACAGGAAGGGGGGCACTACAGAGCACATACTCCCAGGCAGATGCCCTCCGGAATTGGATCAAGTGAGGGTATCTGAAGTGCTACTTTTTTTGAGTTAACCAAAATGGCTCCTTTGGGGAAGAAACAAGGCTTACCTACTTTGATAACTAACTTTCTCTTTCTTGACAAATCCTGCTTGAGGGTGGGGCTAGGGAGAAGGCTCGGGGGTTAAAGCTCTTGCTTCCCAAGCAAAAAGATTTGCCTTCAGCCTCCCAGAAACTGTGAAAATGCTGGAAGGAAATGGCAGCAGCCTATAATTTGGGCCCTTGAAGGTGGAGCCTAGAAAGCCCCAAGGTAAAGTAATAAGGTGGAGGAGCCATCCAGGGTGATTCTAGATGTCACTCTTGGGCCTCCACTGGCACACACACACATTCAACTGCCCTCTTGTACACTTTCCCTACACCTCCATGTTCATGTACTTGTGTGTGTACATGCAAACCCCCTCCTCATACATGCAAAAATTTTTTTAAAAATTAAATCCTGAGGATGGAAGGAGGTTCTTTACCCACATGCCTCTTTCTCTCCTATGCTGTCTTCAGTGGTCTGATAGAGGAGAAGGCCCAGCCAACTCTAAGTCTAGTAATAGATAGAAGAAGTGACAAGCCAGCCCTTGTCACAGACAAAATGAGTTCCATGGGCTTTTCCCTCTTCCTCTGGTACAGAATTTTCCTCCTGTCTCTTCAGCACAGTCTTTGTGCCCTAAATACCCTGACTGTTGTGCAGTTGGAATTGCCCCTGTCTGTGGCAGTTGACTGGCCCTGGGTTCTGCTGCCTGGAGACAGAGGTATTTGCATGTGAACCAGCTTTCTGCTGCTATAGAGAGGAAGCATTTGGTTCACTGTTAGGGAGATTCCCGTCCATGATTGCTTGGCTCTGTTGCTTTTGGGCATGTAGTAGGGCAACACCTCATGGCCGCAGCAAGTGGTAGAGGAATGTTCATTTCATGATGGCTGGGAAGCAGAAGGGGTGGGCAATTGTTTTTTCAAGATCGCACCTTTAGTGACCTAACTGCTTTCTACTAGGCGCTGCCTCCTAAAGATTCTGTGACCACCAACAGGGACCAAGACTTCCATATATGTGTAGATTTTGGGTTGTACTTATCCAAACCACATCTTACAAGAAGACAGAACTAAGACACTGTGTGTCTATCTGCAGATCGAAACGTAGTTTTGTTCAACCAATAGCATGCTTGCTTAGTCAGAAAGATTGGCGATGCTCTTATTTGGTATGTGCATTCCAAAACACTCAAGCAAATTTCTAGGAAGATCTAGAGGCAGCCTCTAGATCTAGAGAGCTTCTAGATGGAGAAGAAAGGAAAAAGGACTTTGTCTAGACAGATGAGGGGGCAGAATGGATTGATAGCAAATAAAATGTACAATGACACACACCTGTTCTTCCTCATTCTGGGTGGAACATAGAAAGATAAGAAAGAAAGCTGAAACAATTAACAGCTATGCTTAAATGACATGGCTTTTTCTGTCCAGAGAAGGCATCTTTCACATGAATGTACTATTTGTTAGAATAAACAAAGAACCAGTTCGTTGAGAAGTTGGGAAGTAGATAGATACTAGCCTCAAAGGCCTCTTTCTGTTGAAGTTTATGTTTATTAAAATGAGTGCAGATGGAAAGACTCTTACGTCTCATTCAGCACTGGGCTCTTAGCCTTGGCTCTTAGCTCCTCTTCAGAACTTACTGAGCAAACCACATTATTTGCTAGATGTTATGCTTTACAATTGTCATCCCATTTAGTTCTCATAGCAACCCTTCGACATAGATACCATTATCATCTGCATTCCACTGATGTAAGATTAAATAGCTTTCACAAGGTCAAGTCATCCCAGATTCCACAACTAATGGTACATACTGCTCTTCAAGCCCCGTTCTGTAAACTGGTAAACTCTAATCCACAAGGCTTTGCTTTCTACCCTGTAACTTCACTAACTAACAATCCATAAGCCTATTCTGTTTGGCTAGTGTAGGTGAGGCGCTACCTGTGGAGAAGGATCATGTCTGTTGTGACCTTTGTCATGCCCAGCAAGCAGCACAGTGCCTGGCACTTAGTTGACACTTGGTGAATGCAATTTTCAACCACAACTCTTGGCCCCACCAGCTGGGCCAATATGTCTTCCAAGGCACAAGTTTTAGCATAAACAGCTTTCATTTTTATTTTGTATCCCAGCTGGTGCTCAGACTGTTTGCCACACTGCTGGGGTGCAGTACCCTGACCTCCTCCTGACTACTTATTATTGCAGGCAAGGACTCCAGGGGAGCAGTCGGCTGCCTACTAGGTGTGACCGACCTCTCCGGTCTGCCTGCTGCAGCCACATGTAGCCATCCACTGCAAAAAGTGGCACTTGGAGACACCTCCTCCCTCAAGACTTCTCTCTTCTGCCCCAGGGAGGTTGCTAGGCAACTTCCCTCTTCCTTTCTTGTGCAACTCCATTCCTATCCTCCCTCCCAGCATCCACCCCCAGTTTCTCTTCAGTGCCATTAACCCTCTCATCTCCACTTTGTGAGGCCACTGTTTAGCTTCCATGGACGCCACTTCAAAACATGCCTAGGCTGACCCAGAAAACATCCCGTTGATGCTTTCTGAGCTCTTAATACCATCCTTTAAAAATTATCCTTAAGAGCAAACTATCAAAGAAAAAGCCAAAAGCCAAACAAATCACATCCGACAGAAAACAAACAAAAATTCCCAAAAGCAAATGGCTTATCCAAGTTTCCAGCAACTCTTTTTCCCCTCCTCTTCCGAAGTCACACCACCTTACTCTATAGCATGTGTGATCAACACAAGATGAAATGGTATATCACATATTAAAGAATATGTAATATTATTACTTGTTCTGTGGATTTGGAATATTTTTCTTTCTGTTGCCCACTTGACAGTGAAGAAGAAAGGCAAGTCCCTCTCTTATCTGGAAGTCCAATCCAGCAACAAGTGTTACGATGGATGCTGGTCTATCTGCTGCCATTTGGCTGCTATTAGCTAATGTACTGCAGGTAGGGAGGGCTTCGCTAGCCCCACATCCTCTACAGAGAAAGACAGGCTGAATGAGAAATAGAGGGGAAGCCAATTCTCCTGCACATCTGCCCGAGACATCTGCTTTGCCCAGTTTTGATTCTTCACCAGCAGATACGCACCTCTGCCATTGAGTTTAGACTGAACTACATATGTGGGGACAGGGCTTTGTGCACTATATTCACTCCACGATCCCTTTGCACCTGAGAATTTTTTACACAATTTCAGGTATGCAGGTACCTAAAATGGGTATACAAACTAACGTTCACTGATAATAAGTCACAAAGAAATTTATTTGAAAACAATTTTTAAACACAGTTTAATCAGAATCTGAGTTTGGTCTCAGAACACACATGAGAAAAGCTGGATGTGGTGGCATGTATGTAATCCCAGAGTAGAGTAGAGAGCCAGGAGGAAACTTACACAGAGTTCTCTGACCAGTCAGCCTATTCAAGTCAATGAGTTCAACACCAGTAAGAGAACTTGTCTCAAAACAATGTGGATGGCAGCTGAGAAACACCAGCCGGGGTTGTCCTCTGGCATCCATATGATGTGTGCATGTGCACTTGGACACAAACCTGCCCATATTTGTATGCACACAAATTCTTTGGTATACAAATAATTTTACCACTTATTAAAGACGACCACAAAGTTTCATACTAAAGGGATAAACTTGCTTGCTTGTTTTTAAATAAAGAAATTTTGGCTGAATGTTTGATGCTGTAGGATACAGAGCATCTTCAATATTTTGCAGAGTTGATATTTGATTTAATGATCGTAAACGATGAGAATGTTGCTTTATATAAATAGATAGTACAAAAGAAATATGTTTAGGGCCATTTAAGTAGTGTTTGGAATTCTGTCTTAATCCCAGACCCAAATTCATTTAGTGATTTTTTTTTAAATGAAACTCAAGCCAGAAATTTAAACAGCAATATTTATTTATTTATTTTTTCCTCTCATACCCCATTCCCCTCCCTCCCTCCACCCCTCCCTAGATCCCCTTGTTCCCTCTCAGCTTTTCCCCTTCCTTCCCCCCTCCCTTCCTTTCTCCTAGTATCCCCTCCTCCCCATTCCTGGAGCATCCTTTAATGTGCATGTCAAACTTCCCTCTGGGTCCTCCTCTCTAATGACGTGTAAGGACTCAGTAGCATTGCCTAGAGCTCTTTCTTTTGGTCCCCTTTAGTATAGGAACACTATTATGGCTTTAAACAGCAATTTTTAAAACCAAATATTTTAACACAGCAACGTACAAAGATGTACCAACTTCATGTGTGCTAAGGAATGTTGGTAGGAAAAATTTAAGTTTTTTTTTTCTATTAAGCTATTTTTGTTCCAAAGGAGCGGAAGTTTACATGTCCAGTAAAAACACTGACAGTCATACTAAACAGTAGCCTCAAACCCGAGCCCAGGTGTTTCAGGCAGCACTCAGGCTACATGGCATCCTGGCACACTCAGCGCCAAATGCCCATGTTGTGTGTCCAGAGCCAAAGATACGGTCAAGTTGTGCAACATAACACAGGCAAATGCTGCCAGAAACACCTGGGATTCATGATGGGTCTGATTTTGTAATTAGATTCAGTCATTGTGTGTTCAGAAACCTTCACTGCCAAGTTTTTCAGAACCCCCACATTCAATTATATAACCCCAGTTGGGGTCATGACTCTAGGTGCAGGCATCTGGATACTAGGACCACTATTCAGAAAGAGAGGGATGGGGGAACCACCACTCTTTCACCGCCATGAGGAAGAGGCATGCAAAACTTGAACAATGGGCAGACAGGGGTGTATTTCAATAAGACCAGGGATTTGCCACCTCCCACAACACATGCCCAGCAGCTCCCAAAAGGGCAAGTGGTGACAGGAAAATAGGGTCTCCTGTCCCATCCTGTGCTCACTGCTCACTGGTAATTAGAAGCTTCTTAGACTCAGGGGTCCCTCAGAGATTTTCAATCCCATTTGGTTTTGAGCTGGATCTCAAAATCTGATCAGAGTTCAGGAAAAAGGCACAAGTAACCCAGGACAGCCCAGAGGGGTACACCTCTAACTAATGTCAACCCTTTGGGGACTTTTCACGTGCACTGTTATTGCTGCATATCATGCAACTAACCCAATCGAATTTGACTTATTACTATTCAGCAGCCTTTTCCTTCTCCTTTTCACCCTATCATCTTTCCATCCTCTTCTGTTGGACTGAGGGTGTGGCTCAGTGTTGGAACGTGTGCTTTGCATGCACGAGGCCCTGGGTCCCATCTCCCATACTGGATTTAAAAAAGAAAATCTATTGTCTCTGAATAAGTAGCCATTTGTGTGACTACATTTGCATCATACTGAATTTAAAATCAATTCAAAATTGTTCTAGTGTGTCCCCTGTTTTCACTTAGCTTTTGGATAGAGAAGACATAAAGGGAGACAGAAGCAAGGACACAATCAGGTCTGCACCTGAGTTCTCTGCTCCATGCATGGGTGTGTCCCGTGTCCAAATCTAGATCTGACAGTGGAGAGAGGGTGTTGAAAACACGCACGAGGGGAGAAGCAGACCAGGGTGCAAAGAGACCTGCACAACTTAACAATAATGAGACTCTTTATCTGACTCCTCCCGTTACTGGGCTACTTATTTCTTTTTATCTTGTCAGCTCAGGAGGCTGTGCTCTGTGAAATTTGCTGCCACAATCCACAGACCAGGAGGACTGGAGGGCATAGGTGTGATCAGCAAGGTGGTTCCGCATGCAAATTTGTGTCACTTGCAGAATGAATTTTTCACTCTAGTTGTGCGTGTCTAAAGAATGTCTTTCAAGGTCAAAATGCTGAGAGTAGGTGGGGAGTGGAAGAAGGGAGGGGGTCCCGACTGTCCTTCATGGCACAAAGCTAGGGAGAACTGTCGTGTCACACTGGGCAAAGGTAGACACACTATGAATTCTGTATTGTAATGTGGGTGCTGATGATCGGTCATCAAGTGCTTATTGTATGCCAGGCACTTAGCTGCATATCGTGCAATGCATTTCTCGCTTGGTTTTTACAACGACTCTGTGGTGGAGGCCCTGCTGCTTTTCCCATTGCATGGATGAGAAAATCGAGGTTCAGGGAGATTAAGTAACCCCTTAGCGGGTTTCCAGATTTCAGACCCTCCCTAAAAGCCTCCTTTCAAATGACTTAGCATTAATTCAAAGATTCTTCTTGGAAGCAATTCCTTTCCCAAAGCAGAAAAATCCATATGTCACGAATCAAAATCAGAAGGCCTGTTTATTACAGATACAGATAGCAGCCACTGGGAGTTACGCTTCCCCGGACCTTTAGTGCTCTCTGGTTACTTGGTTACTGCATTAACTTTTCACACACTCTCTCCTGGTCTTTTCACGCTTTGCCTAATACGCTGTCTGGGAGAGCAGATACTTACGAGTCATTTCAAGGGTGCTCCGGTAGGCCTATTTCCCTCCATTTCTCTTTCTCTCTCTTTCTCTACATATGTCTTTGGCCCCATTTCTCTTGGGACCAAAGAGGAGCAGTTCAAGAGAGATCATTATGGGATGGTCCGTGTGTGTCACCTGCTGCTTTGCTGTGTCTGATTTTATTAACAGGTTGCATGGATGTTCTTTCATGCTTGCCTGGAATTTGTAACCTTGGAGTCACTGTGTTCTGGGGAGAAGTAAAGTGAGCTACACAATGTATAGGACTCTAGGACTCCACATTGAGAACACAATGGAAGCCAGTTATATACCTTTCCGAGTCATCAGGAAGCAGCTTTTGCTTAGAAGGAGGACATAGACCCATCGAATTTCTACAAAATAGCGTGTCTTCAGGACTGAAGACCCAACAGTATGGGCTGATCGTATTAATAATTGCATCAAACCATTCAAGACAATTTGCTCCTCTTCCCCAGAGATTGCTCCATAGCAGAATACCGAGTGGCCTAAGGAATCATATTGAATTTAAAATCAATTCAAAATTGTTCTAGTGTGTCCCCTGTTTTCACTTAGCTTTTGGATAGAGAAGACATAAAGGGAGACAGAAGCAAGGACACAATCAGCTCTCTGCTCCATGCATGGGTGTGTCCTGTGTCCAAATCTAGATCTGACAATGGGAAGAGGGGGTTGAAAACACGCACCATTTTAGACAAAAGTTACATTTGACATGGACATTTACTTATCCGTCAGTGTTTGGATGAAGGAATACCTTGTCCTAATTTACGGAAAGGTGCCATATGGTCGTAGCAGTGACTCTGAGACTCTTCCTGGTGGAGAAGACAGATGGCTCAGTGGCAGTGAAACCCTCAAGCAGGCACAGCAGTAGACAGGATGTCCGTCGAGAAGGGGAAGCAGTACCTGGGCTTGAAGCTTGCTTTACCACTTAGGGCTCTGCATATGTCTCTGTACTGCTGAGTCTGGGTTTCTATATAGGTCAGGAATTACGGTAGTAGCACCAGGATTGCAGGTGTGTTATTCAATGAGAGAGAGAGATTGAGAAAGAGAGAGAGAGAGAGAGAGAGAGAGACAGAGACAGAATATGCATGCATACACGCAGCCTGGCCTTAGAGGCATTAGAGAAATCATAGTACATTATTTACATTATTGCTATAGTGTCATATTGCTGTAAGCCAGAAGATTTCAAGTTGGAACCAGGGCTCTTGGCCATAAGCCAGGATCATTCTGTTCCACAGCCAGCTCCCAACTAGGGAAAAGACTTTCAGGTGATGCAATTGGTCAAGAAGTTCAATGTAACATCAAGGGTATCGATGAGCCGTACCCCCAGAATACCCAGTGCCAACACTCAGGCTTCAGAGAGTTCTTTGTTTGCTCTAGAGGAATCTTGCTGGGTCGTAAGAAGAACATGCCTAAAAGATGGTGAGATTCACAGACACGTACTCCTGACCAGTTGCTTAATCTGGGACAGGCCCTCAGCTATTCACTTGGAGGTTCAGACATGAATATGGTAGTGCAGTTAGGCGAAAGTAGCAAGTATAGGAACTTCCTAGACACCATGCTGTACACCTTTGCATCATCTCTGTCAGGTAAGGAACCAATCAAAGGAGCTGATTTTCTTCCCATGGCTCCACTTGTGACTATTTCCTCTCCAAAGCCCTCTTCTCAATCTGAAACTACTCCAATCAATAGAAAGAACATGGAAGAAAAAGTGAAAGGAGGACTTAGATCCAGATAGGAAGAAGCACCTGTCAATTTATCTCTATCAGAAAGGGGTGAGCCACATGGCCAAACTACACTGCGAGAGAAACTGTGAAACACAGTTCAGCCCCAAGGAACAAAGGGACAAATATTGCTGCAGAGTTGTCACTTCCATGGGAGGACAATTCCAGGTGCTAGGATCATATTCTAAGATAATCAAGGATTTTTAGACATAGAAAAAACAACTTTGACCAAACCATAGCCAGGAATTAAGGTTTTTAGAGAGGGTAGGGATGGTGCTTATCCCGATCAGCATTCGTGGACCATGACTGGATTGGTTCAAGGGGTCATGAAACCATCCTGAGTACTAGAAAGCAGCCCCTATCAGGAACACCCCCACTTCACCTGACCCCAGGCTTGCAGGGCTGCTGTATCTGGGTTCAAGGCTTGATTGAGGTGCTGAAGAACACACATCAACAGTGCCCTCATGAGAAGAGTGATGTCAAAGGGGAAATGGGTGTGGCTAGGCTTGATATGTTGATGCCCAGATGTCTGATGACCCATCACTTGAGCTTATGAGGAGAGCTACTGGGTGTGAATTTTGACAGCTGCAGCTCACCGTCTGTGGAGGGTGGTGTTCTGGGACAGCGCTTGATTCCCAGCTCTTGGTATAAACGCCAAGTGTAGCTCCCATCTTTTGATGGGTGTGGACTCCTTTCATATGATGGGACAGTAGTTCCCTGTATTCCCTCATGTTCAATTGCAAAGGTGCTATGCTATCGTTTGAATCTGAAATGCCCCTAAGGCCCATATGCTAAAAGTTTGGTGTCTGGGCTGTGGCACCCTAGGGATGCATAACCTAGTGGAAGGAAGACAAGCCATCGCAGGTGCCCTTGAGGGAGATATTGGATTCCTGGTCTACTTCTTTCTTCTCCTTGTTTGCTTCCAGAACCTTGATATGAATGACTTTTTCTGCCACACACTTCCTCATGATATTCTGTTTAACCAGGGATCAAGAAGCTAAAGAGTAAAAGTTCTGAATCATGGACCAAAACAAACTTTTCTCCTTTCCATGGATTTGTCTGTAATGGAGGAGACCTGACTAACAAACTCTAGGACTGTCAATCCATCACCTTGTACCTTGCACTACAGAACATTCCAGTTGGAGAAACGCTTCCCTGCTGGCCTAGAACTATGATGCGTCTAGAGCATAAGTGTCTAGAACAGCATCTCATGACCCTGGCTGACAACCAAGAAGAAATCAGCAGGGAACCCAGCAGGCCAAGCAAGCTGTAAAAAAACAGCTAAATTTTATGGCAACTCTATGAGTTTGGAAAAGAATTCTACACCTGACATGAGACCATAGTCCCTGCCAAGACCTTGATTTTGGAGCAGGGGACTCAGCCAACTTGTACCTGGCCCACAGATACTGTGACATAATACTGTTGTGCTGTTTAGGTGACCAAGTATGTGATAATTTGCTACATAGCAATAGAAGAGTAATAGAGGATAATTGGGTGAGTCACTTAGATTTTCCAACATCCTACTTTTCTTTTCTTTTTTGTTAATTTCTAACATGGGAATTCCATCTCAACAATTTTTTGAGATCACATAAGTAAAAGAGTTTTATAAATTATCAACCCATTAGCACCATTTGAAAGGGTTTATTAGCAATATGCAGTAACAATACGTTAACATTGAAGAAAAAAAAGCAAGGAACCAAGCACTTGTCTTTAAAAAAAAAGTATATCTAATTAGTGCTTATTTTTAGAAATCATACTGGCCTTCCCTGCTATTTAATGATCTATTTTTTTCCTTCCTGGCAATCAGAGCTAGCAAGGCCCTCTGGCACAAGACTGGGGTGATTCCGGGAATGTCTTTGAGATGGATGGCATTGTGTAGGTTATTCCTACTTAAGAAGTAGCTGCAAGAAGATTGTGAACACATTTTGCCTCCAGTCATCTGAGTTCCAAATCCTCTAGCTGGCGTTGCTTTTGCAATGAAAATAAGAACCGGCCTAATGACTTACAGATAAGACAGAAATCCACAGAAAGCATCAGTGTCACAGAGATGCATAAGCTGGATGGCTTTTTTTTTCTAATCTGTAACTTCCTTCAAGGGTATGTCTAGTTGGCTAGATAGAAACATTGATACAAAGTCATTTGGTGAATTTCAAGACAGGTAGGAAGAGAATGTTGTCACAGGTTGGACAACAGGAATTTTTTTTCCTGACAAATGAAGGAAATAGAATGATCCCATCCTTGCTGTTGAGTAATTTGGAATCTTTATTAAAAATATGAAATGGATCTGGTGAGATGGCTCAGTGGGTAAGAGAATAAAAGTACCTATGTCACCTGATTTTGATCTCCAGAGCCCACATGGTAGAAGGAGACAACTGACTTTCAAAAGTTGACCTCTGATCTCTATATGTGTGCAATGGTACAAATGTGCATATTCTCTCTCTCTCTCTCTCTCTCTCTCTCTCTTTCTCTTACTCTCTCACATGAAATACAATATTTTAGGAACTTAAAGTGGACCCCAAATTTTGGAAGGTATCATGAAACTACTGACCATGTGGTAAGGTACTATCAGAACAAAGAAAAGGCCATGTGCCATATTTAGTGCACAAATGTAACCTTATCACAGATCACATGATGAAGTCAGCCTGTAGGCTACATGACCTAGTCAGTGCGCATGTATAACTACAACCTGTGGAATGCATGCTTCCTTCCAAGGGACAAAGAGACTGCAATGTAAAGGTGACTGGCAAAAATTTATAAGGCAACTCCATCTGTGTCGGGTTCAGCTTTGGGATGTAAAGCTGCTGAGCCAATGCTGGCATAAATATACTACTTATAGGAAGAGAACCTTGCATCTCTATACAGGCTTCCTTCAATAACCAATCATGGGAAAGTTTTATAAGCTAAATATGCATGCCCTGAGGTTATGCAAAGAGGCATTGCTAATCAAACCTTATATTTGAATACAGATTTTTAGTATTCACTTTTCTACATACTATATACCTGTAAGAAGCACTAACTTTAAAAGACCAATTGTACGAGTGGCAGAAAGGCTGTATCAACTAGTACAACCATGTTGGAGACTAGTTTGCCAATTTTTTAAGAAGCTCAACATATGTTTGCAATTGTTATCCTTTCTACTCCTGGGTATCTAATCTACTTACAGGAAATGAAAGAACAGGTTCACAAAAAATTCATCCACACATGATTAAAAGCCCTAAATGAAAACATTCAAATATCTACCAAGAAGTGAATGGCAACAAAGTATCACATATCTCTATAACGGATTATTACTCAGAGATGAAAAGGCATGAACTATTGGTATGCACTACAACAGAAGAAACTCTCAGAAAATGATGTTGAATGAAAGTAGTCAAGAATATATAAAATCTTAACAAATGTGAAATAATTGATGCTGACAGGAGGCAGAGTGACTGAGTGCAGGGAATGTAAGTAGAGTAGAGGGACCCATTGGGAGCGAAGTTGGTAGGCATTATTTTAACTGTTGTGAATCAACCTATGAAAACATCACTGTAAGACAAATACATACAGTCTATTATATAACAATTATACCTAATAAGGTATTTTTAAAAATCACTTTCAATTGGTAAAGTGTGGAACTCAGGTTCCTGCTGTGAAGCCCAAGTTCCCACCAGCGAAAAATTCAAATCTCCCGCCAGCGGCAAACTCTCCTGCAGGCGCCAACTCACCGCGGGTGGGCTGACCAGAGCCTGCCTGCATATCTCACCTTTTGGACTTCTTTGAACTTCTCCCCCTGGGCGTGCCGGGAACCGCCCGGGGCGAGGTTATCGGCTGGAACTTCTGTGAACCGACTCAACCTCCCTGTGTGTAGTGGAATTTTTACTGCATGTATTTGCTCAAATGTAGTTGCTTTCCTATAAAAACCCTGCCCCAAATTCAGTCGGGGCCGTTCTCTTTTGCCTGAGCAGGGAGATGATCCTGACATGCGCCAGTTTAATAAATCTTGCCTCATGTCTTTACAGCAACCTAGTGGTTCTCATGTCTCCTTCGGGGTCTGGGTAAGGGGCCTGAAAGGAACTTCGGTTCCAACATAAGTACTTGCCATGTAAGCATGAAGACTTCAGTTTAATACCCAGAACCCACATATAAAAAAAGAAAGAAAAGAAAAGAAAGGAAAGGAAAGGAAAAGAAAAAAAGAAAAGAAAAGAAAAAAAAAAAAAGAAAAGAAAAGAAAAAAAAAGTTGGGCACAGCAAGGCTGACCTGCAGTCTCAACCCTGGCGAGACAGAGATTGGAGGGTGGCTTGCCAGCCAGTGTAGCCAAACTGGCAAGCTCCAGGTTTAGTGAGAGACTCTATCTCAAAAAATAAGTTGGAGATGGCTTGAGATAGACAGTTAGCATTTGCTTCTGGTCTACACAGACACACACACACAAACATACACACACCACTTTCACACAAGCTGCCAAAATTTGACTCTCTTTTTAAAACTATGAAGTTGTTAGAGAAATTGTTCATTTCATCTTTCATGTAAGAGAGGTATAAGTCCCTGGAGAAAACATATCGCTCAACAGGCTTAAGTGAGAGGAAGAACCTTGTCTATTGCAGGATTGTGTTTGCATCCTTGAGTTGCCTCTGTCGTCTCCACCAATCAAGAAGAAACCAAATCCATGTCATAAAATATGCTGGTCACTTCGTTGAACTTGTTCTCAAAGTGTGCATTGCTAAGCAGTCTGCAGCTCTCAGCTTCCGAGATGTCTGCGGTGACTTAGCCTCCTCCAGCTTTGGCCAGCCAGCCATGCTACCTCTGCTTTGAGAGACTGTACTTTCCCTCTGGAACCATAAGCTGAATAAACCTCCCTTTCTCCCTTAAGTTGGTTGACTTTGGGTGCTCTCTCACAGCAATAGTAGAGTATCCGTTACAGAAATCGGTACCGGGTAGTGGGGTATTGCTGTGAGATAAGAACAGCTGGTACCACAAAGTGAAGTTGTTGTGAAGCTGAGAAAAGTTGGTACCCAGCAGTATGGCCAATGCTGTGATGTGGCTAGTGTGCCTTTGGAACTGTTTGTTGGGAGAAATACGGAGAACTTTGGGACTTTGTGCTGAGAAAGTCTTTGCGTCTTGGCGGTTGGGCCAAAGGGACCTATCTTGTGAGAGCTTGGAGGAGAGCAATGCTGTGAGAGACCCAGACAGTGGAAGCCCAGCTTGTGATGGTCCAGAGGGGAACAGAGACTGTGTTTGCAACTGGACGAGTGACACATGGAGCCATGTGTTGGCCAAGAGTTTAGTGAAGTTTTGCCCTAGTCCTGAAAGCTTGCCTGAAATTAAGTTGGAGTGCTTGGCGGAGAAAATTTCAAAGCAATGTAGTCTTGACAATGTGATATGGCTACTTTTTAGTTGTCTTCAGAGTTATGAAAAAGAGCAAAGAATCAGGCAGGAAGAAGCAAAAACTGTAAGATCCAATGATGAAAAATACAATGGCAAACAAAGAGTTGAACCAGGAAGAAGCAGAGAACAAAATGGCTGTTGAAGAGATTAGCTCTATTTGTAAATCAAAGCCTGTTCTCAGTTTGGATAATAGGAGAGGCCCTAGCTTGAGGGCAAAATCCTCAGGGAAGGTTCCCACTCATAAGAATGCAAATCCTTTCAGAAGACTGAAGCTAAAGGGTGGAGTTCCAAAGCAAGAGTTGGTTTCTCTTACAAAGCAACTGCCCAGGAGTGAAAGACATGGCCAGCATAGAGAAGCAGAATCAGCTGTGATTCAAGGGGGCCAGTCTTGGCAAAGTCGTCCACGTGGTTCTGGTTTTAGAGGCATCAGTGATGCAAGAGGGAGGAGATCATGGAGTCCTCCTCCAAGATTTCAAAAACTGGCAGAATCCAGGCATCATGAGGCAAGAAGCCTGAAGTTTAGAGGCCCATGAAGGGCAGTTTGTGCTGTGGAGTTAAAGCCTGGTTTGCCATTGAGAAGTAAAGATGTTAGAGATTCCAGATACAACGTGGGACACCTGCCAAGGAGAGCTGTATACCCTGGGAGGAGTCAGCTCAAGAGACCAACGTATTCTATGGGCAAGAGGGGTGGAACCAAAGCCCTTTGGAACTGAGATGATTTCAACAAGAGGCTCACCCGTTGGACTTGGAGTTACAAGATTTGAAGTTTGTCCTGCTGGTTTTCGGTCTTGTTATAGACTGATATTTCCTGGATATGCCCCCATTCCTTCCTTTTGGAATGGGAATGTTTATTCTGTGCCATTGTATGTTGGAAGTATGTAACTTGTCTTTTGATTTTACAGGAAGTTTTGGACTTTGGACTTTTGGACTATTGGGACTACTGTTGTAGTCTATGAAGACTTTAAAAGTTGGACTGAGTATAGTTTGCATAATGAGATGGCAATGAGCCTGTGGGGGCCAGGGGTGGAATGTCATGGTTTGAAATGTGTCCCCCACAGTCTCATGTATTTGGCAAGATCATGGCACCTTGAGAGGTGGAGCCTTGCTGGAGGAAGGCAGTCACAAGGGGTGGGCCTCGAAGTGGATTAGTCCCACTCTACCTCCAGGAGAAGTTTGCCTTTGCAGCAAGCAGTCTGCAGCTCTCAGCTTCCGAGATGTCTGCGGTGACTTAGCCTCTTCCAGCTTTGGCCAGCCAGCCATGCCGCCTCTGTTTTGAGAGACTGTACCTTCCTTCTGGAACCGTAACCTGAATAAACCTCCCTTTTTCCCTTAAAAAAAAAAAAAGTGTGCATTGCTATCTGCTGCTATCTGCTGGGATATCCCAAGACCTTTTGAGAGCCTGTTGAAGTCAAACTATTTCATAACAATACTAAGCTGATATCTGTCTCATTCATAGCATTATACTTCCTATAATGGTGTCCTTTACTCCTGGATGGCCAGTCTTATTGGAGTCATGATATTCCACATTTCCAGGTATTCACAGTGAAAAAAGCAAAGAACAGAAACACTAAAACAAAAAACATTTCCTTTTGAGAATGTTCTAGATGAGGTAGTAACATTTGTTAACCATGCGAATTCTTAACTCTTGAGAATGTGCTTCTTCAACATGTTATGACCAAATGGGATTCATGGATAAAACTCTTATATTGCATGCATGAGAATAATGACAACCTTGAGAAATAACACTTGTATAGCTTTTTTAATTATAAATCAAACTAGCCACTTTCTCCCCAGGAATTATCATTTTTATTTGAAAAGAATTGCTGACTGATTATGGCTCCTTTTAGTGATTTAAATATTTAGAAGACATTTTAATCAAAATTGAGCTGGGTGACACAGTTTCTTCAAGTAAAACAACAGCCGTATTTCTGCCAATGATACCCTTTGGTGGGTCCAAGCAAATATAAGAACTGGAGAAAATTTGCTGGTAGCTTCACAAAATTTAATTTTTCTGATAAACTTGTGACTATATTAAACAGCACAATTTTACATAAGAGATTTTTATAGCTTTTAAAAATATTTTATATATATTTAATTCATTTAACAGAGAGTGAACAAGGGAAAAAGAAAGAGAAAGAGCTTTCATGAATGCTGTGGTGCATAGAAGGAGGTCAGAGATAATTTTCAGAAGTTGGTCTTCTTCCACCAGATGAATCTCCAGGGCTTGAACTCAGGTTGCGGGGTTTGTGAGTAGGTCTCTTAACTGCTAAGCTGTCTTACCCATTCTGTATATTGATGAAATGTGTCAATATGTAATTGCTCTGCCTAATTTTGGAAGTGAATATTTTCTAAATGGTTATCATTGTCACATTCCAATTCATCTGTGGGTAAAAGAACATCTCTAAATAAACCCATATACTTTACATTAGAGATTAGTTTTTGGATGTTATTCCACATTCTTTCTTGTGTGTGTGTGTGTATGTGTGTGTGTAAGAGGGTACTTGTACTTGAGGTACAAGAAGGTCTGCCTGTGGAGCCTAAAGGTTTCATGGTTGAATGTGAGTTGTCCCCCACAAGCTCATGGGTTTGCATTCTTAGCTGACATTGAAATGTGTGGGTAGGTTGTGGAAACTTCAGAAGGTGGAGACTTGCTGAGGGAAGGCACACCAACAGGGGGCAGGTGCTGAGATTGAATAGCCACCTGCTTCCATTAGCAGTCTGCTCTTGCAGTTTGCTGCTTGCTCTCTCATGGAGCAGAGAGAGCCTCTATGATGATGGAAAGCCCAAACAGACATCTTAACTCAAGTCCAATGGGACTAACTTTGTGTTTCGAACCTCCAGGACTGTAAGGTCATGAGTCTGCACCAATGAGTTTGAATTACTTGATACTAATGTTCTTCACTACACTTTTGAGACTGAAAGGTGTCCTGAGAATTAAAAAGAAGGAGAATCACTAATCGTGGCGACCTGAGGACTCGGACATAACATGGGATGTGGCCACCAGAGGAGTCATTATGCAAGACTGATCCTACACGGAGGAAGAGTTCTTTAATGTGTGGATTCTTTGAAGGGCTTGGCTTGTAAACAGTTTTCTTGTTCATTACTTTCAAGGCACTCATATTGATAACACATTTTACAGGATTCCTACATAAGGTCAGACACTTTTGGACACCTTAGCTCTGAATACCTTTGTTCCACACAACACTTCAGCACTAAGTCCACAGTGGTCAAGGGGCCTATTGAAGACACACAACCAGCAAGTGTCAGAGCCAGACATCAAATCTAAGTCATTCATATCCTCATTGTGACCTCTATAGAATGGAATGAATTTCTTTAATGCCAATAGGTATTAAATCATTGGTGGAGTTTAGCTGACCAAAAAGTCAGGAGGTCACCAAAGACAGGTCTGGGTGGGCAGAGAGACAGGGCAGGTGAACAGTACCCACTAAGACATAGTCTACTTTTATGCCGCCTGGCATCCCAGCCCTATACTGGCGAAACTCAGGCAATTCACCCAGCCAGCCAGCCACTTGTTTTCATCTGGATGCATTGATGCCCCTGAGATTTCCAATGAAAGGAATAAATAAGTTTAACGCAAGGGAACAATGGCTGAGCCGCTTCAACCTCAGTGGCAAGCATTATCTAATACAATTTTCCAGAAATTGTCATCATTATCACTTGTCTTCCGGATGCGGCGCGGCACTCAGGATAGAGTGTTACCATGGCGCCTCTGATCTTCAGCAATTTTTCTTTTTGTTCAGTTTTACTTCGTAAATATTTTTCTTCCTCTGTCCTTCAGCTGCAATAAAATGGCAGAGGACTGACCGGTCTCTAAAGTGACTTTCAATAGCTTCTCCACTGTTGGGTGGCTAATAAGTTAATTAAGCTTCTGTTAATTAACTTTAATAATTAGCTTCGATATGGTCCTACCAAATGGCTGTTACCTTGGCCATGGATGGTTAACCAGCCTGTCAATCAGAATGTGGGTCCATGATTGCCAAGGGGCAGCCTGACCGTAACGGGCAAGAAAAATCAGACTTTGGCAGATGCCTTTGTCCCTGGGAGAACAGAGCCCCTGAAATGGAAGGAACAGAAAAGCAGTATGTAAGCAACCTCAGTGTCCACATTTCTGGTCTTTCTTAAAGTATCTTTCTTTTAATGAGGCATTGACAGCATGAGTCATTCAGCCTTAATTTAAATCTAATTCCAAAAGAAAGATCTGGTTTAAAAAAAAAAAAAAAAAACAGTTGACAGATTTCAGTTATTTTTCCGCCTTTAAAGGAACATTTTTTTTCTTTTCGAAAGACTGACTCATGTCGAAGCCATCAATGGCAAATCAGTATCTGTGCTCCTGATGGCCTTGCATATAAAATACTTTCCAATATACTTCTGCTTGCGTCCTCCACACCTTAGAGACGATCGCTGCCCAGGGAGGACACAGGCATAGCCAGCCAGTGAATAATGAGCACAAGCCAGAAAGCCACACACCCCAGTCTTTCAACACTGCGCCCTGTTGAGAAGTTTGAGGATGGCTTGATGTTGGGGCTGCCCTCAGAGTAGCGTTTATATTTGTCAGTTAATTTAGCTTGCAATACTCGGAACCTTCTGATGGCCCTGAGGATTTTCCCATAGCCAAATTGTCTTGCCTAATAAATGTGTGATATATTTAGGGAACTTTGTTTTATTTAGCTGGCCTTGGAGTCTCATGGTGCTCTGTCCAGGTGGCCTGTAGGCCTCTGGAACAGGCTGGTGACACACACGGTTCACATGGGGTGCAGGGGAAACAGACATGTTCCCTAAGTCCCTCAGAGAACTTGGTGAGGTTCCTCTTCAGGGTTTCAAAAGATTAAAAAAAAATCCAAAATGCTGATATTTTTAGCTCCCACTCACTCCTTGACTATGAATAGGACTATGATTGAAATTTCCACCCGTCTTCAAAGCAGACTTACCTTTAAAGCAAATGCCAAGGGTTTGAAAACTCATTCTGGATGGGGGAACATTTGCATGAACAGAGGCAGCCTTTTAAAAAAAAATAAGTCAAAGGAAACAAAAGCCTTGGGGCTGTCAGCAGAGGTAACATAAGGACTCCTCTCCCCAAGCCCAGGACATCAACAGAAACGCAGGCAAGGTGCCTTCCACTTTGATGTGGGTGTACCCTGGGTATGGACAGGGACAGGGATTCCCCCGGGGCTGGTCCACACATCTCGAGGGTGTGTGGGATTCTC
Source organism: Typhlomys cinereus (assembly GCA_023101885.1). NCBI lineage: Eukaryota > Metazoa > Chordata > Mammalia > Rodentia > Platacanthomyidae > Typhlomys > Typhlomys cinereus. The sequence goes on along the minus strand of JALPQD010000110.1, from coordinate 1,043,798 downwards.
ATGATCATTGATGTGCTTGCAGTACCAGGAAGTTCCTCAAGGAAATGACTTACAGAGTGTTCTGGGGTGGGATTCAAACATTTCTTGTCACCTGGTGGCACCGGGGAATGCAGAGAGGCAGGAACGGAAGGGAGAAGTGAGATCTGCAGAAAATCAAAATCCAAACTGCAACAGACGTGTGCTCACTGAGACACCAGGTTGGGGAGGACACTGTTTAAAGGCTTCTTGGCTTTTACAAGCATGTCCTCATTCCTAGGACCACGTGGGCCAGCAGTAGGAAGCCAAGCCAGGGCCAACCTGGAAGCACTCAGCCCCATCTGAGGAAACCACCCCAGATTATTTCGGCAGCCCAAAGGGAAGCCTGCTGCAGACCTCTCGGGCCAATGCTATTTTCAAAGCAATCATATTTTTGGCCACAAAGCGCTCAACAGCACTAATGCTGGATATGCTAATATTCTTTCTCTATTCACAGACAGAAGAAATCATATTCAGAATATTTAACATATGGTTGGGTGTCTCAAGATCCTGGGATCTTCGGTTTCCTTGTTCTGCCCATGATTTTCCAGACCCCAGATTTAGAGCAGGTCTGTTGTAAACAGTTTCTGCAAAGAGCATCAACATCGACAGTGTGGATCTATGATAGATTGCACCCTTCACCTGTGTCAATCCTCACTGGTACTTTTCTTTTTAGTGTGTGTACATGTGTTCACATGCATGTGGAAGCAGATGTACATGCATGCATGTGTGTGTGTGTATGTGTGTGTGTGCCCGAAGTTGATAGAGGAGTCATCCTTGATTGCGCTTGTGTTTCATTCTTTTTTAGAGTAATCAAACTCAGAGCTTCTTGATGGGTCTGGCTAGCCAACTTGCTCTGGGAATTTGCAGATTCCATCTTCTCAATTTTGAATTACAGATGGACTGCCACGCCCACCCTGAATTTTGCATGGGATCTGGGTATTCAAACTCTGGTCCTTTAGCTTGTGCAGCAAATGCTTTAATCTCTGAGCCATCTCCCCAGCCCTTATTTAGTGCTTTTCATTGTTTCCTTAGCTGTGGTCTGCAACTGCTCCCAGTGCCCGTGGGGATAAGAATTCACAGCCCCCATTCCCCTGTTTTCTCCTCTGTTCCTTTTCACCCCGGTCCAGCAGCTGAATCAGAACCCAAGAGGCATCCGTAGTCCATGCCCTCAATGCCCCTCATCGATGTGTGGTCTATAAGGTTTCTCCCCGTGCCCCATTGTGTCACTTGTAAATGGCCTATCATCTGCTCCGGGTCTCTGTCTCCGATGCCACAAGTCTCAATTCTGGTTCTCGCCGATGCTGCCTGGAATGCTGAAATAACTTCAAAGCTATGATCCCATCATCCTGTCCCTTTGCTAGAGCAGTCACCCTGGGACCTTGCCTCATAGCCTTTGGTCCTCCTTGGAAAAATGAGCTCTGCTGTGGTGCCCCCCTTAGCATCCTGGCTGCACCTCACTTAACTGCTGTGGCTTCTCTCTCAAGATGTTAGCAGCCTGCTGGAAAACCTGGCACTCAGGTGCATCCTTGCAGAGGTGAGGAATGTATTGCACCTGGGAGTAACTCTGGACTTCAGTGGCAGCTGTGAAGCATGCTCCTGACCCAATGGTGGTCCCTGCATTGGATGGCTGTCCTTCCTGTGTCTCCCCCTCTGTTACTAGGGTCCCTAGGCAAAGTGAAGTATGTACCCCTGCCTCACCTCGGGATTCGAATTCAGAACAAATGCGAATAAGGTCAAAGTCCCTTCCCCTGATCTATAAGTACAAATAGGCCCCTTGGCAGATAATCATAAAACCATATGTATAAGCAAGCTTTCGGAAGACACAGGACTCAACCCCAAAGAGTCAGGGGCATCCTTAGTGGAGTCACATGTGTGACCCAGGAGGTAGGGCTTTGTGACCTTAAATACTATTGAAGGAACACATTTAAACTCCTTCAGCATGTGGATCTCTTAGTAAAGGGGAAAAAAAAAAATAATAAAAGGAAGCTCCAAGCTGCACACTTTATTCTGTAATACTCTCTGGCTTGCTCATATTTTAGGCTAGTTAATTCCCACATGACAGGAATGTTACACACCTCACGGAGCTGGTTACTTAGTTGGTGTGTATTGAAGTATTTTATGGCACCTTTGCAAGCGCAAAGATGACTTTAAGGAGAACAAAAACTTGCTATCCTGTGAGTCACCCTCAGCGCTGTTCACGTGGGAGGAAAGCCCGCTGGGAAGTGTTAGAGTGTGTGGGGAGGGGGTGGAGCAGACAGAGGTGATAGGGCCTTCTGCCCTCTCTTAGGGTCGCGTTCTTTCTTTCTTTTTTTTTTTTTTATTCTTGTTTTCCTTTTTTTGTTGTTTTTCTCCCACGTTTTATTTTTTTCCTACTCATACAAGCTCAATAGGTACCCTGTCCTCTCCCTCCCCCCTCCCGAGTTGTTCCCTATTGCACTCTCCCCCTTCCCACCTTCTTCTGACTCTCCTCCCTCCCCTTCTCACTCTCCCTCTCCCTCTCCTGGTGCCTCCCCTTCCTCTCTCCCATCCCCTGGAGCATCTTTCTGTGTGGATGCCAAACCTTCCTGACTCCACCCTAGTTAGGGTTCAGGACTCAGTGAGGGTCACTAAATGAGCAAGAATCTAGTCATATCTGCCACAGGGGTCCTGAATAGCAAGAACATACCCTGTACCTAGCTCCTGGCCTCCTGGAGCTTAGGGAAGTGTTCCGGTGGCATGACCTGCAATAGTCCAGGGGGGCATTCTCATTCCCCACCCCTACCTGCCAGCACCCCTTATCCTTCCAGAGATGGACTCAGCTCTTGCCATGCTTTCTGAGTCTTCTGGGAACCAGAAGGTTCCAGAAAATAGAGTGGTATACAGATCCATTAGGTCTTTCCTCTTTAGCTTCACTGTTCCATTCTGTCTCAAATGGAAGTGATTGCTATAGTTGGTGGAGAGCAGAACTTCTCTTCATTTTGAAAAAAAAAAATCTGCCCTTTCCATTATACTCCATCTGGGGCCATTCTCTCTCCTTCTAATGTCAGTGTGGAAAGAAAAGGACATGAATTTCTAAATTTCCCCATCCACCCCTCTCCTCTGCTATGGTCTGAGTGTGAAATGTATCCTGCAGGCTCATTCATGTGTTTGAACACTTTCTCCCAGATGGCAATGCTGGTTTGGGAGGCTGTGAAACCTTGAGGAGGTGCTGGGAGATTTGGTTTTCTGGGAGCAGGACTTAAGATTTTAGAACATGACCAACTTCTTGTTCCTTCTTGACTGACTTTGAATACAACCAGCTCTCTCTCCCTCTGCCACCACCACGTCTCCTTTACCACAATAGACACTGAACCAAAAGAACCCTTCCTTCTTCAGTCACTTCGTGTTGAGTGTTTTGTCACAGCAATAGAAAAGTCACTATTTATAAACTCCAAATTCCAACCTACCAACACCCAAGGAAGTGGAGCCTTTGAGATGTCATGAAGTCGTGAGAACCCTGCCCTCTGAATGGGCTTCATTTCATAATTGAGACCCAGGTTCATCCTTTCTGCCATGCGAGGACCAGTAAGAAGATATCGTCTCTGAAAAATGAACAGACACTAAATGTCCTTGACCTTGGGCTTCCCAGACTCCAACACTGTGAGCAACACATGTCTGCTGTGTCTAAGCCTGGCATGTGTTTTCACAGCTCCTGTGGACTAAGACACGGTGTTTGGAGCCATGCAGCTCCAGATGCTTGCCAGCAGTGCAGAGTGTTGATCGATTGGGAAAAAAATACATTTTCCTTCTTCTCCTCTTTTTCTGCTCTAGTAGACAGCCAGGTAAAGGCATGCAGAGTACCAAACTGTGTGCATTTTAAAAAGTAAAAGGAGACTTTATGAATATTTTGAGTGGTGCTTTGAAAATGTACCCACAAATTCTCTGGTGCTCCTCCTTTCAGAAGGCAAAGCCTTCCCTTTTAATGAGTGCTGTCTTAACTCCTTGACTTACTTCTACTGAACAGAACAAGGTAGAAGGGCTTCCATGTGGCTCTCTAACTTGGGTCTCCAGCATGGCCTTCTGACGCTTGCTCTCTCTTGGATTACTTGCTTAGGGAAAGCAAACTGCTTTGTTAGGAGATGCTCAAAGAGCTCATATGGCAAGGACCCAAGGTGTGCCTACAGCCCCCAGCAAGGAATGGGAGGCAGACTTCTAACCTTCCCCAAACCTTCAGATACGTATCTGCAACCCTGGCAGCATCTCGTCTTCAAGCCCCCGAGACTTGGACAGAACCACCTAGCTAATTGGCTTCCAAATTCCTACTCAACGAGGTCTAGAGGAGATTAAGCTAATGTCACTGTTATGTCAGAACAGTTCAGATGACTAAAATAGAGACCAATGACAAGGATTATTTCAGAATTCTTAGTGTGAAAAGTTGGCTCAAAGGCAGATAATAAAGTTACTTCTTTTTGTTTATGTATGCTGTCTCTATTTTAACGTCGTTCCCGTTGCTGTGATGAGATACCATGATGAAAGTAATTAAGGGAGAAAGGGCTTCTTTGATTCCCAATTCCATCAGGGTAGGGAAATCACAGCAGCAGGAGCCTAAGAGAACTGGTCACTCCACATGCTCAGTGAAATAGATTCAAAGGGCCATAAGTAAGTAGGAAATAAAAAGGGCTAAACAAACAAAAATGGTAATTTATATAACACAGGGGACAATGACAATATAAATGCAACAGCTCAACTTTAACCATGATTTCAAGCTTCCTAGTGGTTATGGTACAAAGAGAACTCTAGCAAGCTCTATATTGAGTTCTCAGTAATTTTCATCCATCTCAACTTTTGTCAGAAGGGAGACAACACATTTTAACTCTTTTCCATTTTCATGTGCATGTACGTGAGGGTGGGCACATGTGTATGCATGTATATGAGTGTACAGACATATTCGTAGGTACATATGCACCTGTGTTCTCATGTACATGGAAGCCTGAATCATTCTGGAGTGCTCTTTTGTGTTATCTTTTAGAGACTAGGCCCCTAAGCCCACAGCTTCCTTATAAGGCTAGTCTGTCAAGCCAGCTGACTCTGGGATTCCCAGGTTCCATCTTCCAGGGCTAGAATTACAGGTGGATATCACACCCACACTAAATTTTCCGTGGGATCTAGGGATCTCTTTCTTGGAAAATTGTTTAATCTTTGAACCACCTCTCCAGACAGAGATAATGTCTTTTTGAGTAATGGATTTTAAAAAAATGTTCTTATGGGTTTTAATATAGGTTTTGATATAGGCAAAACACAAGGCTATCAGTCATAAATTTAGAGATGCTATGTTAGCAAAAGTCCTTGTATTCTTTTGTAAAGGGAAGTAGAGAGCAATGGGCTATTCGGGCAGTGAAATAGAGCAAATGAAAGGAGTTCCTTCAATACAGGTGCTATGAGTCCTTTGAAAGTGACATATAAATGCATATTAAAGTATTTTTGATTTGAGATTTCCTTCTCCTTTTCCTTTCTCTCTCTCTGTAATATATATGTATATGTATGTATATGATATATATGTATATATTATAACCTGAGAAATGTGTATGCATATACATTATATATGTATATGTAGATACATGTGTACATATATATCCATTTCTTAAGCGTGAATTTAAAATACTGTAGTTTCTCTCTCTGCTTAGATTTCAGGACTTGATTCAGGGCTATAAATTCTTACCTCTATGTCAGCCGCTGCCTTGGCATTTGATTCCTCAACACCTCCCCTCACATTCCACCCATGCTTGACCTCTTGTTATGTTCACAGCTCCCCTGGGCTTTGTTCAAAGTGCTGGAGGGAAGCCATGGTGACCATGGAATTCAGACAGAAGCAACCAGGCCTCCATGGATAGGCCAAGCTTCCAGAGAGCGATCTGGCCTGATAAGGCATCCAAGACATTGCTGGCCCAGGTCACAGTGACACGTGTCCCCCATGGGAAGAGCTGTCAGTCTGGACTGGGCTAGGGCAGGACAGGCTCTGCCTCCTCTGGGACCTGTGCAGCTGTTTCTCAGATGGCCAGACACCAGCTGAGCCATGTGAAGAGGCCTAGCACATTGCCTCAATGGGGCAGATTTCAGTTACTGTTCACTTGCTTCTTCCCTCTGACTTCCATTCAGCTTTCTCTCTTGTCCTTCTTTCCTTCCCTCTCCTCCATTCCAAGAGCATCTGCTGTATGTGGAGTGCTGTCCTTAGGTCTTGCCTAGTTCTTTCCTCTACAGTACGTCAAGGTTACTTCCTCTTGGCTTAGCTACACAAGCCCTTTTGGCATGTATAGCTCTCTTCCTGTTTATCATTATATATGGAATGCAACCATTCCATAGCATTCTATCTGTGTGATTAGTTGATTAAAATGGAATTTAAATTTATAGTTATCTCTCAATATCTCCAAGGGGATTGGTTCTAAAACCATCCCAGGCTGCAAACTTCTATGGATGCGCAAATATCTTATATAAATGGCATATATTTGCATGCAAAATGTATATACTGTCCATCTATGTGGAATAATCTCTAGATTACATGTCATACCTAATATAATATGAATGTGATATCAAGTTGTTGTTACACTGAGTTGTTTAGGGAATGACACGAAAGAGTCTCTAAACGTGTAGAACAGATGTCATTTAAAAAAAAATTCTACCCATGGTTGGTTGAATCTATAGATATGGGTCCTGTGTATTCAGAGGCCCAGGTATCTGTTTGGTTACTTTCCTGACTCGGTAATATACTTCTGGTCACCTTTATAGTCTTAGTCCTTAGGGCAGTGCCCATACAAGACATAGCATTTAATTGGATGAACTGATGAATTGATCAATTTCTCATTCTGCTGACAATCTGACAAAATCTGGATTCAACTGGGATTAACTAAAGGAGAAGACCCTCCTTTAGAGAGGGTATCGGTTTTCAACCAGTGGTCAAGACATGAAGAGGTCTGAGAAAGAGGCAGTATTGCATGCCTGCATGCTTTTGTGAGCATGTCTATTCATGCTGCTGCTGCTGCTGCTGCCTCCATTCTTCACTGACTTCAGAGAGTGGCTTCTTCTACCTTCTAATGTAACCCAAAGACCAGCAACTTTTCTAGAATCTTCCAGGCCTTAAAGCATAAGATTGGGACTGCTGGGGTATCTGGCTTTGTGGACTCGGTTCTCAGACCACACAGATGGTCATTTTTTTTAATAACATTTTTTATTATTATTTCCGCTCATATAAACTTAATACGTACACCAGTTCCGTCCCTCCCTTCTCCTCCCCTGGAACCCCCTGCTCTTCCTCCCCTCACACCTCCTTCCCCATACCCCAGTGCCTCCCCCCCAATCCCCAGAGAGTCCTTTAATGTGCATGCCAGACTCTCCTTTGGGCCCTCCTCTCCGATGACGTACAAGGACCCAGTGGCATTTCCCTGAACCCTTTCCTGTGTTCCCCTTAAGCATAGGAACACTACTGTGGCTGTCAATCCCTTGTCTCCAAGGATCTTGGTGCCTTTAGCAGATGCTAGACTTTGTGAGGTCAATAGTGTGTTGGACATTGCGCAGGGCAATTGCTTCGGCCCTAACTTGTGTGGAGTATCTTGCAAATTATTGCTCCCCCCATCCTTTTGCTCTTACAATCTTACCGCCCCCTCTTCCGCAAATTTCTCTGAGCTTCAGGATGGGGAGAGATTAGTCTGGCCTAGTTCTATGTGGTTGATATAGAGTCTCTGAAGTTCTGGATTGTAGTTTGTTGATTTCCTTTTGCAGTTTTGCTGCTCCTGCAATGCCCTTCACTCCATCCTGATGGGCATTGTATGTCACCCCTTGCAGTCCTTGATGGAGGCCTATTTTCTCTACTGTAACATTGTCCCCTCTCTCCTTGCTTCTGGTGTGGCTCTCCAACCCCATCCCTCCTGTTCATAATCCTTGCAATTACTGTAGGTATTACATAGATTTATCTTTGAGTGTCTCAAGGTGGGCTGGGTGGGTTTGGTACTAGGAGCCACCTATTAGGGAGTACATATGGCGCTTAATTTTCTGGGTCTGGGATACTTCACTTAATATAATTGTTTCTAATGACATCCATTTCCCAGGCAAATTCCAGTAATTCATCATTTTTGATGGCTGAGTAGTACTCCATTGTATAGATGCACCACATTTTCCTTATCCACTTGTCAACTGTTGGACATTTGGGTTGATTCCATGACTTTGCTATTGTAAACAGTGCTGCTATGAACATGGTCGTGCTTGTGCTATCGAGGTGAACCTCTGCTGTATGGGGGGTTATTCCCAAAAGTGGAATAGCAGGGTCATATGGCATTTCAATCTTTAATTTCTTTAAGAACCTCCAGACGGCTCGCCAGAGTGGCTGTATGAGCCTGCATTCCCACCACAGATGGTCATTGTTGGATTACTCAGTCCCTATTGTGCATGTAATTTTAGCACACTCCCTTTTATTCTGTGTATACACATATACAGGTACATATACATACATATGCACATATCAGTTCCCTTCTTCTAGGAAACCCTGTCTAATATACCAATGAATTAGTTTCCATGGGAGAAGAATGAATTTATCTCCTAATGACCTTACTTTATTACCTTCTTAAAGATTCTGTCACCAAATGAAGTCTGAGATCCTGGGGCTCATCTTCCTGTGGAAAGATAAAATTCAGGGGGACATAATGCAAAATGTTGCTGTTTCTCTAGATGTTGCCAAATCCCCACCAGGCCAGCTGGGGAAAGGAGGGGAAATTCAGCAGGGGCCTCACGGGCTCGAGGCAAGAGGATGAGCAGGCGGGGTCACCACCCAGACCTGGGAGACAGGCGAGAAGCAGCAGGCAGAGGATGAGTTTGCTGCAAACTCATTTATTTCAGGAAATGCTTGCACTTATATAGGGTCAGGGGTCCAATCAGGTGCTGCCACCTCTCTGCTCAGGGGGGAGGGGGACAGCAGCCACCAATCATTTAGCTGTTTACTAGGTGTTCATTGCAGATTAGATGGGTGCTTCCCATTGGTTGTTCATCCCTCCTTCCCATTGGTTATTCATCCTTCCGCCTGTATGATTCCTCTATTGGAACATGTCCGGGGCATGTCTGTACTTGTCTAGGCTTGTCTATAATCGGACCTCCTAGGAGCCAGGGCTTGGGCCTCCTTGAATCAATGGTGCCACATCTAAAGTCACTTTGCCACTTTCTTGGTGTTTAGTCCCTCCTGCCTCCATTTCTTATATGAAAACTTAATCAATGATGAGTACAACATTTACAGGATTAAAGCCTAGACACACTTGGGACAATGGTATATGATAGGCAGTCAGTGTCGGTGATTATTAGCACCTGAGAAAATTATTTTTCATAACCTGGATACAAGGATTGGTCTCTACCATCAGAATACTCACAAGCATCCTGAGATAAACTCAATAAACAAAACATGAGACATTTTCTCCTAATAGATGCTTTCTGGGCCATCCTTAAGGGAGAGTCAAGAGTGGGAAAGAGAAGGGAGATGGGGGTACCAGGACTTTCCTCAGTGTTCACTGCCTGCTACCTCATTTCCTTTGATCTCCACTCAGCTATCATCTTCTCAAGTGGTCCTTCCTGCCACCATGCCTGAAGTGGATTACCCAGCTCTGTGCTCACTATGCCTTTAGAATGTCACATACTTTCTGCACTAGAGGAGAAGTTTGGTGGGGGCAGGAATGTGAGTCAGTGCTTAGATGAGCACCCAGCAAAAATGAGCCTAAATGTTTGTCGAATGAATGTATGCATACATGAATGAATGAATACACCCTGGTTCTGTGAGCGCTAACTCTGGAAAACAGACTGTGAGACTCAAGGACAGCGAGCCAGATGTGAAGGGTCGACCCAGAACACTGTCAGTCTAGCTCTTCTAGTCCCAAAGCCAGTGGCACCCCGCTCCTCCCAGGATGGACACGATCCTCCCTGTGTCAGGAGCAGCAGTTTCAACATGCTTATGCTACTTGTATTCAATGACAACAAACTCATCTCCAAAGCCCTGTGAGAGAGGAGCTATTATTCCCTGCACTGAAGTAGAAAAGGGCAAGTGACCACTGTAAATGGACACTGCGGTTGAGTGCAGGTCTAGAAGCTGAGCTCAGACTTGTCTGCCTCCCAAGCTAGCTTTCAGAGTGCTTGCCTCTTCCTGGTGCTGTAGGTATTTTAAGCTATGCCAGGGCTTGCTCACCAGATGGCTTTTTAATCTCTCTCCCGTTGCTACATTATTAATCTCTAAATTGTTTAGCGGAGGGAGGAACTGGTACATGGGGGAGGCTTCCTGGAAGAACCGCTGACATTTCACGTGGGCCTCAGAGGGTGACCCAGGTTTGAGTAGAGGATGGAAAGGCAGAAGGGTCCTGGAGCCGGGAGATCAACAGTGGAAAACAGCAATATGGCAGCTGCCACGCGAGGAGCCAGAGAGACACACCCCACTGTCGTTCCTAGCAACAAAACTGTGAACCTGATTTGGTCAAATATTTTATTTGGCTGGTGGTTGCTCCTGGATGTTGTCTGCTTAGAAAGGGCTAAAGAACTCATTGCAATCGTGCATTTTCTGGGCATCCATGATGCAATGGATTTTCAAGCTCTCTGGAAAGTAGCAAACGCTTCAGGCATAGTTGTAAGTAGCAAAGTCTGGAAGGTTTCCTCCGGCAGGCTAGTTCTTAGAATGAATCATGCAAAGCCTGGAGACAGGCAGCTGCCACATGGCCCTTTGAATGGACTGCATGTAGGAAGCGGATAGAGTTAGTATGGCTCTCTGGCCAGTGTGTCTCCCCAGCATGAAGGGGATGGCACTCCTAGAGGCACAAAGTAGCGGGAAGCTGGTGATCTGAAAAGCAAAGTGATTCTGCCAAGTAGAAAGCATTTTGAACTTGCTCCGCCCTTCCTATTTTCCATCTGTCTCATTATTCATCACAGTAATATTTGGGCACTCTGCAAAGAGTGATATTTGAACATGCAGCTATTCCAAGGAGAAAGAAAAATATCCTCATTTGGCATCCACTAGTCATGCAAATTAGTCCAAATAAAAATAAGACTAAAGGCAACTAAGAATATTATTGTACTTTTCCAGGATCCTGCCAGTCTCTGCTGTCAGCTGTAGCAGCTCTCCAATCCCGGGTGATGGTTGGGAAGAAGGGCTTATGATGTTGGTTCATGCTAAAACATGCACTCAGAAAGAACACAGTAGACTCCAAAGATTGTTCACTAAGGTCTGGTTAGAACTCAGCCCTTGAAGTGCTGTGATATGTCCATGGTGGGACTTCCTGGAAGTGTATATTGACTTGTTACATTTGGCTTATTATAGATTAGTTTACCAAGGATGGTATGGTTCCCTCAGCTTGTTCTTGGGAGACCATTTAAGGTGTGTGTATGTGCGCGCGCGCGTGTGTGTGCCTACGGGTGATGTCAGCAAGCATCTTGGATTGTTCTACCTTCTTACTGTTTTGCTCTGGGACTTCCAAGGCTCTGCCTTCCAGGGCCAGAATGACAGGCTGTCACTCACCATAGCTAACTGGCATTCTTTACATGATATGTGGGATCCGAACTCCGGTTCTTTTACCTAGGAGGCAAAGGCTCCTAAGGTCTCCCTAGCACAAAAGACCAAATCTTATGCAAACCATATCAAACATTTATTCCTCTCTGGATCAACAGTGACTTCAACATTTCCAAGACCCTTTAGTCAGAAAGTCTTCAGCGAGGGGTCCCTGAGTCATTTCTTTCATGTCCTGCTGCTACTGCAATGAAGCAAGTCTCCATCTCCTTTTCACTTGCACCTCTTTATTTTCTCCTCCTCTCTGTGCTCCCTCTTGCCTTCTCTTCTTCTTTTTACTGTGAGTGGACCTCATGTTTGCTCTGGGCTCCGGGATCATCCAAGCTTGAAGCAGTATGCCAACCCAGAATTGAAGATGCATTCCAATGGCTATTCAAGTTAAATGGCTGCTTTTTATTAGTAATTTCCCAGAGTCATGATTGAAATGGTAACACTGGCTGTAATCTCATGTCCTTCTCCCAGTATATTCGTGGACAGTTCTGCAGGTTCTCAGCCTGCCATTTTTATTCCACATTCTATTTCAGTGCGTTGTTAAGGCAACTGGGACAACAACCCTGCTGGATGGGTCACAAAGGAGACACATATGCTACCACAGACATTCCACATATTTAATCTGGAGGGTCCCAAAGGTGGTGGCTAGTATACATACTCCCTCCGAAGCTTTGATTTGCTAGAATGGAATTTACAAGGTTCTATGAAATTAACCCCCTCCCTTCTTCTCTTCTTCCCTTCTTTCCTCTCTTCTGTCTGGTAAGATCTGGCAAGAGCTATGTGGAGAAGAGCAGAGCTGTCCATTCTACACAGCTCACTTTCCATTTAAGTGAGGTAGTTAGGGGAAGATCCACAAGGTTTCTAGAGCATGACCTGGTCCCATTCCTCCTAGTGTTTGTACAAAGCTTCCAATATTTTACTTCCCTACCTGAATGTGTTCAGACATCCCCCTTCATCCAGGATGTTTATGTGATTCCTCACAAATGGCCTCATTTTCTCTTTATCTTTTCTCTTAATTCAAATATCCAATCATCCCAATAGATTTCACTCTTCATCCATGTAGCCTGGTTAGTGTGAAAAGCCTCAGTATTTTGCACACTCTTTAATCTCCTAATTCTACCTAAAGTTGTTTCTTCCTTTTGGCATGTATTTGGGCATAATGGTTAACTTCTGGAACATCAGAGATAAGCAAGATATTTTGTTGAATAAATTATGAACACTGCTGAATTGGAATATTATGCAGTCATTTTAAATGTTGTAAAAGATTAATGACATGGAAAAACATATCCAATGTATTATTTAGCAGAGAGGAAAAGATAGTTATAAATAGTACTCTTAAATGGGCCTGGTGGTGCAGGTCTATAATTCCAGCTACTCAGAAGGCCTCAGTGGGAGGATTGTGAGTTAAGGGCCTGTTTGGGATTCAGAGTTGGTTCAAGACCATGATGGGCAATTCTGTGAGACCCTGTCTCAAAATCAAGGACTGAGGGTATAGCTCAGTGATAGAACACTTGCCTAGCAAAGTACTGCAAAAAAAAAAAAAAACACTGTTCTATTTCATTGATAACACATACATAATCTTTTGTTTAAAACATTTATTAGCACATGTATTAAAATATTAAATTCAATTGCAGAATGACAGATTATTCTTTATTTTTCTATTTTATAATTTTAATTTTTTTGTTCATGTATATATTCTATCTAATATGACTTAGATTTTATTTTTAAAATAAGCCTTCTCCTTCTATTAAAATACAATTTTCCACTTCTTAAATATGTCAGGACTAAAATAAGAAGGAAATTAAAGAACTTGCAGAGTTCTCAGTTAAGCCACACATGGCCATTTGTAGAATTGAGAGGTAAATTGAAGAACTAGTTTGTGCAGGAGAGGAAAGAAGGTGTGGGGCTGGAGAGAGGAAGAGCAGGATGAAGGACAGTTGAATCGGAGACTTGGGCTAAATTCAGGTCACAGAGACTTTTCACACAGAAGTTGGGGATCAGTCTTTTTAAAGTGTCCAAAATAAAGCAATGATGAGAGCATTCTCAGCCCAGTGACCCCAAAGTCTGGCAACAGCTGTGTGTGCAGGGCTTGTATTTAGAAAACATGGGAAGAGGAATCTGACCGTTCTACAGGGTGGCGGTTTTCATGTGCCTGCCATGGATGGTTCATTACTTGAAAAGCAAAATAGAACCAATATTGAGTCATAAATCTTTTTAAAAATATTTTTCTGTGCTGGAGGATGGGCTCAGGAATTAAGACTCTGCCTCACAAGCAGAAGCACCTGAGTTGGTATCCCAGGTATCCGTAAAAACACCAGGCAGAAATAGCAGCAGCCTGAACTTCTGGTCCTGGTGGGTGCAGCCTGTGAAATCCCAGATTGAAGCAAAAAGGAGGTAGAAGCAATCCAGCATGAATGCCCAAGTTACTCTTGGTCCTCCACATGCACATGCACTCTCTCTCTCTCTCTCTTTCTCTCTCTCTCTCTCTAAATGAGTAGATAAATAGTTTAAAATATTTTTGTTATTTATTAGAGAGAAAGAGAGAGATGGAACATGGGTAGAAGTCAGAGGACATCTTTTGGAAATCAGTTCTTGCTTTCCACTGAACTCAGATCCTCAGTTTATAAGTGAGTGCCTTATCTACTGAGCTATCTTGTCAGATTCCCAAGAGTCAGATTTGTTATAGGACAAAAAATCTGGACCACAAGAAATGAACAAAGTCCATTGCCAGAAAATCAGTCTTATCATGTCCAAAAGAATCCAGGGAGAACTAACTACATCCCCTTGTTAGACGTGGAGGTCGAGGGTGGTTGATCAGTGCAGCATCCAGGACAGACCATCTCCAGACCACCAAGGATGACAGACCAATGGTCCTTGGATTTGGTCAGCTCTGGAGGACTTTGTAGAAAGCTAGCAACTACAGCCTGGCTGGATAATTTGGGTTGCACAGTTTGAGAGAGAACTGCAATCATTCCATCAAGTATTCAAAAGGAAAAATAACACTAGGCAAACACCTACCAGAGAGATGAAAGAAAGTAAAATAATCTTTGGAAAAGCAATAGAAAAAAAATAAAGTCTGCATACTTAATTTACTAAAGATGGTTGGATCATTTTTGGAAAATTGGAAACATATCAAAAGAGAAATCAAAACACAACAGTGGCAAAAAATTATTTTTTAATGGAGAAGCAAAAAAATCTCTATTCATTGAAATCTAATCCTAGTCCTAAATTAATCATAGAGTTTACACTAAGGGGAAAATATAGCACATTTAGCCTTGCCGAGGATTCTTGGCAGGAGAAACCACCAGTCTGATCGAATATGGCAATTCCCATGTGTTTGTTTATTTATGTTTAAAAACTTTGAGTGCCTTAAAGTTGGTCCTGTTGCCCACACCTACAGTTTAGAATGGTGACCCTGAATGTTTCTCGATTCTCAACCATCAGAGAAACTCCCCTTTAAACTTATCGTAATCTTCTGAATGGTGGCAACAGCCCAAGTTATACTTTTGGAAGAATTTTCAGCCATGGAGGAAGGAGATCAAAGCTTTTTTGTGACTTGTTCCTTTTTTGGATAAAGCTTCCTCTGACAAGAAAATTAAATATACTAGAATATATTCCGTTGACTTCTCTATTCATGTATCCAGTTGCTCAGTCTATACATGGTTATTGTGTGTTACATGCCAGCAACAATGCCAGTGCCAAGGATAATGATGGAAATCCAATCTCTGCCCCAAGGAAGTCAAAATTCAACCAAAGATATCTGTGGATCAAGTGTTTTTATGAATGGACACTAATATTAAATGTACTGAGAAGCTCAATGGGGCTGACCTCAGCCATTTCTCTAAATGCATACTTTTACTCATTTTTCAAGGTCTTTGGTAAGACCTTTTTGTTTTTAAATTGGAAATGAGTGTCCTGGTTTGAAAGTAAGTTGTGTAAGTTGTCCCCTACAGACTTACGTGCTTGGATCCTTAGTTGGCTTTTTGGAAAGTTATGGCAGCTTTAGGAGGTGGAGCCTTGCTGGAGAAAGGCATGTCATAGGGGGTGGGTCTTGTTGGTTAGTGCCATCCCATCTCTGCTAGCAGTCTGCTTTTGTATGTCTACAACTTGTTCTCTCAACCTCCATGATGTATGTGACTTAAACTGTCTTCAGCTTCTGCCAATCAGCCATGCCTTTCCTGCCATAATGAATTGTATCTCCCCTCTGAGAGTAAGATGGATAAATCTCTCCCTGAAGTTGTATTTAAGTGTTGTTGCGAAGTGACAGAAAGAATAACTAAAACAATGATTGTCCAGTGATGTTAAGCAGACTGTCTTTCACTTGAGTTTCCAATGACCTTGGGCAGATTATCTTCCATTTACCTCTCTAGGCTCATTCTTCTCCATGTTCTCCATGTAGTTCATGTAGTTCTCCAGCAAGTAGGAGAATAACAGGAGATGAGCTACAGAGTCATTCTTGCCATATTGCCCTATGAAGGCTCCAGTGGGAAGTCCTGTCTAAATACACTTCCCACCTCAGGAAGCACAGCTGCCTGCTGCTGGTGCCAACCCCTTTGGCTTCCCAAATCGATTCTTGATTTGCTTTGGTTTGTTTTTTTTCTTTTGCTGTGCTGGGGATCAAACCCAGTGACAGTGTTAGCAAGTGGTCCACCATTGAGCTATACCTCCAGCCTCATACCTTTGTAAATAAACCTTGTATTAAACTCTCCTCTAGTCATTTAGCCTGACCCACCATCTACCTCATTCCTCATGTAAAGGGGGAAGGCCTTTTTGTCATTTAAGGAAATAGCAAAGGGTCAGTTCTGGACTATTCTTAGGACAAGTATTAATGGAATGTTTGGGGCATGATACAAATCATCTTTGCTCGTAGTTGCTCTTCTCATATGCTTGTGAGATATTAGTGGATCACATATTTCAAAGCTTGTCAGTCTGGCTTATTTCATGACTTGGGAAGCTATGTCCATGCTATCTCTATGTCATCACCCAATTTCCATCCTTCACATTGTTCCATTCCCACAGCTGGGAACATCTTTGTTCACACATAATATGGGTTCCCACAACAGACCCTGACATCAAGTATCAAGGCTTGGCATCAAGACTCACTAGTTTCCAGACTGGCTGAGATTTGTGTTCTTCCTCCTTCCTTGAAGAGTGTCCATATCCATTGTCTCAGGTGGTTTTAATCCCATAGCTCATGCCCCCAACCCAGCAATTCTGCAATGCATAGGTGGCGGTCTTCAGCTGAGCAGTAACTGGACTCTGGCTTTCTGTTAGTAGTGACCAAAGCTAACTGCTGGGGCAGTGCCTGGTATTAATTCACTGCTTTGTCTTGATTCTGTACCTTGTTACTCTGCATAGGATGACAGGGCACATCTACTCACTCGTGTTCTGAGTGGCTGAGTGCAGTCATTGAGCATAGAACTGTCGTAGGCATTGTTGCAGTTTCTGAAGGAGACTGAGCTTATACTGCATCTAGAAAGTAGAGGTGAATCAGTGGATTCTGTTCTCGGAAGCAAAAAGAGGAGAAATAACCAAAGTGAGCCTTGGCCTTTATTCATTTCGTTGTTTCTTTTCTTCCTTTTCCTTTGAATACACATCTGCCCCTTAATTTAAAGGCAGTCTTTTTTTCCCTTGATAGAAAAGGAAAGCAATTATGCTTTTAATGACTAAATGCAAGGATCTGAATCTGATTCTACTCAACGCTAAAGTTTACTTTCGGTGACCACAGATTGATCTCAAGTCATGAAAACTCACTTTTGGATTCTCACAATTTAGATTGTGAGATGTGTTTAGAATTTTTACCATCTCACTATAATGAGGATATTTCTATCTCTTCATAAATTGTTCGAACTGACCAGGATGTACTGAGATGGATTTCATGAATTCTTATGAATAAAGTAGGCTATCCTGTAGCATTCATGACAGACAGGTTTCTTCTGCCTGCTTTGCAGAGTCTAAAGTTTTATTTGACAAAACTCTCTGGGGAAGCTTTTAATGTTCTGTTATAGTGATATAGTATGGGTCTTTAATGTTCTGTTTTGGTGATATATTATGGCCCATGTGTTGAAGGTTGGTTGTGATTGCCAGTTCATGACATTATTGGTAAAGGCTGGACCCTTTAAGAGGTGGGGCCTAGTGGGACAAAGTTAAGTACCAGGGTGTGGGACATTTTTTGGAAGGACTACTGCACTGTCTTCTGTCTTGTGCTTCCCAATAGCCATAAAGTGAACAACTTTGTTCCCTCCATGCCAAACTGTCTTGCTCTGGGCCCTAAAGCACTGGGAACAACTACACATGGACTTAAGCTTGTGCCACCACGAGCCAAAATATACCTTGAGCTTTAATACATCGTTTATCTCGTATTGTTAGTTTTAATATTGGGAAGCTAGCTAACACATGTGGAATGCTCTTTCACTTAATTTTGTTATCAACGACTATATAAAGACGTTAAAGTTCAAGATGAATATAGGGAGGCTGAGGAGAAGGTCAGTAAAATACTTGCTGTGCAACATGAGGACATGTATTTGAGACCAGCACACGTGTTATAAAGAAAGAAAAGAAAAAGGACCATGTACAGCCGCTGCCTTTGGGCAGGTAGAGACTAGAGAATCCCTGTGGTTTCCTGGCTAGCCAGGTTCAGTGAGAGACTCTGTTTCAAAAAAATAAATAATATAAATAAGGTGGAGAGGCAATAGAACAAGGCATCCAATGTTGATCTTCAATCTCTATACACATGTGCATACACACATGCAAGTTGTGTTAGAGAGGGCTTTCAGGGAATTAGCTCATCAGCTCAGCAGGCAACTACTAGATATCTATTTCAAAAGGTTCACAAGCTATTAAAAACATCAACAGACTTTACTGCATCCCCCAGGGCAGAAATAATTGCTTTGTAAGTGGGGAAACTGTCCTTCAAGAGGGCATGTCAGAGGTATCCAGTCGGAAGCAAGGAGACTTGGGAAAGGAAACATGACTGCCAATCTGCGTGCTGTTGCTTTAATCGCTGAACAGCACTTGGGTTAAGCTAAAGAGATATAATGGCACATTTGACAGATGCTTTCACATCTAGATTAGATAGGAGCCCTCAAAGTCTAGCATTGAGCCTTTCCTCCCTTCTGCAGAGGATGTCACTCAAAATCTCTCATTTCCTATTCTCTTACCATGCAATTCAGAGCCATTCGTGGCACAACCCAATACGCTCTCCAGGTGAACTTGGCTGTACACGAAACACCTGTGTGCAAATAACATGGTAATGA